>JBAJHW010000001.1:74161931-74761931 GCA_037013535.1 Intellagama lesueurii | reverse complement strand
ATATCTGATGTGGATATATTGATGTAAAGAACTGTAAACGGGAACAAAATTCTCCTTTTCTTCAGGGCTAAACCTTTCCCCCCCAGAACAAATACTCAAGATATTATGTCTAGCCAGCCTAATGACTAAGTAAGTCATTACTTAGTTGGGCTGTGTCAGTGATACTGCTGTTTAAAAGAGAGAGTATTGCTAAAACTAGGATTCAAATATGAGAGTCTGGGAATTTCAGTAGGAATCCTTTACGATGATTCGTTGCATACCATATATGTAACAGCTTTAATGATGTTAAATTGTTATAAAAAGTATATAGTGTGCTAGACTTAAGAACAAATAGAAGTGAGGGAACTTGAGGGAAATGAATATAAATAACTACTTCATAACAGCTCAATGACTTGAATGCTCATGGATATTGGCTTTAAAATATACATTGTATTAAAAACAAACACATTTTAAATTCTAATACTGTTGTGAGATACGTCTTGTCTACCTATGGTTTCTTCATAATCTTTACTGTTCTGCACCTTTGACAGCAGCCCTATATTAAAATCCTGTTGGGATTTAGACTGATGTTCTATGTGTAAGATTTAAATTATATTATAAGGTATAACTTAATTTTTGAATGCACAATTTTACAGATGCCAGTGTCTTTCAAAATGAGACAATTAAATATAGGTTCTAACTGTGCACTGGGATTAAATTTGGTTTTCATTTCATTTCCTCCCCACGGCAGCCCTTCCAGTTCTCCTCTGTGCTACCCTTTTGAATTGTACTCTGTCCAGTCTGGAGGCAATTGACTTCTGCACCACAGCATGTTCTGTTTGACAGGTTCCTAGATACCTGGAGGCTGGAGGGCCTGCCTTGGGGAGGATGGCAAGAAAATTCTCTTCTGTCAAACCTGTTGCACATGTCTAAACGTGGCTCTAACCCTGTGTCCTTATTTGAATTGCCTTTTCCATTCTGTCTGCAGAGCAGATTCAAATCACAGCAGCTAGAAAGAGAACTGAGATGTGAATATCTAAGACTACATTTAATTGTACCTAGCAGTACAAGCCAGGCCTTATATATAAATTAGAAGGATATTCTTTTGATTTAAAGATATTGCCAGATGTTAACTGTTGAAAAGAGGACTATTATTTGGATTTCCAAAATTCTAATAGTACATACATTAGGCAATACCTTATCCATCATTCTTTCACAGATTATACTGAAGTGTTTAAATATAGTGAAATGCTAGTGCATCTTAGTACTCAGAAAACAATATTTCCGACATAGTAGTTGCAGGTGTGTAGAAAATTGCCTACATCCCAAATATAATTTAATATGCATCATGAATACACATCTGTGCCCTTCTCTGTGTACACATGTTCATGACTTGTCAGTGAGTAATCTTGTATAAAGGGTAGGGAAAATCCAAAGCTATGAGCCCATATCAATTTATTAGAGAGTAAAAACCCTCTGAACCTAATGGAACTTACCTCTCAGTTTGACCTATCAGGATGTTTCTCATTCATGATGCAACAGAGAATGTTTATATTGGTATTCTAGCAACCAGGGTTAGTTGCTGGCATCCCCATGCAGTTGCTTTCACAAGAGTCACAATAATCCAAGAGCCTGAAAAAGGATGCCAAAAAAGAAAGAAAGGGAATCAGTCCATAGCTGCAAGGAACAATACCTTTTGACAAACTTGGCAATATTTCTGCTCAATTAAGATATGTTTATCATGCCTTTTAAGGAGTGAAAATCCTACTTTTCTTTGTCTGTTTAAAAAAGATACTGCAGAAATTACACCAGTTCCTACAGTCAAATGTGAAGCTCCCATATGGACAAGGTACACAAAAATTCCATCTGATCCCACTGAAACAGAAGGCTGATCCATAGTCCTGCTCAAGATTGTTTGGTTGGCTTCTCATGCTTTAAATTGATCAGTGCTGTTTTCAATATTTTTTAATATCAGTCTCAATCTCAGTCTAATCTCTCTACAGAAATCTAGGAGATGTTTGATGTTATCCTGCTTTTTTGCTATAACCATGCATGTATATGCATAACTGGTCTTTCTCTTCACATTAAATGGTAATCTAAAAAATTAAAATATTAATGATTGCATTTAATCAACATTCCTGCCCAGCTTCAGTTCAGTTAGAAGAAATAAACAGTAGGATTTACCAAAGATGGTATGTGAATTGTTACCATTGACCCGAGTAGCACATTGTTATTGGTGCCTTCAAAAGTACCTTTTTTGTTGGTTTAAAATTGTGTTTCCCCAACTGGCTTTTTCCAAATGGATTACAAATTCCATAATACGTTTTCAGACTGTGTGTGTGAGAGTACGTGCGTGCACGCTTGTCTCAGAGCAGTTTAGTTGGGAAGGACTGTCTGTCTTAAAACACAGGATCTTACCTCCCTATCCCCAGAAGAAGAGGCACCTGTGACACCCCCAACACAACATTGTGTTGGCCCGCCAAAAAAGAAGGTAAAACAGACCTCAAGTTTATGTTTTAATAAGCTTTTTAAAAGTGATTCAGGACTTGCAACAAGGAAATGGAGTCTGGGAGCAGCAACCGAGAAGACCCTTTCCCATGTCCCCACCAAGTGCACCTGTGAGGGTGGCAGGATGAAGAAGAAAGGTCTCCCCAATGATCTCAAAGCCCAGGCAAGCTCATAGAGGGAGATGCAGTCTTTTAGACAGCTTGAACCCAAGCCGTTTAGGGCTTTATAGGTTGAGACCAGCACTTTGAATTGTGCTGGGAAACGGATCGGCAGCCAGTGGAGCTGCTGTAACAGGGGGAGGGGGTTGTCACAGGATCTCTGTAACCCAGTGGTCCCCAACCTTGGGCCTCCAGATGTTCTTGGACTTCAGCTCCCAGAAATCCTGGCCAGCAGAGGTGGTGGTGAAGGCTTCTGGGAGTGGTAGTCCAAGAACATCTGGAGGCCCAAGGTTGGGGACCACTGCTGTAACCAGTCCCAGTCAACAGTCTGGCTGCTGCATTTTGGACCCTCTGGAGTTGCTGAACATTTCCAAAAGGCAGCCCCATGTAGAGCACATTGCAGTAATCCAGTCAAGGTATAACTAGGACATGTGTCACCATGGCCAGATCAGCCCTCTCAAGAAATGGGCGCAGTTGGTACACTAGTTTTAACTGTAGAATGGCACTCCTGGCCACTTAGGCATCCAGGCTTATAGATGAATCCAGGAGCACCCCCACCTGTGTTTTCAGAGGGAGTGTAAGCTCATCCGGCACAGGCTGCAATCCTATTCCTTGATCTGCTTTTCAACTGACCAGGAGCACCTCTGTCTTGTCTGCATTAAGTTTCAGTTTATTGGCAAAGTTTACTTCCATACCATTCCATGGCTCTTTTGTGTGCCTTTTTTCACTTAGCATAACTGTACACCATCCCATAAGTAACGTGTTATAGACCAAAATTTAATTCTAATCATATTGCATGCGAAAGTTGAACTAAACCAGCAGAGGGCAATCTGCACAGTCCAATTATTTTTTTTGTGCATAATTTTTGTTCTTTATGAGTTTCTTGGCAGAGAAGCCTTGGTTACTGCCTACAAGTAACCAAGTGGATTATAAATTTGCCTGGTGAAGTATATTTTGAAGATTCTCATCTGGAAAACATAAACATATTTGAGTTAATGACAGGTCATTTAGGTCATTCAGCCAGGAAAAAGCACTAATCCGCTTGTCTTCTCAGATGTCCAAGTAATAGCAAGTTTCTTTCTCTCAGCCTTCTTTAAAATAAGCATTATATGTCTCTCCTTGTCCTTTAAACCAGAAGCTGAGGGAGACATTTCATCAAACATGACATCCTGAATGTACAAACATCACACAAGATGATGGTGTCCTGAACTCTCCCTTTTCTTAAAGTCAGCATGTTAGCTTATTATTGCAGAAGCCTGCATTGTGAATAGATGTTTATAATTTCTACAACAGTTAATGCTATTAGCATTTTTTTCATACAAGTTATTACCATTGCTATTTTTTTGTATTTGGATTCTCACTTAGAGTGGTTTATATCAGCTTCCATGATCTTTGGAATTCGTAGACCATGAATTTGTGGCTTAAAGTGCCTATTTTCCCGTTTCCAGTATGCTACCATCTTGCTTTCATTGTATCTTTCTAGTGTTCTTCAGGTCAGTTATGTTTTGAAGGGTCAGAGTTGCTGCAACATATTTTCCCCTCAGTACTCATGAGATCAAACCATCTTGTAAAAAGTCCTCTTAAATCATCCCCTCCTTCCAAAAAAAAAAAAAAAAAAAAGGAGTGGTAACTTCACCCATGGAAGTGTCTTCAGAAGTTTAAGAATACTGTGATCTCAAAGGCAAATAGTTTTGTAATATACTCATAACCTTTCATATGGCTGACTGAATTCTTCAGCTTCCTTTCCATCTGTGATCATGCGTTCCCCCAAGCCCTTCTTGTTTGCCTGGCACTCTTATCTGTCTTCTCCAGGACCCATCTCAGTGCTCCTAAAGGAAATAAGAGCTCCACCAAAGAATAGCATTGTGCATTTTCTATACTGTTGGTGTGTAACTGGAATCCAATTGCTCTTCTGACCAAATAGACTCAGGTAGCAATTAAAACATAGATAATTTTCAAGGTCTGAACACAGCATAAACAATGCTTAGACTTGTTGACTATCACATATTCAGTTTTTCTTATAATTAGACATCTTCTAAACTTTCCCTGAACTTTCAACCTCCTCCTTTTGCCTTTATACTGCACCACTCAACACCTCATTCTGCCTCTCAGCAGCAACTACCTCTCTCCTCTAATAACCACTTCCCTCTTTATTTATATGTTTGCTTATGGTTTGACTTATATACCACCCCATAGTGCTTAGGGTACTCTCTGGGTGGTTTATAACATAATTAGGCAAGGAACACTTAATGCCCTCCCTCAGCATGCTGAGGATTGTGATAGGATGAGCTCAAGAGAGTGTAGACACCAGTACTGCCTGTCACAACACCCCTCTGATAATAACTTCTGTTCTGATTAATCTTCTCCAGCCTCATTTAGATTTTAACTTCATGTAGTCAACCATTGTTAATCAAATTATTTTAATTGCTATAGAAATACTTTTATTAACTGTCCTAGGGGTGACTAATGAAAGGATGCTGCAGGGATAAATTGTTGATAAAACCTAATGCATGGTGGAAGTAACTGAAAAAAATTATTCCTCCAGCCACTGTTTCTCTTTGTCTCCTTGCAGTTCATAAACATCCAGGATCACTCTCTCTTTGTCTTGCCTGTTCTTTATTCCATTTCTGCTGATCCAATTATTTTTCTTCTGTTCCAAATTGTGTTAATATTTTTTTCAGGCACCCCAAAGTAATCAAGGTTTTGTTCCATGCTCTCTTACCATTAATGGATGACTCTTTTCTTTGATCAGATAAAGGTTTCAGTAAACAAATAGGAAGGCAGTTTTCACTTATTTCTTTCCACAGTTTCCCTCCCCCCCTCCCCCAATATGGTAACTGAGGACACAGAGCATAGAATATAACATAGTGAATGACAGGAGAAAAGGGGAATTTGCAAATATTGCTGCTTTCTGTTTGGGGAAATGTCTGCTGGATCAAAGCACGGTCTATGAATGGATAGCAATGAATACAAGCCTAAAGTACTGTGCAGTATTTTAGTTTTCATCTTAGTGAAAACGTAGCCTTCCTAAAGATCTCTAAACCCACATAAATAGGAAAAACTCTTCAGTGACACAAACATAAATTTAATGAAATATTTAAGGTTTTTAATCAGTTTATTTGACAACTTCTGGTTTTTCCCATGGCAATAGTGTAAATTGCCTTTGAATTTTAAAAAACAATCAACTGAAGTACCTATATTGAACTAATCCCATGTTCTTCCTGTCTACCCTACATCCATGTTCGGTGGCCCTTTTGAAAATCTGTTACATAGATAGCAGCTTGACATCTTAAACAAGAATGGCACACTCTTCTTTCACTTGCTGAAGGACATAGAAATGTCGTCCTAGAAGAATATGAGGACTGTGAACACCTTCTGGGGTCCCCTGGGTAACAATGGCACCCGTCAGTTGATCCTCCCACTCTGGAAGTACCGTTGGATTGCTTCTGACACCAATGAAGAAAAAGAATCTCTCTCTCTCAGATGCCTCTTTCTCCTTGGTTCTCAGTACATCTTGCAGCATGCTATTTATTTTCTTTTGCAGCTGTCCAACCTTTTTTATCTTGCAAGTAAATTATCTTTAATTAGAGTGTAGCAAGGTACCCAGAATGCATCAGTAAATTAACAACATAAACAGAACTTTCACTGGTACCTTCTTGCCTGTAGGCTAGGTCGTTGTCTAGTGGGGAGAAAAGGTAATCAAAGCAGTCCCTTCCCCCCCCCCCCTTTTTGCATTAGCACAGCTGTGCAAGATCATATACTTACAGGATGTGTGCTGATTTGGGCCAGCCTCATTCTTCAGGGTACACCTAATTTGGATAAATTAATGTCTTAATCTGAAGGGAAAATAAACGTCGTTTGGTTTTGTTGTGATTCCACGAACTCTGTTTCTAATTCTGGGCAATAGATTTGCTCCTTTGGCAGCCCCCTCTCAGGCTTGACTGTTGGCAGGTAAGAAACAAAATCAAGCTTCTTGAATGGGATAGTAACTAATCTATCATTTTTGAGGAACAAGCTAATATTAGGAAGGGCAGAAGAACAATTCTGAAGAACAATCTATTGACCAGGCCTTCGTCCTACATTATTTAATTAGTAAATTCACTAAGAGCCCTTTGCAGCCTTCATAGACTTCTCATCGACTTTTGACTTGATAGATCAAGAGTGCTTACGGCACAAATTGGGCAAAAAAAATTTGACAGAAGACTCCTGTGGGTTATAGAGCTACATCAAAATAATTCTTAAGTGCCATATCTTTCGGGCAGCTAAAATATAATTTTTTTTAAGGCTAGAGGACAGGCCAGCTAATAAATCTCACCCTTAAGGTTTTGTTGCTAAAGTTTTAGCTCAAATGCTTTATGGGGCAGAAATATGGGGAGACGGAGTCAAGTCCAATCTGGAGGTTCTGCAGAATAAATTCATGAGGCAGATATTGGGGCTCCCTCCAGCAATTCCTTCAGCTTATTTTAGGGCTGAGCTGGGTCTTCCTTCAATTGCTGCCAGAATTGTTTTGGCCTGTCTTAAATACTGGCATAGACTAAATGGTTTGGAGGACCATTCCCTGATTAAGTGTTACTGGCTGTAGCCGTGGACTAGAGGATGGGCACAGCAGTGTTGTGATAATTTAAAAGCCTACAGTCTTTCAATGGAAAAGTTTCTCTGTCTCAGTTCTCAAGTTCTTAGGAATTGAATCTTTGATTCAGATGCTCACCAAGACAGGGCTGCTATTATCAGATGACAATTCTTTATTTGGTATCCTCAGCAGTTAACAATACAAGGCTGCATTATTTTGATGCACTGACCTTTCCACAGCTCCATAGAGTTTTTACAATACTTAGATTCCAGCATATGTCCTCTGCGTATCTTGAATGGCAATACCTAGGAATTCCAGTTATAGAACATATATGTGTTTTTGGCTGTAATCACACTGAAGATATAATTCATTATTTATTATTCTGTCCCCGTTACATGAATCCTAAAGAAAAATTCCTGTCACCTATCATCCAGTCATACACTAACTACTTCTGAGGAAGCCATTTTAGGATTGCTCACTGGTATCAGTTATCTATCACCTATGCTGTAGCACAATTTGCGCAGGCAGCCAAGAAGCTGTGTTCTTGTTAAGGACCACAATATTATATAATTGCCATTAGTATGATAGGTGGGTCTGGATATTTGTTTTAATGGATGGTATGATTGGACTTCGAAGGGGCAGAGGAACTACAGACCAAATTGCTAACATGCGCTGGATTATGGAGAAAGCCAGAGAGTTCCAGAAAAACATCGACTTCTGCTTCATAGACTATGCAAAAGCCTTTGACTGTGTGGACCACAGCAAACTATGGCAAGTTCTTAAAGAAATGGGAGTGCCTGATCACCTTATCCATCTCCTGAGAAATCTATATGTGGGACAAGAAGCAACAGTTAGAACTGGATATGGAACAACTGAGTGGTTCAAAATTGGGAAAGGACTACGACAAGGCTTTATATTGTCTCCCTGCTTATTTAACTTATATGCAGAATACATCATGCGAAAGGCAGGACTGAATGAATCCCAAACTGGAATTAAGATTGCCGGAAGAAATATCAACAACCTCAGATATGCAGATGATACCACTCTGATGGCAGAAAGTGAGGAGGAATTAAAGAACCTCTTAATGAGGGTGAAAGAGGAGAGTGCCAAAAATGGTCTGAAGCTCAACATCAAAAAAACTAAGATCATGGCCACTGGTCCCATCACCTCCTGGCAAATAGAAGGGGAAGATATGGAAGCGGTGACAGATTTTACTTTCTTGGGCTCCATGATCACTGCAGATGGTGACAGCAGCCACGAAATTAAAAGACGCCTGCTTCTTGGGAGGAAAGCGATGACAAATCTAGACAGCATCTTAAAAAGCAGAGAGAATCCCGTAGAAGAAATGGAGTAGCCCTCATAGTCAACAAAAGAGTGGGAAAAGCTGTACTGGGATACAATCTCAAAAATGATAGAATGATTTCAATACGAATCCAAGGCAGACCTTTCAACATCACAGTAATCCAAGTTTATGCACCAACCACCAATGCTGAAGAGGCTGAAATTGACCAATTCTATGAAGACTTACAACACCTTCTAGAACTGACACCAAAGAAAGATGTTCTTCTCATTATAGGGGACTGGAATGCTTAAGTAGGGAGTCAAGAGATAAAAGGAACAAGAGGTAAGTTTAGCCTTGGAGTTCAAAACGAAGCAGGGCAAAGGCTAATAGAGTTTTGTCAAGAGAACAAGCTGGTCATCACAAACACTCTTTTCCAACAACACAAGAGGCGACTCTACACATGGACATCACCAGATGGGCAACACCGAAATCAAATTGATTATGTTCTCTGCAGCCAAAGATGGAGAAGCTCTATACAGTCAGCAAAAACAAGACCTGGAGCTGATTGTGGATCTGATCATCAGCTTCTTATAGCAAAACTCAAGCTTAAACTGAAGAAAGTAGGAAAAACCACTGGGCTAGTCAGGTATAATCTAAACCAAATCCCTTATGAATACACAGTGGAAGTGAAGAACAGATTTAAGGAAGTAGATTTGGTGGACAGAGTGCCTGAAGAACTATGGTTGGAGGCTCGTAACATTGTACAGGAGGCAGCAACAAAAACCATCCCAAAGAAAAGGAAATGCAAGAAAGCAAAGTGGCTGTCCAACGAGGTCTTACAAATAGCAGAGAAGAGAAGGGAAACAAAATGAAAGGGAGATAGGGAAAGTTACAGAAAATTGAATGCTGACTTCCAAAGAATAGCAAGGAGAGACGAGGAAAACCAGAGATGTTCAAGAAAATTGGAGATATTAAAGGAATATTTTGTGCAAAGATGGACATGATAAAGGACAAAAATGGTAGGGACCTAACAGAAGCAGAAGACATCAAGAAGAGGTGGCAAGAATACACAGAGGAATTATAGCAGAAAGATCTGGATGTCCCAGACAACCCAGATAATGTGGTTGCTGACCTTGAGCCAGACATCCTGGAGAGTGAAGTCAAAACTATGGCAAGTTCTTAAAGAAATGGGAGGACCTGACCACCTTATCTATCTCCTGAGAAATCTATATGTGGGACAGGAAGCAACAGTGAGAACTATATATGGAACAACTGATTGGTTCAAAATCGGGAAAGGAGTACGACAAGGCTGTATATTGTCTCCCTGCTTATTTAACTTACATGCAGAATACATCATGCGAAAGGCTGGACTGGAGGAATCCCAAACCAGAATTAAGATTGCTGGAAGAAATATCAACAACCTCAGATATGCAGATGATACCACTCTGATGGCAGAAAGTGAAGAGGAATTAAAGAACCTCTTAATGAGGGTGAAAGAGGAGAGTGCAAAAAATGGTCTGAAGCTCAACATCAAAAAAACCAAGATCATGGCCACTGGTCCCATCACCTCCTGGCAAATAGAAGGGGAAGATATGGAGGTAGTGACAGATTTTACTTTCCTGGGCTCTTAAAAAGCAGAGACATCACCTTGCCGACAAAGGTCCGCATAGTCAAAGCTATGGTTTTTCCAGTAGTGATGTATGGAAGTGAGAGCAGGACCATAAAGAGGGCTGACCGCCGAAGAATTGATGCTTTTGAATTGTGGTGCTGGAGGAGACTCTTGAGAGTCCCCTAGACTGCAAAGCGAAAAAACCTATCCATTTTGAAGGAAATCAACGCCGAGTGCTCACTGGAAGGACAGATCCTGAAGCTGAGGCTCCAATACTTTGGCCATCTCATGAGAAGAGAAGACTCCCTGGAAAAGACCCTGTTGTTGGGAAAGTGTGAGGGCAAGAGGAGAAGGGGACGACAGAGGACGAGATGGTTGGACAGTGTCACCGAAGCTACCAACATGAATTTGACCAAACTCTGGGAGGCAGTGGAAGACAGGAGGGCCTGGCGTGCTCTTGTCCATGGGGTCACAAAGAGTTGGACATGACTTAACGACTAAACAACAACAACATGATTGGACTGTTAATAAGCACTTCAATGAGCTGATTACCTGTTTTTAAATTAGAAATTTTCACCACACTATTTCCCCCCCAACAGTTGGTTACTCATGCCTAGTTAGTGAGTCAGTGCAGACAGTCTGACGCAAGTAAAGGTTTTCCACTCCATCGTGTTTCCTCTTTTTTTCTTTTTTCTTTTTTTGAGTGTGTGACTCAATGGAAGGCATATCTAGGAGAGGGAAAATGAGGAGAAGGCTGGCATTCATGTGCATCTTCCTCCTCCTCTGAATGGTCCAAAATTGTTGTGTACAAAGAGCATTAATTTTAAAAAGGGTGGGGAACCAAACTAGCATTTTCAGCATCGTTTCTGTGGGCATGATGACTACCTCTTGGTCATAATGACTCCAACATGTAAAATTCAAGCCAGGAGTTTTTGTTGTTTTTTGGGGGTGGTTTTTTGTGTTTTTTTTGGTTATAGCATGAAACAAGTGAACCAGCACCATCAACAAGGCAGCTTTGCTAACTGCTAGTGCAGCACCAGAACTAAGCATATCTATAGCTCTACTATAGGGGACGTGGTGCTGCTGCAGGTTAAACTACAGAAGCCTCTGGGCTGCAAGGTCGAAAGATCAGCAGTTCGAATCCACGCGATGGAGTGAGCTCCCGTCGCTTGTCCCAGCTCCTGCCAACCTAGCCGTTCGAAAGCATGTAAAAATGTGAGTAGATAAATAGGTACCACCTTGGTGGGAAGGTAACGGCGTTCTGTGTCTAGTCACGCTGGCCATGTGACCACGGAAACTGTCTATGGACAAACACTGGCTCTATGGCTTGGAAATGGGGATGAGCACCATCCCCTAGAGTCGGACACAACTGGACATTTGTCAAGGGGAACTTTTACCTATAGCTGTACTACACTTGAGGAAGTGAAGCTACTGATAAGGCTCAAGTTAGACCACAAGCTGAGCATCAAAAAACATAAGGAGAAGAGTTTAAATTAAAGTAGATCCAGGAACCTAGAAGCAATGTCTGATCTAACATAGATACAGATATGATTATTAAAACTGGGTACGATTTCACTGAAGTCAAGAATTTCCAAGTCCCACTATTATATTAGTTTTGGTGTACCCATTTTAAGCCATGTGTATATGTTGTCAAGGAGATATTGCATGCAATGTGAGTGTTTGTGGTTTATATACTCCCCTCAAGTTAGTCCTGTAAAACAGATCTACATCTACTTTATGTTTATCAAATCAAAGTCCGTGGGACATTATACAAATTAGATACAGATGGCACACTGATCACATGTAACTGTCATGTCTGATTGGAAAATGGAGGTCTGTTAAGTCCAAGACACTTACCAGACAATACTTGTCTTCAAGTCTGCAGGAGAAAGAATGTGTGTTCTAGGGAAAAATCATAAAGCAATTCTTTGACTAGCTTTTAGAGGGTCTTACACCACTTGGGGAATTAAATGTTTTTCTCCAAATCAAATCAAATGGGAAAAATGCATATAAGCTGTACATCTTGTAACTGATGCTGTTCCCCTATTGCCCTTGTGGTTAATAGTTTCTAGGTTTTAGAAAATCTAATTCCAGGAAGGAAAAAGGACAGCCTGGCCACTAAGATAGAAAACCACTCCAGCAGTATAAACAGATTTTTACAAGTGTCATTTTAAGCAGGTATGTTCATATTACTAGCTCAGCCCCTAGCAAAGACAGTTGCTTACTATTAGAGTGAATCAGCTAGGCAGATGGTTACATTAAGCATATGGAAAATATGTGGTTGCTAAAATAACGATACAATGTGCAAGATGAGTTCTAGTTTCAGAATAAATACAGGAAGACAAATAGACAATGAAATCTTCAGCTTCCTTTTAGATTCGTTTTAGCACAAGCATCTTGAGTAATGCTGGAAAATAAGACTGCAATACTGATGAGTAAATTTTTGCTGTAGAAGAGAAGGCTCTATAGCACTGGATTTGTTTGAACTGTGGTAGGTTACTTGTCAGCATCCCTCATCTAGCCTATTGCAAAAGTAAGTGGCATCCAATGGTTTTTTTAATTTTTGTTTTGTTATATAGGGCAGGCGGAGGAAATAGGCCAACACTGGGTGTTCCATATACGTCTGAGTGTGCAACACAGGAGGCAAAATTCTATTAAGAAAGGCAATCACACAGTGTTTTTTTCCCCCCCTGCAACTGGTTGTCCTTAGTGCCACTGGCCATGTGCTCAATTTCACAACAAGGGCACAAACAATTATACAAAGGATGACGTGACAGGGGAGAGCAGCATATGCCTGCCCTTATGTGATGACATAAGTGAACAGGGTTGGGTCCATGGTCTCTGTCACTCCCAACAAAACCATGCTCCCAAAATTCCATCCGTGCATGCATGCACATGGACACTGTTCCTCACCTTCCTTGATCTATCTTAATTTTTACATCTACACTGATTTACTCATCCTGAAGCAGGTTCACTGCAAATTACAAGGTATCCTCATCATAGAAATGCTCAAAACCTCAGGGGTTTATTGTGCTTAAAACTTACCAAGCAAATAGTATGCACAGTGGCTGAAATCCAGTAGAAAGTCACAAGTACACCCATTGAATCAATGTAACTTAACAGAGTTGATTTACCAAATCCCTACTGATTCAATGGGCCTATTCCAGCTGTGACTTTCTACTGGATTTCAGCCCCAGAGTTTTGAAATATTTCATAGCCATACCATATTTTAACATGGGAATCAAGTGTGATGATTCCTGAGTGTTGTCTTCTATCCATGAAACTCAGCCAAAGATGGTAGTAGCACAATGCCTTGGTGAAAGTGACAGTTCCCTCTATTTAGGGTAGGGATTTACTGCCATGATAATTAGAGCAAACAGGCAATGGCCCAGATCCTCTTACCTATTTATACTAATGCAGCACAAATGGTGTAACGTTTGGAGGCAAATTCTCCCAAGTTATGAATCATTGTACAAATTACCAGTTGTATACTGAGTTGTACAATTCAGTACGCAACTGACAATGTCTACATTGTGGAAGTTTGCCTCCAGAAGATACACCATTTGTATAGCTACGCAACAGGATTTAGACCAATATCTATTCATGTTGGTGAATAGCTGAACATACTAAATGACTTTAAACTGAGGGGTTTAAACTGGGCTTTTCTGAATATGAACCTATGCCCCTCCCCAGTTCATACAAATGCTAGAAGGTGGCCATCAACAGCCTGCTGATGAGCAGCCCCCACCCTGATTACTAAACAGGTTATATCTGAATCCCCTTCACCCTCTCAATCTGTATTCAGAAGGATGTCCCACAAAATTCAGTTGGATTTACTCCCAGGAATGTGGATGTAACATTGTAACTTTAGCGAACTAAACAAATCAGTGTACCTGAACTAGCTATGCCCAACAATATGACACCCCAGGATATGGCATTTCATTGCTGAGGATAACTGAGGATAACTACCTGTCACCAGGTAGAAACAACGTATGTTCACCTGCAGTCTGTTTCCCAAACCACAGTAACTTCCTGAATGCAGTGTCAGCAGAAAAGAAAAGTCTTCTACTTCCTCCTCACTGACAGAGGTTCTTTTTGTAATGGACTGCTAACTACTGCTTTGGTGTAGCCTCAGCACAGTCTCAGTCTACTCGCTTTATTATTCATAGTTCTGCTGTAAATCAGAAAAATGTGCTGTGGCAAATCATGCCAATAAAATAAGAGCTCCAAACCTCAAACCTGTTGGTGGTTAAATCTCTAATAAATAATAGTTTGGCCTTTGCACATTCTCAGGTGTTTAAATTAAAAAAGCATTTAGATTATCACATCATACAAACAAAAATGACTGCTCTTAGGTACTAGCTGACCGTGCCAGAATTGTTACATATTCAACTCTTTCTGCAAAAGACTTGTGAAGATTGTAAATCTCATGGCCTGCTGTAGGTCTGATTCTCTCCCAGTGAGAAACGACCATGTTTAGCAAAACAGCTCTTTATAAAAAGTAGCCCTACCCAGATAGAAATGATTATGGCATGCATGTACATGTAAAATGCATCGTTTAGCAAAGTAATAGTACTGCACAGTACAGTGCTATCCTCTGAGTCAACTTGGTCTCCACTGAAGTATTTCGGCATTAGAAAAGGTCATGGCAGGGTCAACACATAGCAATTGAGTCGGACACGACTGGACTAAATGTCAAGGGGAACCTTTACCTTTACCTTACCAGTTGAATTTCTGCTTTCTCAGGAAAACATAGACAATTGTTCTAGTATTACTGGACAAATATTTGAAACATTTCTCCATTTCTCAGTCAATGCACACCACGCAAGTCTGAAAATTGAATTCTCTGTATTTCGTGGATAGGGACAAATACATGCAGCATATTGTCTCAGACATCCTTAAAACTATAATACCTAAAGAAGCAGAGAAACAAATGGATAAGATCAGAAGGGTATATACCCATGTTTCAGTGACATTTATCATAGGGCAGGAGTGAGCAAAGCTGGGTAGCCCTTGAGTTTGAGGCCCATTCCCCCATCCCCAACATATTTTATTATAAAAATTGGATTCTTTACTAAAAATGTCCCCTTGCACTCTCCAGTTGCCTATGTATAATGATGGATGGTAGTGGGTAAAAACATGGGAAAAAATGCCTCCCATGGCTCTTTAGAAGGCAGGAGTAGACTTAAGTCCAAAATTTTGCGGGGTGAGCAGGTGGAAAAGCTATCCTCTCTGGGGATGCTGCATGATGCTCACCCCTGTCTTAGGGAATTCCTGGTATTTTAGGGCCTTTGTTGTCAGGAAAGGTGATGTGATCCTGCCAGTGGCTAAGTAGGCAGCTCTATCACATGACATGACTAGTGACAGGCTCTGTGAGCCTCAGGATATTGGCAATGGGTGCTTGTATTATGACACTGACCTTCATTAATTTAGGAAGTGTCATCATTTGACAGAGTATCCTTACTTCTTTCTTGCGTCCTAACTTAAATATGCATGATTGCAGATCAAGAACCTCTGCAACGCCCAAGGCCTGCACCATTTTTCTAATGGTTAAAAGTTCCCACCACAGCTTTAATTCTTACTCTGGTTGGTTTGCAACACAATGAGGGCTTTGAATCTCTCAGTTGTATTCTATTGACTGCATCCTTGCTTAGAGATCAGCAGGGTGGGGATAAAAGATGTCAATGCCAGGCTTGGCATCATTCATGTATCCAGCCCGGAAAACTTGTGTCTGGGATACCAGCCAGCAGTTATTCAGCCTGACTTGATGGAAAACAACAAAGCCTTTAATGCTAAACATTTCACCCCAAAGAAACCCTTTCCACACTAGAGAAAACTAAATTTCCTGGTACTCCTTCTCCTCCTCCTCCTTTGCAATGTGTCATCTTCATCTAGCTGCTGCACAGAGTACCATGAAGTCACTTTGGCGTGGTCTCAGCAAAAGGAAGTCACAGAGTGGTAGAATCTTTAATGCTAGGCCTAAAGACTTCGTTTTCATGGTTATTCAACATAAGCTTGCTGCCTTGGTGTATGGTGTATTCTCTTTAAAAACACTAATTTAAAGATATAAGTTGAAATATGTAACGAAGGACTGTTTGATTGTTTCCAGTAGGATTAGTGAATTCAGACTCTAAGAGGATTCCTTTATCATTAAAAGCTATTCAAAAGTGGGGAGAGAGATATCCCCCCCCACAAATAAATACTGATTATGAAACATTAACTCTACTTAATGTAAAGCAAGAGGGAGGGCTGAACACAGAAATGATGATTCATATTAGACCACTGTTGTTATTTTTTGAACAAGTGCCTTCTAGCACTCTTGTAAACAATGGTTTATAAGTTCCCACCAAAACTTTAATTCTTATTTTATGCTTTACAAGCAGTTACAAGGTAGCTGTCTAATCAATCTTAAATGCAAACATTGAAACGGAATGATTTGTTCCTTTTGATAGTTGGCAACTAAATCACTTAAGCCAGTTGTGACGACCTCTTACTTTGGATCGGATGTAGTATTCAGCAGTAGAGATGGGCATGAAGCCAAAACAAAACAAAAACAAAAACAAAAAAAACATGAATAGGGCTGTTTTGTGGTTCATTTCAGGGCACTTTGGGGAAACACTCCTACCCAGAACAAAACTATTATCAGCACTGACAATGTTTATGCTTTGTGGTTCATGTGATTTGAGACTTCTGGGAGCAGTAGGACAGCCGTTGCATAAGTTAAAGATGCCAAACTTGCAGCAAGTTTTCAGCTGACTCTCTTTCCCACCCTCGCCAAGTTTGGTGAAGATTGGATTTGGGGCATCTGTGTCATAGCCCCCCAAAGCAAGGTTCCCCCACCACCAGGAAAGTGCTCTTTAGCCAGTGCTTTCACTTCCAACTGAAAGCAAGACACAGCTGTGTTTCCTCTGCCCCACCCCTTTTGAGGTCTCTGTGATTTCTTCTTTCTAATCTAATGTCCTTTCAGTTTGAGAAGTAAAGCACGCACACAGAAACAGCAGGCATGGTAAGAATGATTGGAAAGAAAATGCCAAATACCCATTTAGTGCTTCCAATTCTGAAACAGAGTAGTAATCATCCTAAATTTGCACAATTGTCACAATTCACATGATGCTGTGAATTGCACAGCTTTGCGCACAAAAAAACCCACCCTTGTGTTCTTGCTAGTGAAAGAGCTTCATCAAAAACACCAGGTAATTCCTCACCATCCTTGCTGGCAAGAAGGACATTGCAATTCCTCATGCAACATTCTTTGAGTCACATGTCCTTGCTCATTCTAGCTTTGACCTTCAGAAATCTGGATTGTATGACCTCTATGCAAGAATCTGCAGATATGATAGAACTAATCTTACATAATTATACAATTATGCAATACCCACCACTGAACTTAGGCTCTTCTCAGTGGCACATTTGATTACTTGATGACTGTGATGGAAATACCAATAGGAAATTTGTGCAGATTCCCAATGCAATTAATATTGATGGAACTCTGGTGGTAAAAACTGTTGTTGTTCTTGCGAAGTATTCCAGTTGGTTTGCTGCAATACTGTTCGTCCACAGTTATTGCTATCATGAGAAAATGGAGACAGCATCTCCAAATTAACTGAAGGCATGTGGGAGTAGGTAACATAAGGCTAGAGGCAGCAGATAGATAGCTCTAGATAGCAGTCTGGGACCAGAAGTCTAATTTGCTACATAAGCTAATGATTCCCCTCTCAGGTAGTCAAATTGAGGAATGTAGCAAGAACAGGTTTACAATTATGTAGCACATCCTACCAGTCACAGTTTCATGTTACAAGCTCTCTTGAGGAGAGATGTGACAATTAAAAGTCTTCATCTTGTGAGTGAAACTTGGTAAATTATTTATTGTCATGTGATAATTTTTTTTTTTAAGCTACCAGTAAAGGCTGGTTATTTAGGGAATGTTGGGTACCTCCCCACCTCAGATTACCCCCAACTAGCCCCAATTACCCCCAACTTCAGGCACAGATTGTGCTTTGGAACTATCTTAATGGACCCACCCTAAAGTCAAAATATGTGGCTCCAGTCCTGTGCAGCCTCACTAGGTGAAAATAACAGTTTTCCTATTCGTTGCTGTCCAAAATGTTTTTAGAAATCTCTCATTACCAACGTGGGCAATGATGACCACCTCTGGCCTCCAGATCACCAGTAATTCGTGGTACTGCCGTTGATCTTCTCATTCTGAGAGTGTTTGTGACATTTACAGAGACATGAATCAGCCATTTCCTGTGTCTCTCTTCCGTTTGTAGTTCTGAGCAGATGCAAAACAAGGTATATCCGTTCATTTGTTTTGCTGTTGCTATTTAATGCACTCTGTGGGTATGGGTATGCAGAGTAGGAGGTTGTGAATGTGTGTAGGAATAAAATGAGATAGTGAGTATGAGTGAATAACCCAACTGATTTGAAACCAGGAACAGAAAGAAACAAGACAAAATAAAAATATTCCTAATTCAGTGGCAGAGTTGTGGAGTAAATGAATGCAGGGGTAAGTGGGTATGTTTGTATAAATATGTGTATAAGAATTCATGTACGTATGAATACCTAGTTTTGCCCTGACTTTGACTCTTACCCCTGGTTCCACCTATCACTGGCTCCTGTATCTTCTGATCCACTAGCCTTGATGGGCACCAGCCACCAGTGGAAGTGGTAGAAAACCTATTCAGGTGCCAGGCTTGGCCTACATAGGGCTGCCATGTCACCAGCATCCCAGTCTTTGAGATTGTATGGCCAAACCTGAGACCATGGTCTAGGCCCTTGTGACGTCACAGAGGGAGGGCAGATAAGGGTTGGGAGAGGACTGGGCTAGCTGATTCTGGACTAGCTGACCGGGTAGCTGATTGTGGAAATGAGTACTTATTTAGCCCATTCCTCCCTGCTGTGTAAGTGAACCTTGACTCCAAGTAAAGCCCAGCTACTCAGAGGAACTAATTCACAGGGGCCACTGACACAGTAAAATGTGCTCAGCAGCTCTAGCAATTCCTGCTGTTTCTGCTAGGGCATGTATTTCATGTGGGCTTAGCTCTAGAACACACCAGGCTTGGGAAGTTCCTTCAGCCTATATGCTGTTGTTTGAAGAAGGCTGCCAATACACAGGAAGCTTTTTTCAAGGCCCTGTGCTGCTGCTGTCAGAATGTAATCATCAAGAAGGCTCAGGAGTCATGATGTTTGCACTTCACTCACTTCATCTCACTCCAAAAGGTGTAATGAGTTCAAGTGCATGCACCTATCTCTTCCTTTCCTAGATTCTTCCCCTTGCCACATCCTTTTTCATGCACTGAAGTTACTCAACACACTTACAAACATTTTTTATCTGAAACAGCAAGCCCTGGCCCCACCTTAGAATGGATGGATATAAGTGTCCATGCATTAAAGAGATCTCATGGATAAAGACCAAGCTTTCTCCCCTTTTAACACCACTCACTCTGAGATTTGTCATCTTGCCTGGAGATCCCTAGAAACATATCAGTTCCCTGAGACTTCAGCTGGCATCATGAGACCTAGTAACAATTTACCAGCAACAGTTTTACTAGTATGATATATGAAACACACTTGCTAATATTTTACAGAGCACTTAAACTGGATGAAGCAAATCAGCTGTACTGACAACAGATATTCATTGGAGATAACACCACTTTTCTATGCAAAGTGGTTCAGTGTGATCCCATATATGACTCAGATGTTGAATAGGATTTAGTGCTAGGTAGGTACATAGCTTCGAACAATTTAATTAATTAGTTTAATTAATTAGGTGAATTTATTAACTTTTAATCTGATAAGGACCTAATTGTGCTAACATGATGACTTAGGGTGTGACTAGACAGTGAAGTCATCCCTAGCTGGATCAAGCTAAATAAGGTCACCTGAAACTGCAGTCTGACATTTAGAATGATTCTTATATCCACATGCAAGGTGGATATATATGTGAAGAATATTTAAAATGGTTGGTAAGTGATATCAGTGCATTGGCTTGCCACTAAAGTGAAACAGCACTGGACTGTAGCAGAAAGAGGGAGGGAGGGAGGGAGAAAGGAAAGGAAAGAAAAGAAAGGAAAAGAAAAGAAGAGCTCCACCTGTATTTCCTCTTCTGTCTACCCCCCCCCCCCCGGGATTTTATTTTATTTTATGGATTTTATTTTATTTTATGTCTTATTTATTAGTGACATATCACTTCATTGGCTTGCCAGTCCAGTGACATAGCACTGAATTGGTGAGGGGAAACCCCTACTATTGTTGCTTTGATTCAATACCAGTGATTATACAACCAAACTAAAATGGAGCGATTCAGCCCTTAACAAACACACACACAGACAAACACACACACACACAAAACAAACGAACAAACAAAAAAACCCCCGAAAAAGTGTAGCTCCTCATAGGGACCCAAAAATGTGTGAGTAAGGCATAGGTAAAGATCAGGCTGGTTCACAATTGCCTGTACGTCATGTGGTCACCAGAAAAAGGAGTGAAACAGCCCATCTCCAAACCAGACCAAGCCACGAGACAAATCCCTGTCTGATCACACCCTGAATTTAATTAAGGCCTCATTAGTCCAGCATTTACCCACAATGTTAACAGTTTTAGCGTATTTGTTTTGTCAGGGCTGTATCTTACAGTAATGGCACAGAAAGAGCATGATCCACAGCCAAGCGAAGAAGGAGAGATATTATAATGGCAGCAAAAGAAGCTTTACATTTCTTGGCTGACCTCGGCAGCTGCCACTTCCACATGGGTGTAGGCAGAAACAAAGCAAGGCCAGCACAGAGTGCAAGGCTTGCATCGTTAAGAACATAAGAAGAGCCCTGCTGGATCAGGCCAAGGGCCCATCTAGTCCAGCTCCCTGTATCTCACAGTGGCCCCACCAGATGCCTCTGGGAGCACACGAGACAACTAGATCCCCTGTCTCCTGATACCATTTCCCTGCACCTGGCATTTTGAGGAACTTGCCTTTTAAGCCTGGAGATTATACATCCCCATCATGGCTTGTAACTTGTGATGGACTTTTCCTCCAGGAATCTGTCCAATCCCCTTTTAAAGGCATCTAGGCCAGATGCCATCACCACATCCTGTGGCAAGGAGTTCCACAGACTAACAACACGCTGGGTACAGAAATATTTTCTTTTGTCTGTTCTCACTTTCTCAATACTCAATTTGAGTGGATGTCCCTTGGTTCTAGTATTGCGTGAGAGGGAAAAGAGCTGTGGTAGAACATCAGAATCCGCTTTACAGAGATGACCAGAAGGGAGGAGAGGAAGAATCCAAGGAGAGCCAGGAGCTACTTTGAGAAAATTAGGGTGGTTCTGAGGAAGTTATCACTCAGCTTCTACAAGCAGAGCTAAGTTAATGCAAGGAATGTTAAGAGTCTTTCTCTTTTTGCGATGATAACTATGCTTTTTCATTCTAAGTAGTGGAGCACCACAGATGCAGCTATTCAGTAGTGTAGAAAACATGCTGCATATGTTCACATGTCTTCCAAATATTTCTGATCAGTAATCATCATCATCACCATCTTAGAACTGCAGAGCTTCTCCAACTTTGATTTACCAAGTGATCTTGCTGCCACACTTCAGCATTGTACTGGTTCAATGTCCTCTAACTGGAATAAAGATACTTTTTAATTAAGCTTTTCCAGCATGGACAAACAACTCATGGTGTTTGAAAGGTGAATATTGCTGGAGTGAGGAAGAAGGGAAAGAGAGTTGCAGATAAGCAACAAAGCTTAAGTAAATGGGCCGATAGATCCATGCTTGAGATCAATCTTTTCCAGCATGGCACTTCCCAGATGCGTTGGACTACAAAATCGGCCATTGCTAGTCAGCAGCTTGAATTATGGGATTTGTAGTCTGAGGCATTTGGAAAGTTGGTGAAAGCAACCAGCTATGAAAAGCACTGATTTAAACAGGTGCACCACAAAATGACACTAAGAGGGCATCAACTATTTTCTTGTAGGATTTCCTTTAAAATTATGTAACTATTGAACTGATTTAAAATGTTACCCATTAATATTAGTATAAACTAAATTGAGATGAGCACAGACAGAAATTCTGCCTGGGAGTACAACCCTATGCATGGCTACTCAGAAGCAAGCTCTGGGTTCAATCGCACTTATTCTTGTGTACGTGCAGAATGCATTGAATTCTACATAATCTTTATGTAATCACTCTGGCTGTAACAATGATGCCTGATAGTGAATTGGCCCCAACTCCCTAAGCTTTAGGAACAATTGTTAACTTGCTACAGCACATTTCTGCCATTAATGTCATTGCTTATAATTAATCTGGCAGGCTTTGAAGCAGAGTCATTCCCCTGGTATTCAGATGGATTATACTGCTGCTTTTGGCTTCACTGAAATATACTCAGATGAATTTACTGTACATTAAGCTCAGGTTACTAAGTGATGCATAATTTACTGTGGAGCTGCTTGTAAAATTGGTTTGCCCTGAAGGCAAGGGCAGGCGATAGGCACAGCATTTTGGAATCCTCCAGGGACTTAGAAGTAAAACAGAACAAACTAAAAGACAAAAACAGATACCCAAAATATATCTGTTATTTTGGGACCAAGAAGCAACCATGTCTAAACGACATTTCAAGTACTGCAATAGTCATTTCTTAGCAGCCACTTGGAGGGGGGGAAAAACAGGGCTTTGTTTTATTTTGTTTTGGTTTCATTTTGGGTTTTTTGGGGGCATACTTTGGAAATAGATATAACTAGATGCAAAGAATGACAAGCTTCTAACGTGTGAAACTTCTTGAAGAGACAGACTGAGAAGACCTTAGTACTAGCAAGCCACACCTATTTTAAGTTTGGGGCCAGAGGTTAGTAGGACCCGTCCTCAGAAGCAAAGACAATGCTGGGCCCATTTCTGTTAAGTAGTTATATTTATTATTACTCTGTGTTCAAGAAGGTTTTAGTAAGCAACTGAAAGCTGAAGACATCCTGTGTGGTGCTGTTTTTCCCCTATTCAGTAGTTTCCTGTTCCTTTAATAATTCTGCAAAAGTGAGAAGAAGAAAAACCTTTTCCTGCCCATTTTCCTTCTTCAACACATTTGGTCACATTCTATGAACCTGTTTCTTTGTACCTGGTGACTCCATAAACTCACCTTACCTGTCTCTTAGAGCCTTCAAAATCCTATCCATTAGCCTGGCTCTGTGCACTGCATACTCACATTCCCCCGTGCGATCCTAGAGGGGGAAGAGGAAGAGAATTCCTTTTGTACAAATTCACTGCATAATATTGGATGCCTCCAAGAGTCTCCTCTGGCCGTGAGGCATTTCTTTCTACACTGCATCTGTATCTCCTATTTAAAACAACAGGGGCTATATTTTTACACTGAGCCAGGATAACACTCCAGCCATTCCATAGTTGCCTTTTCGGTTATTTGAGAAGCAATGTACTTACAGAATAGTGTACAAACACTAATTCAGGGCATTCTGTTCCTATCAGTGGCCAAAGGGTTAATGCCATTTAAAATAACAACTGCTGTGGAAAGTTGAATAGCTCACCTGGTGTTGTGCCAGCCAGCTAATTAAAGTCCAGGCTGGAGGAAAGATGAAGAATCTTAATTATTGCTCATAAAACCTGAAGGAAACAAATCAGGGGGAAAATCATTACTGGGGACGTGAACTTCAACTTGCCACAGTGCACTATTTAATCCTTGCTTTTCTTTCTTTCTTTCTTTCTTTCTTTCTTTCTTTCTTTCTTTCTTTCTTTCTTTCTTTCTTTCTTTCTTTGTGTCACAAGCATTCCAGTACAATTAGGAAATATTTCAGAGATATTTTTTTTGGTCCAATAATGGACTATATCAAAAGCATTTGGGACAGCTAACAAGGCTTCCATGGTACATGTTAAGAGAGGCATAGAGCACATTGATATAGGTGTGATATTGCCAGTTCTTTTCCACAGTTGAAAAGGACTGTGTCTTCCCCATTCATGTTCCTCATTGAATTTTCTCCTGGATACTCTGTACAGATAATTTTCACTTCCACTCATTTTCCCCTTTCCTCTTCTTTTCATTTTTTTTTCATTTTGTATTTCTTATTTGTTTTCTTTAATTTATCTATATGCCATCTCCCAATGGAGGGAACAAGGTAGGATACAATTAATTCAAACAGTATAATCATACACAATTAAAAATGCAATAGGACATACTATTTAAAATATTAAGCAAATAAAAGTATAATATACCGCCATTTAGAAACATACACACATTAGACATTATGCGTACATATATGTGTATGTCTATATATACATATATGCCTGTTTTTTATATTCTGTTTTTATCTGTTTACATTATTATGAGTTTTTAAATGACAGCTTTAATGCTGTTGCATCTTTAATTATACATAGACTGAAATCCTCTTCCATATCTGCAGAAGTGTGATGATGTCACAGGCTGAGGAAAGTTTTGGTAATGAAAGACTTTCCCATGGCTTGTCCAGATCATGAATAATCAATTTAATTGCATGGAAGCCATGGGAGTTGTGGGATGAAAGGAGGAATATATTACTGAGAAGAAACTTTTGGTTGCTAGAGACTTCCTCCTTCCATTTTGCAGTGTCCACAGCTTCTTCACAATGGAACCAAATACTTTTGACTCATGCAAACAACAGGAGAGATTGGGGAAGTGGCATCGTCACATTTCAACAGGGGTAACTTAACCACAAATATTTTGGCCACATAACACAAGTCATTTCGTGATGAATTGTCTAAATCATGGTGTGACTAGATGGCCAAATTAACCTGGTCAGATCCAGTCCAGATCGTAAACAACAGGGTTGCTTTGAGGTGTGGTATGTCATTTGGGGCAACCCTTGCATCCACATGCAAGGATCAACCACACTGCACCTGAAGCTACCCTGTTTAGCACGTACAAGGTTTCTTTCCATTTAAAGGGAAAGCCTTCCATTTCTCAAGATTATTAAGCAGCTTAAGCAAAGCACAGAGGAGGAAGCCGACTAACCATCTTGAGAAATGGGAAGCTTTCCCTTTAAATCTTCCTTGCCACTCATCTTTGAGGGGAACAAAGGGGAAGTTTTGTATTTCTTTTAAATTGTTGCAAAATGCCACAACACAACAGGGATGCTTTGAGAGAGCTTTTAAGAAAAAGCCCTTTCAAAGCATTGCTGATGTAATAGCAACAATTAAAAAGAAATGCAACATTTCCTCTCCCTTGCTCTCATTAAGAGGCTTCTCCAAAGGGACAACCAGCTAGCCGCTTTGGTTCAATCCAGTGATCACACATGCTGGAAACTCAGCACAACAAAGTGATCCTGCCCATACCTAAAAAACAGTAGCCCCTGACAGGAAGCCAGAAAGGTGCAGCTAGGAATACTCTGGGAATGGGCTGGTTCACACTAGCATTTTCCTCATCTAGTCATCAGCAAAAGGAGTGAACCATCCCATCCCCACAGTGGACCAAACCACAGGACAGATGCCCCTGTAGTCACCTCCTCAATTAAATGCCTGCCTGAAAAGGAAAGTCTTTGTCTGGTAGCAAAAGGACAAGAGGAAATGCCAGCCTAGAGAGAAAGGTACTCCACAGCCTTGGAGCAGATCATTCGTTAGACATTAAACTTTCCTCCTTTTTCTAGTTTCATATTTCCCACTTTCTTTCACTTGCTTTAGAAGTCTGTTTGTTTGTTTCTTTATGGGTAACTGGTGTATGGGCTTTAGTTAAAGCTACCAAGGTTTTACCTTTTGATACCCTAATTACGTCTCTCCCTCGATATTTGTGTCTTCATTTTGGAATGCCATTTTCCTTCCCTAGTCTACAAGAATTGTTTGGACCACAGTTATCTTTTTGTTATGTGCTATTCAAGGGAAACATCTGAACTAAAATTGGTTTTTCAGAAATGAATTTACAAAGGCTACGGAACAAGGTACAAGGCGTAGCCAGAATGTCTTCTAGGCCTCTGCAATACACAACAACAAATTTGGCCCCATGGTCTAGCCAGAAAAGAAAAACTCAAAGTGCAGTATCAGAAGGAGGGCAGAATTATCAGGTAACCCAATAGTGGTAGAAATATCAGCATAATACAGTTATGCCTGGCTGATGAAGCAGCAAATCTCTCTTCTCCTTCATATAGGTATGATTATTCCCGAATTGGTAGTGGAGGTACCCAGTGTAACATAGTAGATAGAGTGACAGATTAGGACTCTGGAATTCCCCACTTGGACATGGAAACTTACTGGGGTGTGGAGCTAGTAAAACTACTCCTTAAATATCTCATCTTGAAAGCCCTACTAGGGTCGCTGTGAGTCAGTTCTGACTTGACAGCAAAGAACTAACTAAAAAAAGCTGTACTATCCAAGGTTTTGGTTAAGTAACTCCATATTTATCTGTTATCTGATTGTTATGTAGTAAGGATTACTTGTTTGTGCAGTATACTGAATAAAACTGTTAGCTGCTTCTTTAGTCTGTATTCCTTTGCATCAACCCAAACTAAGTGTTAGGCTGGAAAAAGAACTGAGAGGTTCTTGCATAGGCTGAGACTCAGCCAATAAAATATAATTTCCAAGAGAAACTACTGGCCTGCAGGTTGACAGGCAATCTGTCAAGAATAATAAGTGGACACAGTAGTTGTGAGATTTTATTTTGCCTCATGCACCAAAATAACTTGACCAGACTTTGGTACTATGCAGTTTAATTTGAAGTGTGTGTGTGTGTGTGGGGGGGGGGGGGGGTTAGGATTCCAGTTGCTGTTTCCATTCCAGCAGAGAAATATCGTAGGCCAGTTCTAGCAAGCCTCTGATTCCAAGTAACTGACAACTTAAACCAAAGCTAGAGAATCTTTGGCTCTCCATATATTTTGCCAACAACTCCTCTAATTTCTTACTCTTGCTGGCTCAGGCTTCTGGGAGTCCAAAAGATCTGGAGGCCCAAAGATTCCCCACCTTTGACTTATACCATATGGCACATACTAAGGTTCATAAATGGATAGCAACGGTACCTGAAAAACTTCATGCTTCATTCAAATCAGTGGTAGAAGAGTGACTAATAATGGCAATGTAAATGAGAACAAAATATTGAAACAATCCTCATGTTATGTTATATCATGAGCCATCAACTTTTTAAGGAAAGTGAGATAATTATCAGTGCCAAACCCCACCCAAGGGTTTCAACCCAGGCCTCCTCATCCATCAGTCTATCCACTGCACAACACTGGGTACTTCAATAACAAGACTTACTTTATTTATTTACTCTGTCTCTCTCAACACATTTACCTCCTTGCCAGCATAATATGCATCATGTCTGCCCAACTGGCTGCTATAAGAGAAACAGGAATGGTGGGAAGGGAAGGCTTGGCAGCTCTTCTCGTCTAAGGCAAATCGACACAGATGGTAGCAATACAAATGTAAGTGGGGAGTGTGTGTGTGTGTGGGGAGGAAGCACTGAAGTGTGCTTAGAATTGGAATGGGGGGAGGAAAAGCTCAGCATCAGTTGAGCCAATCCTGCTTGCTCATGGTGCCTTCTGCTTTACTATGCAATGACATTCACAGGTCATTTGTAAATGACCTGCAAAAAAAACTGTATTCCGTCACAGAAATGCAGGAATTATGCCCTTGCTATTATTTGCACAACCATTGGAACTGCAGAGTAAAGACAAATAAACAGCTACCTAGTTGTAACAGCCATTGAATTATGACATCCTATAACAAAATTTCAAACTTGTAAAATTTGAGGCGGTTTCAAAGCAGCTGCTGGTGAACAAGTCACAAATGGATTACATATTCCTATCTCATCTCATCTCATCTCATCTCATCTCATCTCATCTCTCTCTCTCTCTCTCTCTCTCTCTCTCTCTCACACACACACACACACACACACAGAGGGAGAGAGAGAGAGAGAGAGAGAGAGAGGTTCTCATAGCCAACAACTTGTATAATTAGGAATAGCCTTTATGGTGCAGTATAGCCACCAAACCTAAGTTAATTTGGGAGGTCTTGCGCACATGTACAACTGGGCAGATTGGAAGTGATTCACCAGAAGTCTGAATAAGTTGAATGCAATGAAGTGTTTTAAGGGCTACTTGGATGTAATCATTTTGTTTTTGTGGATATGAAAAATTTAAAATTATTTATGCAGATACTAAAGCAAGTTGATGATCTGCTTAGGTACATGCACAAGAAGTCTTGCTTAGTGAACATGCAAACATTTTATAAAAATACAGATTTACTCTTGCAATGTCTATAACCTGTCATCATCACAACTATTTCTTCAGTCTTCAGCCTAGAGTCATACAGGGGCATACAGCTGGGAAGTCCAAGTGAAAGAAAGTGGTAGACCTAAAACTAGGTTCTCTAAAGAGGTGAGGCAACCACCACCACCTTAGAACTGCAGAGCTGGAAGGGCCCCCATGGATCATCAAGTCCACCTCCTGTCAAGAAGGCATGGTGGAGAACTGAACTGCAAACTAGAGTCATCCCGCGAGTCGTCCCACTTTGTGAGTCGTCAAAAGTTAACGACTCACGAAGCACGAAGTTGCCCCCATGAAGCGACAAATAATGAATATATTTGTCGATTCGAGGTGTGTGTGTGTTATTAACCACCCCCCGCTGCCGCCACCACCACCCCGCTGCCTTTAACAATGTCAATGTGAGTTAGAAGTGGTGCTGTGTCTGCAACTGGTGCCAGTGTTGTGGCATGGAGCTTTCCCTCTTTAGCATTCTGGATGGTCAATTAGCAATGTGCTTTTGATGGCTTGATTGGATAAGACACCAGACAGGAGGAAGGTTTGTCTGTATTGTTGTTGTTGTTGATTAGTCGTTAAGTCGTGTCCGACTCTTCGTGACCCCATGGACCAGAGCACGCCAGGCCCTCCTGCCTTCCACTGCCTCCCGGAGTTGGGTCAAATTCATGTTGGCAGCTTCAGTGACACTGTCCAACCATCTCGTCCTCTGTCATCGCCTTCTCCTCTTGCCTTCACACTTTCCCAACATCAGGGTCTTTTCCAGGGAGTCTTCTCTTCTCATGAGATGGCCAAAGTATTAGAGCCTCAGCTTCAGGATCTGTCCTTCCAGTGAGCACTCGGGGTTGATTTCCTTCAAAATGGATAGGTTTGCTCTCTTTGCAGTCCAGGGGACTCTCAAGAGTCTCCTCCAGCACCACAATTCAAAAGCATCAATTCTTCGGCGGTCAGCCTTCTTTATGGTCCAGCTCTCACTTCCATACATCGCTACTGGAAAAACCATAGCTTTGACTATGCGGACCTTTGTCGGCAAGGTGATGTCTCTGCTTTTTAAGATGCTGTCTAGGTTTGTCATTGCTTTCCTCCCAAGAAGCAGGCGTCTTTTAATTTCGTGGCTGCTGTCACCATCTGCAGTGATCACGGAGCCCAAGAAAGTAAAATCTGTCACTGCCTCCATATCTTCCCCTTCTATTTGCCAGGAGGTGATGGGACCAGTGGCCATGATCTTACGTTTTTTTGATGTTGAGCTTCAGACCATTTTTGGCGCTCTCCTCTTTCACCCTCATTAAGAGGTTCTTTAATTCCTCCTCACTTTCTGCCATCAGAGTGGTATCATCTGCATATCTGAGGTTGTTGATATTTCTTCCGGCAATCTTAATTCCAGTTTGGGATTCATCCAGTCCTGCCTTTCGCATGATATATTCTGCATATAAGTTAAATAAGCAGGGAGATAATATACAGCCTTGTCGTACTCCTTTCCCAATTTTGAACCAATCAGTTGTTCCATATCCAGTTCTAACTGTCGCTTGCTGTCCCACATATAGATTTCTCAGGAGGTAGATAAGGTGGTCAGGCACTCCCATTTCTTTAAGAACTTGCCATAGTTTGTTGTGGTCGACACAGTCAAAGGTTTTTGCGTAGTCAATGAAGCAGAAGTAGATGTTTTTCTGGAACTCTCTGGCTTTCTCCATAATCCAGCGCATGTTAGCAATTTGGTCTCTAGTGCCTCTGCCCCTTCGAAATCCAGCTTGTACTTCTGGGAGTTCTTGGTCCACATACTGCTGAAGCCTACCTTGTAGGATTTTGAGCATAACCTTGCTAGCGTGTGAAATGAGTGCAATTGTACGGTAGTTGGAGCATTCTTTGGCACTGCCCTTCTTTGGGATTGGGATGTAGACTGATCTTTTCCAATCCTCTGGCCACTGCTGAGTTTTCCAAACTTGCTGGCATATTGAGTGTAGCACCTTAACAGCGTCATCTTTTAAGATTTTAAATAGTTCGACTGGAATGCCATCACCTCCACTGGCCTTGTTGTTAGCCATGCTTTCTAAGGCCCACTTGACTTCACTCTCCAGGATGTCTGGCTCAAGATCAGCAACCACACTATCTGGGTTGTCCGGGACGTCCAGATCTTTCTGGTATAATTCTTCTGTGTATTCTTACCACCTCTTCTTGATGTCTTCTGCTTCTATGAGGTCCCTACCATTTTTGTCCTTTATCATGTCCATCTTTGCACAAAATGTTCCTTTAATATCTCCAATTTTCTTGAACAGATATCTGGTTTTTCCCTTTCTATTATTTTCCTCTATATCTTTGCACTGTTCATTTAAGAAGGCCCTCTTGTCTCTCCTTGCTATTCTTTGGAAGTCAGCATTCAATTTTCTGTAACTTTCCCTATCTCCCTTGCATTTTGTTTCCCTTCTCTTCTCTGCTATTTGTAAGGCCTCGTTGGACAGCCACTTTGCTTTCTTGCATTTCCTTTTCTTTGGGATGGTTTTTGTTGCTACCTCCTGTACAATGTTATGAGCCTCCATCCATAGTTCTTCAGGCACTCTGTCCACCAGATCTAGTTCCTTAAATCTGTTCTTCACTTCCACTGTGTATTCATAAGGGATTTGGTTTAGATTATACCTGACTAGCCCAGTGGTTTTTCCTACTTTCTTTAGTTTAAACTTGAATCTGTATGAATGGTCCCAAATCCATTCCATTAGAACGGAATCCCCATCTGTTGTGCACATCAAAAGTGTTTAGCCCACATTAATCTGTTTTATTGCAGTGCACACTGAAGAGTTTACTTCATATATTTGACCGGGCCAACATAACTGTTTCTAGAAGAATACTCTTAAAACAGCAGTAAGTTTGAGCCCATGAGTAACAAACAGGAAAACCAATGAAAGGCTGCTATTCTAAATATATCTATGTCAAGGAAATCTTCGTATATTGACTTTTAAGTGTATTTAGACTTGCTGCCAAAATGTCCTGGTTGGAAAGTTTCACCTTTGCAGGTGATTACATCATGGCATATGGAATTCATTTTAGTACTTTATCATAGGTAGCTTAATTCACCAGTGGAGATAAAGTCCTGTCTCATTTGTGGGGGGATGTGCTACTGCTTTCCATGGGAGAGAACTTCTAACCCCATTTATTTTTGGGGGTGAATTACATCAGCTTCAATGTCTCCATACACAGCTGGCTCTGGCAAATGAATCCCACATGTGGGCAATATGATATCGGATTTCCTACTGTAAACTCCCAAACACTTATCCTGATGGAGGGAGGCAGCTGGCTACTTTCCAAAATATTCCCCATGTATGTTATCAACTCACACTTCATATGTATGTAATTATCCTTCTGAATGTACTTATTTATAGGAGGCCCTTCAGTGAGTGATATTTTATACTGTTGTTTTTAGATTTGAATTAATCTTTATAAATGCCTAGTACTCAGCAATTTGCCACGAGACAGAAATAGCATAGTTGTTGGTTGAGCTGTAGATAAAAACTTCACATCTGGCATTGCACAAGGTCTTTTTCTTTAACTCACTTTCTCTAAAGTTTGATGAATATAGCATTGTTTTCATCTTCAATTAAAGACTTAACTCTGAATACTTTTGCTAGGATAGACTGCATTCTGTGCTGTTTTCCACAAAGGGCAAAAGAACATTCCTGGGTACCTATATATTGTGCTGATAGCATCATTCAGCATTCCATATGACAACTAAAAAAACGAAACAAAATGGCGAACCAAACAAAAAATTATGACTATGAAACTTGAACTCAAATCACACCAAAGTTGGCACGGATGTAGCAGAAAGTCTGCTCTGGCTCTGTTCCAAATTTGGGGACATTTGGGCAAAGGGTTTTTGAGTTATGTTTTCTTTTTTTTAATCACTTTTATCCTGTGCAGAGGCAAGTGACCTGGAGCTCTGGATGATGTAAAACAGATCAAATACCTTGATAGGACCAGGTTTGCATACCTGGAGAGAAAATGGTCCATGCCTGCCAGTTTTTTTCACTTTGAAGGAATTCAGCCATTCATAGCTCTTATTGACAGTTTCAAAATAGCCATTTTAAAACAAGATAAACTATGAGATTACTGCTTTCACTTATAAGTTTACCTGGTTTACTCATGAGTTACTCATGTTACTAATGAGTAAGTTTATCCAGTTTACTCACAAGTAAGGAGACAGCCACAACAGCAGCCAAGGACAGCTGCAGTGTGAGGGGAGAACATTGGGGTGAACATTTACACTTGTTGAAAAACACCCCTAACAATTGCTTTGTGTTTGGGTGATAAGTGGTAAACTGATATAAAAAGGATTCAACTTCTGTGATTTTGCCTTTTTTGTGAATGGTAGTGATCAGAAGAGGGTATCCTGTAGCCCATCTTCACTGTTGCCTTTGGTGTTGTCAACATTCAGGCTGCCCTTTGCCACATAAAGCTTGGTATCCTTTTTCCTGCTGGCATAGGTACGATATTGTGCATCAATACCACACCATTTCCTGGCTTTTTGAAGCATGGGTACAGAAGCACGATATTCCACATTCATAAACCAGAGGTTTTTTTTTAAGAATTAAGTCAATAATACAATATCAACAACAATGTATAATGCAATTTCTCATAACTGAAATGTCCTCAAGGTTTACTACCACACCAAACTGGTTAGAATGGCTGGGACAAGACTAGTAGTGGGGACAATGAGTAAAGGGGGAAGTCTGTCCAGAAAACCCCAAGGTGGGTCAAATAGCCTGTGCATAGACTATATACATCGAAACAGGACTCACAAATAGGTAAACAACATCATAGCAGATTTTCAGCAATTCAGATTAAAGCCAGAATTTGGGACATTCATCTGCAGTACCCTAATTTCAAAACTGAGTTACACCACCACCACCACCACCACCACCACCAATACTACTACTACTACTACTACTACTACTACTACTACTACTACTACTACTACTAATAATAATAATAATAATAATAATAATAATAATAATAATAATAATAATAATAATAATAATAATAATAATAATAATAATAGCATGCCATATAAGCAATCTGACATAAGGGACTGTTTCCAGGATTTTCTAGGTATAGAGTATTCAGGAGTGGTTTACCATTCCCTTCTTACCATTCCCTTCTTCTAGGCTCACTTCTGGAAGTGTGCATCTTGTCCAAGGCTGCACAGGCTGGTTTTTCACCCAGAAAGCACAGTGGAGAATCAAACTCCCAACCTCAGATTCCTAACTCATGGAACTGTCCAGCCAGCAGTGTTCATATAAAGTTTGTGTAATTTGCTGCAGCTAGTTGTGATTAACTGATGAGATGCTGTGGTGTGTCTTGGCCACGTATCGGGTCACGTCTACTTGCACAACTGAGAGGTTCCTCAGAACCTCATCAATTAGCTGCAATTACCTGTGGCAAGTTACACAAGCCACAAATGCCAGTAGGATTCTACCAAATAGTTGCAACTGTTACACATTTCCAACATAAATTTTAATTTAAATGTATAATTGATGTATGTAGCTAAAACAGACGTAACTACAGGGACTATAGAAAGTTTTTGAAGAGACCTTTTCCCACTTTAAAAAAGAGGGATCTTTGTTGTTGTGCAGAATATTCAGGGCCCTCATGAGTTCAAAGCATGGTGAGGGTAGTACATGGAGTAAAAAAGAGAATACAGGGCTAGCTTGCCTTTGCTAGACTCTGAACCTGTGATTGGAATTATAAATGTGATATTTTTTTCTCCAAAGAGTTAACATGAAGAGACCCAAAAAGCAGAGCTGTGTTTACACAATCCCTTCCAAAAGCAGAGGCTTGGCGCCTGGACAGGCCAGGGCTGAAAATGAAAGTAAACCAAATAAAAAGCCACAAGTCCTCAGAGCCTACAGCAAAGGAAGCATAACACTAAGCATATTCCACGCTCTAGTTTCTTTCATTTAAGGAAATTATTTGAAATGATGACAGGAATGTAAAATTAATATTGGTTTAAAATAAACTAAAAGTTACTACTTTGATTCATACGTGTTTAGTTCAGGATTTCTGGCATGGGTGGTCTGAGCCTACGGAATTGTGTTTGCTGCAGCGGCTCATGCCAAGGCACCCATGCCAAGGCTCTTCATTAACATACTCAGATTGGTGATTGATGCACACCTAGACGTAACTGTGCACAGGTTTAATTCTTCAATTGTTGTTACATATATCATATAGGGTAGGGTTGCAGGTCAACAGTGTTGTATCCCCTCATATTTTGAGGTCAACATCTGGGCCCAATACATGGCTCCTTGTGAAGTCACAAGGACAGGGCAGGCAAAAGTGAACAGGGGGACCAGAGCTGCTTCTGAACCAACTGACTGGGAGAGCAGGCATGAAAAGAATCTGGCTAATTGGGCCCAGATAGGAAAAACATGGCTAACCTGGTCATATGGCAACCCAGAATCTGGAGGGGGGCATTTTTGGCAGAGGGCAGCATAGCATGTTCAGCAGCTCCAGTGGTATTCCTGTTAGGGCTTGCGTATGTCTGTTAGGGCTTCTGCATGACCTTACCACTATCACAAACAATATGAGGGGAGATTTACGGGCTCTATACTTCTGCTGTGACTTGTGCAAACTCATAGGTATTTCCCCCCCCCCCCTCCAGATCCTGTGCTTCTGCTTGGAGGAGAAGCACACACTAACTCTACTCTCTTCACTGTCATTCTTTGAATGTGGAGAGTGATATCTGAAGAATACATGTGATGTTTGTTCTGTTTTCTGATTGGCCAGAAGGCACTTATGGGTAGACAAGCTTCTCCTCGTCTGGCATTCTCCACACAGGAAAAGCTACAAAGAAGCTGGCAGGGCTACCACAAGCTTCCCCTTTGCATGATGGTTTGATGGTTGTGAAGATAAAAATAGAGCTATCCTCTCAGCCCCATTTGTGATCGTTTTTTAATAGCCTTCTTTAAAAGCCACCAATTTCAATCTGCTTTCAGTGGAAATGTTAGACTGCATTTCTGAGTATTTAATCATTATTTTGCTGACAGTTAAAAAAGTTTAGAATGACTTTTTAGCTTTATGGGTGTGTTGGGCTAGGCTATGAACGTTTTACACTTTTATTTTAATGATTAATTTTATCAGAAATGGAATGCAATGCCATATTTTATTATTATATGTAAGCCACCAACCCCCTGTCTTGAGTAGCAAAATGGAAATATCTGAAAACAAATCTATATGATTACCATTCATGCTGTAGTGCCATGAAACTACATGCTTTTAGTTTGCAAGTGATTACATGCATGAATGGATACCCAGTGTGGTGTAGTGGCTAGAGTGATGGACTAGGACTCTGGAGGCCTGGGTTCAAATCCTTGCTCAGCCTCCCAGTAGGGGAGTGGAACTGGTAAAGCCACTCCTTAAATATTTCACTTACCTTGAAATTTTATTAGGGTCACTATAAGTCAGTTCTGACTTGATGGCACAAAACAACAAGCATGCAGAAATTAATTACAATTTGAGATATAGATGAAGGAGTTAAGCAAAAGACTTGACAGGAAGGAAAAGGAGAAAAGAAGAGTAGTGAACAGGAGTTCTAAATATGAGTGTAGATTTTTGTGTGGTCCTGTGGTGCCCCTGGAGCAACAGCTGTGCTATAGCACGGATATTTAATTCACAGACTGAGGTACTACAGGATTCAATTCTTCAAAAACCCTCTAATTTATGAATGTGGCATATTGTGCTCCTGTATCCACAATTCAAAACATCTGGAAATCACCTGTTATTGCTGCACAATATCATGCCCACACTGCCAGCAGGAAAAAGGACGCCAAGCTTTATATAGCAAAGGGCAGCCTGAATATTGACAACACCAATGGTGGCAGTCAAGATGGTCTACAAGATACCTTATTGTGCTCGCTACCATTCCCAAAGTGACACCAAGAAAGGAAAAAAATTCAGAAACTGACTCCTTTTTTTCAGCAGTTAATTACTTCTTATCCAAACACAAAGCAATTGCCAGGATTGTTTTTCAATATGTGAAGTAGCGAGCAGAAGAGGGTATCCTGGAGACCATCTTGACTGCTGCCAATGGTGTTGTCAACATTCTGGCTGCCCTTTGCTATGTAAAGCTTGGCATCCTTTTTCCTGCTGGCAGAAATTTTAACTTTGAAATTGGACTTTGGTCAGCACCAGATTTTGCACAGATATAGCGGACAGTCTGCTCTTGCCACATTTGGGGATATTTCGGAAATGGGGTTTTGAGGTGTTTTTTTTTTTTAAAGCAAAACCATTCAACCTTTTGTTCAGAAATGGGAGACCCCAAATATACCCAGATTTAAAATAGCTCATATAAATTGAAAAGGTCAATCTTCCTTATCTTGAAATAGACAAAGAGGGCAGGTGAAATGGAGAAAGGAAGCAGGAAAAAACAGAGTAAACAGTAGTGGACATCATTAAAAGTAGTCTTTTGAGCTTGAAATGGGAGCAGCTGCCTTGTCCCCAGGCTAGGTGTTTCCTTTTGTGTATCATTACTCCACTTGTTTTTATGCTAGGATTGTCAGCTGTCCAGAAAAAAGTGTGTTCTGCTATCGACAGCAGCTCAATGTGAAGGAAATACCTTAGGTGCAACCACACTATCATGTGCTACATTGGCCCTGTAAGAGGAGTCATTAGAGGCTGAAAAGTAGGCAAGTCAAACCAGAATTGCACATAACTTGAGGAAACATCACTTCCAATGACTGTGTCTGCTTGTGAAACTGCAGCTGAACTCTCTCTTGGCTGTGCTAGGACTGCTATAAAATTGGGTCCCAGGGTGAAGAAGTAATCAGTCTGTTCAAAGGCTTAATGATATTTGTTCAAATCGTTAAGGTGACCAAATCATTTTTTTTAAACTTAAAAATCCCAGAATCATGACGCCACCAATGCTCTTATTTTGTGTGCTTCAGTACACAATGCTTCCTAAAATACTAGGAATATGCACAGTCTTCAGACAAATTGTATTTGTATGTTTCTGGAGCAACCATGGGGTGGAGTGAAGAGCCCAAAGGCATTAACAGGGTGGAGCAACACATTCATAAATCCCTTCTGTTCAATCTGGCATCCACACATCATGATTAGAAGTGTGTGTGTGTGTGTGTGTGTGTGTATTAAAACTCAGGAAGACACCAAGTTGGTAACTGTTTACTTTAGAAATTGATTTTCCTTGCCTTGCTTACAAAGTCATTGATTAAATCACCATGGCTGCAGTTCCATTAATTTCAGATCCAGGGAAAAAGAAGGGTGGGGGAAGAGAGAAAGGACAGCAAGTGTAGAGATGCAGAAGCTCTTTTGTCATTTTGAAGTCTTTCCTCCACCACTTCCTAATGACTGCTTTAGAAAACCAATGGAGGCTTTCTCCTAGTGGCTGGGGGGAAAAGGGGGAAATAAGAACTGGACAGAATGCCCATATCTGCAAAAAGCCACTGCCTCACCAAAAGACTGTCTTCTGCCTGCACTATTCAGTTTACGACCCGGCTTACGATATTTACCTTTCCCTGATTAATGTGAAAGGACTTTTCCTAGAGAAATGGAAACACATATCCTCTGGCAGGTATCAGAATTAGGTCAGAGTGTCTCCAAAATACAGCAGGGTAAGCTGAGCACCAATCTGTATGCCCTCATTTGAGTGTGAATCTTGAAGGATCTTTCTCTTCATCTTCAGCTTGTAGCAACTGCTGTTTCTTCTACAGCTGCTTTTAACACAAAATATGGAAGAAGAAGAGCAAAAAACTATCTCATATAGCTAACAGTATGTGTGTGCCTTTATAAAGGAAACAAATAGAAAGAGCCAGTTTCTACAAGCCCTTTAATGACCATCTAGTAGTAACATAATCTTTTCTTGCAAATCAACTTTTGCACCTTTTCATCATCCAGTAGATATCCATAGTACTGAATATACAAAGATAAACGCAAAAATAACAGAGGTGAATCCTGAAGGCCTTTTTCAGAGCAAGCAGTAACAAATCCTGATGATGAATTTGCAGGGAAGACGGACTGTTGATGAATAAGAAATGCAAAAGCTGCCTAGGAGTGACAGCTAGTCAGGACACTAGTTCACATTTAAGTGCTGTAACCTAAAGGGATAAAGTCAAACTTTGAGAAAGGAGTAACATGAGTGGGGTGTGGCATAAGATGAGTGTCTAGCTTCCCTTCTAGAGGGAAATGAGTGTACAAGAAGGATTTAGGATAGGATTTATAGGAGGTGAATGATAGCTTTATATGCAGAAAGGGAAAGTGTATTTAGCACATGGAAGCGAACATGAAAGGGTTGGTGATAGAGGAAGAAAAAGGACCTTTTTGTGTGGACAAGAAATGGCTACAGAATGACTTGTCTTATCATGTGATCCAGAGATAGAAATAGAATTCAACCAACCATTGTAGCCATGGATCTCATATCATTTACATCTTGATGTACGGGCATTAGCAGGAGCTAAAAATGTCTCAGTGCTAGTAAAATCTTAATCTGTTGCACCTACTTTTACCTGTTGATGTCTGCACATCTATTTAATGCAGAAGGAGACATTTCTTCATTCAGCTGACAAACTTTGCTTTAACATGCTGAAGTGACAAGTGGAAAGAAAGCCCACTTGAGGAAGGGAAATCAAAGCAAGTTTTCTAAAGAGAAATCCGATTTGAACCTCCAGTACATGGTTTGGACCAAGTTATGTGATCAAGTCTCATGATCTCATATTTCTTCTTCCTCCTCTTAATGAATTCAAACTGCACTACATTCCTAGAAGTTGCACTTCATTAAGTAATGAAAGACATCTGTTTCTCCTATATTAACTGCATGCCTTCAAACCAATTCTGACTCATGGAGACCCTTTTCAGGGTTTTCCAAATAGGGAATACTCAGAAGTGGTTTACCATATCCTCCTTCTGGGTGTGCCCTGGTACTGTGCAGCTTGCCCACGGCTACACAGGCTGGCTCTTGTCACAGGAGGCATAGTGGGGAACCAGACTCCTAACCTCTGGCTCCACAGCCAGATACCTAAACCTATCTAGACAACTCTGTTTCTCCTAACACAAACTTTTTCTCTAGATGAGGTAGCCAAGTTAGTCGGTGCTAGCATATCTGATAAAAATGAAAGAAAAATAAAAAATAAAGAAGACAAAACATTGTGGCACCCTAAAGACTAACTCTATATTTTAATGTGAGCTTTTGTGTTTGAGGAAGTGGGCTTGTCCACAAAAGCTTTTTCTCAACTCAATTTTTCCAAATTTGTTTAATTTTATTTTGTGATTATATATATTTAGAAATTACAAGCTATCTGTAGGGAATTTGCATTCCCCACAATCCATCACTGGACCCTTATTTATTACCTGCAGATTTACATCTGAACCTTGTGTCTGTAGAATGCAGCACTACTGACAAGATGTGAAATGTCTTTAATTGAGATTAGATACCTCTTTGTGCCGCTGACCAATCTGGTGAGGAGGCAGGATGATGAGTCTCCCCACTCAGCTGCTAAATGATCAGCAGCACAGGGAGGTGGGGAAGCCCCAGCCTGGCTACTTCTGGGATTGGTGTGGTGCGAATAACAACAGCCACACATGCAAGCGGTAAGTGGATGGCCCGGTTCTGGGGCATGGTCCAATTGACCCCGCCTCCTGTGGTGGTGGCTTTCATATTTGTCTCCCCTGGGAGACGAATACGAATATCCCATCTCTAATTAAGATTATATGTTAAAAAATCTCCTGGAACAAAGACTGAAATCTAAACTTGTTAAAAAAGTCTCTCTTTACTAAATAGGCCCATATCCTGGTCTCCAAAGAGATGATAAGGCCTAAGTTTGCCCACCATTTACAGCAGGAAGCTAAGTTATACTTAGTCACCCTCCCAGCAAACATGCTAAATTCCATTTCCCCCTCTTTCCAGATTTTTCTAGCAGCACATGCATCCACAGAAGGAAACAAAATTGGCAGTGGGACTTCCAGAAGCATACGTGGGAGAGCTTTCCACAAAGGCAGCTTTTCCTGCAAATGCCAGGTGCAGGGCAGGATGTGTGTGCGCGCGCTCAGAGCCCAGGCATGAGAAGAGGGTTGGACTGTAACACTGAATGCCTTCCCACCTTTCCAGCCTTTCCCTCATAGTGTGTGCTGCTACAAGGGGAAATAAGAGGATCTGGGAGAAAACAGCTGAGACCACCCTCCCCTCATGCCTAGGTTCCAAGGACCACACTTGCACCTTGCACGCATGGAAAGGAGCTCCCTCTGCAGAGAGCTGCCCTGTCCTTCTGGAAGTTCTACCACTAATTGTTCTTGATTCCCCTTGTGGTGGCCTGTGATGCTGAGAAGAGGTGAGAAAGAGAGAAAGAGCATTTAATGTGAGGTTGCTGTAGGATGGGCGGGTGGCTCTTCAGGTTTCCCTTGTGGGTGGTATGCACAAGGAGGTTGTCAGGGAGAAAAAAATATGCAGGATGGTGATGCTGGGTTAGGCTAAGGCTTACTTGCTGCTCCGAGCACCCTTGCAACCAGAGGTAACCACTTCAGTGAGGCTAATGGTAAAGCCCATTCAGATGCAGCCACATCTTCTCTCACACACCCCCCCCCACAAATATTCGCTTCCGTTCTTTTTACAAGGCTAACACTGAAGCCTTCTATACTTGCCTTTTAAAGAACCAACAAACTGCACCTCACTCAACAAACCAAGATTATGGAAGGAGATTTGATCCAAGATTTTCAGAGCTACTGGTTTGAATACAATTGCAAATGACTTGGTGGCACCATCAGCAGCGACAATAACAACAACAACTGTTGGAAACAGAACCAACACATCCTGCAAGCAATCTGAATCATTTGGAGAGGATGATAAACATGGTACAGACAAGCAGAAAAATGTTTTTCCCCTTTATGTTTAGACTGTGACTCTTAGCCTCACTTCCTTCTTCCTCCTTTCCCCGTTTTTTATTCTCCTAGCTAGCCATATAGAATTTCCATAATGATCACTTGTAAGCTATGCACACACAGAATGCAGCTTTAGAGATTCCTAAAGTTTAGAGATCTTTTTCCTTCTTGTCTATCCGTGGTATTACTTCCTTGACAATAAAGAGTAAGCTTTTTCCTACCCCCCTACCCCCCCCCCCCACAAGTCCCAGGGTGATTATTTCTGTTCTTCTTCTAGTTACAAGCTCACCACTGACCTGCTGCATTTTGCCAGTAAATACTAAGTCATCCTAACATGATTTGCTGTTCTGCCTCCAGCAGCAAAATGTTTTGGGCCAGCCTAGTCCCCACATATGTCAGAACAAGGGTGGGTGAACTGAAGAAGAAAAGTTATCCTGAGACTTTTCCTTAAAATGCTTCCCTGATTATTCAGTAGCTGGAACTCTTTTGTCTGATATCAATAGGAGGCATTCTTTTCTGATTTATACAGTTGAAAAAGCTATGAATCAAAGTCTACTGGCACCCCATCAAGAGGACAGATACGACACATGGAGAGAACATATTTTAACACTTAGCAAAGAAAACTATTTCTAAAAAATTTTCCATTCCTCTTTAACAACTCTTTAAAGTTTTCTGGCTTTAAAAAAGCCACCTAAAATATTTAATAAGAATCTGGAATAGATTTATTACTAAAGACTGGAGAATACAAGATTATTCCTGGGGTTTGAAACAGTGAAAGAAAGGACCTGAGCCAGGCCTTCTACTCTGTTGCAGATTTTGTTTTTAAATGGCAAAGGAAAAATACCCTTGAAAGTTAGCCAGATTTCTTAGGATTTCCATCTTCTGCCAAATGTTCCCTTTTGAATTGTGTGTGGAATTTTAACAGAGAGATACTTACTCTTTAAAATGGGGAGGTCCAGTAGACAGTAGCTCCAGAAAGCTGCTGGTTTACTGCAGTTTAAAAACATCCATTTCTCAAGAGTCATCTTAAATTTCTACACTTTCCTTTTCTGCTTTTTCATTTCAGTTTTTCTTCCATCTTTTAGCTAGAACAGTTCTACTTCATTCTGCACATAAATCTGTAGATCTTGTATATTTATTGCAGAATTTGCCTTTTCAAAGAAAACTGAGCCAGATTAAGGCTGCAATTCTATCCACAATTATCTGACAATCAATCCTGCTGAACTCAGTAGGGCCTACTTCTGAGCTGACATGCACAGGATTGTGCTGTAATTTCTGAATGCTTTATATTACTTATTGCCCTCATGCATGTACTACATTTTCTACTTGAATGAAAAATTGAATTTCAAGGCAGGAGACTGACTCTTCTCAACTTTTGTTTTCACAGCTGAGGACTACACACTTCACAAAGATCATCTCAGGTTTTGCTTTTTCAGGACCAAATGTTCAATAACAAAAATAGTAAAGAAATTCAGACGTTTGGGCACTCCAAAAGAAGCTGAAAAGAGAAGGTGTCATTGTAATGTTTTCTCATGGCATGCCTCAGAAGGAACCAAAGAAATTACTAGCCTAACATTCTATTTCAGGGCTATGAGACAATTTGGATTTTGGAATTCAATTGAATCATCATGCCCAAAAGGATTGTATGGAGATACTAAATATTATGCAATAGAGTTACACTTCTTCTGTCCAATAATTCTGTTCTTTGTTGAAGCATCACTAGCAGTTTTAGCTTTTGGAGGTTCTGCCGTCTATTGATTAAGCCTGGTCATGTGAGACTGGTATACATAGGGAAATGAAGGGGGAAAGGGGAGGTACACCTGGGTCTTCATGTGGAACAGCCATATTGGTTCTGTGCTGAGCCCATCTGTTCAGTGTTTCCTCTTGTTTGGGGAAGAGCAGCTAGAGGTGGAGATGGTATGCACACTCAGGGCAGGTGGGCGTGAGCCCTTGCAGCAGCAAGTCTGTGCACCTTCTAGATTTCAGCACCCTGGAGCAAATTCAGGGTGCTGTAGTTGTCCCAACCTAGTTACAGCTCTGGTGCAAACTTTTATGAAAAGTTGCCTATATGTGATCAGAAAAAGTGAGATGCCAGACAAGTACAAAACGTGTATAGCCACTTACACATCATCCAGAAAGAAAAGTCGCTTCCTCAAAGAAGTGGGCAAAAAAGGGTTAAGACGGGTATAAGATTACTCTATGCATATGGATAAATGCAACATAGGAGACAGGTTAGCATAAAATATGTGTGTGGTTGAGAATAAATGCAAATTTAGAAGTTATTATAATTTAAGAAGAAATACAATTTGACTCCGTTAGAACATGCAGAAGTGATTTTAAAAAAACCTATCACAATATAATTCTTCAACAGCATAGCTGTAGTGGGGAAGATTGAGTAGACCTGGATGCCTGCTCAGCTCTCCAGGTGATGTCTATTGATGGGTTCTGCTTTTACGCATGTGCACCTTTTAAGTGTGCTTGCCTTGGGCTCAAATAGTCAAGCACATTATGCTTTCAAATGGAGGACAGTAGCAGATATGGCCATCCTCAGAGCCACAGATGACAAAAAGGCATCCTCTTTTTAATGCCACTTGAAAGAATTCTGCCCCCCTCTTCCATTTCACTCTGCAAAATGATGGAAGCTGGATTGGCAGGATCCACAAATTGTAAAAGGCTTCAAAGTATCTAGTTATACCATGACACATGAGCGGAAAGTAGGAATAACAATTATGCACCTCTTGGACTACATGCAGTGCACCAAGTCCCACAGTGCACTACCAGAACCTCTCAAAGTCCCCCACTGTTGAAAAATGGCCCAAAATGGAGACTTGTACCTCCAGAAGTCTCTGAGGTGTAGTTCATCATTTTAAGGTTATTTCTGGGGTCCCCTGCACTTTTGGGGGGCCTGAAATAGCCTTGAATCAAAGTAACCTTCAGATTAGTGCCAGAAGAATGGGTATCTATGTCTCACAAAAAAACAACAACAGTGTGGCTGTACCCCTGGATCTTTCATGGCTGCCCACCCTGGTGTTGATGTATGTATGAAGCTAAATGTGGTTGAGTGCCTGTGTTTCTTTGAATGGACAGAAAATTCTGTAGAACCATCTGTTGCGATCAGGAGTAAATGGTTGTTCTTCTGTCTTTCTGGGCTTTACAATGGTGGGAAGAGAAAGGACGTGTGATTACATGCATAAGAGGACTTCTCAAATATGTATGTGTTGAAAAGAGTACAGTTGGGGAAGTGAGTGTACAGTTGTTGAAAATAGCATAGTGTGGAGGTACAAATTTAAAATAGCAGAGAACGACATGAGTGCGTAGCAAATATTGTACTTGAAATCTGCTAAGATAGATGCCTAGTTCTCAGTGTCGTACCTTCCTCAGTTTTACCACTAGCCATCCTCTAAAAGTTCTTAATCAGCTAGATATTGCTAAATGATATTTGCTGCAAAGAGCGCTGTCACTTGTACAACTGTTGTGTGAAATATATGTTATTTGATGAAAAACAATGAAAACAAAGTAATCTGAGCTTACAATGTTTCTCCTTGCCCTCGTATTTGGGTTATCCAATCATCCTAACAAAGGAAGAAATAAGTAGCAGCGAGAGTGTTGGGCCAAAGCTCAGGAAACCTGTGTGCAAATCCTTTTCTAGCTATGAGACTCAGTGGGGGACTTTGGGCTAGCTCATCTATTATCAGCCTGATGTACCTTTTCAGGCAGGCTTTTAAGCAGTAAGTGCCTCTGGAATGCTATGCTTATTAAACTTAGAGATGTTAAAATGTTTTATTGAAATGTTTTAACACAGTTTTTAATCTTGATTTTAATCTTGATATATGTTTAATTGCTTTTTAATACACGATGTATACAGTATTTAAAAACTGTTGAAAGTTGTATAGTTTTAGCTGTTGGGTCCCCTATGGGGAGAAAAGGTGGTATATAAGCAAGCAAGCAAGCAAACTGCTTTACTGCTGTCACTGCAAAAGCCTACATGCAGGCGTATATTTTACTGAGAAAGTACTCATACATGCAGCAGGCACTGGGTTTTAGCTTGTATTTTTTTAAAAAAAAAAAATAGTTTGCAGTTATAGAAATTACACTCCCAGCAAGAATGGACTGACTGAAGGGAGATGCAATGACCCCGGAACTGGCAGTTCTGACTAACAGGGAAGAAAAAGATATATATGTGCATGACTTAGCTAAGGAATGACTAAGAAGGAGTCATCCTTCTTTGACGATTAACATTAAGTAAGAAGAATAATTATATATTTTGATACTCAAGAGTACTGGTGGAAGAAATTGGATGAATTTCAGGGAGGGGGACTTAATGAATCTCAGGAATCCCTCCAAAGAATGAAACATCTTAAGCTAAAAAAATATTTTATTTTGCAAAGTAACAGCGGCAATGTTGCTCTTCCAGATTTTTTGAGTGGCTTGGACAAATGTGTCAAAGGATCACTAGAATGGATATTATATTTGGCCATGTCAGAGATGATGCCATCTATTTCAGCATTAAAAATTAATGCTACATGCAGTGCACTAAAATTACTCAATACTTATTTCAGATTTTGATATCATTTCCTGGACAGATGTATAAAACATCAAAACATCTTCAGAACCAATGATTAAAAAAAATGGAGCCCCTAGTAACAAGTAAGAGAAGTGAGGAATGGAGAAAAGAGTGCCCAATGGGTACTTTTTAATTTATACATTGCAGCTTAATAAATCAGAATGTGAATAAGAAATTCACTAGTGCATCCTGCACGTTCACTTCTACTTTAAGCAATATTCAGATCTGGACGCATATATTATTCAGAATTGGAAAAGTTATTTTTTGAATTAAAATTCCCAGAACATCCAACTACTATGGCTAGTACCCATCCTGGCTAGGGAAGCTGGGAGTTGTAGTCCCCAAAAACAAGCTTCCTCATCTCTGGTTTTATTGCACCAAAACAACCAAGCTGTGAGTTTTAAACAGAGGAATGGTGTTAGCCTTCAAATCCTGGCTTGTTAGTGCACATTAAACCATAATTGTGCATTCTGAATCCTGCATTCAGATCAGAGATTAGAACGTTGCTTCAGAAATAATAATTTACAGCTTACAACACTTTGTTATTTACAACTGTAGCACCAAGTTCCTCCTCCCAAGTAATTTGTTGCAGTCTTTATGTTAAAAGCAATTCTTTATCTTCCAGTGTCTCAGAAATAATAGAACAGGTTGTTATTTCTTTAAGATTCCCCCACATCTGTGAATATTACAAGCTGGTGCCTGGTGAAACAAAGGATACCTTGTTCTCAGCTCAATACCTATAACACAACACGGGGCAGCAGCATGAGCTAGCACTTGAACTGTGTGATATTCTTCTTCCCTCTTTTAATAAGGCCACATCTGCACTACCATAATAGTAAATTAAAAGTTGTGATTAGACCTCAAGAACAGCAAAGTTCTGCTTACTAAATAACAGTTGTAATTGTTATTACAATTACAACTTACTTGTACCTTACTTGTATGTTCATTACTGAGAAAAGAAATTACTTAAAAGTTATTTCCAATTAGTTACTTTCTGAGCGCTGGTTCTGCCTGGTTAGACCACCAGACTGCTGGTATTTCCTTTCCAATTCCTTAAGGCACAATTCACAGCTCCATGTGGAAGTTTTCTTGTTTGATTTGTTTTGTGTCAATGACAGGGGGGAAAAAAGATGAAAAGGAGACATCTGGGGCAGTTGACAGGCACTTGGAAAACTGGGAAGTTTCCATATGCTGATCTTTGCCAGCCATGAAACAGTGGGCCAGAGTCCACTTGACAAGCTACTGTAGCATGCAAGTTAGGAAGCAGAAAGGTAGTTGGGAAAATGCTTTCCTCTTCCCTTTTCTTCCCAGCCAACATCACTTGTTGTTGTTTAGTCATTAAGTCATGTCCGACTCTTCATGACCCCATGGACCAGAGCACGCCAGGCCCTCCTGTCTTCCACTGCCTCCTGGAGTTGGGTCAGATTCATGTTGGTAGCTTCGATGACACTGTCCATCCATCTCGTCCTCTGCCGTCCCCTTCTCCTCTTGCCTTCACACTTTCCCAACATCAGAGTCTTTTCCAGGAAGTCTTCACTTCTCATGAGATGGCCAAAGTATTGGAGCCTCAGCTTCAGGATCTGTCCTTCCAGTGAGCACTCAGGGTTGATTTCTTTCAGAATGGATAGGTTTGTTCTCCTTGCAGTCCAGGGGACTCTCAAGAGTCTCCTCCAGCACCACAATTCAAAAGCATCAATTCTTCGGCGGTTAGCCTTCTTTATGGTCCAGCTCTCACTTCCATACATCGCTACTGGAAAAAACATAGTTTTGACTATGCGGACCTTCGTCAGCAAGGTGATGTCTCTGCTTTTTAAGATGCTGTCTAGGTTTGTCATCGTTTTCCTCCCAAGAAGCAGGCATCTTTTAATTTCGTGGCTGCTGTCACCATCTGCAGTGATCATGGAGCCCAAGAAAGTAAACTCTGTCACTGCCTCCATATCTTCCCCTTCTATTTGCCAGGAGGTGATGGGAGCAGTGGCCATGATCTTAGCCAACATCACAGTAGACATTAAATGACATAAACAGGAATCTCGAATTACAAACAACGGCAGACTGCATAAACAGGATGTTCATATATGTGTTTTCCCACCCTCTCCATGATAGCAAAGCTTTGTGAAGTCACACAAAAACTATACACAGAGGCTTTACCTTGAATTGTGTTCCCAGAGCATGAACGATGCATATTAAACCTGGCATTTCTTGCACGATATTTTAATAGATAACAACAGAGGAGTACAAGGAAGGGGAAAAAGACCCCCAGATAAAATAGCAGGAAAAAAGAAAACTGTCATTGAAGAGAATGAGTCACACATTTTAAAAGTTCCCAGGAAAAGTTGAATGACTAGATTATGCAAAATACACACAGCTTGTTGTATAGATACAAATTAAAAGCAGAGAGTCCACACTGATTCCATATTTCTTTAATCAGAATAAAGGTCAGACTCATTAACTATCCTACTTGTAGGGCCTTTGTGCTTACATGCAAGAACCATGAGGTTAGTAAGCACTGCTATGGAGACATGTGGAGTGGAAGGTCACCATGTGGATAAAAGCAGTTTCCATGTACTGTATCTCTTTTGCTAATCTATTATTCTATTCAGATACTTTGTTATAGCTAACTAAAGAAATGGCTTATATCTGAGGAAGTGGACTTGTCCAGGAAAGCTCACATTAAAATATAGCAGTTAGTCTTTAAGGTGCCACAATGTTTTTGTCTTCCTTTTTTATTTTTATTTTGTTTTTCCTGACATAACTAAAGAAAATATATTTTGTTGTTTGCATTTTTTATATAGTATATTATGTGGTTATAGTATCAGATCAGACATGCAAAGCACAAAAGGATTTCACAACTCATTCACGTTATCTTTAAATTTCTCAGTAAAGGCTCTGGTTCAGATCTCAAGTTGAGACATAACTATTTTTAGGATTCCAGGGAAGCTTTGTGTCAGATGGGAGGAGCCAAACTGTGCAGTTCTTCAATTCGGTTGAGAAAGCTAAGAGAAGATCTTCTAGCCCAATTGAACTAAGTCAAATAAGCACAACAAGAACAACAGTTAGGTAATGTGAAATGGCTCCCACAGAGAGCAGTTACCCAATTTGTTATTTGCTGGTTTTCTTTTCATTTCAGGGTGAGGGGAAAGATTGATATGCGTTTTCATGCCTCACATGTCATAATAAACTGGTTGGATTTTTGTATCATGATTTGGATGAGTGCGGATGCCATTTGCTACTCTGCATCAGGCAGCAAAATCTCTTGAATTGGCCCTGCTAGTCTTTCACTGTGTCAGGTCTGATAGACCATGGGAGTGGAAGATTTGACAGCATATATGAGAGATTTTCCCAAAATGTTAATTCAGTCTGATGTAATCAAAAGCCACAAGAGTTCAACAGAGTCTGAAAGCTTGGTAATTTCCCTGTGTTGTGTCCTCTTCCTACCTGGACTGGTTATACTAGAATTTGCATCATCCACACCCAACAGCCCATTGGCTTTGCTGGCTTGGGAGGATGTTGATTGTACCTAATGTCTGTCTGTTCCAATGTTGGGGAAGGCTGTTCAGACACCCATTGTGTTTTTTTTTTGGCCTAAAAAACCAGCATGTGCTGATATTGCAGAACTTTTTCTGGGGGAGCCACTACATTGCCCAAATAACCTGAGAGTTGTGCCAAAGTATTTTTCAGTGCAGGGGACTACATCATTCTTTAAATGGTCTTAAATTGGAACAAGTTCAGAGGAGGGCAACAAGGATGATCAGGGGGCTGGAAACCAAGCCCTATGAAGAAAGATTGAAAGAACTGGGCGAGTTTAGGCTTGAGAAAAGAAGACTTGAGAGGAGATACGATAGCAGTTTTCAAATACTTTGAAAGGTAGTCACAGAGGATGGGCAGGATCTGTTCTTGATCATCCCAGAGTGCAAGACACACATGATAATGGACTCAAGCTACAGGAAGCCAGATTTAGGCTGAATATCAGGAAAAATGTCCTCACTGTTAGAGCAGTATGGAAATAGAATCAATTACCTTGATTGATGGTGAGTGGTCCAACACTGGAGGCATTCAAGAGAAATTTAGACAACCACCTGGCAGATGTCCTTTGATTTGTATTCCTGTGTTGAGCAAGGAATTGAACTCAATAGCCTTATAAGCCCCTTCCAAATTCATTATTCTATGATTCTATGATTAACTAGGCACTTTGGCACTTTGATCTGCCCACAGGTCTGTCCTGACTCTGCCTGCATTCTGTCCTTGTCCACACCCATCTTGTCCAAGTTAATTTTTTTGTTTTTTATTCTAAGTAGCATAGTCCTTCCTCTATGTTGTAGACAGAAAGACTCCAGCACTTACATGATACAGCACTAAAGTCAAATGTTTTTTGTTTTTTGTTTAATTTTAAAGGAAACAGGATAGCAGGCATGATTTCCCTATGGGGAAATCCCACACCACCTCAAACAGAACACAGCACAGTACCAAAATGTCAGCACAGGAGACACCCTGTAAAAAAAACAGCATGATGTAGAGCAATTTAAAATAAAGAACCTCCAACGGATGTTCAAATAGAAACAATTCCTCAAAGAAAACTGTAAGATTCCCTTGTGCTCAGAATAATGTTGTGTAGACTGGAAATTTTGAATCAATTTGCATTATGCTAAACCTGGAGTGAGCATACTGCAATGTAGTCACACCCTGAGTTGCAGTTAGTGTCCACTATCCAGTGAATCTGTACTACACTACCAAGAGTAGTGTAGTAATAATAGTTTTTAAACATCATGGCTCCATCCTATGGAATCTTGGGCTTTTTAGTTTGGTGGAGGCGAGTGTGAATAATCTGCCACAATGCTAGTTCACCTGTGAACTACAGCTGAGAATTCCAAGTACCTCATCAAATTACATATCCAACAGTTCCTTAATGGTGCAGCCATGACAGGTAGTTAAAGTGAAATGAAACTGCTGTAACTGGCAAAGTATGCACACTTTTAGACTCAGACACAACTTTAAGATTTTGAATAATTCATTAATTTATTCTATGAGAGATTCTCCTTCCTCAAACAGGCACATTCCGTTGTAAAAATTAAAATGTATGGCTATAGGAAAGTTAGTACTGTTCATTTTGCAGTGTATAAAATGGTAGTGATACTAAATGCCAGTGATACTAAAAATGCCCTCATACAGTTCATGTTTGAGGGGGGTAAATCTGTATATACATAGAAGTGACCTACTATGGTCATTGCCACATTGTGTGTGTGTGTTTTTTAAACATATCACAGTAATTTTGCATGCTGCACAGACATGTCCAAAATATTCACCATTGAAGAATAACACATCCTTCACTTGAAAGTTATAACTACTTTACTGCTAAAATACTTTATGAATTAATGGGATGGGATCCCCAGACCTTGCCTAATGGTAGGGCTAGCTCTGTTGACTAAACTTTGTTCAGTCAGGTTCTCCGACCTTTGTCAGACAAGCTCAAAGATTGCACAACTCCATGTCTCCCAACTGATAGGAGCTTTCTTGAGCTGGTTCCCTGGAATCTTAAAAACATTTAGGTCTAAGCTGTAGATCTGAACCAGACACTTTACTGCAGACTCAATCATTTCATGGGGCCAGGCTGGCCTCATCTTTGCTCTCCTTCTGCAAGCAGGCAAAGACCTCTTCAGGCAGGCTTTCCTTGGTGACTGGTGATCTGAGAGGGGATTTTAAAAATATTTTATTGTGCTTGGTTGCTTTTAAACATGTTTTTAATATTGATTTTATTTGACATTTTTAATATAATACTTGTTTAATTCTTTTCAAATATTTGTATATTTATTTTTAGCTTTTAAATATTATCTTTTTAGTGAGATGTGCTGCTGTGGGTCCTTTTAAGAAGAAAGGCAGGGTACAAATATTTTAAGGAAATAAATAATAAACTCATGCGCACCAACACAATGACATTAAATTCAGGTCATATATTAACTATTATATATTAAGTTAACTTAATAATACTATTCACACTCACAGAATCTGACCATGATTGCTAATTAAGATGGCTTTTAAAGAGATAGAAAGGTTGATGGCAGATGAACCTAACATATGACTACTAAATAGAGACTCTGTGCAGAGGCAGCAGGGAGGACCAACCCTACCATTTTGTAGAGTGGGGCAACAGCCTCGGGAACTGGTGGTAACTCTTCTGCTTATCAGACCTTCTTGAGCCAGTTGGGCTTTCCTTTTTCCTAAAGAGAAAAATGGTGCATTTTCACACAGCATGTCCCTCACCCCTTCAACCTGTCCACTGCTGTAGTGTGTCAACCAGGACTCTACCTAGTTTTGTTGTTGTTGTTTTGTTGTTTAGTCGTGTCCGACTCTTCGTGACCCCATGGACCAGAGCATGCCAGGCCCTCCTGTCTTCCACTGCCTCCCGGAGTTGGGTCAAATTCATGTTGGTAGCTTCGGTGACACTGTCCAACCATCTCGTCCTCTGTCGTCCTCTTCTCCTCTTGCCTTCACTCTTTCCCAACATCAGGGTCTTTTCCAGGGAGTCTTCTCTTCTCATGAGATGGCCAAAGTATTGGAGCCTCAGCTTCAGGATCTGTCCTTCCAGTGAGCACTCAGGGTTGATTTCCTTCAAAATGGATAGGTGTGTTCTTTTTGCAGTCCAGGGGACTCTCAAGAGCCTCCTCCAGCACCACAATTCAAAAGCATCAATTCTTCGGCAGTCAGCCTTCTTTATGGTCCAGCTCTCACTTCCATACATTGCTACTGGAAAAACCATAGCTTTGACTATGCTGACCTTTGTCGGCAAGGTGATGTATCTGCTTTTTTAAAATGCTGTCTATGTTTATCATCGCTTTCCTCCCAAGAAGCAGGAGTCTTTTAATTTCGTGGCTGCTGTCACCATCTGCAGTGATCATGGAGCCCAAGAAAGTAAAATCTGTCACTGCCTCCATATCTTCCCCTTCTATTTGCCAGGAGGCGATGGGACCAGTGGCCATGATCTTAGTTTTTTTGATGTTGAGCTTCAGACCATTTTTTGCACTCTCCTCTTTCACCCTCATTAAGAGGTTCTTTAATTCCTCCTCACTTTCTGCCATCAGAGTGGTATCATCTGCATATCTGAGGTTGTTGATATTTCTTCCGGCAATCTTAATTCCGGTTTGGGATTCATCCAGTCCAGCCTTTCGCATGATGTATTCTGCATATAAGTTAAATAAGCAGGGAGACAATGTACAGCCTTGTCGTACTCCTTTCCCAATGTCAAAATGAGAAAAGTTCAACTTCTAGTTCAGTTGCCTTCTCTGTGTGGAGTAGAGGGGCACATCATCCTGCCATTTGCCACAGGCAAGAATATACTTGGATAGAAGTGTACCTCTTGAATACTAGGTCCTAGGGACAAACAGGAATACATGTTGCCTTAATGCTTTTTTGTGGACTTCCCAGAAACAATTGGCTGCCCACTGCTGGACAAAGAATAAAGGACTAGGTGGACCAGGAGAGGTCACCTTGGCCAGTCCAGGGGCTAAAGCATTTGTTAATCTAACCAGGGAAGACAGGGTACTTCTTTGCTGATTAACAATGCAGCTTGTTGAAAAAGCTGGGCATGTTCAAGCTAGGTATCTACGGGTGTGTTTTTTTTAAAGCAGTGTTGGTGATTAACCTCTTCAATGAATCATCAAGACATGAGCAAATGTTAAGTTTCATTACCTGCTAATTTAAAATCAATGGATACTTAAACAACCCTTTCTGAGAAATATGCAAAAGCCAATCTCATTTTTATTGAAGAAATATAGTACCAGAGTTAAAAATGGATTCAGAAGCACTTGAGAACAAACAGAATTCATGGTTCAGAGGTCTTGCTAAGTTCATTAATTCAAAACAGAAGGAAGGTCTTTCTAAGGTCACTGCCCTCTTTCTGCCTGATGTGTGGTTGCATCTTCTCTAGAAATATATCTTTGTGGAAGAAGGGTACAACACTGAAGTCAATAGTCCCATTTCTGGCATACAATTCCTGCATTCCACTTTGGTTCAGAAATATATTTTTGGTGGGGGAGACACTGACTAAATATTTTCTCTTTCAAGATGTCACCTACAAAAGTAGCTTTAAGGTAGTCTGATCATATCTAAATGACTGTAGATGTGGGGGTAATCATACTGGGTTAGGATTTAAAACTGTTTTTCATTTGACACTCTCATTACAGTTTTGTTCTTTTATCAGTCCTATGTGGTGGCTGTTTTAAATTGTTAGTTGCACATTGCTGGCTCTCTGGAAACTTTGAAGGTTAAAGAGTGGATCTTAAAAGACCTATAATGTGGGAAACTTCTGCTTAAAGGCTGTAGCTACATTCTGCTTCAGTGACGTGCATACACTCCTGGCAGGATGTGGCAGCTGCCAGCAGGCGGGGTAGCCCCTTATTCTGCCCTTTCGCTTAGAGGTAGAGCATAAGATCAAAGGGTTATTTTAGCCAATCCTAGTTATGATTAGGTAACTAGTATCCTATCTGTTTCTCTCATAACATACTATGTAATCATACTAAGTAAATAAAAGAGCTCTCAGGGCATTGCCAGTAGGCTCCGCTGGCTCGGACGTTCGCTGTCAACTCCTTTGTTCTCTCTCTAGGGCAATTAGCCTTCCTTTGTTCCGTGATCACCCACACTATAACTATATAATAAAAATATAAACAAATCTACTCAGCAATGTCAGTTTCATTGGTTTTTTTTTTTGCTTAGTATCTGTAAGTGGCATTTGTAATTTTGTTTTATTTTTGACAAACCTGCAAAACATTATGGTTAACAAAATGGAGAATAAGGTAAAATGTAATGTAGAGCATCTAGATAATTACGGGGCTTTAAAAAAAATTATTTCACCCTCAGAACATCTCAAAATCTCAAAGAGGCATAAATTGGCCACTTGCACAATAAATGTCAAAGTAGAAGTAGGACTGGACAAAATGACTCAAGACTGGAAATATGAACCACTCCACTTCCTTATGCCAGCTAGGAATATTTCTTTCTCATCTAGGACAACCAATATTTGATTCCTGTAGTTGGGGAGAAAGCCAGGATGGGGAGAATTAAGACAAAATCTGGTGGATCATTGGTAGATCCAGGACCATATCTGCTAAGCCATGGTCTGATCTAGGCACAAGTTCTTGCTTAGTCTTAACACTGGCATAATACGACTTTACTGGGTGGCTCAGTAAAATACTACTTGATAAGCAATTTTACAGTCAACCGCAAGTGTGCTAGAAATAAAGCCAGTTTCAAACAACTTCAGCAGCCATGGCAAGCAAGGCAATCTGTTCAGAGCCTCTTATAATCTTTGAGAAATCTTCAAAAGCAGGTGAGTTCCTTGAAGACTGGAAGTGGATAAATGTTTTAAAAGGGGGGCGGGGGGGGGGGAGAATCCAGGCAACTACTGACTGGCCACTTTGACATCAATACCAGGAGAGGTTCTAGAACACATTATTAAACTGCCTTTTCTGGATGACAAGCGAGTCTGAGCACTTAGAAAACAATGTGGTAATTGCTGAGATTCAGCATGGATTTCTCAGAAACAACTCATGCCAGACTAATCTTGGCAGAGAAGGATAAAGATATGGATATAACCTAGATTGCAGCTAACCTTTCAATTGAATTGCCCATTACATTCTTGTAGACAAGCTGGTAAAATGTGGGCCACAATGTTAAATGGATTTGTAGGCTGATGATCATACCCAAATGTGATCGCCAATGGTTCCTTGTCAACCTGGAGAGAAGGAGTAAGTAGGGCCCCACAGGGCTCTGTCTTGGCTTTGATGTTGTTTTGTTTATTACCTTTGGAAATGACTCAGGAGTTGAGGAGATGCTCATCAAATTTTTGGATGATAGCAAATTGGGAGGGGTAGATAACACTTCACAAGACAGAATCAGCAGTCAAGATGATCCTAACAGATGAGAGAATTTGGAATCTAAATAGGTACAAAGTTCAAAGATGGGTGATCTCTGGTTTGGCAGTAGGATCTAGAGGTCTTAGTATACCAGCTAAATATGAGTCAACAGTTTGATGCCATAGCAGGAGAAAAAGAAAAAGAAAAGTGCTATTGCAAAACTAGATGCTGTGCTTTATAAAGGATACAGACAGATTGGAACAGATTCAGAGGAGGGCAACAAGAATGATCAGGGGACTGAAAACCAAGCCCTATGAGGAAAGGCATGTTTAGTCTTGAGAAAAGAAGACTGAGGGGAAATACAATAGCATTTTTCAAATACCTGAAAGACTGGTATACAGAGGAGGGGCAGGATCTGTTCTCCTGACTGTTAGAGTAGTATGACAATAGAACCAATTACCTTGAGAGGTGGTGAAGTATAGCATACCACTCACTTATTCTTTCATCAGTCATCACTTGGAACATTGTCCTGGGAGTCAGACTCTGAGAATTCAAGAAGCATACTGAGAAGCAGGAGCGTGTCTAGAGGAGAGAAACCAAAAATTGTAAAATCCTGAAAGCCAAGAAACAGTTGAAGGAGTTGGGTGCGTTTATCATAAAAAAGAGAAGCTTGAGAGGTGATATGACAGTCATCTTCAAGTATTTAAAGAGCTGTCACATGACAGATGGACATTTTTCTCTCTCTCTTACTCTAGAAAGCAGGTCCCAAGCCAGTGGATTCAAATCACATGGACAGAGACTTTAGTTGAACAATTAGGAAGAGCATATTGATGGTAGGACATTTTCAGAAGGGAAAACTATGTCAGAAGGTGATGGACCCTTCAATATTACAGATTTTAATATAAAAGTTGAATAGCCAGTTGTGGGGGATGCTTTAGCTATGGGTTTCCCACATTGGCAAGATGGGCATTATGACCTTCAAGGTCTCTTCCATTTCTACAATTCCATGATTCTAGGATGTGAGGTGGGGTCGTTGTGTTAGAATGCCAAAGAATAATTTGCTTGGGTGCTATGAAAATCTGTCTAGCCCACACCAACTGTGAATCACTGCTCCTCTTATTGTTATATGTTGCAATGGCCTGTGTGCCACACAATAAACGTATTTTGCTTGCTTGCTTGCTTATTGTTATGCAACTTAAGAAACCAGGGAGAAGTCTAATAGTATACACAACTTTAAGACTGCCACGATTGAAAATGCTCCTCCACAACTCCTTAACATGCATGTATGTTGCTCCCTTCTTTATATGCCTTGGGTTTGCAGCTGATTGTACCCAATTCTGTAATATTTTGCTAGACAAAGTGGGTGGGCAAGCAGTGAGTCACATGGCTGATTTTGAGCTGACAAAACATTTGAAGATATACTCTCCATTGCCTTAACCAAAGAAGCAAAGTCTGCTAGGATTTGTTTTTCAAGGTTGCATGTAAATCCTCTAATGACCCTGCATATTATTCGTGAAAGCACTGTGGCCTAGTGCTGTGCTGCAAGGAAAAGAAAGGGGATTCGGCTTCTCAAACAAAAATTATTTCAAGAGGATAGCAATAAAGCAGGTACATAATAGTCCTGGCTTCACAAATCAACAGGGGAGTTGACAAAGTTATTGCTACATTTTTATCCACAAACTTAGGGAGAATTTATGCCCCAATTCAAGTAGAATATTCTGTGTCTCTGTCTTGGGGTTAATTGTAGAACTGTAGATCTGGAAGGGACCCTATGGATCATCAAGTCCAGCCCCTGTCAAGGAGGCACAGTAGGGGATCGAACTCCCAACCTCTGGTTCCACAGCCAGAGACCTAAAACAGTGGACTGTCCATCAAGTTTTTCTAATAATTACTCCTGGACACACAATCGTATCCTCTTCCCCTACAAAACAATGACCTGCTATCTATAGGGTGGGGATTATCCCATACTGGGACTTGTGTGTACATGTATGGTACGTAATTCTTCTTAAAGGCAGAGGGCAAATTAGATCACAGATAGCTTCTAGGCAGAGCTAAATCTTTTCTGACTAATCATCTGTTCATTTATCTTGCAAGCTGTCCCTTGGGCTCCAGGGGTCCATGTTGCTCCTGGAGTTTGAATTTCAAAACAAAATAAAAATAAATGCAGAAGATTTTTCTGGAGTTTAATTAATTTTACTTTTTTTAAACAGACTTTTCAAATGAAAATGTTATAGAAGAGCATTTAAACACAATCAAAATATATTTCTCTAAAAAAATATGACAATAAAAACACTTACGCAATTTGACAGACATTCTGAAACATTTTAAAGAAATAACAAATTGCTTCCTGTTCTGTTACTCATAACCAGACACTTCCCTTTTACATTATTATTCTTGTTTCGGTTTGTTGTTCTCTAACAGTAAATGTCTTACCTTGAAACAGTGGATTGTCTGCCACCTGCCACATCATTTTTTCTTTAGATGAAGGTTGTTTTTTTGGTGGGTTTTTTTTGGTATGATATTTTTAACAATCTGCCATTCAGAAAAGAAATGTCCTCTTTGACAAATGTCTATTTTACAACAGGGTTTGTTTGGCTGGATCAGTGATCTAAAATACCCTTATTGGATGACAAGCAAGTGAATAGCACAGCATCAGCAAATTTATCACCTGATTATAAAAGCATTAAAGAGACATTTTCAACAAGAAAGGTGTAGGGTGTTACAGAATACCCAGTTGGTCATGTGGAAGGTTGACCAAGCTGGTGTTCTGGTTTTCTCAGGGCTGGAGAATAGATTAAAACTTCTTTAAACAAGATTTCAGCTGAAATTACCTTTTGACAGTAAGAGATGTTCCACCATTGAGCAGACTGCCTTGTAAAGCAGTGGGCTTTCTTACATTTACAAATTAGTTGGATGGCCCTCTGCCAGGGATGCTTTAGCTATGGATTTCCTGCCCTGGATCCGTTCCAGTCGGGCTTCAGGCCACGCCATGGCATGGAAACGGCATTGGTCACCCCGTTTGATGACCTGTTGAGGGAGGCCGACAGGGGCAAAATGTCTCTGTTGGTCCTTCTCGATATCTCAGCCGCCTTCGATACCGTTGACCACTGTATCCTCCTGGGGAGGCTCTCCGAGTTGGGAATTGGTGGTCTGGTGCTTGCCTGGCTCTGATCCTTCTTGGAGGACCGTCCTCAGAGAGTACAGCTTGGGGAGAGTGTTTTGGCCCCTTGGAGTCTCAAATGTGGGGTTCCGCAGGGCTCGATTATTTCCCCAATGCTGTTTAATATCTATATGAGGCTGCTGGGTCAGGTCATCAGGGGATGTGGGGCTTCATGTCATCAGTATGCTGATGACACCCAGCTCTACATCTCCTTTTTTCCTACAACAGTGGATGCCATTTTGTCCCTCCAGCGCTGCCTGGAGGCTGTATTGCAATGGATGCAGATGAATGGACCGAGGCTGAACCCGGACAAGACGGTCCTGAGGGTGGGCGGCCCCGCCATTGGTGGTTTGGGAAACTCCCTCACTTTTTGGGGGGGTGACTCTCACCATGAAGACTGAGGTTCGCAGCTTGGGGGTCCATCTAGATCTGGCGCTTACCATGGAAACACAGGTAGCGTCAGTGGTCCTCACCGCCTACTTCCATCTTTGACGGATTGCCCAGCTCCGTCCCTGTCTTGATGGTGGGGTGCTCACCACTCTGGTCCATGCACTCGTAGTCTCAAGATTAGACTACTGTAATGCACTCTACATGGGGCTGCCTTTGAGATTGATGCAGAAATTTCAAATGGTGCAGAACGCGGCGGCCAGACTTCTCACCAGGGTGAGAAAACGTCAACATATCTCCCCCACTCTGGCTGCCCTGCATTGGCTGCCCATTCGATTCCGCATTGATTTCAAAGTATTGATGACATATAAAGCCGTAAACGGTTTAGGACCTCAATATCTGGTGGAACGCCTTCTCCCACCTAGATCTACCCGTATCACTCGCTCTAGCCAGGAAGGGCAGCTGAGGGGCCTAACGCCGAGGGAGGCCCGGAGACAAAGAACAGGAAACTGGGCCTTCTCGGCAGTGGCCCCTCGTTTCTGGAACAATCTATCCCCAGAAATTTGCCTGGCTCCCTCACTGGGTGTTTTTAAGAGCAAGCTCAAGACCTGGCTCTTTAGGCAGGCCTTCCCTCCTATCATTGTTTAATTTATTTTTGCCATCTTGAATCATATTATGTTGTTGTTCTTGTTATCTTATACTGTTCTTGTTTTATGTAAATTGTTTTATGAACTTGTTGTTAGCCGACTAGAGTAGACTTCGGTCTAGATGGGCGAGATATTAAATAAATAAATAAATAAATAAATAAATAATAAAGAAATAAAGAAATTCATCAGAGAGCTGAACCTGAAGTCTCTTCCAGCTCTACAGTTCTACCTCTCTGTGAAGTAACTGATTGGTCCTCCTGTGGACAGTAAGACTGTGGAGACCTGAATACTGTTCAGGGAGATATCTGATGGTTTTTAAAAATATGTTCTTGATTGAGACTCAGATGTGTTGCTGCCATTGCATTTGCCAAGTAATTTGATAATGCCTTTACCAAATTAATTTCTTCTGTATGAAAACATGGTAGTCTTAACTGTTTTCATTCTCTTTCAGACACCAGGCTTTTTTGGGTTTTTAATTTTTCTCAGTCTCTCCGTCTTTTTCAATTTTTCCCTTCTTGTCTCATCTAATGGCTCAACAGCTGTTGCATATTATATCCTTTTGTGTTTACTTCCATTCCTACCCCCATATGTTTTGCCATTGCTCTCCCTTTGCCTTCACATCTTTACTAGTACTGAGTTAAAATAGCCATCTTGATATATTCTGCACTTTATTTATTTATTCACAATTCTTTTCCTAATATGCATGTTAGGAACTGCTGGCCATTGTCCCATATGACAAGCCTTGGTTCTGCAACTTCTCTGGACTGATTCTGGCCACGCTGGCCACCTGATCCCCCGGACATAAAAGAAGTATATGGGGGTCTCCTTCTCTCAGAGGAACTTGGCTTGAGTAAAAAGGTTGACCCGAGTTCTGGTGTGTCATTTTTTTTCTGGTCTTGCACTTTGGTCCTGACTTGTTCTCCAGTCTTGCCTCCTGGCTGGCCATCTGGATCTGATTGTTTTTGGCTTCTCATATGCTTCAGACTTGCTTAGGTTTTTACCCACAGCCTCAGCCTGACCACTAGAAATAAACTATATAAGTGACTACATATATTTCCATTTGTTGTCTTTTTCTGTTTCCAGTGTTAAAAAAAATAATGTCATCTCTCCAGTCCCCCGCAAAAGGTAGTTGTGTCATTTTATGGCAAGGTTACTCGATAGCACTGAGATCAGGGCCACTCCTCCCTCCAAAAGTGTGAGCTCACTTGGAGCTTGGAAAAGTAACTTTTCTAGATTATAACTCCCAAAATCAGTGGCCATGCTAGCTAAAGCATCTCAGGGGCTGTAGTTTTGTTTTTGTTTTTTTTTTAAAAAACACTTGGGCAAGCTTTGAGCTCTCCCCTTTCTTTCTAACACATACATACACAAACAAACACTTGAAGTTCTGCTTGTTTGTTTGTCTGGTTTGGTTAAATAACCTCTATATGAAAAATGAGATTCCACTGAATTGAATCAACACCTGCTGTGTAGTCTGGGCTTTTCAGAGCTGGTGCCCTCTAGATGTGTTGCTTGTCTGGAGTATAGCTCAGAATCTCTGGAGGGCATTTGTAGGGGAAAACCACTTCAGGTGAAAGATAACAATTGCTGAATAGTCCCTTAAAAAATCACCATCATCACCAGCTCCTCCCTTCTAAGTAGAAAAGTACAATATTTGTTTCTTCACTTTCCTGTGTTCTAGCATTCTTAATATACCAGGTGATCCCATAACCCTCCAGAGCAGTTTTTCCCCAGAATACAGAGATAATTCAGTGAAAATCATGTTCCCCAACCCATTAGAAGGGACCAGGAATCCTCCTTGTCTCTCTGAAAACCCTAAAGATTTTTTGGCTCCAACATTGCCTTGCTATACAATCCCCATAACATGATTAAACAGTATTATTATGCCCAATACATGCTACTACCTGTCCTAAATCTTTGGGATGAAATCATAATATATTCTAATATCAATTCATTTCTCCAAGTGCTTCCAATTATGTAGCCAAAACCACAACACCCACACAGAAGAGAGAGGCATTAGCTGATTTCACGTAACCCTGAGGTGTGCAGATATACCACAGAGAGAGAGAGAGAGAGAGAGAGAGAGAGAGAGAGAATGGGGGGAGATGAAGAATAGAAGCCATGTGGTGTGGAAATCTTCCTTCCTCAAAGCGTGCAATGGGGACTGAGATTGCTTAGTGTGTGTGGAATATCAGCTCACTGTTAGAGTGAAGGAAAGGAAATTGGGCAGAAAGAGTGAAAAATGGGATGACTGCAAAACAACAGATTAAAGAAGGGCAGTGCACAACTCCATTGTCCAGATACCAAGTTGGATATTGTATAGTCTTCCATTCAGATCTTGTCTGCCTCCCAAGAAATCTGATGAGCTGCATTTTCATAGCTGACTTAAGCCATTTTCCTACCTAAAATGAAAGACAAGATGGCACCTCTCTGGCAACCATTCTCTATGCAAAAAAATCCTATGATGTAAGGGACAACATTTTCCATCATACTAGAGGCCAGTAGGCTGGTATGGCAGGCCACCTGCACACATATCAATCGTTGTCCAAAATCCTTTTGCTTATTGTAGTAAATTGCACTAGAGTAGGCCTATTGAATCAATGGGGATTTAGTGAGTTAACTCTTTTGGGAGTTCTATTGATTCAATTGGGCCTACTCTAACTGCAACTTACTCTGCTAAAGCAAGTTGCAGTTAGATTAGCTCCATTTGGATAAAGAGAATTTATGGAGGAGGTGACTCTCCAAATCCCCATTGATTTAAGGGGCCTACTCTAGTGTGATTTACTGCAATAAGCAACAGGATTTTGGCCATTAATACCTTCCTCTCACTCTCCAGCATTCAGCATTTGCTGCCTGAGTTGTCTTCCTCACTCTGCCTAATGGTCTGTGTTGTGGACTGCTTCTTTAACAAGCCGAGTAGGTCACAGTGTTAAGAGGCCTTATAGGAGGAAGAGAAGGGAATGATCTCAGTTTGGAACTGAAGGGGTACCATCCACTAGGGACTGCATCACCTGAGTCAGACATTACCCTCCGCTCCAGTGGTTCCTAATAATTAACATTAGTTGGAGAGAGGGAGGGAGGGAGAGAGGGAGGGAGGGAGGGAGGGAGCATGTGAGTTTGTAGAGCTGTTCCCCATATTCAGAAGGAAGGCCAACTTTCTATGAACAAAGTTGTCCTGAATGTGCTAACCAACTTAAGCTGTGGTCACACCAACAAAATGTTTTCCAGTTTTCCCTCTTTGATTTTGCAATTTAAATTTGTGGTCATATGATGCATGGCCATTAGCAAATCATTTACCTAGCAAGCATGCTAACTGCAGATCATCTCTTGCTCAGCCAGAAGCTTCTACTTTTATTGTTGTGGATTTTTTTTTATGTTGTGTTGCTGCATGTGCGGACGATCTTATTGCAACTTTTAAAAACTACTATCATGTCCTTTTAAAAAGTTTCTGTGGCATTTGTGTCAGTGCATTGGTTAACTTCTGTCAGTCTCAACAAGAAGCTCTAGGTGCTTATTGAATTAGAAGGAAATTAGAAGGAAATAACCCAAAAACACATTGGGATGCACATCTTCGAATAAATACCACGTGACCTCAAAGCACGACAGGAATGTGATTAAAAGTCGCATAAACACAGGGGGACATTTTGCTGGTGTTACCATGGTCTCAGATTTCTTTGGCTGAAATCCAGTTGTAAGTCACAACTAGAGTGGGCCCATTGACTCTGTGGGGATTTGGTGAGCCAACTCCTATATAAATTCCACTGATTCATTGGGGATACTCTAATTGCATCTTATTCCTAGAGTTCAGCTACTGTCTTAGTGCTATATGTAAAATCACAGCATTCCATCCTTCCAAGGTCAGTAAAATGAACATCCAACCCGCTGGGGGAGGGAGTGCAATGTGTAGCCTGCATAATTAAACTGTCAACTGTCCAGAGAATGCTTAAAGCACTATGAGGTAGTATGTAAGCAGCACACTTTGCTTTTTGCTTTGCTGTGCTTTCTGCTGAGTGGAAGCAGAGGGTACTAGCTTTGGTATATAGGTTCAACTGTGATATGAACTTGAAATTATAGAGATGTACCATAAATGTGTACATTGATTTTCATTCCAATAATCCAGTGTTCAACTGACTTACTGTATGTTGTTATGGAAGGTATGCTAAACCAGTAGTCTCTTCTCAGCAAACTATCCAATGTGTGAGGAAATAATGTTTACATTAGTCAAAAAGTTAAGTCTCCTTCCTTGAATAGTGATTAAAAAATATTACACCCAAATATCATTTTTCCACATTAGCAGTGAGATAGGCTATCTGTTAAATAGATGACTATTTTCCTAATAGCCCAATCCTAGCTAACCAAGATGGCACTGGGCTGGCTGAAGTGCAGCTGAATCCAAGGTCCTGGCAGCCTAGGGATGCAGGAGATTAACTGCTGGATAGATGAGTGGTTTAGGGATGGTTGGGAGTTTGATTCTCCACTGTGCTTCCTTGCTTGGGAGAAGGCTGGTCTTGATGTGCCACAGGCTTCCTACAGCTCTGCAATCCCAAGATTATTATTATTATTATTTAGCTACCCTGATCCTGGCCTAATTATGTGCTGGCACAATGGCTGTGGGCCTGGGCTGAGAGGGGTTTGGATCTCGTGTAACTCAGCTCCTCCCTTGCTCATACATTTCTCTATCTGGTTCTTGGTGCTCTTTCTGGATAATTTATTTATTTCTTACCTTCATTTAAATGGCATTCTTCTCTCTGAAGAGACCCAAAAAAGTGCACAACACAAAAACAATGCATACAACATATGCAACAACAAAATATTCCATATAAACGATAAAATGCAACAAAACCTAACAACACTAACAATTTTATTAACATATCAAAATGTATGCTGCCTAAATGGTGCAGTAGCAGTTCCCCGCCTCCCAAGGCCTGCCAGAACAATGCCCGCCTCAGCTGCCCTCCTGAATACCTGCAGGGATGTCATAATTTACAGGAACCCAGGAAGAGAATTCCAGAGCACGGAGGCAGCAACACATAAAGATCTTTTTCAAACTAGACTGTTCTGACAGTTGGCATCTTGAAAAGCCAGTTCCAGATGATCTTCTTTGATACAGGGGCTCATATGGGTAGGGTCTGTCCAGTAGGCACTTTCCTGGCCAGGACGGCAGCTGAGATCCAGTTGTGCTGGCAGATCTAACGACAGGGAAGAAAAGAAGCTTCTGCCTAGGCAAAACTCACTTCAGCCAGCAGATATTTAATTCTAAATTGCACGGTAACTTTTGTACAAAACCAAATCTCCGAATACCCTTTCTCTCACCTGTCATTAGAGTGAGAGAAAGAGTGGTTGCTAGGTTATCTGGAGCAAAACAAGATCTGCCTATCACTTGGCAACATTTTATTCAAGATAATGATGTCATATTAATTAATTGTACCTCCTATTAAAAACCACCCAACATTTTCCCACTATTCCATAAAATATTTTAATAGCAGTAATGATTGCATCCATTACAAGGCATCCAGTGCCAGCCCAAGACATTTTGTGCCTGTGGAGTGAAGCCAAAAAGTGCCACACCACCTCCAGGAGCCAATAATTTAGCATGTTTGGATGAACTGTGCCAATCTGGGCCTTCATCCATCACCAGCTCCCACCCCGCCACTGAAAGCAGGTCACTTCACCCCACTAGATAGCTGGGCAGGTCCTGCTACTGTATGTTCTTCTTACACAATGGTTGTTGCCGTGGTGATTTCCTTGGGTTGTAAACACCATATATTATTCATAAACCTATGTCATTAGCAATCACTGTGTCATTTTCTAGAATAGCTGAGACTTTAAATTGCACAATAGGGGTCTGACTGAACAGAGGAGGAAGCAAGCAAGAGAATGAATTTTAAAAGTGATGAGAGAGAGACTGATTGATTGACTGATTTTTAAGGATATTTAATGATTAGTTTAACCCACAGTACTTACCTATGTGTTTGAATTAACTTGATGGCAAATAACAATTATTATTATTTAGTCACTTTGAGCTTTAGTGTTCATTCTCTGTTTCCTTTGGAAATGTACAGTTTCTCCCAAAAGGACAATGATTTCTTGGTATTAAAACAGGATTGCTACCACTGCAGCTTCCTCCCCACCCACCACAACCCATGTCGTTTCAAAGCATTCATGGACATTTCATTCTAAAGGGGACCCAGGGGCTGCAGTAGACAAACAGGGTGGGAAAGTATCTTCAGATCCAAGCCACTCTGTCAAAGACCATGCTGCATGTCATGACATACGTAATGCAGGACTGCATTACGTATGTCATGACATGCAGTGTGTGAATGAGCCATCAGATATCCATCATAGACAGACAGGCCTTTCATATCTTTCCCAACTCAGATGCAATGGTTTTAGAAGGAGTCAATTTCAACTTCTATTTCTTAGATTGAGTGCTGAGTAATCAAGTGACAGGAAACCAAGCAATGTACTTGGGAAGCTATGTGAATTTGCTGGAAAGAGTTGTTTCATAGCTTGTGTTAATGGATAACAGCAACTGGTGAAAAATAATCTCCACAATAGAGGAGTTTCAACAGCTGCTACAACATCAACGTGCCTGGAGTGCAGTGCACACTTTCCTTAGAGTAAGACCAGTACACTCTTAGTGGTTCTTCACACTATAGTGTAAGGTGGAGAAGTTTGATACCTAAACAACTTCCTAAGAGCCCTATAGACCTTTATAGACACCTAGGAAAAATTAGAAGCCTGTGTTCTCACAGTTGGCATTTATCCCTGAAAAAGCGTTAATTCTAGTATGAATCAGATAATCATTCCCAATCATATCAGTGTTCATCTGGGTATGAAAGTAAAATAAGTAACTCCATTGTTGGAATAATTCCAGGCAACATCAGGTTGTCTGTTTCTACAAGTTTATTCATTTATATTGTTTCTATGTAATGTTCCATATTATGAAATTCATAATATTTAAAACATGTAACTTGTTGAGCAGTTGCAAACACATTGCAGTTAGACAGAAATCAGTCTTACGGCTATGGAAAAAGTGTAGGCACAAGTGCTTAAAAATATATGAAAACTAAATTTAAGTTGCAGACAAATATTTAAGTTAGAATTCAATCCAAAATACAGGAGCATAAAAGGTACAATAAAATATCAAAATGAATGTTTTAATCACTTTCTAAAAATGCAGGACCCTATAGCCTTAAAAGGCACAATAGAAAAGCAGAGAATGCATCTCTAAAAAATATCAAAAGTTCTTAAAAGTAAAAATATACAGAAGAAAATACATTTCTTAGCATTTCAATATATTACTGGGCACTAGAGATGGGGATATTTGTATTTGTAAACTAATACAAATATCCCTGTCCCAGCTGGACCTAATGAGGGCACGGCTCTCAGGACCAGCCTGTCGACTCACTCATCTGAGTGCCACGAAAGTCCCACTCTTCCTGCCAATGGTGCCAGGAGTGCCACCATCTCCCTGCTCGGTTGGCCACTCAGCAGCCATGCTGGGAGACTTGTCCTCCCGCCCCCTGCCTGGAGTGGCCAGCCGAGCAGAGAGACAGTGGAGCTCCTGGCGCCATTGGCAGGAAGAGCGGGATCTTCACGGAGTCAGGATGCATGAATAGATGGTCCGGTCCCAGAGCCAGACCCTCATGAGGTCCAACTGGGAGAGAGATATTCATATTACAAATATGAAGATCCCCATCTCTGCTGGGCACACATGAAAAAAAAAAAAGAAAAATATCTGAGTGCTCACCCAGTCAAGCCAGTTTGAATCTATACAGGAAAATCCATCACGTCTTAGTCTGTTCTCAGGTGCTGTTGCAAGCTTGCTATTACATGTTACTGCTTTTTGATAGCTGGTGCCCAGTATCTGTGTTGTTGTTGGTATCAGGTGCATGTGGTGTATTCTACATCATCCGTCTCTTGCCTCCTCTTTTATGCTCCCCTTTCACTTTAAACAACTGATTTTTGCCAGTGTCATCAATTGCTGAGCCCTACAAAAAGTCGGGGGGAAAAATAGTGGAAATATCTATTGCTTTTATGGGATAGCAAAGCATGACCCTCATAAATCATGAGACTGGTAAGTTGGTACAGACAGTTTAGACTGAAGGAGCCCTTGCACTTTCAGGAATAGCTCACTGGCTCCATAGTAAATTAGTACTGGGTAAGCAAAATACCATGAGCATGCTGATGAACAAAAGTGGTCAGCTACCAATTTACTCCATCTACATTTTAGAACTCTAGGAGGTTATATCTTTTTTGCTTCTCAATTGCTTTGCATTTCCTTTTCAATTGTTTACACTTTCAAATGTCAGCTAGCCAGAGAAGGTATACATTTGGGAAGCAATGTTATTTTCCTTTGACCTTGCGTTCATTCAAGCTTGGCTGGTGAGCTGGCTGTTTTGCAGTGACTTTTAGTAAACTGCTGTTCAAACCTTATTTTTAAAGCACAATGTACATTTTTGTGGTTGTATTTTTTACAGTCCTTAATTATTTTAGCACTCTGTACATGCGCATTTTCAAATCTTCAAAATGGCATGACAAGGTTTAAGGTGGCCAAATCCAAAAGACCATAGAGTCCTGCCTTTTTTAACAGTTGTGTAGAACACATAATTTCATCTAGTGCAGGTATACAAGCTGCACCTGCTGAAATGCCCTCTTCTATGTCACTATTAAAAGTTCATGAGCTCTGTTGTCATTTGTTCTAGCTAGATTACCAAGTTTATGTGTTCCAAACCAAAACCTCCAACACCGTCCCTGGAGGCAGGTAAATTATGTATGGTTAAGATTAGGGATGTAAATTTTTATTTGTATAGTTCTTTTGTACAAGATTCTTTTCTCCCCTCTGTGAAAAAGCAAGATAGTTTTTTGTATGTATGTGTGTGTTCTAAGGTGTTCTAAGGTTGTTCTAAGGTATGCAGACAAAGGTCCGCATAGTCAAAGCTATGGTTTTTCCAGTAGTGATGTATGGAAGCAAGAGCTGGACCATAAAGAAAGCTGACCGCCGAAGAATTGATGCTTTTGAATTGTGGTGCTGGAGGAGGCTCTTGAGAGTCCCCTGGACTGCAAGGAGAACAAACCTATCCATTCTAAAGGAAATCAACCCTGAGTGCTCACTGGAAGGACAGATCCTGAAGCTGAGGATCCAATACTTTGGCCATCTCATGAGAAGAAAAATGTCCCTGGAAAAGACCCTGATGTTGGGAAAGAGTGAAGGCAAGAGGAGAAGGGGACGACAGAGGATGAGATGGTTGGACAGTGTCATCGAAGCTACGAGCATGAATCTGACCAAACTCCGGGAGGCAGTGGAAGACAGGAGGGCCTGGCGTGCTCTGGTCCATGGGGTCATGAAGAGTCGGACACGACTAAACAACTAAACAACAACAACAACAACAAAGGTATGCAGAATGATTTCCCCCCCACAGATATTGTAAATTATGAAAAACTACAAAAATACACAAGAACTATGACATTATCTACCACCTCCATGAGGCTTCCTTTTGCCGCTGCAGTCCTCCCAGGAACTGGAAGAGAAATTGATTTCCCCAGAAACAGAATATTGCTGCAAAATATCCCTGTTGTAATGAAAAGTATTTAGGGTTGAAAGGACAATTAAGAGCCATGAACTTTACAAAAGACATGATCTTCATTTCTATTGCCAAGGAATTGGAGCTGGTGATGGGGACTGTCATGATGAGGACCTGCACTTTGAGATTTACTACTACACCACTAACAATAAGCCAGCAAACCAGAGAAATCCTGGCTCATAGAGAACAAGTGTGCTCAATTGTTGCCATTTGTAGCGTGGCCTGCTACATAAAACACAGGCCTTTGGTCTGTGAATAGTTGATTGTTTGCTCCAAACCTGACAATAGCTGGCACTGCAGTCTGTTTCTCTCTCAGCAGTCTGGAGGGGAAAAAATCCATGTTTTGTTCCATTCCTTTTTTCTGTGATTTGCTGGGGGATGGGCAAGACAGACCACCAGCTATTGCCAGGCTCAGATGTCACAATAAAGAAACCATGGACCACCTCTGTGATTTCTTCAGTCATCCCTGTGACAGTCCTAAGCAACTGGGTCGTGTACCGTATACTAGCATGCCCTTCATTCTAAAGAAGATAATAGAACTCTGCCTTACTGGGACTTCTTAACACGACCATTATTTTTCAGCTTAAGTTACCCACAGGCTTGTTAGCTACAACCAGAACATTATCATTTTAATTTCTGAACTGCAGAGTTCAGAATTCTAATCCAAGAAGTAACTTTTTCAAGCTCTGGCTAAAAGCATCACAACAAACTCCTCAGAAGCAGGATGAGATACAGTTGTAACAACGAAAATAAATGAATAAATACATGTTTTTTAAGAGGATAAAATCTTTTTAAGCAAATCTACTATTTGTGGGGAACTTACTATTTGATAGTCCTTCATCTGTTGAAAGTTATGTGAAAATCCTCAGTTGTCATTCCAACCACGTGGGTATGTGCCTGAATCTCGATGCTTCTAGCAATTTATGACTATCCTAAAAAGAAAGAAAGAAAGATTAACCTCCTTGTAAATTAATTTAAGACAAAGTCAACCCCAAATTATTCAGTGAAATTAAACAACTTGTGCCCACATGTTGCTAGTCTGACTTTGCACGTTCTAGTAAAATGTTGCCTCTAAGCAAATGATGGCTCTGTAAGCAGATGAATTCAGAAACGTGTATCTTTTAAGAGAAGTGGTTGTAGGCCCCACTCTATTAACATAATATCTGAAGCACTACTGAATAACAAGCCTGTACACACACACATGTACATTACTTACATAGGCTTACAGTCTTGCCAAATCTCTTTGATAGCTAGGGGAGGCCCTTTCAGTTGGGCTGCCTGCTCCTTTGGGCCATCAAGTGTAGTCGTTCCTCTTCTTTGGAATATAGAACCTTCCTCCAAATTAAGGCATCTGCAACTTTGAACATTAAGTGCATGCACAAAGTGTGCCAAAAACAAAACAAAAAACACCAGTTTTCTTCTGCCAGTGACAGTTTTGTTTATCAAATATAATGCTGTTAAATTAGCTTTGCGATCCTCAAGGTATGCATAATGAAATGGATATATTACGTTACATTGGTTTTTATTTGTATATATAGGGATTCTGCTCGTACCATCCTGATAATATTCCTTTTGTTAAGTAGTGTATTCAAGAAAGAAAGAAAGAAAGAAAGAAAGAATTTATTGTCCATCACTTATGCAAGCAAATCATCACTGTTTTTGTAAAACTATATATAACCTGATACCTCTCTAGGCAAAGCTAACCACCTGTTGCCAGCGTCTTCCTTCCTTTTTTTTTGACAAAATAAACAGGAAAAGAAATACGAGATGACTGACTTTGTTGACTTGAAACTTGTCACTTAAAAATGAGAACACCAAGTACACCTAATTTAGTGACGGTTTCTTTCTCCCTTTTGTGGGGTGCAGGGGAAACTGTTGTTTTAAAAACAAAACACATTGTATTTTAAACATAGTTGCTCTGTTCTAACAAACATTGCCACATGACCATGAATGATCACATGAGCATTGCTTGTTTTAACAGTTTCTTTCTGGGCATTTCCAATAGTTCTGCGAGGAACATTTAATCACAGCTGAATAGTATACCGAAACAAAGATAGCTGCATTGATCTGTGAGGAAAAACAATAAACAAAAACACAACCCACAGTTGGGTAATTCTTTGATCCATTCCAAAATGGCAATATAAAATAAAGTGCTTTTGAATGTGTTAGAACTCAGTTCCATCAGACTAGATGAAACAAAAAGGAAGGAAGGAGAATGAAGTCCATAAATTAGGCCAGACATTGTTGCACTGAGTCTACAGCTCAAAAGATACAGCATGTCTTTGAATTACTGTCAGTCTTCTGACTTCAGAAATGGAGTTCAACCATTTATTTCTTCAATTTCATTATGTTTCCTTTCTATAACATGTTTCTCCCAGTGAAGGGATCTGCAGAACAAATACAAGAAATGTATAGTGGTAAGTTACCACATTGGAAATAAATAAATAAATGTACAACAATATTTAAAGTGAGAGAGTGTGGTGTAGTGGATAGAGCATTTGACTGTGACTTGGAAGAACTGGGTTCACATCCTCCCTTGATCATGGAAACTTCCAGAAAATGACAGTGATATACTACTCCTTGAACATCTCACATACATTGAAAACCATACTACCGTTTTCTAAGTAAGAAGTGACTTTCAAACTCCATCAAAATAATAAATTTGCAGCATTTCTCAGTACGTTTCCTTTCTTCCTTGCAATTGCCTCTTCATCCCAATAGGCACTGCTTGGTGTAATATGCCCAATCCTATGATGGTAACTCCTGACCTAATTATGATTTTCCTGCTTTTTCTCCTGGTTCCTAATTTTTGTTCTACCTATCTGATGAGGAATTATGTAGAGTTATGTGGCATTTTGGATAGCCCAATCTCAAGTAAATCCCACAGGGTTCAGTGAGTCTGGCTACCACAGGTGTGTACGAGTTGCAAAGTAAAGTTTTTTTCACAGGGAAGATGTGATTTTTAATATTTGAAACATATTGATTTATTACAAACTGTACAAAATAAACTGCTTTAGGTCCCAGTTTTGGGAGAAAAGTAAAATACAAATGATTCAAATAGATTTTGCTTATCTCATATTAACAATGAGAGCATAAAGCTAATCGATGCCTTTAGTTTTGAAATACGTTTGTCTCCCTGCCTTAACACCATCCAAGTATTACCAACATTCACAAGTGATGTGCTCCAATATAAAAGTGTATATTCAAAAACAGTTATAGCATGTTTAATAGAATTTTACCCATTTAAAATACAATGTCTGAAAGCCTTAAATAACAAGTTGTATAACCTTGTGCTTGCTTTTTGTTTCCATTTAATTAAAGCTTGCTGTTCTCATCTCATGTGCAATATGTTGGCTATAATAGAATACAGTGACATCCAAAACCTTGGCAAGATTATTTATTTCCTTCCCTGACTTGTCATGTACTTACATGTATTTGAAAGACAGGATTGGACTAGGTGAAGATATGAAACATGCACTGTTCACTGAAAATATGATTCGTTGTTAGAAACCCTGGAGCTAATTTAGACTCAGTTTCAAATATAGTATTTCATATATAGCTACATTTTTTATGTAGCAAGCAAATACCTGAGAAATGTCACTGAAATGCAGGGGAACGGAGGCTTCAAGTACAATTGGGCATTTTTGGTGGTTGCCTGTTTGCTGCAGAGATGACATGTGACTGGTACTGTCACATCTGTAAGCAGCATGTAGCAAAACCATTTCCATTTTGTACAGGTATGCAGGTAAAACTCTAACTCTTGCCCCACTCCTACTAAATGTTGTTAAAGACTGAGGACAATGCAAGGCATTAATGCTTACTTTACTGGGGGAGATAAATGTTCTTAAAATAAACATGGTCCCACATGTTACGTATGTCCTCGGAGATCTACCAGTACACCTCTCCAAAACATTCTTTGCCCAAATGGTCCATTGTTCCACTCATTTATAGGAGAACAGATCAAAAGCCTTGCATTGTATAGAATGCATTACCAGTCCCCCATTTAAAAGGATGGATTTGGTCTTCTCAATTACAAAATCTATCAAATACTTTCAAGCACAATATTTAATTGGAGAAAAATTGGGAACAGAGTGGCCTGAAGGAGCAGAATTAGAAAGTCAGAAAATAGCACCATAGAAGGATAGGTGCCCCTAAATGTTAACCTATACCCTTATCATTCTGGTTGCAAGGAAGACACGAAGGGACTCAGGATCACTTTGACTTTCATTCACAAGATCTCATATTGTAGGGAAATCTGAAGAGAAAAATAGGAGACAACTATATGTAGTTAACTTAGATATGTAAGGAATGTAAAAGCTGTTCTCTAGAGGTCATTTCCCCCTTTTCCATCCCTTCCCTTTCAGTTATCCCTTCCCTTTTCTCCTTTAGGCATCCCTCTTTTCTCCCTTACAGATTTGATCAGTGTTTTTTGTATGCCTGTTTGTGTGTCTGAATGATATGTTGCAGTATCAGTAATGGTTGTGCATAGAAGGAGGATAGTGTAAGGGCAATGTGAGTAGGTTTGGGTGAGTAGATAATGATTTATTTCAATATATTAAAACTAATAAACACTTATAAACAGAAAACAGGTTGCTGTGGTCATGGACATAATTAATTATTGTTTCTATTTTTCTGTCCACTCCAGTGTCTCCTTGTGCTCACCAGGGTCTACCAAGAGTCAAGAAAAAAATCCTCTCCATCCCCAGTCTTTTAGGGCATTCTGTGTTCCTACATGCAAAGATATCTGATCCAAAATGATACTCTTGAGAGTAAGTCTATGGACTACCCAAGATGAAATCATCACTATATGATCTGATGAAACTCATGAATTTGCCTGAATACTGCTTCTTTATTACATCCTGAAACAACAGACAAACAAGAAGCACTTAAGATTAGCATTTCCCCCTCCTGTTTACTTTTAACATCTCAGCTGAAGAGAGATTAAGCTTGCACAATTCTTTGTATCTTGTTGACTGGACCAATAGAGGTATTGCCTTAGTATGGGTTTTAGAATGCATGGGAATAGCATACATGGGCATTACACATGTGACTGGTACTGTCACATCTGTAAGCAGCATGTAGCAAAACCATTTCCATTTCGTACAGGTATGCAGGTAAAACTCTAACTCTTGCCCCACTCCTACTAAATGTTGTTAAAGACTGAGAACAATGCAAGGCATTGTCTGAATCGATGCCTCTGAGAAATAAAAAGGAATGAATTTTTAGTGATTTTTTATTTTTACTTGTTGGGCAATAAAACAGCCCCCCAGGCACCTAAAGACATCATAATAATCACAGAGAAGCTTCCCCTGGCTCTCCTCTACAATCCCTCCAAGATTGGTGAAGATTGGGTTCCCCCAAGCCAATGGCTAAAGGGCACTTTTTTGGGGGAACCCACTTTGTGGGTGTATAACTTGGATGTCTGAAAGCCAATCTTCACCAAACTTGGAAGGATTATAGAGGAGAGTGAATAGAAGTTTCTCTATGATTTTGATGTCTCTTGGTGCCTGGAGGGGGGACTTTCCTGGGTGTGGCTTTTTTGTGGATGTATAATTTGGACATCCAAAACACAAATTTCAGCAAACTTGCAGGGTTTGTAGAGGAGAGTCAGAGGAAGCTTCTCTGCACTTTTGGTGTCTCTAGGTGCTTGGGGTGCTATTACATAGGAGTTTAAAGGCAAAAATGAATTGACAAGTCGATTCATCAATTCGTCAGAAAAAAAATCATAATTCATCAATCTTGACAAATCATGAATCAAAACAAATTGCCATTTTTCCAATTCGTGGCCATTTTTCCAATTCATGGCCAGTACACTTCTTCCTTGAATTGCACAGGTCGGGACAGCACAGTTTTGGTTATACATGGATTTATTTCAATCAATCAATCAATCAATCAATCAATCAATCAATCAATCAATCAATCAATCAATCTTCCAATAAATTATTATTTAATAAATACTGTGCCCCTGGCCACCCAGAACCCCATGAGTTCAATACTAAAGGCGTCAAAGCGGTCTACTTGCCCACAAACACATCTCTAATTCAGCCTCTGGATCAGGGGGTCATAAGGATCTTTAAGGCTCATTACTAGACATGGGCATGCATTAAGTTGTCTACATCTGCACAGGTGTTATGGTGGCACAGTGCCTGCTTCCCCTGCACACTCACCAATTCCTCAGGTGATGCACGCTTCCCTCCCCTTTTTCAGTCTGATCCTCCATCTTCTGCCTTCTCCCTCAGCTAGCCACACAAACGCCTCCTCATCTAAGTGGTCAGCTGAGGTAGAAGGTGGAAGATGGAAGAGCAGGCTGAAGAAGGTGAGTGGCCAGTCACACTGGAGGGGCGAGGAGGGACGTGCGCATCACCTGAGGAATGGGTGAGCTTCCAGGGGAGGCAGGCACCATGTCTGCATAACAATGTGCGGGTGTGACGATGACTCACCCATGATGGGGACGACTTAACTCATGCCCATCTCTACTAAATACACATGGTACTGTATGGAAGGGACGTGGTGGCGCTGCGGGTTAAACTGCAGAAGCCTCTGTGCTGCAGGGTCGGAAGACCAGCAGTCGTAAGATCGAATCCACGCAACGGAGTGAGCTCCCGTCGCTTGTCCCAGCTCCTGCCCACCTAGCAGTTCGAAAGCATACAAATGCGAGTAGATAAATAGGTACCACCTCGGTGGGAAGGTAACGGCGTTCTGTGTCTAGTCGCGCTGGCCACGTGACCACGGAAACTGTCTTCGGACAAACGCTGGCTCTACGGCTTGGAAACGGGGATGAGCACCGCGCCCTAGAGTTGGACACGACTGGACTAAATGTCAAGGGGAACTTTTACCTTTACCTTACTGTATGGAAAGGATTGTAAACACTATAGAAGAGAACTCTGATAGAGATAATTGTTCTCTCTCTCTCTCTCTCTCTCTCTCTCTCTGTGTCTGTCTGTCTGTCTCTCTGTGTGATAATCAACTGTTTATGCTGTGTAGTTACATTTCTTTTTTTTGGGTATAAGAGTTATACACACATTTTGAACCACACAGAATTCTGGCACCCCTAACCCTAGTGTTGTTGAAGGGAGAAGTGTATTTTATTAAGGCTGCAATGCCATCGGAGCTTGGAAATGCTAACTGGAAATGCTAACTTGTTAGCATTGCTATAATTACTGTTATAATCCAAAACAGTAATGTTACATCAAGCCCTGATTCCTCCACATCTTTACCTTAAGAGCTTTGTGCCTTATGTCAGTGTAGATGTACACAGAATTTCATGATGAAATACCAAAAGCAGGCACCAAGAAAACCAGTCATAGTAATAAACTCAGCAAAGATACATGCGCAGCCAAAGAGAACTATCAATACATAATATACATAAGCAACTATCATGTTGTTTTGTCTTATAAGAAGAACTGGGAACACCAGCATAACTGTACAGAATAATAGTCCATCATATAAGCTGAGAATATTTCAAATGTGTTGGCAATATTATCCTTTCCAAAAGGAGGAATATAAATTCCAGTTGGGACTGGTGCAAGCTCACTACCCCCTGAGGTAGGAAGTGCTGCTACTACACATGAAATATTCCCTAGGAGGCAGGAGGAGGAGGTTGGCCATGATGGCATCAGCAGAGCCACAGGGCGTTTCTCCCCTCCCATCTGCTTTCATACTTTAGCCACTGATTGACCTGCTGTCTGAATAATGACTTGGCCTTCAAGGCCTTCCAGGCCAAAACATTATGTGGGGGGGCGGGAAGGAAGCAAACATTATTTTCATAGCCAGCAAAGGAACAGCTAGGTTATGCAAGTGGACAGCAGCCAAAAGGGAGGCTACTGGTGGCAGCAGCAACAGCCTTAGGCAGCGGAGTGGCTCCTCTGCTGCCCACATCCAGCCTTCTTCCACCAGAAGGTCTGGCTAAAACCCAACCTGGCTCTGCTTTCAGTGATTTACAAAGCCAAGCACCTTTGATGGCCTTTCCAAATCACTTTGACAATTACTGCTACGTATCAGAAATGGGCATTTTAATGAAATTTGTTCCAGTGATGTGCCAACATTCCATGGCAGAAGTTACTGTCTGTAATGGTAAATGGTGGGAATGACAATGGGATTTGATCTTCTGTCAAAAAGATTTGGTTTTCATTGAGATCTACCCATATGTGTCGGAATTTTCTGACATTTGCTGTCCTAAAGCGTTGGGAAATTTTCCATTGAATGGCAGCATTCCCTGAGCTTTCTGGCTCAGGAAAATGCATTCATGCCCAAACTCCATTCCAGTTATTTTTTTCTTGGCTCGATCAATTGAATTGTCTCCCATTTCTTGGTTAATTTAATTATTAAATTCTTTCCACATTATACCTTTTTAGCTTTTTCTATGATAGATTAACAATACAGCAAAATACATGTTTCCTCTTCTCTCTTTCTTTATGCTCCTTTCTTTATGCTTTAAAATTTACTTTCTGAAGAGTTTTGCTTTCTGCCTGAAGAGATAACATATCAATGATGGAAATATAGTCTCTTCTGAAGGGGATTTTTGCCGGCAACCTGACATGATTTATTTTTAGAACAACATCCCCACTTTAAAAGCAAAAGGAAAATGTTTGTTTAGCTAGAATGCAATTACCTGAACTGGCAGAAAGCCAGTATTCTAGTGTTAATAAGTACAACTACCTCATTCCTTCCAAATGTTGTACCTATTTAAGAAGCAGAGCAATTTGAAATGTACCATGCCAAATTTTAACAAGCGATACCTGCTGTTAGTGTTTATTCTGTTTTTGTATGAAAAGAGAAGCAGGTAAGTCAGAGAAAAATACTATCAGTTCACCATTCTTAGCACAGTCATTGCTCACAATGCATGCTGTATGAAAAGGAAACCTTTCACAATGAAACAGATGTATTTGTTTAAGATGTGTATATGCCACCTTTCCACCATGTTGATGTTCCAGATGGTACCTCCAAAGAGTTTTCTCTCATGGGGTTCCCAGAAAAAAAAAATATTCTGATTTGAGCTCCAAAGGCATATTGCCACATCTGGCTCTAAAAATGAAGTGTCTTGGTTGCAGAAAAGAGCGTACTTTGTTCTACCAACCTCCACTGCTTTCTTCAGTCTCTGAAAAATGTAGAATGAGGATTCAGCCACAGCGGCAAAGTGGTTGCTTCATGACAGAGCATGTGCTTTGCGTGCAGGTTTTCACTGGATAAATTTAGGCTGGGAGAGATTATTGCAGAGATTATAATGGAGGCAGCACCTGACAGTGTGTGGGTAACTAGGACAGCTGAAGGTTAAAATCAGCATCTTAAATTCCTCCTTTCTGCTCTGATTTCTTCCAGATTCACCTTGTAGCTCTTCTTTTTGACCCTTGACTGGACCTATCTCTTATGACTTCCTGATCCTGAATTAGAACAATTGAACTTAACATTAGGTTTGATTTATTCTTGTAGGTGCCAGCTCTCTTTCTGTGCACCTGGTGCTGCCTGTGACTCAGCCTGACCTTTAACCATCCTTGTCTACATCATTCATCTTGATGTTATACATCCCTCTTACAAATGCAGTGCTAAAGTACAGGCTCTGTATGTATATAGCATGCACTATTTTTCTGTGTACGTTTATGGTTGTGAAAACAATAGTTCCAACAAATCTGTAACTTTTCAGGATCTTTAAATGGCATGTTAAATAACAGAGTAACAGTACATCCAAACGAGTTGTTTGGAAGAGCACAAAATAATAACATTCAGATCACAGAGAAAATATGTGTCAAAATATGTACATCTTAACCGTCCTGTGGAAGGAACATATGATTGTGTGGGACATCTCTCTCCTCTGGAGGTGGAGGCTCCACATTCTGGGTACTACTTTAGAAGATGGTATACCAAGGCAAGGAATTTGAGGCAAGTATGAGTAACATAGATGTGATACTAAGTGATACATTTACTATATTGCAGTGGCTGAAATTCTGTTGCTTAGCATAGAAAATCACTCTGGATTAGGTTTCTTGAATCAGTGGAGGTTTGGTGAATCAACTCCTCCAGAAGTTCCATTGATCCAAATGGGTCAACTTTAGCTGCAACTTAGTATGTTAAAGTAAGTTGCAACTAGAGTAGGCCCAGATGAGCTCAGGAAGTCCTGAACTTATATTTGACATCATGCATGGGATATAGGAAGGCAGAAAGCCTCTCTTCTATTACATGGATATGTTTAGGGTTCAAAGCTAATGCCACCAGTAATAAATTCAATGTATTTCCAAGGAGTCAGAAGTTCAGAAGCTCGGTATTTGCCACCACTTTGAAATATTGCTTTTGGATTGCAGACTTTTCTTGTTATTATTACACAGTGGTGGTTTTTTACTTTCCAGTGTGGGTAGTCAGGAACCTAAAATGATGAAAGGGCTTAGTTGGGAAAACCTTCCAACTCCTGATTGGAGGGTCAGTATCAAAGTAGGTTTAGTTTTCCTCTTTATCTCCTGGGTCACAACCATCATAATGAAAAGCACGGACACAAGTTAATATATCTGTATAATATTATGGATGAAATCCAACAGAGTCAATTGTGGATGGAAGAGAAGAGACACCATGGGCAGAATATATACAAGTACTAGGTATCTGGCTGCAGAGCCAGAGGCTGGGGAGTTCAATTGCCCAAGAGTTTCCTGGAGTAGAGCCAGCCTGAGTGGCTTTGGGCAACCTGCACATTCCCAGGGCACCCGCAGAAGAAGGGAATAGTAAACCACTTCTGAGTATTCTCGACTTGGAAAACCCTGAAAAGGATTGCCCTAAGTCAGAATAGATTTGATGGCAATTATAAAAGACAGTGGAACAAATACTGTTATTGGAATTTACATACTCTATAGGGCAGAACATCTTAGGGTGGTGTGCAGTGGGGAGAAGATAGAAAATTCTGTCACAAAAATCGAAGCTTGTTTGTTTAGTACTGGATGTCATCTTGTAGCTGTGAGAACACATTAGCAACTACAACAAGTTTTGTAGTCTTACAAATAAAAGCAGCTCCTTCCTTAGTTAGCAGGAGGGGCCTGTCATTTGTTTCATGCCCCTTAGGGGCTCCTTACTGTGTCACATCACCGTGATTCAATTAGCTGGTAGGAACAGCAGGTGGTTTGGCCCACAACTGGATCCTTGCTTTCTGCTGTGCCAGTCCAGATGCATAACCAATAAAACAAGGGCCAGTAGTATCCTAGTTCTGCTTCTCTCTGCTTTGTGCCTTTTTGTTTTATGCCTTCTTGGCTGCTGACTTGCAAGTTCTTCTTCTGCATGTAGCCCTTAGTAGGAACTGAAAAGTTATTCTTCAGTGTCGGTGGGCGGGGGGGGGGGACGACTGAGGAGCTGCAGACGACAGGAGGAAGTGGTGAAAACTGTCCTCCTGTAGTCTGGTGTGCAAAACACCATTCACAGGAAGTCTGCACTACACCCTTTATGGTTTGGGAGCAATAACACACATTTCATTTAATATTGTGTCTGAAGAAATGGGCTACAGTTCATGAAATATGTTGTCAAATTAAACTTATTAGCCTTTAAGGTGAAACAATTCTGACCAGAATCCTGTTAGCAGTGTACATGAATGTAACTGAACCTGCATGAAGTGTGGTAACAGATAGCCAATAATTAAGCAGGTGCTGATTGTTCCTGGTTGCATGCCAGGTGTCTAATTAACCAGCATCAGCTTTTCTCTGTGGCTTATGTGATTTTGCTTACACATTCATAAATTACCAGTTGGATTCTGGCCTCTGTGCTATTTTGGTGTAAGTTGGCTGCTACACAAACCAAAAGGCTCACATATTTTGTAAAATGAGAGTTACACTTAAAGACTTTGTCCCAAGCACCTTAAAATCTAAATTTTAAGAGAGAATGAAATCAGTATGATTTCAGTCAGGACAACAGGACAAGAATAGATGCAAATACTGTTTATCGTACGTATTTAGGCATTGTGAGTGAGAATTAGACATAAGACATGGCATCTGTTTTATGCTACAGAACCAGAGGTTGGGAGTTTCACTCCCCACTGTGCCTCCTGAGAGTAGAGCCATCCTGTGTGGCATTGGGCAAGCTTCAGTGTCCCAGGGTGCCTCCAGAAGAAGGGAATGGTAAACCACTTTTGAGTATTCTCTACCTGGAAAAACAAAGAGTTGCCATAAGTCAGAATTTGTTTGATGGCACACCATTATTATTATTCATGAAAAAAGTATTTTTAAAGGACAAGAGAAATGACACCATGTAGATGATTTCTGGGAGAAGTTTCAGTTGGTACTAGAGATGGACACAAACCTTGGTTCAGAGGTTCATGCTGGTTAGTCAGCATGGCACCACAGGTGCTGCATGTTCCCTTTCCCCACCTTCTGGCTGGATCCCCCACTCACTAGCCAGTGTGTGATGCTCTTTCCCTCCTCTTCATGTGATTGTCTAGTCGCAGCAGACGTGTGTGCTTCCCTCTTCCTCCTGCTGCCCACACGAAGGCAGCGCTGCAGGAATCCCTTCCCCACCTCCTCAACTGAGTGGGCAGGTGCCGGAGGAGGAGGAGGAGGAGAGCATTAGCGCCTGCTGTGACTGGAAAATTGTGCGAAGAGGAGGATAAGAGCAGCGCATGGTGGCTGGGGAGCCAGCTGGGTGGGGTGGGGGAAGGGAACTCGCAGCACTTGTGGTGCTGCGCCAACAAACCAGCACAAACCTCCGAAACAAGGATCGTGCCCATCTCTAATGCGTATAACTATTAATTTGCACACGTACTTCAATGATCCGGGATGTATTACATAAACTCTCTTCCATGTTACCTCAAAGCAACCCTGTGAAGTGCCTATGGTTTCCCAGTGAACAGAACTTTGACTCCAGTTTTCCTACTCTAAGAATACCATTGTATCCCCAATACTACATTGGCTGTCATCTTATTAGAGTGCAGGAAAAGAAATACAGCTACTTGGGTCTTTTTTTAACTTGGAAATTCTTTGTCAAAAGTAAAATATTGGAATTCTCTTTTTAACTTTTGTTATGTCCAACACATGAGTCACTTGTGTGTGTTTTTATCCTGCACTGCACATAACCAGTTATTACCTGCGCCAGTGGAAACAAATGGATGTCTATTATTTTCTCTAAACATAAAATGTTCTTCATTCCCTCACCTCCTACACTGGAGTCAGATATTGAAGATCAGATACAGGACACAGTTGTCTGTTTATATATAACCTATGTATAGTCTCATGAAATGTTATAATGAAACAGGAAGTTTGTCTTTTCCTTCTCACTTTCTTCTCTATATGACAAAGGAGAGAGTATTGGTTAGTGAATGTATACTGCTTTATACTATATAATGGCAAACAATTAATCCAGTCACCATATATACCCCCTCTATTTTGCTTTTTTTAATGTGCCCAATCCCTCCCTCACCTTAAGCTGAATATTGTTCTGGATTCGACCAGGTAGACAACACTCTTGACTTGTTTTGGGTTTGCCCCTTTTTTCTTCAAGCAAGCCATTCTTGGCATTCCTTGATTTGAGAGTTTCCTGCCATAATCACAAGCATCTTTGTTCTGCCCTCTCTCCTATTTTTGTTCTTCTTGCATTCTTACAAGATTTCACTTTAGGCAAACTGAGGCAAAATATTCTAGAAGATGCAACAGCTTGAGAGAAACACCAGCTCAGGCAGCTGTAGTGGCCTCTACCTAGCAAGAGAAACAGCGGGAGATATCACCAGGTTTGGCCTTTCTTCTGTTGGTGTGGACCCTTTTAACTATAAACTGAAGTAAAATGCTGGGGCCATCCAGGGCCATGACATCTGCCCAACCATGATGCTGGGGCTGCTGTAAATGTCTGGGAAATTTTCCAAGCCCTGCAAAGAATAATTGTTGGGTATGCTTAGTGGGGAGGAGAACAGATTAAGAGATGATAACACCATATTTAAATATTTGAAGGCCTGTCATAGGAAAGATGAAACAAGCATGTTCTCTTCAGATCTGGACAGTAAGATCTGCTATAAATGGGGTGGCTGGGTTCTTTTCTAAATATTGTGAAGAGTATACTCATGACAACTGCTGTTCAAAGTGGAACAAACTGTCTCAGAAGGTGATGGACTATCATTTATTGAAAGCTTGAAATAGGTTGGATGGCCATCTGTCAGGGCTGCCTTTTCTAAAGATTTCACAGAGGATAAGATTTGAGGGACCTTCCAGTCCTACAGTTCTGTGGTTCTATGTAAAGACTCCATGTAGTACATATAAAAAATCAGTTTCTCACTGTCTTGAACTTTTGTTCAAATCTCACCACACCTCTCCAGAATCATCTGCCACTCTCCTACTCCACCTTCACTCCCTCACGTATTCTATTTGCTCAACTGTTTAAGATTACTGGATGTTTAGTGCTGCCTCATGTTCTCTAATTGCTGGGTAAAGCCTTCCTAGTTAATTTCATGCTGTCACCTTTCATTTCGATTTGCACTTAGTGGTTTCATCCAGTGTTTGTGCTGGTAACTTGGACAAAGGAAAGGAATGTTGCAGAAGCTAAATTATCGGATAAAATGTCTATTTATTTCTTAAAACATTTCTGTATCATTCTTCAAATCACTAATTCCAGGGTGGTTTATGGCAACGCATAAAATGCAATAAAAGTGATTTGCAAGAGCGTGAGCCTTTCATGAGATAGATTAAAAGAGCAGTCTGTCTATTACACACCGATGCAATTGACTCTGTCTTTAATGTTGTGGTTTTCAGAATGCATTAATAACAGCAAGTATGAGAATGTCTGAAGACAGCCCAGTCTCAGTGGTGTTTTGTTGTTATGTGCTGTCAAGTTGCTTCTGACATAGGGTGAACCCATGAATTAATAACCTCCAAAAGACCCTTCGAGTATTACATTACCTTGAAAATGCATAGCTGTTTGTGTATTCCATCTTAAGTAAGGCAAGTATCATATATTTATTGGGTGGCCACTTTATAAACCATTGAGGCCTATTCAGAGAGCTGTAAGATGATAACCTTCCATTTGAAGAAGCTGTCTGTTTATAAAGCCAGTATGAAGATTAAGTGAAGACCTGTCAGAAGGGAGAATAGTGTCCCTGTTGACTGTCAACAGGTAGCATCTGGATCGCAAACTGAGCTGGCCCACTGGTCCCATGGTCTTTTGCACAATGGTGAGATATATGGCATTTCTATTTTAACTATAAAAATCAATTCCAAATTTGCATGTACACGTATCAGTTAGTATAGATAAATACTGTGCATATCTTTGCCTCCCTGCTTTTTTCCTAATGCATTTCCTCTTTGTTTATGATTCATAAGTGGCTATCCTAACACATTTCCCACTCATGTAAGGCCGTTAAAACTACAGTTGAAGTTATGCAAGTGTGTCACTGCCTAGTTTGGAGTGAGGAGGTGGAGCCCTTTGGTTCATATTATGATTGGAAGTAAAATTTAATATTTTGGAAATTCCTACATGAAATCACTTAGCAGTTAGAAAGTAGGGAGGAGGGAAGCATAGAATTCTTCTCCCAAACTGCTGTTCGTGTTTGCTTTTCGTTTGCAGTGATGTTGTCACAAAGGAATACAAGCAAAAGGGCAACTAACACCTGAAATTGGACAGTGCTGTGCCCAATGGATGTACAGATAAAAGACAAAGATTCTCGAATCATATGATAGCCTGATTAGTCTGATACAGCAAAAAAGGTTAAATGCCTTACAATGTGTTAAAGAGCAGAACATTTTTATTTGCTATAAATGTTTGTGGATTGTTGCCCACTTATGTAGATAGAGTTGGAGAAATGCACTTGAAGAAGAGGGTGGCAGTCCATTAAATCTGATGCCAGATAATATGTGTCATTCTTTTGGATAGCTCAGTGGGTTTAGGTTTCTGGCTGTGGAGCCAGAGTTTGGGAGCTCAATTCCCCACTGTGCCTCCTGTGAGCATAGTCAGCCTGTGTGGTCTTGGGCAAGCTGCACAGTCCCAGAACACCCCCAGAAGAAGGCAGTGATGAACCATTTCTGAGTAATCTCTACCTAGACAACCCTGGAAAGGGTCGCCATGTCAGATTTTAGGACTGACCATTATTATTATTATAGTCGTTTGACTTGTTTTTCCATATTAGCAGAGCCAGCCTGTGTGGCTTTGGGCAAGCTGCACATTCCCAGGGCATTGCCAGAAGAAGGGAATGATAAACCATCTTTGAGTAATCTCTACCTAGAAAACCCTGGAAAGGGTCTCCATAAGTCAGAATTGACTTGACGGCACACAATTATTATTATATGGGCTTGAAGTATCTTATCAACATAGGCTTTAATGACATGGTTATCAGACACAGCCTAAAATTGGATGCAAAGAACCTTTATTGAAGTAAGCTTTGGCTAAGTGACAGCATTAACAGAAAAGTTGTTTGAATTTCTTTGTACATTTTGTTCAGTTTCGATGTGAGGGACAGAAGACAGCTGAAGGAAGTCTAAGTGCTGTTGGAATTTTATTGTTAAGGAAAGATACAAGGAAGAGAAATAAATGGATTTGGACTTCGGAGTAGTGTTCCAGGACATACTTGCTTTTATAAGGAATAATTGTCTATGAACAGGATCACACAGGTTTTTTTTTCAAGGAACAGGTGCTGAGGGAGGGGGAGGGGATTCCCCCCAAAAGAGAGAGAGAGAGAGAGAAAGAGAGAGAGAGAGAGAATGAAGGTGAAATCGCTCCTTCCAAAAGGTGAGTAAAAACACAAAGGCCAGCCTCCCAGTAGAAAGCTGAGGGTGGGTGAGTGAGAATATGCCAGTCTATTTATTCTATATATGTCAACTACTCAGAAGGAAGTCCCATTAAATTTAGTGGGCCTGAATTCTTGGTAAAGGGATATAGGATTCGTACCTAAATCTTATTTCATGCATGATAATGAAAGATTTAAAACAAGTAAACAAACAAAAAAATAGGTTCAATTCACTTATATGAACACAATAAACATTGAAGTCTATGTCTTCTGTGGAATTTGGAGTTTATTCCATAGCTAACTTCTGTCTGGAACAAAGGTCAAACCTACAATCTCACGCACACTTGCCTGAGAGAAGCTCCACTGAACCTTGTGTGGCAGGACATGTACATTTTGTGTTAAGTTGGATCCCTTCTTACTCTGGGATCTCTCTTCCCTTCCTTTGCTCGTACTGTATATTCATTCATTCATCCCTCGTATAACACCTAACAAAAATAGTTTTCTTGGAAAATTTTGTCAAGAGAAAACAATACAGTAGAAAAATGAAACTATAAAAACAAGGTAGCACAAAAACAGCACAATTATTGCAGCAGAATTCACAACATGGTTATTTCACCACATGGAAAATGATTATTTCAACTGTGCTTAAATTTTGGTTGCAACCTCATCAGGGCATTATTCTACTCTGTGAAGTTTGATTAAACTTTGTGTCACCTATAAATAACAGGACAGTAAAGCAAACATACACCTTTATATAGTCATAACAGAGTTATGGTATGTGAGTGCGTTTTTAAACCATCTACAGCAGAGGTCGTCAACCCCCGGTTCGCGGCCCCGTGCCGGTCTGTGGCCTGATCCAGACCGGGCCGCGGAGACAGACCTCCTGCCCCACACATTCCCCTCCCCACAGCTGCTTTGCACACATGCACGCGTGCCAGCGCTGACATGAGAGCTCCCCCACCCCTTCACACATGCGCCCGTGCGCCCGTGCGAAGGGGCGAGCGGGCACGTGGGCGGGCGTGCAGGCGCTCCTGCGCATGCGCGAAGGGGTGGGGGAGCACTCACGCTGGTGCTGGTGGGGGGGGGTGCCTTCCTCAGAGGCTCAGCCGGTCTGCGGTCCCAAAAAGTTTGGGGACCGCTGACCTACAGGAGAAAGGAATTTCTTTCCCTCATCCATCTTATGGGGCTGAATGGCTGCTACATTCCCAGTGTGAGCCCCACCATCCCTGGTGGCTTCAGCAGGGACTTTTCTCTCCATCCACAACTCTATAGATGACACTAAAGGTGATTCGATAACAGGATTTATTGTAAAAAGGATGGGAAAAACAAACAGAGAACAAGAAGCTTCCCTTGGGATAGTTTCCTTTTCTTTCCATGAGTATCTCTTAGAGTCCAAAAGTTCTCCAATTACTTTCACTGGTCCAGTCTCTGTCATGGCATCCCTTAACAGGTTGGACCATGGTATCCATCTCTTCTCTGCCAGTAACAGGGAGGGTTTGTATGTCTGCACCAAGGGCCACATTCACAGTCTCAGTTCTGACTGGTAGACTGTCATCCCATGGTTGAGTGCTGGTGTTCCTGTTCCTGCTGCTTTCTCCAGTGCCGTGGCTGGGTAGTAGAAGATTCAACTGGCTGGGCTTCATGCTGCAATTGTCTTTGTTCTCAGTGCTCCCATTCCCTCCAATAACTGGGCTTCAGCTTAGGTACCTCGCCTACTTCCCAGGACATCCTTAAGTATACAATGACCCCTGTCTAGAGGTCCTCTTTCTACATGTACTCTCAGTTACCTGGGAGATCTGGTTCTTCCTGAGACTCTATCTCTATATGATAGCCCTCTTGGTTCTAAACCATCTTCCCAATCCCCCTCTTCTTCAGCCTCCTCCACTGTAACAGCAGGGAGGAGATTTCCTGTCTGCCTGGCTTGCTCTATCTTTCCCTTCTCCTCTCCTGTTTGGCTCTCTTTCCTACCTCCAAAGTCTCCTCTCTATCCCTAGCTCCCAGGGGTCTGTTGCTCCCTGTTCCTCTAGGGAGATTTCCCCTTCACCCAGGTTTTCTAATGGCCCCTCTTCCCCAGGGATCTCAGTATGGACTCATGGGTTTCAAGTTCTCTGTACCCAGGTTCCTCAAGCACCCATTCTGCTCAGAGAGCATTGCCCCAGCCTACTGGGGAGCTGGTTGCAACAAATCCCCCAGTTTCAGGGAGGAAAGAGAGACAACATGCCCACTGGGGCACCAGCACTGGTGTCTTCCTCTTCACAACCACGTATAACAGCATCTGCCATCACAAAAATGAGGATGAAGATTTGCATACATATTGGACAAATTTTATGAATATATAGAAATCAGCACTATAATTTACATTGAAATGAATCATGTTTCACCATAGTGGAGGTGGCCCAGTGAAATGAGCACCAAGCTTGCATCAGGGTCATAAAGGGTGTGTCAGTGAGTGTGTTGTTGGAAGCAGAGCACTGGGATATTTGTTTATCCCAGCATAAGGTTTCTCAGCTCTGCAAGGTGCAAAGTGGCTGGCTTTTGTTTGGTGCTTGGTCAGTAGCGATTTTCATTTACAAGATGATTGTGCAGACAGAGCAGCTTAGAGGTCTGCATCTTTGGAGGGGAAATGGCCATGATCTTACTGTACTTTCACATAGGCATAACGCAGTTGGTGGAAATCTTGTCAGTGAATTGTTGCAAGTAATAAAGTCAACATAGGCATTTGTAGTTGCACATGACTTACTGACTTCTTAACCTGCAGCAATTTGCTGTCAAAATATATGCTGATTGCATTACATTTTTTGGGTTTGACTAATTTTTGCCATTGTGCTGTCACTGTCTACTTGCAAAGCTAATGTCATGTCTAGCTAGACAGTTTGCTGGCTAGGTGGTAACCAACTCCAAGGCCTCTGTTCTTCCCTCGTAGGGTTCTTCATTTTTAAGCTTGACATGGACTTGACAGACCTTCCATTTAGGATGGGGGAAAACATGGCTGTTGAGAAAAGTTTTCAACCACTACTACCTACAATCAGCAAGTGATTCTGATCAAAGTTCATCACACATATTCTTCCTTATAAGTTAATAAAAAAGGAGAAGAAGCAAAGAAAGGCCAGCATGGTCTGCTCAGACTGGCATTGGCTCAGCAGGTTCTCCAGTGTAGGTCCCTCCCATTTATTGGTGCCAGATCAGATCACTGTATACTTCTGGGATTGAATCTAAGACCATGTCAAAATATGTGCTCTGCCATGGAGTATCAGCTTTTTGTCAAGTAATATGCAAACAGCATAGGAAAAGGAACCAGACTTTCTACTCAAATTTATTTGTCAGGTGAATTAAGTCCCTCCTTGTTGGTTAAACCTTGCATCCAGGTAAACATGCTCAAGATTCCGGCTATTGGCAATTGCACTAGATATCTGTGCTGATTAGTTTCCAGATTATATATTGTAACTATGAAGTTTTCTTTAGTAAGAGCTGTGACAGTGGGTGATTTACACAGAACAGCAACAGAATTCTGCCTCTGTGCTCCTAACTATACGAGGTGGCCTGAAAGATATTCCTTTTGACGTCTTTATTAACTTGGAACGAAATCAGAAAGAATGGAGATGGAACGGGTGGTATCAGTGCCAACTGCTGAAATTGTTCCCCTCTTTATCATTCTTGCAGTTGGAACTCTGTAGAACGGACAATAAGGAGAAGTGTGGGATTGTTGATTGTTTCCCCTTTTTGCACATAAACTATTGGGAACCATTGTTTGCCTCCCTGTTGCTCTGCAGGACACGAGCCATAAATTACACATGGCAACAAAACTGTTGGCAAGAACTGAAAAGGGTGCCCAGCTTCCCAGTAGACTGCACTGCTTTCAAGCTAAACAGAACAGAATGTCTGACTCAAACCTGCCCAGACCATGGATTCTAATACAGAAAGTTCTTGGCGCCACCAAAAAGGGCAAAGAAAGACAAGACTTTTCTTTACTATCTGCCATATAATCATGAGTGCCATCTTAAAATCCTGCTAATGGAAAAAAAATGAGCATTAGGTTCAAATATCTGAAGAGGTCACAGGCTTTCAAATAGCTAAACCTTATTTAATTACTTTTTAAAAATCAATTGGTGAACTACTTGCTGTACCTAAAACTGTATCTTGAAATAGTCATTATCAGGAGGCAGGCCATGACTATGAGGGATGCCATGATACAGAAGTCAAGAGGGAGGGCTTTATATCTCGTCCCATCTCCAAAACATGGGAAATAGAGAACTTAGACAATTATTGACCAGTCTGGTTGGTGTCAATGCTGAGAATAGTTCTCTCTGTGTTCTATGTGCTGTCAAATCTGTACCAACCTATAGGGACCCTAATAAGAGTATTCAAAAGTGAGTAGAGATGAGGGGCTTCGTATTTATATATGAATACAAAGCCCGCTGGCACAAGTGGCTTGATGAACACCCACCTCCAATCCCTGCCGGACCACTTAACACATGGCGTGTGTGGCCGGCGTCATCTTCTGCACCCCATTCGTGCCAGTAGCTCAGTTGCCTCAGCCCCACCTCCTTGCTCACCCAGCCACTCCATGGCTGACCAGGGAAACTTATTCTCCTGCCCCCTTGCTGGAGTGGCTGGGTGAGCAGGGAGGTGGGGCTGAGGCAACTGAGCTACTGCCACAATTGGGGTGCAGAATATGACGCCAGCCATGTGCGCTGCGCACCGCACGCCACACACCAGGTGGTAAGTGGTCCGGTGGGATCTGGGGGTGGGTGTTCATCAAGCCGGCCACCTGTGCCTGTGGGCTTCATATTTGTATATGAATACGAAGTCCCCATCTCTAATAGTGAGATATTTAAGTAGTGATTTTATCATTTCCATTCATACACCCTCTGACTTCCCATGGCTGAGCAGGGATTTGAACTCAGGTCTCCTGTGTCCTAGAGCATCACTGTATCCACTACATCATACTGGGTACAAATGGCTCTAAAATGTACAATTAAACTGTCCTGCAGAAAAGAGACAGCACTATTGGCTGGTGCCCATAGTGGTTTGTGACGAAGAAGACACAACAACAAATGGAGAGCAGAGCTGGAGCAAAAGTGAGTATTCAGACAGAAAGAGGTTGTCTGTCTTTCTGTCTGTCTGCCCCCCCTCTCTGTATCTCCCCACTCTCCCTCCCTTCCTCCCACACATACACAGAGTAAGGCAAACATTCACACATACATCTGCACCTACCCCTACACAGAGGGTGGATAGGGGTAGACTGAGGTTGGGATGAGGCAGTTTTCCATGTGCCCTAATAGACCAGCCACCATAAAACCCAGTATAATAATAATAATGTGCCATAAAATCAATTTTGACTTATGGCAAGTCTTTTCAGGGTTTCCCAGGTAGAGAATACTCAGAAGTGGTTTACCATTTCCTTCTTTTTTTGGGGGGTGCCCTGGGAATATGCAGCTTGCCCAAGGCCACACAGTACAGATTTCTCAAAAACAAGTCATACCACACTAACCTTATGCTTTTTCAAAATTGAAAATTACAAACCTCATAGATTATGGGAATGTTACTGTCTCCTTACTGGAAACAAGATACACTTAAAGCTTTTAATAAAACTTCCTAGAGTATTTGTGATGATTTCCACGTGGCCCCTGCTTGTTTCACCAAACAAAGGGCTCACGCTACATATCCCACAAGCTGACACCAATTGTGACGCGCCCCTCACGTGTCCCCAGGTTGTTTCACTAGCCTGAGGCCCACGACACGTTATCTCCTTTACGCTGCCACCAGTTGACCCCTGTCAACACCCTTTCATTAGAAAGATTGAGGTCCAAGCTGAGTATAAAGTTGAACAACACAGGTTTATTAATTACAGTTCGCTTAAACAGGTTCTTCACAGACTTTAATGTATTCATTAGATTAGTAATAAGTTTAACTTGTTTCACTCTTACCTCTCATAGCTCTCTATAAGTTCCACACTCTTAACTCCTAACTCTGCCACACTCTCTAACTACCACAGACTAACTTCTCCTTCAGATTCTCATCTCTGACTCTCACTGACTGAACTCCCCAGCCTCTGACTCACACCTCCCTTCTGGTTTCTCTGGCTCCGCCTCCCAACAGCTCCCATTGGTGTATGCAAACAACCTCCTACATGAGCCAAAGCAGGGTGATCGCCACAGGTATTGTTGCAGGCAAGTTGGTAAAACATGAGCTAGACAATGTTACATTTGATAGTTGATGGATGGACTGTGGATTTGTAGTGGTCAGCAGTGGTTCCCCATTGTCATGGAAAAAAGTGTAAAGTGAGGTGTTGTAGGGTTACATGATGGTCTTGTGTTGTTTATAAATCACTTGAATGAAGGAGAAGAGGAATATTCATTAAACTAGCAGATGGCATGGGACTGGGGAGTAGAGTAAGTAAAATTTCACAAGACAGAATCAGGATTCAGGATGACCTTAACAGATTGGAGAACTAGGTCAAAACAAACAAATAGAGTTCAGCAATATAAAATGTCAGGTTCTGCATGTGAGCAGGAGAAATCAGATGCAGAAGTATAGGATGGATGACAACTGCTTTGGCAATTTTAGGCTATATAAAACTAATCTTGCAGACTCAGTGGACCACAAGCTAAACATGATTCAACAGCATATTCAGGGAGTGGAGTGAGGGGTGGGTCGGGAGTAGAGATGGGCATGAACCACGCTTCATTGCAGCTTGGTGAATTTGGCCCACAGGTGTTGTGCACCCCCCCCCCCAATTCCCCACCCTGCCTCCTCCTGCGGGAACCCACTCCCTGGACTTCCCTTCCCAACCCCTCCTCCTCAGTGATCTGCTGAACCACACTGAAGCTCGAAAGGCAGTTCATGCCCATCTCTAGTGGGGAGCAAATGCAACTCTAGGCTGCTGAACCAAAGTGTAGTGTCCAGATCAAGAGGTATAACATTACCAGTCTAGTTTGCTTTGCTAAGATCTTAAGTGGTGTACAGTACTCAGTTCTGAAGAATAATGACAAGCTAGAACATGTCTAGAAGAGAGGGACCAAGATGGCAAAGGATCTGGAAACCAAGCTCTGTGAGGAACAGTGGATGGAGATGCGTGTGTATAGCCTGGAGAAGGAAAGATTGAGAAGTGGTATGATAATCATCTTCAATTATTTGAATGGCTGTCATGTATAAGAGCAAGTTTGCATGCCGCAACTTCAAAGATAGGATCAAAACAGATGGCTTGAAATTACTGGAAAGTGTATTTCAGTGAGGCATAACAAGTTCCTGACAATATGAAATTTTATGCATGGAATAGTCTACATTGGAGGATGGTGGACTCTCTTTCATTTGAGGTTTTTAAATAGTGATCAGAAGACTGGCTCTCAGAGATGCTTCACCTGCAGCGGCAAAGGGTGAGTCAAGCAATCCTTGGATACATTCCTATGTACAATTCTATGATTCCTATTCTCAGCGGTATATCTACAATCCAGACTTAGAACACTTTTCAGACACAGGTATTTTAGAAGCACCCTGTGGAGTTCCATCCATGTGCTACAAAACAAATGTATACATAATATAAGACAGCAGTGTCTCTTGCTTTCCCCCCTCTTCTTTTTCCTCTTTCTTTTTTGTTTTTGCTTTTTTGCAACTATAGATTTTTTTCTCCAAGCATGTAGTAAGAGTCATAGATAAGCGCTCATTAAAAATGGTAGCATCAATAATCGTGAACCTTAAATTTAAATTTGAATGTTCAGAATCCCATTAATTAGTGCAAACTGAATGCTGTAAGGTGTCACCGGACAGAACTGTCTATGCACACTGTCGCATTTCATAATTGCTAGAGGGGTCAAAGTTTTGGAATGTTGTTCATCTGTGAAAAAGGAACCCCATATCTGGCATGTTAGTTATTAATATCCTTGTCCTTTTCAACCATGGCAAAATTATTGTGGCTACAGCTAAAAGAGATCTTTGTTTCCCGATTAGTTTCCTTGAATATAAGCAATCCAGGCTGATTGTTACTGCTTCACCACCCCTCTAGCGAATTTAATTAAGTCAAGTATTCAAAGGAAATCTCTAGGCCAAACAATATGTATTACAGGTTATCATTAGTAAAGGAAATACCCTCAGTGCCAAAAATGTTTGATTGTTTATTGATTATTATAATAGCTTAATTTGGTTTTTAATGTGTTATTTATTGTGTTTTAATTTTACTTGTTTCAACTTTGTGAGCTGCCTTGAGTCCACTTACAGGGAAAAAGGCGGCTTATAAATGAGACTATATAAATAAATAAATAAAATTGCTGGATGAGGAACATTGCCCACCTCCCATATTTTACAAATTAGCCTTCTTTCTTTTGTGGATGGTCACTGAGAGATAAGCACTGGCTACTTTCCTGATTTGATAATCACATGAGTGCTGAGTCATGACGATCCACCTGGATCGTGTCTTGTAAATACTAATGATCGCAGTGTTTAATAAGGTGTTATGTATCTATGATGTTCAGTTTGGCTCTTCCATCTATAGGAGATATAAGTATCTTGCCACACAGTATTCAGGTGCTAAGATATTCATGTCCTTTAGAAATGGAAACAGAAAGGTATAGAAGAGGAGAAGCAGTACAGGACTGAAGAGATGTTTTAAGCAAGCATTTAAATACGGTATTTAAAGGAGCTGGACAAATATCCATTACACTTGTAGAATCAGGAAAAGAAAAAGGATGTGGTGAGGAATGTAGGATGTAATTTTGGGTTGACAGTTAAAAAAGTTACCAGATGAGCAATGAGGGACAAAAGAGCAAAATGGGGGAGGGAAGAGCAAAGTTTTAAAAAAAAAGGGCCAAAGAAGCAGAAAGAAAACAATCTGAAGAAATTGTTTAAAGAGAATATGAAAGATGGACACAAAAAAGTGAACCAAAAAGAGAATGAACATGATTGTAATGATTAAAGGAGGTGAGAGAGAAAGCAAAGAGAGTTAAAATGTGCAGTTTTCTACAGTTTTATTAGAAAAACAAGGAAGAAAAGTGAATTTTGCACAAATTACAGTTCAACAAGCCAATCTATATGTTGTTCAAATTTTCGTTCAATTTTTGAAAACTGAGTTTTAATCAAATATCATTGAATAAGTCTACTTTAATATTTTATTGCAGTTTGTTGACAAAGTATGTTCAGCCCTTTTTAAAGATCATTACAGGGCATCAAGAAAAAGCAGTCTCTAGGGGTGCAACTAGACACCAGCCTTCAATAGGGCAGAGTGACCAGCACTTTCACCCAGGGCACAAAAATTTGGAGGATACAAAAAATGGCTGCTAAAACAGCATGAACCCACCCATTGCTACTGGAAGGTAACGAACCCACCAGCCCTGAGCGTGTACATAACCTCCAGATCCTCTTCTACAGGCAGAAGAAAGCACAAAACAAGTGGCTCAGCACAGCTGTCATGCGGTTAAATCCAGGCATTTCTCCATCCTCTCCCCATGTATGCTAATTACACATGACCCACACATAACCAACAAAGGATAATAAAACCCCAGCTGCTAAAATTGCTGGTTGCAGCTGTTCTAGCATCATCATAGAACTGCAGATCTGGAAGAGACCCCATGGATCATCAAGTCCAGCCCCCGTCAAAGAGGCACAGTGGGAAATTGAACTCCCAACCTCTGGCTCCGCAGCCAGATACTTACAGTATATCACAGAAGTGAGTACACCCCCTCACATTTCATAAATATTTTAGTATATCTTTTCATGTGACAACACTGAAGAAATGACACTTGGCTACAATGTAAAGCAGTGAGTACACAGCTTGGATAACAGTGTAAATGTGCTGTCCCCTCAAAATAACGCAACACACAGCCATTAATGTCTAAACCGCTGGCAACAAAAGTGAGTACACCCTTAAGTGACAATGTCCAAATTGGGCCCAAGTAGCCGTTTTCCCTCCCTGGTGTCATGAGACCCGTTAGTGTCACAATTCTCAGGTGTGAAGGGGGAGCAGGTGTTATTGCTCTCACTGTCTCAGACTGGTCACTGGAAGTTCCACATGGCACCTCATGGTAATGAACTATCTGAGGATCTGAAAAAATGAATTGTTGCTCTACATAAATATGGCCTAGGCTATAAGAAGATTGGCAAAACCCTGAAACTGAGCTGCAGCACGGCGGCCAAGACCATACAGTGGTTTAACAGGACAGGTTCCACTCAGAACAGGCCTCACCATGGTCGACCAAAGAAGTTGAGTGCCCATGCTCTGCGTCATATCCAGAGGTTGGATTTGGGAAATAGACGTATGAGTGCTGCCAGCATTGCTGCAGAGGTTGAAGGGGTGGGGGGTCAGCCTGTCAGTGCTCAGAACATACGCCGCACACTGCATCAAATTGGTCTCCAGGGCTGTCATCTCAGAAGGAAGCCTCTTCTAAAGATGATGCACAAGAAAGCCCGCATACAGTTTGCTGCAGACAAGCAGACTAAGGACATGGATTTCTGGAACCATGTCCTGTGGTCCGATGAGACCAAGATAAACTTACTTGGTTCAGATGGTGTCCAGTGTGTGTGGCGGCAACCAGGTGAGGAGTACAAAGACAAGTGTGTTGTGCCTACAGTCAAGCATGGTGGAGGGAGTGTCATGGTCTGGGGCTGCATGAGTGCTGCCGGCACTGGGGAGCTACAGTTCATTGAGGGAACCATGAATGCCAACATGTACTGTGACATACTGAAGCAGAGCATGATCCCCTCCCTTTGGAGACTGGGCCGCAGGGCAGTATTCCAAGATGATAACGACCCCAAACACACCTCCAAAACGACCACTGCCTTGCTAAAGAAGCTGAGGGTAAAGGTGATGGACTGGCAAGCATGTCTCCAGACTACAGATGGGGATGACTCACCATTTTGGCGAGTCGTCCCGCTTCATGAGTTGTCAAAAGTTGACGACTCACGAAGCACGAAGTTGTCCCCATGAAGCAACGAATAACGAAGGCAGTTGCACAAATTGGCATGATCTGCCTTTGCTGCTTTTGATTCCCCATTCAAAGGAATCGGTTTGCCTTGAGATGCAGAAACAAAAAAATTCTAACCTCAATCCAGACAAGAACCAAATTGGATTATTTCCAAAAGGGCACAGGGTGGATCAGGACCAACAACAGTGTGCTCTAATTAGGACATAGAGTGGGTCACAACCAATATCCTACTGTTTAAGAACAAAATTATTAACTTACCCTAGATGATCTGAATCCTGCATATCGCCCACATGATTCTTCTTGGGAATTTTAACCGGAAAATATCATGGGTAATGATTAAATGGTTCAGGCTTTCTTCCAGCTGCTGGTATTTAAAATCAAACAAGCAAACAAAGAAACTGCACATCCAACACAGATTTGTCACTTCATGGTTATCGATTTTGTCCCATAGATATAAAAAACATGTGAACATGTCCTGAATCTCCAGTTGATTTTTTTTGGCAGCACAAGACTTTTTGCTGCCTGAGGAAAAAGGATTCCACCTGCAAATACATAGAGCTGGCCATGCTCATTAGGTATATGGCAGTAGAAACCCAATGATGATGATGATGATGATGACAAATACACTGCTTCATCACAATAGCCAAAAATCTGCTGCCAAATGCTACTGCTTCAGTCAGTCAAATGGCAGGGCCAGCCTGGGGAAAGAGAACTACATTGAATGCAGTTTTGTCTCACCCAAACTGTTGTCTCTCAGCTGTCTTATCAGCATTTTAAAGAAATTAGCAGTTCTTATTTTGCTGTTACAGTCAATTGGTGTTAGCTTGAGCCACAGGCCACCTGTGGATTGGGTGGGGGGTACCTCATGAGGGTACAAGGGGTCTCCTGTCATGGTCATGAGCCATAACTGGCTTGAGCATAGCTTAAGGCATTACATGAATGTGTGCAGCGTGGAGATAGAACCTGAGTGACTTCCTCTTTTTGCATTTCAAGAAAATTATTGAAAGCTGGTAATGGCACATCTTAATGAAGAAAAAAATATGTGAATGCATTCACATCTGGAGCATGTCCATTTCATCATGAGTTGTATGTATAGATTTCCATTTTAGATTTTAGCTGTGAACCACAAAAAGAGTAATGAAGAAACACTTTCTCTCCCCCTCCTGCCTCTCTCCACATCTGTGAAATATGCTCTTAGTGGATGACGTTGCACAACTGAAGAGAAACATAAATGGATTTACGATGTCTGGTGCAGAAGTGATTGGATCAGGAGGAGAATACTGGCAGAGCCACAGAGAAATGTCAATGCTTGTTTGTGCTCTCCGCTGAGGGGGTGGCTAAAAAATTGTTAAAAAATTGTGCTTCTGAATAGATTTTGGAGAAGCCATGAGCTCTACCCACTCCCTCCCTCCCTCTTTCCCCCAAGCATGAGGGGCTGTACACCACTTCCAGCCACAGCTGTCCCATTAAGACTTCTGACTTCATGGCGATGAGAAACTAAAAGCCACTGGGAGCCTCCAAGAAATGCTGCTGGTGGAAACTGTGCTTACTCATAAGTAGTAGCGTACTCTCCTCCTCTTTTTTTGCCTAGTCACTTTTGTTTCAACATGGGTGTGACTTTTCATTCTGCTCCCCTCCCTGTGTTATGTCACTACTTTGGTTACTTTGAATTGGAATAAAAACTGCAGCAAACTTCAGACGCTGGCTGGCTGTGCAGACTTTAACAAGACCGGGGACCTTTTCCTCCCCTCTGCCCCCTCCTTTGTCTAGGCTTGGAGAGGAACTCCTTGCCTTTTCCACATTAACTCGCAGAAGAAACGATGGCCAAGTTCTGGCTTTGTGCAGCTGTTGGATTTTACTTGTTGCCGCTTTGTTTAGCCCAGATAGGTAAGTGACTGATGAATGAAATCTCTGATACTTGGCTGATTAGCTTAGTATATCTCAGATAACAAAACTTCCCTCAGCCTGCCAGTTCTTTGAATGGCTAGAATTTTTCATTTCATTGACTTTTTACTGTTTGTTTCTCTAATGACAAGGGCACTGGACTGGAACCTGTGCATTGTTTTAGAAGTGCTGTGTGCGTACATGAGGCTAAGGGTGCTTAGTACAGAAGTTGAGAGAAACTGAAGGTGGAACACTAATAATTAAAGTTAACTGTATATTCCTGGACATTACAGAGATTCAGAACATCTGGTCTGTATTCGGCAGTAGTGGAAACCACATTTATGTATTTATTTTTACTCCCTTAGTTCTGTGAAGCAGAGGGCTGGAGGTGGGGGGGGGGGGCAACCGTCTTCTGACTTAACAATAGCTGTATTCTTGTGTTCACCCATGCTGGAAGAGAAGCTGTTGCATACACAAGAGATGCAGAAACCATAACTAGCTTTTTTTTTCCATAACAGGAACTAAACCTTGAGGTTTTTAATTGAGAGAAAAGTTTGCAGTGCTTGCTAGCTAGCATTTAAGTGCTTTCATTTGAGGGAGACAGGGAACAGTAGAAGGCAAAACTTTAAGCCAGACTGGTAAGCGTAGGTAGCTCCTTTTCCTGTGCTAATTTTTCAAAGTTTGTCCATGAATAATGAAATAAAATGCTTGTTTGGGAATGAAAGCAGTTCATGTCTTTCAGAAAATCACATGCCCCTGCCCAAAATGACAAAATGCTCTTAAAGTTTGAAGTGATACAGAACCTCGAGTACTTGTAGAGAATTGTGCTGTAACAGAGACTCATTGTTAAGAGAAATTGCCTTGAGCTGCTTTAAAGAGAATCTATTATTCTTTCACCCTTATTTCCCCCTCGCCAACCAGTTCCTGGGAGGCTAACAAAACACTTTTTCATAGTCATTGCCTTCTCAATACTTTCGTATTTATTTGGGTATCAAGAAATAAACTGGAAAATGCTTGCAGCTTTTCAGATTTGTCAATGGGTGTGTCACAGTGCACAGTTCCAAACACGTTTCGGAATCACTAGAAACATTTCCAGTAATGGATTTGGAAATACTGTTCCAGTGATTGTTGTCTATTTAAGTTAAAAAAACAAAACAAAGACTATACCTGAGAATGTGTTTTCTGTGCATATGGTGGTGTTCTTGCTCTGCATGAGATATTTGAGGTGTGGTTGAAATTTTGGGATAGGTATAATGTATGAATGTACCATGTAGAATAATTATCCTTCTTATGTAGTTATCCCTTGCTCAGCTAATATCTTCTTTTATGAACTACCAAATCTTCTATAAATAAGCACAGCCTGCAATTACGCTGGGCATGAGATGTTTCTGGTTGGAAAGAAGGAAGGAAACACATAATCTAGTCCTCAGTATGGACTGGAAAAAAAATATGTTAAGCTCTCCATATGTCTCTCAGGAAACTTTCTTTAAAGGCTTAGCAAGGTATTATATTATGGCTACAGTATATTTCAATCGGTATGCAGAGCATTCCGTTCGTACTTTGTAGTCACAAATGGCTTTCTAACTGCAAATCCCCCACTGCCAAAGCTGGAGAGAGAACATAGTTTTTCCAGGGGAGCAAGATTAAAAGACTGCTGTTTGTGGTGTGCACATCTATCCCTCTTCTAACTCTAGTAAACTGTTTTGCATGGTTTTGTGTTCTTTCAAAACCCTGCAGGAGCTATTTGATCAGGACCAGTGCATTAGAACAAAAGGACAACATCCACGGACAAATCCGTGGGATGGAAAGTCTTTTTAAAACCACTTTGAACTCTCATAAGAAACCATCTACATTCTGTCTAAGTGCATCAAAACAAGCATTTCTACAGAAAATTGGGGATATTGTTCTTCAGCGTTTATGACACCCAGTACAGTGGGATATGGTTTTCTGGAATTCTAGTCCATAGACTATTGGGCAGGGCTCAGTGGGATTTGAGAACAAATGGGCTGATTATTCAAGAAGACTGCTAGGAAACCTTAGGCATGCCACTTTTTCTGGTTGTAACCTATATATCTTTGGCTCCATTCTGTACTGTTGTATGTTGATGGAACACAAATAGAATTAAGATGTGACAAGGTATGAAATGCTTTTAAAACTTCTGAGGAGTACAAGATGGTGCCTTAACAATCAGACTACAAGTCCACCAAGCTCAGTCTTGTCTGTACTGTCTGGCAGTGTGTCTCCAGAGTTTCAGACAGAAACTTTCTCTAACTCTACTTAGTGATGCCAGAGATTTCAAAGCTAAGGTCCTTTCTGATCTAGGATAATAGCAGTGTGATGTACGTTGTCATTATTTTCATTTGGCCTTGGTTGACAGACAATGAGATTGTATGAAACCATCAAGAAAGAGAGAGCACTCTTGTGATTTGAACCTAATGTCCCAGCTATCAAAGTTCACTAGCACTAAATGCTATAATTTTGAGACAGATGTTGAATCATCATAAATATCATTTATTTATTCTAGATCTTTTCTGATAGCCAATTTCTAAGTTACATTTAGTTTTATAGGAGCTGATTTGATTTGATTTCTGTGCTATTTTTCTCTGAATTAGGGGACCCAAGGTGATTCACTAATTAGTAGTTAAAAACATAATAAATTATTATATTAAAAAGAATTAAACATATTAATAAAATATTTAAACAACCAGAACTGTTTAAAAACACGGTAAAAGCAAATTAAAGCATACATAAACTAATATGCAGCACCTAAACTCATCACTTCCCTGTTATCTATTAAAAGCCTGCCTGACAGGTATGGTCTTCACCTATCACCAGAAGGACAAGAGGGTTGGGGCCCACCTGGCCTTCTGGGGGAGGGCATTCTACAACATGGGAGCAGTCATAGAGAAGGTCCTCTTGTTTGTCCCCACCAAACATCCCTGAGTGGGCAGTGGGCTTGAGAGAAGGCCATTCCTTAAGATCTTAAGAGCCAAGAAGGCTCATAAAGAGAGATACAGTCCTTTAAATAGCCTGGTATCAAGCCTTTTAGGTTTTTATCATTCATAGCCAGCACTTTGAAATGGACCGGCAGTCAGTGAAGCTGTTGTAGCAGAGGTCCAGTTGCAACTTGGCTGTTCCAGCATCTTGCCTGAAAATGGTTGAAGGAACCCAAGCTACATTGGCAGACTTGGTGACACCATTGCTTGCTACCCCAGGATTGTACAATAATGGGCTGCCTCACCCTCTTGTTCTTCCTCCATCAGGTATTATTTAAAGCAGCAAAGAAGCAGTCATGCTGGTGGTGATAGTATATAAAGATTAAGCTTTAAATCTCCCTCTCCTCCTCATCTCAAGGCATACTGAAGAGTGGAAAGCAATATTCTGATTTATTTAAGTACCTACAAATTGCTTTAGGGTCTGTTAACAGGAGTCTTGGGAATGCCAAGAACTAGGAAGAGACCAAAAAAAAAAAAAAAAGAAGAAGAAGAAGAAGAAAAAAATCTGTACGTTGAAGGTGTGGTGCTGGGGTGATGAAATCAAAAGCGTTAATTCTAGAAAAGAACGAGACTCTGTCTGTCTTTTAAAAGAGGATTCTATTTTTGTGCCTACCGAACAGCGTGGGCTTCAAGATGTACCAGACATAGAAGTGCAAAGAATATGTTATTTAGGTAGAATCACTAGAATAGCCTTTGTTTATGTTCATGTGCTGTTCTGAAAAGTTTCAAAGTGGCTTTGAATAATGTTTAACTGAAAAAATGCTTCTGAATTATGTTTGGGGAAAAAACTCAGCAGCTGGTACACGTTTCCTTTTAGAATCACACATGTCTATTTCTGGGTTCAATTCAAAGTGCTGTTTCAAACTTTAACACCCTTTATGGTTTAGGATTAGGATACCCAAAGGATCTCAGGTCTCCGTGCATTGCAACACAGGACTAAAACTGGTTTTCTGAAAGCTTTCCTAGGGTGTGCCAACAAGATGAGGTATTGTGAATGGCAAGTAGTGACCGCTCACAATACGTTCCTCATCAGCACCAGAAAATTATCATGACCAGTGCCAGGCAACCATAGCTGGGAAGGGCATTCTATACTTGGGGGGGGGGGCACCACAAACTCGGCACTTTCTACCTCAGTCAGGGCTCCTGAAACAAGGAATATCCTTCCCAAAGAAGCTTGCCTTGCACACACCTTGATAACATTTTGGTATCATTTGGAAATTCTTTTTTTAAAAAAACCTTTTCATCTGTTCTGGGTCTAAGCAGTTTTATCTTTCCTGCTGTTTTCATGCAGTTTCAATTGTTTGTAGAATGTTATTATTTGATTTCTTGTTTTTGTTTACAGTGTTATGGAGTAATACACAAATGCCTTAAATATATACAAGATGGTGGTACAACCAGTAGAACTGGTGGTGGGAGGCTGACCAAGAAGACTTAGGGAATGCCTTTTTTGTTCTGGTCTAAGACCTGAACTATATGTTACAGATAATCTGTCATTAGAAGAGGGGATTCTTGAAGTTCTGATAGTGTGTGATGGTCACCACAGGCGTTTATCTCACCTACCGTAGCTTGCAAATTAGCTTGTTTTGTGACTGATCTTCAGGACATAAACATGTTCTTTGTTTGCAAATCTGATTTCTCGGATCCAAAAGCCTGTTGGAGTCACATCTCTGGATCACCAGTGTGATTTCAACTGTAATGCAGGTCTATCTGTAAGGTATAGTGTGGCCCTAAGAGATTAGCTGAGGGGCCAGTTCTTCCAGTTGTGATTTTGGCAAGCCAATCTTCAGTACATCTGTCTCAATGTGTAAAGCTATCGAGGAGGGAAGGAATTTGTAACATGATCATCAAAATAAATCCTGATTATGCAAAGCATCATAGTTGTTTTTGGGTTTCCACAACAGGCAGAATCACAGTCCCTGTCCAGAGAAAACCCTCTGGGCCATATGAATGAGAGTACAGTAAGAAGACAACCCAAGCAAGACATGTGATGTCACTACAGCTGCAACTGTAATTTCTTGGCCTCGTTTCAATGCTAGAGAGGGAGAGGATGGGTGGGTGGAGAAAAGAAAACCTATGGATTGTCAGCAAAGGAAGAGTTGAAGACGAGCTAATTGATCTTTCCTTTTCAAAGAGTAGCATAAAAATATTGGCTGAGTAACGGGAGCTGGGTTGTGACAATGACAGATATTGGAAAAAGTAGGTAATGTATGGCAGTAACATTTTGAAAAGTCAGTGTTTAAAGGAGGGGCAAGTTGTGAGTATTGTGTTCTTTGAGAATCGGATTAACAAGAAGATTGCTCAGAAGGTACAATTTGACCCAGATTAGCTTATCCCGAAGTGAAACATATCTGTGTTATCAGGTGGACTGCAGCCTCCTCAATCACAAAGACATCCTGCAAAGATTGATTGTTGATTTTGAAGGCTGATGCCAAAGAAGATGGAGACCAGGGGGAACAGGATCAAGTCCCAAGTCCTAGTCCTAGTCTTTGGTACCAAGTCCCAAGTCTGAGTTCAAATCTTTGGTACCAAGTCTCAAGTTCCAAGCCACAAGTTCAAGTCCCTATTAAAAACAAGTTTTTTCCCCAGAAAAAAAAAGGGATGGGTGGGTGGGTTCTGAGTAATGAGTCGAGTCCCGAATCATTGAAAAAAAAAAACCAACTTGAGTCAAGCCCGAGTTGAGTCACCGGTGCAATTTAAGTCCAACTTGACAGTGAGTCCCATGAATTGAGTCCCTAACCCTGATCAGCACCCTCCCAATGTTCCCTCTGCACTGCATGCATGTGCATGCAGAGCTCCATCAGTGCTGTGCAGTGGCAGCTGGGGTTGATGCCCATTTACTTCCGGGTTTATGATGAAACCCCTCCACCCACACACACGGGGTGAGGCTCCCGTACAGCAGGGATGAAAATTAGAGAGAATGTTGCACCCTCCTGAGGAAATTATAGACTTCAGATCCAACATAAAGCTGTTAAAGTGAAAAAGAGATTCCTGGCCCAGGCTGCAACTCTACTCCCACCTACCACAATATTTCAGGATGTATCATGTGGATCACCATAATGATATTAAAGTTGGAAACAGTAGAAATGAAAAGGCCTTTGTAAATAACAACACCACTCTTAGATCTTTCAAATCTCTTCCTCATTAAGATTCACCTCTTCTTCTAAGAAGAACATGGTGGTAGTTCAACAAACAAATCAGAGGCAAAGCAGCTGCTGTATTTGGACAATGACAAATACCAGGGTAGCCTTATTGTCTGTGATCTTTGAAAGAACAAATATCGGGGGGAATGCATAGTGAGGAGAAGAAGCAAATCTCAATGAGAAAAATATCTGAAATATGTGAGGTTTCTATTTTTATCAAGGCCTTTTGATTGCTAAATTGTTATTTTGCTTTTTTAACCTATTGATTGTTTAAAGGATATATATAGAGAGAATCAAAATGAAAGCAAATGTTTTCAGCATTGTAGACTGTGAATCCAATTTTTTTTATGAATGTTATTAATCAGTTGATGAGTACCCATAGTAGAATTTGACTATCGTTTCACTCTGAAGTATACTATCATAAGAAGGGAACTTATAGGATATTTCCTGCTCCACCCTTTCCCTGTTAGCATCTTATGATCCATAGCTTTCTCTATTTTGTATTTAAAATTCTCACTCATAATAATAGCTCAGAGGTCTCTAAAAACTGTGTAGATCCAAGTTAAAATGGAGTGAAGAATGATTCTTAGTGCCTAATATGCCACACACCCCACAAAAAACCCACAAATTCTTTCAGTCATTCATCAGTTCAAAAACAAAATTTGAGGCATTACACTTGGTTTGCTTCCAACGTCAGCTTGAAACTCCACAGGTTAATAATGCTGTAGATATGGTGGTTTCAAAATGTTGCCTGCTCAGAATTATCAGAGGCTTGTTCTTCTTTGTGAAATAGATACCAGAGTCACAGCCGCTAGCCACGGCTGCTGTAGTGTTATTTTTAATATTTTTATATATTTTTTATTTATTCCAATTTGGTATAATACTAGTTCAGTATGACAGATAGAAAAAAATTACAACAGGTTTCCCTGCAGTCCGATACATGCACATGGAAACAGAGAGACAGATACAGACACAAACACACACACGCACGCACATGGTGGAGGGGTAGAGGAAGAAAGGGGAACTAGCAACTAGGACACTAAGAAATGGCAAAGAGAAATTGATCAGAGGCTATGCTTGGGAAGAAGGGAGTACTTTTCCCCACCCAATTGTTCTCTCTCTGCTGGCTCTTTTTCAGATTGGACTGCAAGGTTTTCCTGCAGCCCAAAACTGGCATCCATTACTTGACAAACCCCACAGACAAAATTTACACTGACCAAAGCATTCATGTATGCCAAAACGATTCAAAATAAACCGATTTCACAAGCACCTTAAAATAAATGACTCTCTTGTGGCCAAGTAAATACCTTGCTTTCCAACAACAACAACAAAACCATTTTTCCTAGGCAAAAAACAAACAAAAAAAAAAACCAAAAACCTCTTTCCTGTGTGTCATGTAGTTGGAATTTTTTAAATTGATTCCAAACATGCTAAACCCAATTCAAAATAGGTTTTTTCACCCCTTGGTAATTGAGTCCTAAGACAGACTACATTTTCTCATTAATCAATAACACTGGTAATCATGTTCAGCATTCAGACAGGACAATATTACAGTTTGGGATAGCCTCACACCAGGTCATAGAGTTTGCAGCAAGGGAACAGACAGACAGATGTATGGTTTGGCTTCTCATAGGAGTATAGGCAGATCCAAGTGGGGGAAAATACTTGATTTTTCCTGAGGTACTTTATATTGAGATATTAAAATAGTGTTTTAAAATAGGTTTTAAATTACTCAGCGTTTGGGGCAATGTCCTAGGAAAGCAGCTTTTAGCTAGCAGATGAAAACAATTACAATATAATTTAAAAATAGATTGATTAATAATAAATACACAATGTCAACTGAATTTTGAATTAGGGTGGCCCTTTCCAAGTTTTCTTTATAGAGAGAAAGTACTCAGAAGTGGTTTCCCATTCCTTTCTTCTGATTAGAACTGTGAATGTTCAAGCAAAAAAAGAAAAACAAAAGCAAAGATTTTCAGTATGCTTCGTCTTATTTGCTTTCAATAAAATTATATATACTGTATGTTCATGTTCTGTTCTATAGTTGGAATGAGCAAGAGAGCTATTCCTAAGAGTGACAGACAATTTCCCCTCACTTTGTATTTCTTCTCCTCTCCCTGGGTGCTATCAGTGTGGGATTTGACCAGTATGATGGTAGCTCCACTGCACCATATTTCCCTAGTTGGTGTGAAAGTTTACATTGAAATGGACTTTAGCAATTCAGAGCATTGCAGGGCACCCAGTAGAATCTTCAGAGCAGATTTGACTTGCTCCAGATGATATATATTTGCTTTATAGAAGCTGCATACAAAAAACTGTATGCAACTTACATGGATGTTATAGATAGGTGTAAATCACAATTGCAAATGCCCATTTCACACAGTCTGCCCTTCTGCCTTTTAAGTGGACTTTGCTGGTTATGGTTTACCATTTGCAGGATTTATCCAAAACTGCATGACCTCTCTACTGTAGTTGCACCAGATTTTCACACAGCAAACAAGACATGTTTTACATTTGATGCTGGAGACCGAATCTCAGTTGCAAATAGGGGAATGCCAAAGCTGACAGCTTGTCAGTTCCCTAATCTTCCAACCACAAACAGACACTCCTGTTGGGTTGCATCTGCTCCAGCATCAGTAGCAGCTGGCTGTGATTTTTCCAGCTCCTGCTTTGGATGACCCCACCCACAGCATGAAAGGGATGTTTGGATAGGAATTAAATAGAGAAGAAGAATGGAACAATCAGAGAAGGAAAGGAGAGAAGGGTATTTTCAAGGATTTTCTTTATCAAAATTCCAGCTAATTATAATTACATTTAAGGAATGTTTACATAACCTGCCTTTCCACTCCTTTCTATAGCGCATTTGTGAGTATGCTTGATGTTGGCAATTGTACATAAGGGAATATCTTCCCGATATAGAAGAAAAGCAGAACTATTTTTTCCTCATGATTTGGAAAGTCTTAAGCCTTCACTGGAAGGACAGATCCTGAAGCTGAGGCTCCAATACTTTGGCCATCTGATGAGAAGAGAAGACTCCCTGGAAAAGACCCTGATGTTGGGAAAGTGTGAAGGCAAGAGGAGAAGGGGACGACAGAGGATGAGATGGTTGGACAGTGTCATCGAAGCAACCGACATGAATTTGACCCAACTTCGGGAGGCAGTGGAAGACAGGAGGGCCTGGCGTGCTCTGGTCCATGGGGTCACGAAGAGTCGGACACGACTAAACGACTAAACAACAACAACAAGCCTTTGCAAAGTTTTCATTAACAAATTCGTAGAATAGAGGTCTATTTTCAAGGAGATCCATGCTCTTTGATCCTGAGTCCACCTGTTGTAAATTACTTTATGTCACATTCCATTGTTTGTTTTCAGAAAGTATTAAGTTGAAATGTCATTGGCCATTATGCAGCCAAAGATAAGCTCTTTGAGGTGACATTAATTTTTGTGGGAAAGTCAAGTGCATGGTTAATTCTCTCTCACTGCAATTATATTTCATATGGCTGTGGATTGGATTGTGCTCATTCTTGGGAAATACTAGCAATAATTACAGAAATACTTTAAAAGACAATGGTTCTGAGAAGGAGGGATGAAAAAGAACAGTGATATGGAAGTCTATTAATGCAGTCCTCTCCGTGTCTTCAAAGATGTCAAGGCTCCTGAATTAATAGAATTCACCCCTAAGGATGTGTGTATAAGATTTTAGAATAAATGTAAGAGTGCTATCCACATAAATAAGCTGTAAATGTTTGAAGCTCAGGCACAGAGAGCAGATGGAAAGACACTGAGCTCCATTGCACTTCTGGTACTTAAAACCAATCCGTAGGCTCAGAATTCTTCAGTTTTGCACCTGGTTATGCTAGGTGCCTCTCATTCATTCATTCATTCATTCATTCATTCATTCATTCAACTTTTATACCACCCATCTGGTTTGGATGAACGCATTGGCAAAGCAGCTACCATGTTCTCTAGACTCACAAAGAGAGTATGGCTTAATAAGAAGCTGACAGCATATACCAAGATCCAGGTCGATAGAGCCTGTGTCCTGAGTACACTCCTGTACTGCAGTGAGTCCTGGGCCCTTTGTGCACAGCAGGAGAGGAAGTTGAACATGTTCCATATGCGTTGTCTCTGACGCATTTTTGGTATCACCTGGCAGGACAACATTCCAAATAGAGTAGTCCTAGAACGAGCTGGAATTTTTAGCATGTATACATTACTGAAACAGCGACGTCTACGTTGGCTTGGGCATGTTGTGAGAATGGCTGACAGTCGGATTCCAAAAGATCTCCTGTCTGGAGAATTAGTGCAGGGAAAGTGCCCCAGAGGGAGACCACAGCTGCAATACAAGGATATCTGCAAGCAGGATCTGAAGGCCTTAGGAATGGACCTCAACAGATGGGAAACCTTGACATCTGAGCGTTCAGCCTGGAGGCAGGTGGTACAGCATCTCCCAATTTGAAGAGACACTTGTACAGCAGGCCGAGGCAAAGAGGCAGTTCCGAAACCAGCAAAATCAGGGAGCTGGACAGGGGACAGATTGTATTTGTCTTCAGTGTGGAAGGGATTGTCACTCTCGAATTGGCCTCCTCAGCCACACTAGATGCTGTTCCAAGTCCTCTATTCAGAGCACGTTACCATAGTCTCTCGAGTGTCATCATCTTCAGACCATATTTGTTTTCCTTTTCTTATCTTCATCTCTTTCTATCCTAGAATTCATTTCTAACAAGTCAAGATGGCTGAGGGTTAGTTGAGCTGACACTAGGCCACCTGCAAATGGTGTATCTTTGAGCTTGTGTGGTTGCTCCTGATTCCAGAATTGCATCAATTTACATTGTCTGCTCTTGAGTATAAACTTTCACATTTATTACATGTCCCCCACCTTTCCTTTCACATTCCCATGAGGTTGCCTCTACACTAGACTGCAACTGCAGTGCCCTGAATGTCAAATGACAATGCCAGCTCTCATAACATAATGCTGTATTCTCCAGCACAGTTCTTTGGTATCTATACAAAAATGGCAAAACAAAATGTGTGGCCATTACTGAGGTAGAGGACCAGCTTTAGAAGAAGAAGAAGATTAGTATCTTTGTTATGATGTATTTTTCAACCGGTAGCATGGACAAGTTCCTCTGCAAGAGTGTTTAGGGTTGTAGCCTCCTCACATACTGGCATTGTTGATATTGGTCACTTTATTGTCAGCTACTTGTACATTTGTTTCTTGATTTACACTGCAGTTCAGCTCTGTCAAGTTGGTCCACAGAAAGTGAAAACTTTTGTTTTAAATATATGTATATTTAAATTAGTCCTGGACTCTGTACGGAGCCTTATTTAATCAGCTGCTGCCTCCACAGGCTGCTAGCCACAGAATCTGGTGTAGCTCTCACTTTTCTTGCACCTTAGCAGGCTGCAGATTAAATGCCCTTGAAAAGTAATGTGGGAAGGAAACCCATTGACCATGCAACCAGGAAATGGCAGAGCATCACCAGCCAGTTCTGGACTCCTTCAAAAATGTATTTATTTATTTATTTTTCCGGCTTTTACCCCACCCATCTAGATTCAATGAATCTACTCTGGGCGGCTTACATTCCGAATATAAAACAAAATTTAAAACACACAATATCAAACAACATAGAGATAAGCAAAGTCCAAGATGGTAAGACATAGGGAATTAAGAAATGGAAGGGGAGAAGGCCTGCCTGAAGAACCAAGTCTTCAGCTTGTTCTTTAAAACTCCAAGCGAGGGTGCCAGGCGAATCTCAAGGGGCAAGATGTTCCAGAGGTGAGGGGCCACCGCCGAGAAGGCCCGGTTTCTAGTTCTCTCCTTCTGGGCTTCTCTCGGGGTCAAGCCCCTCAGCTGCCCAGCCTGGTTAGATCGAGTGATACGAGTAGAGCTAGGTGGGAGCAGGCTCTCTGTCAGGTATCGAGGTCCTAAACCATTTAGGGCTTTATATGTAAGCATTAACACCTGAAGTCAATGCAGAAACGAATGGGCAACCAGTGTAAGGACGCCAGAGTGGGGGAAATGTGATGGTATTTTTTCACCCCAGTTAATAATCTGGCGGCTGTGTTCTGGACTATTTGTAGTTTCCACATCAATCTCAAGGGCGGCCCCACGTAGAGCACATTACAGTAGTCTAATCTCGAGGTTACAAGTGCATGGACCAGAGTGGTGAGTGCCTCAACATCAAGATAGGAGCACAGCTGGGCAATCCGCCGAAGATGTAGATGGGTGGTGTGGACCACAGAGCTACCTGGGACTCCATGGTAAGCGCTGGGTCAAGATGGACCCCTAAGCTGCAGACCACATTCTTTGTGGTGAGAGTTGCCCCCCCCAAAAGAGAGGGAGCTTCCCAAACCACTGATAGGAGGGGCGCCCACCCTCAAGACCTCCATCTTGTCCGGGTTCAGCCTCAGTCCATTCTCTTGCATCCATTGCAGTACAGCCCCCAGGCAGCACTCAAGGGACGCAACGGCATCCACTGCTGTTGAAAAAAAGGAGATGTAGAGCTGCGTGTCATCAGCGTACTGATGACATGAAGCCCCACACCCCCGGATGACCCCTCCCAGCAGCCTCATATATATTAAACAGCATTGGAGAGATGATCGAGCCCTGCGGCACCCCGCAATTGAGGAACCACAGGGCCGATACACTCTCTCCAAGCTGAACACTCTGGGAACAGTCCTCCAAGAAGGATTGGAGTCAGGCAAGAGCCAGGCCACCGATCCCCAACTTGGAAAGCCGTCCCAGGAGGATACCGTGGTTGATGGTATCAAAGGCGGCTGAGATATCAAGGAGAACCAACAAGGACATTTTGTCCCTATCGGCTTCCCTCAATAGGTCATCAAGCAGGGTGACCAATGCCGTTTCCGTACCGTAACGTGGCCTGAAGCCTGACTGAAATGGAGCCAGGGCATTGGTTTCATCCAAGAGAGCCTGAAGCTGATTGGCCACCACCCTCTCTACAACCTTGCTAAGGAAGAAAACATTGGAGATGGACCTATAATTGCCAATATTGTCCGCCGCCAAGCTCGGTTTCTTCCTAAGAAATGGGCCTAATGAGTGTCTCCTTGAGGGAAAGGGGAACCCTGCCCTCCTGGAGAGACCCATTAATTACTGCATTGGCCCATTCGGTTGTCACAGGCCTGGCCGCTTTGATTAGCCAGGCCAGGCAAGGGTCAAGGGAGGAGGTGGTGGCACGGCAGCGATCAAGTTGCCATAAGAAGGCTTTGCCAGTTCTTTGTACTAACTCTGGAACTGCTCTTCTCCATAGCTCGGGGGGGGGGGGGGGGAGAGGACAATACAGAAAAAAGAAAAATACAGCAGGATGCCAGTAATGTCATTTGCATGCCTGTAACAACTGAGCGAACAAATGAATGCTAATTCCAGGGGGGGAAACTAATACTTAGTGTGGAAGCCAACTTTTTTCCAAGTAGCTAAAAAGCAACAATGCTGTGGAGCAGCTGCAGCTCATGAGCAGTCTGTTTATGACACAAATAAAAGCATACTGTATATTCAACAGTAACGTTTGTAGAATATATTTTCTACAGTTTATTTTCCTCATATCTCAGAAAAAGTAACAACACACCTCTGTAACTGGTCCAGCACTGCAGTCATGTGATGGGTCATTTCCTCTGATGAGAGTCTGATTGGTTGCTTTGTGTCAGTTCTGTTTCATATTAACTGGAAGCGAAATTGTGACTCCACAGAAATTTTAGAGACATTTTGCCGGTGTCCACTTCTAGCACACAGCCTTCTGGGAGTTTCTTTTTATATACTGATTTTAATTTTATTTTCTTCATTTGCTTGGATAGGATTTGGAAAATAAAGGGCTGCCTAATTGCTAACCATCTAACTGACTTCTTAGCAGCACCAGACAAATTAATTGTTAGCTGCCTTTCATAAGAATGCTGCTTATTATTATTATTATTTTCCTATTGACTCCACCTGGCTACTTTATTCACTGACCCAGTTTAGTCAGAAAGTTTCCAGGGCATTTATCAAATGAACTTCTGGGAGTTAAACAGACATGGTTGAGAACTGAATCAATGTAAAAGATGAGCCTCATCTGGCAAATTCCCAGCACAGATAAACTCACACACCTGTTCCAGTCTCTCTTCAGCCATGAAACGCTTTCCTTAGTGGAGCTACACTAAATATTTTGGAGGTTCTATTCCTGTTTCAAAGAAATCTTTTCTGTGGTTGCTAAGGAATGTCCCCATTTTCTCTTAAAAGCTTGTCACTGACTTCCAAACGCCTGTCAAGACCATCACATTGCTTGTTCTAGATTCAGAAAAACAGAGGGGAAAGACTAAAGAAGCTAAACTAAAAAAAGCAGAAGCACAATGTACATTGATGAACCCATATATTTAAGAATGTAGAAACCACAGTTGTTTTGCATACATACGAAGAAATGTCTGGATCATCTGTGCTTTATGTGTGTTGGTGATCTAATTTTCATTTACTTGGCTATTTATGCTCCCGGCATTGTATATCACTAAGAAACTTTCATCTTGGGTCACATGTTTGTAACTGCCTCTTTATATGAGCATTCATTTTGAATCTAATTATATAAATTTTGAATTTAATTATGTATGTCCATGTAGATCAGTCATGCTGTTGCTTTTGGTTTAGCATCTTCTGTCTTTTCTCTCTGTTTTTCTGCCAGGACCTGTTTCCCTTGTGCATTTTTAATTCATCCATTTCCATTCTCTTTCACCCCCAAACTGGAATTTATTTTCCTTTGCCCTTATCTTTTTACTCATACCTTTATCTTTTTACTGTTCATCCTATTTTTGTAAAATTTTGGTATGTGTGTGTATTTGTGTGAGAGAGAAAAAGAGTGTCTGAATGTTCTATTGTTATAGATTCCCTTCTCCTGGAATAGTTTTCTTTTAATTCATTTTTCTGCTGAGATTTACTCCAAGTGTGGGGAACCTCTGGCCCTCCACATGTTGCTAGACTCCGGGATGATCAAAAGTGATGGGAGGAGTAGTAGCCAAACAGCATCTCAAGGGCCACAGAGTCTGCACTCCTCCTTTACTCCACATCACAGTGACTCAATAGAGCTCTTTTCTCAAAGCCATTGCTCTCCCCTTTCGAAGTATAGGTAGCTTTTTATGGTTTTTCAGTCATATGGCATATACTATTGTCAGTGCAAAGGTGGTTCTTAAATTTGACTGATTAAGAGCTTTTTTATTCTTCTATTGTGGCAGGGTGTTCCATGGGTGGCTACTTCCAGGGTTATATATGTTAGCAAATACAGGCAAGGGGTGGGAGGGAAGCATGTACTGTTTTCGTAATTTTATTATTATTTATACATACAGTTGTACTACACCACAATTCTGATTTGCAATGGATATTTTGTCTGTCCCTCTCAACAAGCGGGTGTTGCCATAGGAGTGTGCTGCAAATGACAGAGGTGTGAGGGACCCTGGGATATGATTTGCTGTAGTTGTCTCATATGCATCAGTTTGCTCATTTATACTTCAGTGAAACGAACATTTAGTAGCTGATTCCACTAGTCCCCTCTCACACCATGTTCCAGCACTTTTCCCACAAGACAGAGATTATAACTGACACTAGTACTTTAAGTACTCTTTTACTTCTGAGTCAGCCAGTCCACTGAACTGAGTCAGCCAGTCCACTGGGTATGAATCCAAAGGCTTAAATTTATCTTGCTCCTAGCATCTACAAACTGCTGTGTTTCTGTGCCACTCCGCCCGTTAGCTGCAGCCCTGATGTGATGGTTTTAATGTTCAGCATGCAGGTGCCACCACAAAAGAGGCCCAATCTTGGATTAAATGCCTGATTGATCCAAGCAAACCTCTTGGCTTAAAATTTGACAAAATGTCTTTGCTCCTTTACTTAGGCATATGAAGAAGACATGATTAGGCAACAAATGTGGTGACCCAGCAGCTCTGGTTATGTGTCCAGAACACCATACTTTAGGGGTTGTCTGTTCTTTGAATGATCTCATATTTTGTTTTATACCTATTTCATTTTCTATCCTTCTGTGATGTCTTTATGTGATTTATGTTGTGATGGGATTATTTTTTGCGTTCTAGCATTTTGTGATCAGTATTGCATATAGAAGCTCACCTACAGAAGTAGACACCCTAAAGAAGGATGTCTCCAGATCTGTGTGAGGTCCCTGGCCACTCCCACTTAGTCTGGTTTTTCACTCACTTTGCTTCATGTGGGAGGAGGTGTCTGTATCCCTGTTCACTGAGAAGGGGGAGAAATATGTTTTCAGTTATGTGTGTGTGTGTGTTTGCATGTGTAGCTCCAATCATCCTCCAGCAGCAATGGATGCTGTCCTCAGATCAAAACGATGTGCACCCCTACTCTTAGGAATGGGATATTCATTATCATCATAATCATCATAGCACTGCGGAGCTGTTTGCTGTAGAAAACACCTATATATATAGGTGTAGAAAACACCTACATATATATCACACCCCAACCCTGCTTTTTGCTCCTACAAACCCTAAAAAGCTGCTTTCTCTTCTCTCATACTCTTAAGAAGAGCTGAATAAGTGTGTGTGTGTGTGTCTATACACACACACACACACACACACACACACTTATTCAGCTCTTCTTAAGAGTATGAGAGAAGAGAAAGCAGCTTTTTAGGGTTTGTAGGAGCAAAAAGCAGGGTTGGGGTGTGATTTAAAGGAGAAGAGCAGGGGAAAGGGCAAAGATTTAGCAATGATTCCCTGCTATTTCTGTGCTCTATATTAACCATTAATGAGGTGGCTTCTTTGTAAAAAAAAAGTTCAGTGCATAACTGTATGTGCAAAATGTATTTATATATTTATTTTTATTTAATTAATTTCTACCTCACCTTTCTCTCTGCAGGGGGACTCAAGGCAGCTACAATGAGATGGTAGCTGCCACCAGGAAGTTCCCCAGAGCAGGTGCATACCTGTTCACCCAGAGTCCTTCCTGGGAGCCCAACTGAAACTAGCAGTTGCCATCCCTAACCCAGGAATGAGAACTTTTGTTGATTCCTTTCAGAACTAACAGCAGCCCTGTACGGAAGACCAAAATGTAGTCACAAATTGTAATAATTCTAGGGATATCATATATCCCAGCTAGTCACAAAATTTAGAACCAAGCTTTTCCCAACCACACACTAGAAAAAAAATAACATGGAGACTTTTTATTTAAGAATAAGAAAAACAACACAAATTATAAAAGAGGAGAAAAATCCTTTTAAATTAGTAAGCCGATTCCAATAAATGAGAAAAATCCAAATGGCAATAATTATGAATCAAGAAGAAATAACAAATGGGTAAAAGAATATTTAGTTAGGTAATTATTCCTTGTAAGCATCAGACTCATTTGCCGCCGCATGGACAGAAGAAAGCAAAGTACTGTAACCTTACTGCTAGGTTGGACACAATCAAACCGGATATTATTTATGATTAAATATTTATTGGTATATTAGTAACTTAAAAGTCACTTACAAATAATTAGTTGACTGTAATTAATTCCTGTTTCTAATGACAAAGATAGAACTACATTATATTAGAACTGTAACTTAAAGAGGAATGATTCTGTTCCTTGTGAAGGAGGACTGTCACCTGCTCCATGTGATGGCTCTTTCTGTGGTGTGCTGCCGCCTTATGCTTTGTTGTAGGTCTTAAAGTGATGCCGAGGTGGGTGGGAGTAGCATGTCTTTTGAACCACAGCCAGTGGCTTTGAGCATTCAAATGTTTTTGTAAGTTACTGCAAAGTAATGCTTATTTATTTTATTTAAAATATTTTTACTCTGCCTTTCTCCTTGAAAAGAACTCAAGGTGGCTAACAACGATGAAAGACAATATTTAAAGTTGAAAGTTGAAAAAAATGACTATACAACGGTGATTAACATTAAAAGACAATATTTAAAACTACGAACAATGAATAAGGAGGCATCTTGCATCATTAACAGGCAATATTAAGGCAAAGATCAAGAAGTATAACACATTTTTTTTTTAAAAAGTCACTCTGAGAAATGGAAAACACAAAAATGGAAAACACAAGTAGGGTTTTCTCTTGGGACATTCCTGATGATCTTAATACCCGAGCCAGCTCATAATGGGAGATACGGTCTTTCAGATAGCTTGGACCCAAGCCATTTAGGACTTCATAGGTTTAAACCAGCACTTTAAATCGTGCAATTGTGCCTGGTAACTGATCAGTAACTGCTTCAATTATGTTTGAGAAACATATAAATTTGGAATCAACTCAAATGACTGGACTAATTACAAGTTTAGTTAAGCAGCAAAGGCTCTTTTCATTTCTTCGACACCTTGCTTTGTCATTTGTTGTGCTAGATGAATAGTCTGCATCTTATGGCGGTAAAACATAAACATATTAAGAAGATTTGGAATACATTGAATAGAACAACAAATAAAAGTCAGAATAATTGCAACAACAAATATATACATAGTTTCTTCCTCCAAGTGAAACTACCAAACAAATTAGATAGCCATGTTAAAAAAATCCATTCCAACTCTTTATACAATTGAGCTACAACTTGTTCAGTACTGTCCAGATGATTGTCAGTTCCCTCAGAATTGTCAGGGATACATATGCCATGTCTAGAGCTAATCTGTCCCGTAAAGCCATCTGTGAGTATAATGTAAGTCATCTTGCAATGAAGAGATAGCTGCAGTTGTTTCATTTTCTACTTGCTCCATGACTGCAGCTACCTTATGGATTTCTCTTATGACATAGCCAACTCCAAAACCGGGAAGTAAAATTCTGAAGAATCTCTGAGTTTCACTAATGTCTCTCTGGTTGCGAATAAGCATTCCAGAGGGCAATGTTTGCATTACATTAGGAGCAGGAAATAGAGCTGCTATGTAGCACCTTCCCTTCCACTGTCTTGGCAACATCTTATATGTTGCAGTTCCACAGACAAAGTAATGTCCGGCTAAAACTGGCGTAGTTTTACTGCACTGAGTTGACATAGTCTATTCAGCATAATACCCAGTGATGCTCAAATCAAGATAACCTACATCTTGATACCAGTTTAGAGTCACCCTCCTCTGTATGCCAAGCCCCATTAATTACAATTGGCCAGTTGCAAGCACTGTATCCAACAGTAACCTGAGACCTCTAGCAGCTCCAAAACCAGTTCCCTATATGGCAGAATATTCCTACAAACCTATATCAAAGGATGTACTCCACCATGCATAGTTACCGGTAAATTTGGCATTTGGGGTCCAGTAAGGGGCTGTTAAATCAGTGGAGTTAAGAACTAATGACATCATAATCTTTCAGAGACATGGAAAAGCCAATGGGCGCATAACCAACACTGAGACAGATTCAAATGTGCTGGTAAAACTTGAGTCAGATGTACAAAGGTATTGCCACAGGCCATGGGAAGGGAGGAAAGTGTAACAACCATCAGAAACATGAGTTTCATTATAAGAGTGTGTAAATTAAAAATTACAATAAATAACCTAACTAAGAATGCAGTTACATGTGGAAAAAAACCCCTCTGGATTTGAATCAGGTTTAGCATGTTTGAAATTGATTTTTTAAAAATGTGACTTCATGATGCACATGGAGGCAGAGATTTATTTTTAATTTTTAATTTTTATTTATTTATTTATTTTGCCTGAGAATCATGTTTTTTGGTTGGAATCTTACTCGGCTGCAAGAGGGTTGTTTATTTTAAATAGCCTGTAAAATCAATTTATTTTCAGTCATTTTAACATACATACATGAATGCCTCTGTCAGTGTAAATTATGTCTATGGGGTTTGCCACTCACTGATGTGCCTTCCATGCTCCCTCTCCTTTTCCACCTCCTGTGTGTGTGTACATTTGTGTCTCCCTCCTTCGCAAACCTAGAAGTGGGATCTAGCCAAAATGTTTCCGATCAGTTTCAGCCCCTGCTGTGTGTGTTGATATGTCCCCCCCCCCCCCGCAAGCAATTTCTCTGGTAAGTTCCACCCTCACCTCAATGTCTCCCTCCTTTGCAAGCCTAGTCAATGTGTCTAGTTGGTTTCAGACCCAAGTTTCTTTTCATCAGCTGCTTATATGCTTTGTTTAGATCATCTTCTGTTAGCAACTTTGCTTTTATTCCTGCTTGCCATGTCAAATTAATCTTAATCAAATCAAGTTTTGGAACATGGGAATTTCTGGCTTTTAAAGATTTCCATAGGCAGTAAAGCCTATATTATCTACTTAGGAGACAGTATTCCTCCATGTGCATTCAATTAGATATACTACCCCATCAGCATCCTGAACATCCACATGTTGATAAGAACTTCAGAGGGTCCCACATGTATTTAAAAGCCCTAGTGTACAATTGCATACAGTTTTTTAATGTACTACACAAAATGCATCATAGTGTCTGTATGTGTCCCCAACTAGAGGATCATTCCTGGATTATGAATGTGTAAGTTGAAGAAGCTAGCCACCATAATTCTGACTTCCTCCTCCTGTCTTTGTAAACCATCTGTATAAAGCTAGTTTATGCCCATCTTAGCCAAGTGCTTTCCCGGCACTGCAAATATGTGTTACATCTGGATTTCAAATATCCTGAGAAGAAGATTATATTGATTTTAGTTTGTTCTCTGCCTCTGTGATTCCAATGGCCCCTAGACAGACCTGGACATTTTATTTATACTTTTCCCTCTGAAACCTCAGTGTGATCTGTAAACCTTATGTGCATTTTGAATAGACGATTTTAAATGATCTGTACATCTGAATAGTATAATTGCCAGGACAGAGCTTTGAACAGCTTCACACTACATGTGAGGAGAAATAGCCTTTATTTTAGTCAAACTTACTCATCATGACATTTCTAGTTTTTCAGATGTGTTTGAGTAAGAATCAAGGAATTCTGTAGAGCAGCCACCACAGGTCCTCAAGTGCACAATAAACATTTGCTCCCTGCACTCTGTGTGTTTCTCACAGTAGATGCTGGTGTAGTGATAACAAACACATCACATAAAATCTGAAGAGGATCTAATACATACATTCCCTGATGTTAAGGTAGGGATGCACCTTTTGTTCCCACTTCAGCCATATCATGGATTGCGGTAATATATCTCACAAAGGGCAACAAGTACTTTTGAATTCTAGACTGAAGTTTATAGACTTGTAGCCAGGAGTATTGTTGTGACAAGGCCAAAATATATTATTTTTTTCCTGTTGTTGTAATTACCTTCTGTGAGGAAAGCCAGTGGAAACTACTGAAAGTAATGGGGCTGAAGAACTATACCAGTCATTGTACCAAAGGGGATTTTGTCAGCAAATCTATATCACCTTGGAAAACCAAATTTTTGGACTACAACTCCCAGAATCCCTGAGTCAACATGTAATAGTAATGTTTCCTAGCTTTGATCTATACATAGGAGAACCATACCTTGTTGCTCACTTTTGCTCTGCCTACCATGAGAATTAGATATGGACATGATAAAGGACAAAAATGGTAGGGACCTCACAGAAGCAGAAGACATCAAGAAGAGGTGGCAAGAATACACAGAGGAATTATACCAGAAAGATCTGGATGTCCCGGACAACCCAGATAGTGTGGTTGCTGACCTTGAGCCAGACATCCTGGAGAGTGAAGTCAAGTGGGCCTTAGAAAGCATGGCTAACAACAAGGCCAGTGGAGGTGATGGCATTCCAGTGGAACTATTTAAAATCTTAAAAGATGACGCTGTTAAGGTGCTACACTCAATATGCCGGCAAGTTTGGAAAACTCAGCAGTGGCCAGAGGACTCGAAAAGATCAGTCTACATCCCAATCCCAAAGAAGGGAAGTGCTAAAGAATGCTCCAACTACCGTACAATTGCACTCATTTCACACGCTAGCAAGGTTATGCTCAAAATCCTCCAAGGCAGGCTTCAGCAGTATGTGGACCGAGAACTCCCAGAAGTACAAGCTGGATTTCGAAGGGGCAGAGGAACTAGAGACCAAATTGCTAACATGCGCTGGATTATGGAGAAAGCCAGAGAGTTCCAGAAAAACATCTACTTCTGCTTCATTGACTACGCAAAAGCCTTTGACTGTGTGGACCACAGCAAACTATGGCAAGTTCTTAAAGAAATGGGAGTGCCTGACCACCTTATCTATCTCCTGAGAAATCTATATGTGGGACAGGAAGCAACAGTGAGAACTGGATATGGAACAACTGATTGGTTCAAAATTGGGAAAGGAGTACGACAAGGCTGTATATTGTCCCCCTGCTTATTTAACATATGCAGAATACATCATGCGAAAGGCAGGACTGGATGAATCCCAAGGTGGAATTAAGATTGCCGGAAGAAATATCAACAACCTCAGATATGCAGATGATACCACTCTGATGGCAGAAAGTGAGGAGGAATTAAAGAACCTCTTAATGAGGGTGAAAGAGGAGAGCGCCAAAAATGGTCTGCAGCTCAACATCAAAAAAACTAAGATCATGGCCACTGGTCCCATCACCTCCTGGCAAATAGAAGGGGAAGATATGGAGGCAGTGACAGATTTTACCTTCTTGGGCTCCATGATCACTGCAGATGGTGACAGCAGCCACGAAATTAAAAGACGCCTGCTTCTTGGGAGGAAAGCGATGACAAACCTAGACAGCATCTTAAAAAGCAGAGACATCACCTTGCCGACAAAGGTCCGCATAGTCAAAGCTATGGTTTTTCCTGTAGTGATGTATGGAAGTGAGAGCTGGACCATAAAGAAGGCTGACCGCCGAAGAATTGATGCTTTTGAATTGTGGTGCTGGAGGAGACTCTTGAGAGTCCCCTGGACTGCAAGGAGAACAAACCTATCCATTCTTAAGGAAATCAACCCTGAATGCTCACTGGAATTACAGATCCTGAAGCTGAGGCTCCAATACTTTGGCCATCTGATGAGAAGAGAAGACTCCCTTGAAAAGACCCTGATGTTGGGAAAGTGTGAAGGCAAGAGGAGAAGGGGACGACAGAGGACGAGATGGTTGGACAGTGTCATTGAAGCTACCAACATGGGTTTGACCCAGCTTCGGGGGGCAGTGGAGGACAGGAGGGCCTGGCGTGCTCTGGTCCATGGGGTCACGAAGAGTCGGACACGACTGAACGACTAAACAACAACAACCATGAGAATAGAATGCAGTGGGTTCCCCAGTTCATATAATAAGCGTTGAGCTGTTGCACGCTTTCCCCCTTTTCTAGTGTGCTTTAGGCTCCCCCTTACTTCTTTATTGATGTGAAACACAGTTTGCTTGCTGGAATGTCTGAATTAGCTAAACCATACTTTGCCTTTATACCAGACTAAAATTGTATCTTAGATTGATCTACCTGTTCTGGTTTGGAAGCAAGCTACAATGTTCAGACCTTTTCAGTTTATGTACATGAGGGGGAGGGGAGCAAGGTTGAAAATGCAAGCTATGCAACCTCATCCATGGCCATCTTCATTGCCCTCCATGTGTTGAGGGATGATGTCTACAACTAAGATAAGTTTCTAACTGTAGACACCCACACTATTGCATGCTGTAGAAAATCTAGGTTCTAAATAAGGCACTCCCCACTTTTTACATGCACAATATATCCAGAATTTGAATGACTGAGTAGTCAAACTTACTCATCATGACATTTGCCTTATTCAGAAGAAATGGCAAACAATAGTTTGTGATACCAGAGAATGCAGCGTATAGGCTCAAAGTCCATTCATGAATGGGTCATTCTGTGGTTTGGTTATTATATCCTGAACAAGCTTTCACATTTACAGTAGTACATAATCTGTTCTCTACTTTCTTTTTCTCCTCCTTGTTTCCATGCCCTCTGGACATAAACATGCTGAGTGGCCTTTTGGGAAAGGTTTCTTTTTGAACAGGCAACTCATCAAGCCAGGCTGTGTAGAAGAGGCACTATGAATTCTTATATGAATTTGTTTAATCCACTTTTATTTTTAAATCCCATTCTTCTGCTATCACTTGTTCCTAGAGCTTGATTTGTTCTTTCCCTTTTTTAGGCATAAGTCTTAATTTGTTAACATTCTTTTAGTCAAGGTTGCTAGCGAACATCATGTGTGTTTGTATTAACTGGCGGGTACTCAAGATGTTTAAAAGGCTTCTTATGCTAGTCTCCCCTTGCCCAATTGTTTCTGATTACAAGAGGTTTTAGTGACTTGGAAATCACTAAACAGATGGTTTAGCATTCAGTATGTGGTGTGTGTGTGTGTGTGTGTGTGTACGTGTGCACACACATATGTGTAGTTGCTCTCTGCTTTTCCTACTCTAATGAACTTTCCATTTAATACAGTTTAGAAGCAGAATAGTCCCTGTCTGGTGGCTTCATCCACAGCAAATGAAAATAAGTTACATATGTGAATGTAAATGAAATTTGCATTTTTATTTTTATTTACTGGAGCTGAAAGTTGCTTAGACATTTCATGAAGGCCTCACTCAAAGCTGCTTGGTCAACTGTGCCTGTGAACAATGGGCATTTTGAATTAAAGGGGGCTGTTTTAGTTGAACATATAGCTACCAAATTGACTTTTCTGACTGAATAATCTCTTGTGGTTTAATATGATTATTCATGGATTTTCCTCTGGCTCAAGACCACAAACAATAGTTATTCTGAGAAATAAAATAAAATCCAAAACAATTGTTCTTGTATAAATTTCAATACTCATTCAGCTCACATTCCCCAAAAGTGGCTTAAGCTTCATAGAAGGGTGCCAAAAAAGATGAAAATCCACGACCTCTCTGGCATAGCAGCTTTGGGATTACACCAGACGTTTTCTATTTGTGCTGTGAACTACTTTCCAGTGTGGATATTGATGGCTGACTAGGCTCTTAATGATCTCTCTGTCTCAAGAGGCCATGCCTGATCATTGTCTAAATCAGCAGCTATGATTTCATGGATGAAACTCTTCAGTTTTCCATCACAGCATCTGCTGCAACTACACAGCTGCCCCATATTCTGATGTGGTTTCAAAACCCTTGTTCTATTTTTGGGTGAAGCTTTTGTAAATCACATAATATTTAACATAGCCAGGAAGAAAGTTTAGTAAGCATTCTGACACTGTATAGACTATCTTGGTATGTTTACCAGAGCAACAGTTGTCATGCAGATAAAGCATATTTAAAAGTCCCATTAGCAGCATTTTGAAAAAAAGAGAAAGAAAGGCAGCTGCTGCTAAGGAAATGAAAGAAAACTCATGTTCTTACTTGTACCTTAACAATGTATCTATGTTTGCTTGGCTCGCTGTTACTTGTTTCATTTCCATTTGTAAGGAAGCGGCCTTAATGTTGCCATACAAAGTACCAGATGAAGTGCGGTAGCTGTCTACCCACAGGGCAATGGGTGGTGGTAGTGCGAATCACATGGTAAGACATGGTCACTGCACTGTCAGAAAATGTAACATAAGGGTAAGGCTGTTGAACTAGGATTGAGAAGATCTTAGTTCACATTTGTAGATGGCCATGGAACTCACTGGGCGAAGTTGAGTCCGTTGCTGTCTCTCACTCTATTAGTCTTTTCACGCAGCTTTGGTAGACATAAAAAGGGAGGAAGCAGAACTGTGTACACCACTCTGAGCTATTCAAGTGACATTTGGGTACATATTTAATAATCTGTTTTCTAAATTTAATTGTTTTTTTATGTAATAAATAGGTGTGTAATAAGTACTGTGCCTCCTTGAGAGGGGCTAGACTTGATGATCTATAAAGTCCCTTCTAGCTCTGCAGTTCTAAGCTTACTAAGTAAATGTTTTTCTGGGATAACTGCTTCAATTCACAAGTTAACAGTCATGCTTTCTCTGTATTATACCCACAAACCACAACTGAGAAAAGTTGTTACCAGATTGTATCTAGAAAACACTGAGTAAAATCCAGTTCAGATCCTTGCACAGGAAGACCTTCTTCTCTTCTTGTCCCCTATCTGCAGTCTCCTCACACTTCTCAGAAATGTGCTCCAGACGATCCCCTGACACATTGTACAGAGGACTACAAGAGGTTGAAATTCTCCCTCCCATTCAGCTGTCCCTTTAGTGGAAGAACAAAAATAGATTCCACTTTTTGGTTTACACCAGGAGTCTATTGGACTGAAAAGGCCAATCATGTTGGACAAATGTCACTAGAAATCATTGCTGGCCCTTTGCTCCTGATCCCTCTTTGCAGTGTGCAGTTGTATGGATTATGATTGGCTTTTGGTGCACTTCCAGTTCATGTAGAGTGCAGAATCTGATAGCAATGTGTGTGTGGCTTTTTTGCACCTGCCATGAGTATCCTGCAATGCACAGGATAGGCAAATTGATATGGAAAAGGCCCTCTGTCTCTCAATTAAAAAAAAATCTAGCTTTACAACTCTGTTCCAGAGAAATACAGGATCCTATAAAAGTTTGTCATGGGTTCCTCAACATGAAAGTTACCAATAGGAGGAAAGCTTTCCTGGAAAAAAAAGTTGCTCACTTTAGCAAGTTATTTATCTAGTATAGAAATGTGGGGATCTGGTGTGCATCCTCACGTCTACACTCATGAGGAAATGACTGGCCTAAGCAGGCCTAGTCAGCAACCAGACACTGGGCACTGAAGACATGTCCCAGAATGCTTTGCATATCCAGCAATGGGTTTGGCAGTTAAAGGTATGAAATGGTGATGAACTTGAGATGTCTTGGTTCAAGTTTAGGATTTACTATCCCTTCCCATGCTGCTGCAGAGGCACAGGAGTTGCTTCCCTTTGACTTCTTACTACATTATCTGGTAACATTAGTGAAGCTGGAACCACATGGTGAAGTCAGCCATGTAGGTTTCTTCCTTTCTGATTCATACCTAGCAGGAAGAAGAGAAGCACCATTGCCAGCCAGATAGAAGAGACCCACATCAATGTCCCTTCCCGCATGGAATATTACTGTGTCCTTGTAGGAGGAAGTCAAGTGGAAACTGCTCCCTGTCAGTGCAGCAACCTGTGAAAGACACTGAAAGAATATCTGTTAGCATGGGGATGTTTACTTAGCAGCTGTGTCGAGGAAGCAAAATAAAGGTATCAATTGTTGTGAAGTATCAGTTCTGTCAAGCAATTTGGCAGATTTAAAACAGTCCACGCAAGCTGTTTTCATATTGTTGCTTTGGGTGAAATGCATATTTACTTTCTTACTTACTTGCTGCCTCTAACAGATCAAATACATGACAGGGAGAAAAATCAGCTAGCACAGGGTGGAGGTTTGGTGATGGGACAAGACTGATCATTCTTGATAATCATGAAAGGCATAGGATCCTTCAGTTTAAAAACAACACAGCAACCCTATGTGAAAGCCCATACATTGTTATCCTGCTATTTAGTCCATGTGACTGAAAATATAGGGATAATCCTGACATTTGTTTAATGTATTTATGACATTTAACCCATATTTCTTCCAACAAACTCAAAGTGGCATATATAGCCTTCCCTTTTTATCCTCATTACAACCCTGTGATGTATGTTAAGCTGAGAGATCAATGATGTCACCAAGGCACCTCTGGAGAGGTTAATGATTGAGTGTAAATTTGAACTTGGTCTTCCTAGTCTGGCATTCTCACCATTGCACTACACTGACATATGCTTTTCTTGGTGATTTCACTAAAACCCACACAGATCTCTGACTAGTGGATTTTAGTAGAGCGAGAATTGATTGTTGCCTACTGGAAACTCATGTAAATTCACTGGATGCCTTTGCATGAATCACTGTTATCCAGCCTTCATCTTCAAGATGACATTTACTTTCCAAATCTGTAAGGTAGTATTAGCAACCTCTTCATTAAAAGCCCCAGATAGGCTGTATCTTAGTTTGCTTAAACACTTCACATGTTAAGGTCTTGTTGATACACATCAATATTGTAGCAGGCACAAAGGAAAGTAAAGTAAAATCACAATACTGTGTTGTTTTCGATTCATTCTTAGTTGGGAAAGACTGAAAGGTCATCTTGATGGCATAACAGTCCTCAGCCTATACAATCCACAGTGAGTAAGAAGTAGAAGTAGTTGCACCGCAAGTAGTTGTGTGATGCATCATTTAAGGTTTCATTATGGATCCCAGCTGAGTTCTTATTGGGAAGGGAAGAAATCACAAACACTGAGACACTGGCTATTTATAAAATTAACCCAAATGAGTTTTTGATGGGTGCATTTTCATATTATCTCTATTATTGTTTCATTACACAGAGTTGCATGTACACATTATCCAGTGAAACAGCTGTCTAAATCTTGGGTGCCAACCAATATGGCTGTGGTGTTAGTATGATTTCTGCAATGCCATAATTATCACAGATATTTAGACATTGGAGTGCTGTAACTTCAATATGCTTATGTATTAATCACAACCTAGCTTGTCTTATAGTTGGGAAATGCTGCCTTCCTCCTAAAACAGTGGGTTTAAAAGGAAAAATATGGTTTCTATAAAAGAAAATATATTGTAATAAAAGACTTAAAGTGCCCCCACTGTCTTTTGGGATGTGCCAAATGTTCACTCCAATCTGATGGAAGTATTACAGTCCTTGAAAATATACACTTTAAAATAATATTGGGATAACTTATTTTAATTGCTGCAAAGCATGGACAGAAGTAGTTGTGAAGTCCAAGTTATATTCTTAAATGTAAGGGTGCAACTACATTGACATATAATGCAGAAAATGCTCCAGGATTAGAACAATCTGATTTTTATTATTTTTCATTGATGTAAAAGTCAATGAGAATCAGCTTGGACTCCCCTTTCACACACTATCTTTTTTTCTCCTCTGCTGCTGGGGCTTCTACTTTTTTTGACAGCAAATCCATTTGCATTGGTTCCAGCAGTGTGATCGTTTGAAGTGACGCAAAAAAGTGTGTGCAGGAGCACTGATGGTTGGCAGGTTGGGGAGCACCTTCAAGTACCTTACTCCTCATCTCACTCACTCCCTCAGCCAGGACACAATCTCCAACCTTTTGCCTTCATTTTTAGCAAAGGGTCGGGCAGAGTTAAGATTATTAGGTGCCAGGATGAAGGTGATGGTGTGGTGACTTGGGGGAGTAGTGTTAAAACACTGGGAGAGCTGGATCTTTGCAAATGATGCTGATTTTTATTTTTATTTTAAAGATGCCAGCGCTCTTGTTCTAGGGCACCTAGAGAACAAAGGAGAGATAGAGAATAAGAGGAGGAAATGGCCACTCAGCTCTTGTTTATAGCTGAATAAAGTACTTCTCCTATAGCTACACCTCTTGCAGATCAAGAGGGCTGCAGGAGAGCTATGCTAATGAGCTGCAAACAAAGCTGTTTGCCAATTTCCCTCATTCTCCCTGTGTGGCCAGTTAAAGTGAATTTACCTGGCGAAACCCAGCTTCCCAGGTGCAACTTCACAGGGGATCAGTTTGTATTTTTCTCGCTGTGTAGTCACACCCTAAGTTGGGCTTCACAGCTTACATACATACGGCTATCATGTTTTTACATAGAATACTTTACTGAAAGTAAGGGGGAATTTAATTACCTTTTGATGCAGAACATATTGTAGATAGTTGGGGACAATGTGGAATTTGTATTTTGATATCTTTCCATCTGCTAAATGAGCTCATGCATATGTGTATAGATGTTAATTTTAATAAAGAGATGACAGTATAATGAACTGAACCCCATGCTGTAACATTTTATGGTAGTAAGATGGGTTCCTCTCAGAGCATCAGGACTGGCATTATCAAGCATCTGCTGAGGCCCACAATGGACCAGGGGTTGTATGACCAATCCCAGGTGCCACCTGTAAGTCCAGTTGCTGTTCACATTTGCTTCTGTTGCTCATTGACCTGCTTCTTCTGAGCAACCATCAATCAAGGAGAAGCATAAGGAGAGGGAATCTTGGTGCATGTTGTCTTGTCTGTCAGAGACAAATGATTGGGCAACATTAGTAGTACAGAGGAACAAGAGATGAGTACACTCAGAAACTTATTTTCCAATGGCCACTAATAATTGGATGCCTAGGTCCATCTGCTGAACTACTTTTATCTCGCCCCCATTTTATTATGGAGCCTAACCAGTCAGTAAGCAGGGCAATGTGGCAGAACATACCTCTGGCTCTTGTGTCCAAAATACAGTCCTCTAGATATTGTTGCACTGCAGATCTCATCGGCCGTTGCCAGCACTGGTAATGCTGAACAATGCTGGGAATTGCAGTGTGATGAAATCCTGAGGATCTAGCTTCTGGAATAGGAGTTTGGCCACCCTTGGATGGTACAATGCACTGAAATAGCTAATGTTTCATAATAATCCAGGATCTATTTTAGTTCATGACACAGAGAATGAAGTCATGACCAGGGAAGGGGACAAACCCTGAAATTTTGAGATGAAGCAGCCCCCTCCCCCATCTTGGTTCACAAACACCCTGGACAAAAGTGTATTATCTTTTTCTAGTTTATGCTAGTTAAACTGTAGCAAATAAACTTGGTGATACATTGGACAATTTGTTAATTTGCTCACATATTAAGAGAAAGTAAACAATGGATCCACATGGCTTTCTGTAACTCTGGATTTGGCAGTCACTGGGACTGAAACATTAAGTATCTTAATCCAATTCAGTTTAAATGACAAAAAAAATCCATTATGATGAGATGTACAGTATGATCCTTTGCAAATGCATATGAAAATTAGCCTCAGTGAGTTCAATGAGGCTTACTCCCAGATAAGGGTGCAAGGAATTGCCATCTCAGCTGTGGTAGACTTTCTCTGTGTTATATCTGATGTCTTGCCTCCTGACCATGATTACATTAAACCATCTGGCATATTTCTGTCCCTAAGTGAAGCCAGATTAAAGGTGTGGGGGGGGGGGGGGAGAGGTAAGCACTAATCCAAGATGGATCTGAGAGAGTTTTCATACACCATATAGTTTGCAAATGTTTCAATTTGACTGCACATTGCAGAAGTTTTTGAAGTAATCTTTATATTGGAACTTAGAAATATTACTTTTTTTGGGTTACAGTTACAGACCCCAAATTCTCCAGCAGGCATAAACTACATGGTTCCTCTGGGTGCTGCAAAATTCCAGGCAGTGCTGCATGGTCTTATGCCTAGCCCCAGTTAATCACTAAGACAAAGATGTAGTAATGGCAACTAATCTGATTTCCTTCATGCTTAATGCACATCTACGAGCACCTGAACCCATGCTCAAGAACAAGGTGTTTAAGAAAAGTAGTGGCGTGGGTGTTATAAATACTTTTTAAAATAGCTTGTCCTTTGGCACTTCAATGGAGCCCGCATGGCTGCAGGCCTACATTTGCACTGGTGTGCTTAGTAGCACCCAGTCTATTAATACCAGGCCTTCCCCCACACTGGCACTGAATCGTTTTTTGTGATTAGTAGTGAACAGGGAGAATCATTTTCCAGGAGGCATTTGCCCATTGGTGCCTGTCAGGGCGAGACATCAGGGCAGATGTTCAATTAATTTCAGGGACGGGTGGGATGCCTTTTTTCTGCATCGAAAGCCCTGCAGTGGAAAAAGAGATATTTCTATTTGTTGATGTTGTGTTGTATCTCCACCTGTGTCCTCCACCTGCATAATTCAGCTGATATATAACAATCTGCCTAAATTCAGAGCATGGAAAAGTTATTTGGGGGCACCTCTGCCCCCTGTGTCCGGTGGCCATGCCAGCTGGAGGATTGTGGGAGTTGTATTCCAGAAGTTAAACTTACCAAGCTCTGCTAATTTTGACTTGGGAACCAAGAAGAGAACCTGAAGGGATTTGCCATTTTCTCCAGCAAGGGAACAAACTATGGGAGCCCATTGCATCCTAGTCATGTTTCCAGAAGGTTGTATGCAACCAAAACTGAAATAATGTATTACAACAAAAGAAATGTGGCTTAGGATCTATCATACTAAAAGAGGCTATGTGTTGACTGTACATTATATATATATATTATGAAATCCTAATCAGTGAAATACCTGCTTATATTTAGATTCAGGGACAAGGTAATATAGCACAGCAATTTCAATGTGAATTCACATCAAACATAAAGATAAATGATATTCTATACCATAAAACCCCAAATATTATCTAAAGCTTGCAGGCTCTGCTTCTCTTCTCTTGCCAGCAACTCAGCCCTTCTGCTTTGAACCGCACTAACCAGAAAGGAAAATCCCGAAGTAGAGGAGCACTTCCTGGTTCCCATGGCAACAAACTGCATTTGCTTATGCTTAAATACCAGTTTGCTGTGCGTTTTTTCCATGAAGTAAAGCAACAGTTTTGTAAACTCTTTTCAGCTACAGTTACTTTGATGTACCTCTGAGTCTTCTAATTATATGGCACAATTAGTTTGAAAATATCAAATTGTACTCTGCCTGAGTGTGAAACGTGCTGCTGGGTACTGTACTTAAAAAAAGAAAAGAAAAGAAAGAAGAAAAGAAAATGCAAGGAGAAAATAATCTCCATTATTATATTATTAACACTCAGCATTTTTCATAGAGAAGCAACTCTGGAGGAATGTTTACATATATTTATTTTAAGTAATGGATGCAAAGCCAGGCTGCTGTGAATGATTAGCCCTGTGCTGTTATGTTAGCAGGGGAAAGAGGGATTCTTCTGCGCTGAACTTTCCACCTCTGTTTTTGAAGACCCCTCAGCAATTACCTAAACAATTTCCCATTCCATTCAGGGAGAGTGAGTGTGCTCCATCACACATTGTGGGTACATCACATATCCTAAAATGACTCAAATCTTTGGGTCATACATAGTAATGCATCTTTGTACTAATATAGACCAAAGCACACCACCTGGGTGCAAGAGGGACAAGTCAGAAGAGCTGAGGTAATCTGATGGTTCACAGGAGTTCAAAAACAAAAAATCTTTAGTGAGGGAGGAGGTAAAAACTCAACAATAAGAACAGTGACAAAGGCTCAAGTCTCGTTATGACTTGAGTCAGTGGTGCAGAATGTTGAATGAGCAAGAGGAAGCAAGCTGATAAAAATGTGGGAGAAGGCAGAAGAATGGAGTGGGTGGAATGAGAAGGCAGGCTGACCCCCCTATATAGGTATTTAAGAAAAGGTTAATTTGAAAACATGAGTAGGGATAGAGTTCAAGTCCCACCTCTGCTTGTCCCTGTTTCTTTCTCAAGAAGGATATTCTGAAGAAGAGACAATCTTCTGCATGTGGAATCTCTCTCCACAGAACTGGGAACCCTGTGTTTTCAGGGTCTCCAACTGTATGGAATGACTCCTCATGTAGCAGGAGCTTTCCTCTTCAGACAAATTCTCTTCCTGGGGAAAGAGCAACAGGCAAAGGGACAGGGTTAGGGTTCTCACCCTACTCATGCTGAAACATGAAACCTTTTTTTGAATGCCTAAGTGGTGCTAGACAAACAAGCAGATTGTAGATGATAGAGAGTAGAAAGAACCATCAGTTTGAAGAGGTCATACTGGAATAGTACCACCTAGCCATTTGGGATAGACCATATTTACTTCATGCTGATAAGATATTTTGAAAAGCTAAAGTGGGGGAGGGGTTCAAAAAGAAGGGAGGATACCTCAAATGAGCCTTGAGCATGCCCTTGGGATTCTGACCATTTGTGAGGAGCAGGAAAGCCCAGACAGAGGAAATGGAATGGGAACAGCTGGGGCTCTGTTTTTAACACTGCACTATTTTGTCATAGGACACCGCTTGAATATGTCACTTCCCCTGTGTGTACCTTCATGGAATTGCCATGCAGTTGTGACACAGAAGGAGCCTCCAAACATAGGCATCCTCTGGGTGGTGAAGTATCACTGGCCTATCCTTGAAATCCAAAGTGTTTCAGGAATATACTATATTGAAGTGAAGTCGTGGTGTTATACTATCATACTTGTGATGAACTAGAAACTGTGTGATTTATTTATTTATTTATTTATTTAACTTATATGCCGCCCACACTACCCAAAGGTCTCTGGGCAGCTTACAACAATTTAACTACAGTAAAAAAATAATAATTAAAATACAATTAAAATATATACTCTAAAAGTTGCCATCAGGACCCACAGTTGATATTATTTCAATTAAAAGCCTTCTGGAACAGGAAGGTTTTGACCTGGCGCCGAAATGTCATCAGCGTCGGCGCCAGACGAATCTCAGTTGGGATGGCGTTCCATAGTCTGGGGGCAGCTGCTGAAAAGGCCCTTTGTCTACAAGCCATCCCTCTTGCCTCCTTGAGGGATGGCTCTTTCAAAAGGGCCCCCTGGCTAGATCTTAACTGCCGGGTAGGTTCATATGGAAGGAGGTGATCCTTCAGGTATCCAGGGCCCAAGCCGTTTATGGCTTTATATGTCAAAACAAGCACTATGAATTGGGCCCGGGCAGCAACTGGTAGCCAATGTAATTTAAACAGAATCGGCTTGATGTGTCCCCTAGCGGCCCCACCACTCACCAGCCACGCAGCTCGATTCTGGACCAGTTGCAGTCACTGGACCGTCTTCAAAGGCAGCCCCACATAGAGTGCATTGCAGTAATCTATACGAGATGTTACCAGTGCATGTGTAAGTGTCATGAGACTCCGCTCGTCCAGGTAGGGCCGTAGCTGGTATAATTTCCGCAGCTGAGGGGAGACGCCCCTGGCCACCAAGTCTACCTGGGCTTCCAAAGTTAGACTGGGGTCCAGGAGCACCCCCAGGCTGCGGACCCTGTCCTTTAGGGGGAGTGCAACCCCATTCAGGGCAGGGCAGGGAAATGGCCCTCCAGCCTGTCTGGCGAAGCACCCACTAACAGCACTTCTGTCTTGTCTGGATTGAGTTTCAATTTATTAACCCTAATCCAGTCCATTATCAGGTCCAGACAAGAGTTCAGCACAGAAACTGCCTCACCTGGATTGGTGGAAAACGAGAGGTAGAGCTGAGTGTCGTTAGCATATTGCTGACTCCTCAGTCCAAACCTCCTGATGACCTCTCCCAGTGGTTCCATGTAGATGTTAAACAGCATGGGGGACAGTATCGAGCCCTGAGGAACCCCATGACATAAATGCCATGGGACAGAGCAACTGTCCAGCACGTAAAGCGGTGCCCCCAACTCCCAACTCAGCCAGCCTATCCAGAAGGATACCATGGTTGATGGTGTCAAAAGCTGCTGAGAGGTCCAGGAGTATCAACAGGGTCACAGTCCCCCTGTCTCTCTCCCAGCAAAGGTCATCGTACACGCAACCAAGGCAGTCTCCGTACCAAAACCTGGCCTGAAACCCGATTGAAATGGATCCAGAAAATCCATTTCATCCAGCAGCACCTGGAGTTGCCCGGCTACAACCCGCTCCAACACTTTGCCCAAATAAGGGAGGTTCGCCACTGGTCGGTAGTTAACCAGCAGCCTTGGGTCCAGGTTAGGCTTTTTTAGGAGTGGCCGAATTACCGCCTCTTTCAAGGTAGTAGGGACCACTCCCTCTCTCAAAGAGGCGTTCACGGCCTCCTGGACCCAGGTGTGAACCCCCCTGACAGATCTTCCAATTAGCCAAGATGGGCAAGGGTCAAGTGGAGTGGTGGTAGAATGGACAGATCCAAGCACCCTGTCCACATCTTCAGGTCTCAACAATTGAAACTCATCCATTAATACTTGACCTAAGCACGGTACACTGGACACATCCTCTGATTCTGCAGTAACGGTGGAGTCCAACCCACTGCGAATCTGAGCAATTTCCCCCTCAAAATGAATGGCAAACTGATCACGGCGAGCTGATGAGCAGTCCGGGACCTCCACCGGATTTCCCGGTTGAAGAAGATCCCGGACCACCCGAAACAGCTCTTCTGGATGACATTCTGAGGAAGCAATACGGCTGGAGAAACATTGCTGTTTCGCCAGCCGTATTGCCATGAAATAGGCTCGATAATGGGCTCTAAGTCGTGTTCGATTGGACTCCCAGCAGGATTTCCTCCACCTGCGCTCCAGCCGTCTCCCCTCTCACTTCATCGCCTGCAGTTCAGATGTATACGAAGGAGCTGTCTGGGCTCTGTGTGCAGGGAGAGGGCGCTTAGGCACAATTGTGTCAACCGCCCGGGTCATCTCTCTATTCCATAGGGTGACCTGAGCTTCGACAGGAGCGCCAACCATATCAGACGGATAATCCCCCAGAGCATTCAGGAAACCATCCGGATCCATTAGTCTCCGAGGGCAGATCATCTTAATAGATCCCCCACCCTTGCAGAGGGGAGAAGAAGCTAATAGACTAAACTTGACCATGAAGTGGTCTGACCATGACAATATTGCGATGGCTTACGAGAGACAGACATGGTTTTCCTACATGAAGGGGATACAGGACATTGCAATAATAAAGGCAGTAGCTTTAAAACCAGTGGCAGAACACTGTAAAACAGGGCAGTGGAGAGGCACTTAAAAAGAAATAACAATAAAGAAAATGCCAGAGGAAATGACTGAGCAACATTTTTGATTAGTTTGTGGTAGACACAGAAATAATGAAGAGCTCTGTTTCTCTGCTCAGAAAGACACTTTTTGAAGACATTTTTCTAGTGAAAAGACAAGAGAATCTGTGGGTGTGCTTAATCATGACCACAGCAGCCATTTTTCCAAGCTAACTTACTCTTTCAGTTCCTTTATTAAAGAGATGAGGCAAAAACAAAGCCCTAATTACACTGTGGTTCTGCCAGGAGAGGGGTTTTCCAAACAGCTGCAGTGAAAGGAAGGGAAGATTCTTGCATAGGCGAGGCAGCTTGCTGGTAATTCTCCATCTCACCTCCGGCTTTTCCTGCTTTCCACCCACAGCGGTTTCCAACAGGCATCAGAAGTGTGAGGGCAATGTGTGAAGAACAAGGACTTTGCTTTATAATCTATATTACTGGTGTATTACAAGGACTTGTAGTGGAAAATGAAGCTGGACCCTGACAGTGAAAAGACAAGAGCTGGGCTGAACTACCTGAGCTGAACTGAGTTTGGAAAGGAATGGATATAATGAAGTATAGTGGGTTGATGCTGTGGCCACAGAGCACCATCCTATTATTTCTTCATTGTGAGTGGCTTCAGTGTATTGCTGTATTTCTTCTTATTTAAAATAAATCTTTCAGTCTCCATCTGGTGCTACTGTATCCAGAGAGAAAGTTATCTGCTTGGGGTGGGGGAGCACAATGGATCTACCACAGGGCAATTCAGCTCAGGCCAGGTTGTCTCCTCATCCTGATAGTAAGTACATTGGTAGCCCCAATCCATTCATTGCAGGGCAATTATAAATTCTGTTAGCCCAATTTCCCTTCCCCATTTTTATCAGTGCTACAGCCTATATAGCTAATCAGCAATTCCATGGGTTCTGCTTTAGAGGGTATTAGATCCAGGGCAGAGGGAGTAGGAAAAAGAAGACAGGAAAGGAGAAGGAGAAGGCTTGTGCTGGTGGGTTAAACATTTCCATGCTCATTAAAATCTGAAACATGCTCAGGGGCATTTCATGACTTCACATTGAATCACCAAAGTCTCATGGTCTGGGTGAGATTAATGATTAGGACAATTATAGTACGTTGTGCAATTTTTGCCTCTCTTAGGAGCCATTATTAAACAATATTGGCTTTCAGTGGTGGAATATCACATGGTGTCAGGAAAATAACATTGCTGTGCTACTGCCTGCCAGCTCTGAAGGACAGAGCAAAGGCTCAGGGTGAAAGGGATGAAACCAGCCCTTTGGAGATCCATGTCAGTCGTGCTTGTTGGATCTGCAACAAGGACACCATTTAAATGGGTGGGGTGGGATGGGGTGGGGTGGGGAAACAGCTGTGCTCGCTCTCCATATTTGAGATCTCCTATTCCTCAGGCTTTGAGTCAGTAACTATAACCAATGGTCTAGGATGTGAGTTAAAACATTGATTCTTGTTGTGATAATAATTCACTCACTCCTTGAAAATTTTCTCATCTGCCCCCCTATTGTTGCAGTTCTCAAATCTCCCCCACTACACTTGAAACCTACCCATAGAGCAATTGCCCAGAACCAGAGCCAAGCTGAGATATACTGAGGTTCTAACTATGTCACGTTGAAGAGGTCCTGTAGCATTAACAAAACTACATCACTCCACCATAGGATTGGGTTAGTCTCTCTCTCTCTCTCTCTCTCTCTCTCTCTCTCTCATTTAAAGCTGTCATAATCTGAGATCCTAAGATGTAGTTCACTTACCTGGTGCGTAAATCTATAAATCTATTGCAGCCTGAGGCTGTTGTTCAGGAGAGATGTATTTGACTGCAGGCTGCATCCAATGTTCTATCCAGAGTAGCATAAGGTACTATTGACAATGATAACATCTCATGTAGGATGTAAGAGCAGTCTAAGTTCCAGGTGGGGTTTGTAGTATAATATACGTACATGATGAGCCTAAAATAAATCTAGTGGGATTTGGAAGTACTTTCTTCTTGCAGAAGTGAAGAGAGAAACAGTTCTCCTAGACATCCAATTTTATCTAACCCATTATCACCATTATCTACCAAGAAACACATCCAAGATAGCACTCATGTTTTATGGAGCAGACATTGGATTGAAGAGAGAAACAGAACCACTTACTACACAATCACTGTGCCTAGGAAATTTTTACTGTGAAGTAATTCCCATGAAGTTCAGTAGGACTTACACCCTGATAATTTTACATAAGACTGCAGCCATGGTTGAATATTATATAGAGAAATATGGTGATCTTGGAAAGCAATCGTTAAATTGTAAAACTGCATTGGAAATATTTAGGAACAAATGCTTTAAGATTTATAGGGAAGCCTTGAAGAGATTTCCCACACACACACACACACACACACACACAGGCATGAATATCACTGGATACCCAAGGACAGTCACACAGCCTTTCACTTTGTCCTACTTCACAGGGTTGGTGTGAGGGTGAGAAGAGAACTGTGAATGTCATCCTGAATTCATTAGAGGAAAGGAGGGATATATATATATATATATTAAAAAGAAAATATATACCCTAGAAAAGGAATGATCTATCTACTACAACCTTCTACTCGGTATATGCAGAATGGCCACCTTTCTTGCATTATTATCCCAAGCAATACATGCATGATTTGTCATGTTGTGAGTTTGTCAGATTATTTAAAAATTGCAGTAAATTCACTTTCCCCCAGAAAGGTGTGGTTGTGTTTAGTTTAATTAGCAGAGCTGGATGCTTCTCTTCTTTTCATTTTGTTCCTTATATTGCTTCTTTATGTTGCCAAGTACGAGGTTCATACAAGCAGACATTTTTGTAGCAGAGGTTCACCGTCTGGTGTTTCGGGGGCTCGTAACATCGTTATTTAAATTAGCTGCAAGGGCTTGCCAGTTCAAGCAGACAGGATGTTCTAGTCTTTGCTGAGATAATTTAAACTACCTTATGGAACTTCACACATAAATGTAGGTGGCACTGTTTGAAATACTGGGGAAAGGCTCACAGGATAGGGGTGGGGTGTCCATGGGAAATTCCTGTTTCCCATAGTAGCTGGTATGGGGCAACCTATTTCCTAATTTGGAAACAGTGACTAGTTAAATATTTTCAAATGCCAGTATTAAGAGGACTTTTATGTGAATGAGATGATACTGCTGAAAGGAATAACTTAATGCCAGGCCAGATGAGGCAAGAGGGAGCAAGACTTCTAGTTACTTCTGACATATGTCTGTCTTCCCTTTCATACATGGAGCCATATTAATAATAATAATAATTCTGTGCAATGAAAATTCTGGCTTATGGCAGCCCTTTCCAGGGTTTTCTAGGTAGAGAGCACTCACTAGTGGTTTACCATTCCCTTCTTCTGGGAATGCGCAGCTTGCCCATGCCTACAGAGGTTGGCTCTTCTCCTGGAGGCATAATGGGGAATCGAACTCCTAACATCTGACTCTGCAGCCAGACACTTCAACCACTGAACTATCCAGCCGGGAGGGCCATATTAAGAATGATCAAAAACACTTGTAAGATTTGGGAATCTTTACGAGCTGAACTTGGAAAAAAAAAACCTGTGGAAATTTGATGAAGCTGCAGGTGTATATTCATGGAGAGGTGTTTTTTATGGAGATAGCACAGCTTTGAAAGCTGCCAAAAGTAGTAGCCCAGCTACTAGTTGGGCAGGATATAAACGTGAATAAATAAATAAAATAAAAGCTAGCTTGAACTGCTTTGCTGAGGATGATGGCATTTGCACCCTGGCACTAGAGGAGATGCCCCTACTACCCTCCTGATAGGCTAGGAAAAATGATACTCTCCTATCAAGCCGATGAATGGATCAGGGACATAGTACTGTATTTCTTTGTTGGCGATGGGGAAAAAAGCTTTTTCTTCTTCTATGGCTGAAGTGGAAAGCAAGGAGATGAGAGGGATCAAGTCGTAATCCGTCCCACTTTTGCCAGTACATGCCCTTGCCTGCTTGACTTTCTTTGTTGCCAGCCATAACTAGGACATGTGTTCTAGATCGTGTTACAGGCTAACAACATTTGGAGAACCACAAGTTGCCCACCCTAAAAGAAGCAGTTGAAAATCACCACTGTTAGACATAATGTGCCTTGCAACTGAAAGTGTCCATGAACCAGGATTCTGCTAATGACTGCTGCTTGCAGTTGTTCTTTGTTTATTCTGCCTCCTTCCTTGTTCTTTCACTGGCAGGCAGTGATCAGTTTCTTGGAGCAGCCTTGCAGCAATTGACGGGCAGCCAAGAAAGGGCATTTTAAAGGATTGGTGCTGTACTTTTTAGCTGATGTGTTTTTTTTAAGCTCCTTTTTAATTCAATTTTGTTTTCATATTAAAATGTGCTTAATTAATTCTGCTTAACATTACAACTTTTTACCTGCTTTTGTTTGCATCTGTCTTTGTTTTTATATATAACCATTTAAATGCTGGTGAGTCGCCTTGGGTCCCAGGTCGAGGGTAAAGGTGGGATATATATCAGATAAAAGAAAACAGTCTCCTTGCCAACAGATGTGTATGCATGTGTACATACATGCACATGCTAGTGAACTCAGGAAAACAGAAACCTTATGTTCTCTGCTGGAAAGAGAAACATCCCCACAACCACCACCCTGTAGGAGGAGGCAGTATTAAACAGGGCAGCCCTGTCTCTGCCAGATCCAGGAGGTGAAGTAGGAGGAGAAGACACTACTAGCTCCACCACAGTCCTCCAAGGATGGGGAAAGTTGCAGAAGGGGGTGGGAAGCCATTCAGACTCAGTGATGGCCTCAGGAGAAGGTGATGATCCCCTTCCCCAGGAGGCAGAAGGGATGACAGCTACACAGCATAACCTGCCTTCCAGAGGCCAGCTCTATGGGGACGTGTGCCCTGTGTTGCTGCAGCCCCGTTCTCTCTTCTCCTTCAGGAGGAGGGGGTCATAACTGTTACTGTTTTACCAATTCCACTCCTCCAGTGAGTTTCCATGGCCAAGTGGGGATTTGAACCTTGTTCTACAGAGTCTGTCACCTATCCACTACACCACACTGGGCATTTACATTCATTGCTCGTAATTGCTCATTGGAGACTAAACTACCCTCAATCATTTTGCATTACAACAAAAATAACTGGGAATCATATAGTGTTTCTCGGAAGACCAATTTTTGTTCAAGCTACAGTGAGGACAGCAGCTTAGATACGTTCTTTCCTTATTGGAAGGCCTCAGGGCTTCAATCCTGTGCACCCTGGCTCCACTGCACCACTGCTTGGAGCAAAAGGACAAAGGGGGCAGCTGCTTTTTCCTCCTCGTCCATGAGGTAATCAGTTCTAGAGAGCTTCCTGTTGCAGCAGGTTCTCCAGAGGATCAACAGTCATCATGGGGCTGGTAGGCGTGGTGGATCTGCTACCTGCTGCTCTGCTGCCTTAAATAGTTGCCTCACCCAGTTTAATGGCAGGGCTGGCCCTGGTTGTCCATTTCAAATGTTCTGTCTTTTTGTTGGCCAGAAGGTGACAAAGAAATAGATGGATGCAGTGGGAAGTAGTTCAGGACAGAGAACTGCCAGTCCTCCTGTATGAACTCAAGGGCTTCAGATTATCCAGTCAGAACTCTGAATTGTGGGGTTTAAATTTAGGATTGCCATTTAAAACAAACAAATGAAAAACAGCAGCTTTACAGGAAGCCTACCCTGTGGCCATTAGCAGTTGATACACCATCTTATGAAAACATTCACCTCCTGATCTTGATCAAGCTGTAGTTAGTGGCAAAAAGCTGTTAAACTGCAACTACTTCCTTTTTCTGGCATCCTATATCATCACTGCAACAGTCTTGTAATATATCTAAGTTGTCAAGGAAAAAGAGAAAGGCAAAAGATAAGGCAAAAGATAAGGCAGGATGACATAAGGTTTACACCTCATTCCCTACTACACTCTTGTTTGTGAAATGCAATGTATTTTTTTAAAACATATAAACTGCCTTTCTGGACTATATCCACCAAGGGCAATGTACAAAATATAAGTCTATTGCTACTGCTACTATTATTACCAGAAAACCTCTCTCTATATATGTTTTCTTTGGCTGTTTTTCCCCTGCCCCATGGGGGAAGATGTAGAGCATTCCATAGCCCAAATCCTGTAGCTTAGTAAATCACACTAGAGCAGACCCATTGAATCAATGGGGATTTGATCAGTCTGTACCTCTGTAAATTCAATTGATTGAAATGGGCCTTAGCATTGTGAGTCACAACTAGAGTAGGCCTATTGGAATCAGTGGAACATACACAGGAGGTAATTCACCAAATCCCCATTGATTCAAAGGGCTTACTCTAGTGCGATTTATTGTGCTAAGCCACAGGATTTTGGCCTATATTAGAGTAAATGAGTGTTTAGGAGAGGGAGATGGCTTAGAGAGACAGAGAGAGTTAGGCTTAGATTGGTTTGAATATAGAGTGAGAAGTTAGAATTAGGTTTGGTAGATGCAAAGCTGTATAAAGATATTTGGGATATTTAGGGTAGAGATTATTTTTAATTCATTCTAAATGGAATGTTAAATAAATATTATAGAAAGAGTGAATGGGTTGGTTGTAGGACATATAAAGTAATATCAAGTAACTTTTACATTTTTCCACCTTACAATTTTAATTATCTTTATCCTGGTTTTTAAACATTCCAAACCTTTGTAGTTTACTCTTTTGTAAAAATAAAAGCACTTTATGTGCATTGAAATCTCTTTATTTTCTGGTATTAGCTATCACATAAACACCCACATTGGCTATTTGGTTTTAGTTCAAACAAGAGAAAAGGAAGAACATTAAATATTTTAAAAGGACCCTGGGCTTAGAACCAATGGTGGCAGCATTACCGATAGGTTTGACTTTCAAAAGGCTTTAATAAAGATCTTTCTCTGAATGAAGACGATGCCCCACAAAAGCTCAGTAGCTTAGTGATCACTCATATTGTCACACCGGAGCAGTAGGGTATATGAGTTATATACTAAGCATGGTGATGGGGCGGAAGAAGAAGCTCCAGTGTCTCAAGTGTGTGGAGACAGTAATATGAAGGACCACACTAAGTGTCCAATTGGGTGATAGTAGAGTCAGATCTGAGGACAGAAGTCCGTGGGTACTAAGATAAGCCCCACTGAGAGAGGCTTGGCTGCATCATAGTTGCAATGGACAGTATTATTGCTATTTAAAAAACCAAAGCAAACCAAAACAAAACAAAACATGCACTTACCCACTTTTCGTGCAGATGCTCTGCCTACCTTCAAAAATAATGCAATATGGAATTCTGCCATATGGTAGAATGGATAACATGGATAGTACATAGTAAAGGTAACATTTAGCCGTAATATTTGGGGTGGGGTGGGATGAAGTGAGCAACCTCCTTTTCCTCACACGTTAGACCAAACTATTTATTACTGGTAGTGGCTGTTAGAAGAGAACATTCCTGAAAGGCAAAAAGTCTGAGTTACCATAGCAGGAGCTTTTCATCACTGTAACTTGTGCATTACCTTGCTTTTTTTGGTGATTGTCATCAGGAGGTGAGCACAGGCTTTGTTTACAAGTATGATTGCTCACTCACAAACATCTGCCTGAAGCATATCACTGGAGCATGTAACTTCTAATTAACTTCCAATGTCAGGCTAAATGTAACTTAAGTGGTTTATGCTATTCAAAGCCTTTTGGAGGTTTTTGATATCATGGATATTCTGACGACTGAAGTTGAGGTGGGAAGCTGATCTTCACTGATTTCCTGATTTTGTGTGTAACAGTAGAATTAACAGCCATCATAGTGTGGGTGGTGTGAGTTATATAGAAGACATCTATCGAGAAGAGATTAAGTCCAGTATGTTCCATCCATGAGAACAAGCTCAGAAGATGTTAATAATAACATGACTGGATGGTTTCCAGCTTCCAAGATCCTTTTGCATAGCGCATTTGGTCATTTTGCAAATACAGAGATAGATTTCAGAGTGTGATCACAAACGATTCTGTACTCCTCTTGTTTCAAATGACTATTCTTAAAGAATGGATTTAGTTATTTCACTGACATTCTTGGTAAGGCTTTAATATGGCCATAAATCTGAAACGGTGTTTAAAACAAAACGGCACCCACCAGTCTCATTATGTCATATTTTCTTTCTCTCACACACATGAACAGGTCTGAATATAAGCTGCAGATATGCAGGGGTTTTCCATGTGGAAAAAAATCGCCGCTACAGTCTCACAAGAGAAGACGCAGTTGAGCTTTGCAAGGCCCTCAACAGTACCATCCCAACATCGGAGCAGATGCAGAAAGCTTTTGACCTTGGTTTTGAAACCTGCAGGTAAGAAGTCTGCACACAACACAGGTTGGACGTGAATCTCCGCTCAGTTTTATTTGTTTTGGTTAGGGATTTGTTGATTGTTTTGGGTTTTCATGGTTTTAGTTTGCCCCTGAGGGCATTTGCCAGTTGGACAGTACACAAATGTTCAGGCAGTCTTTCAAAATTCCTCTCAGCATTGATGTGAGGATAAAATGAGGAAGAAAAAAGCCAAGCATAGCTTTCTTTTCTTCCATATTTCTAGTGTCGTTTTATTAAGGTCGATCGCCTCAGCATGCATTTATATAGTCTCTTAAGTCTGTAATCTTTTTCATACCTTTCAGATTATGGACCTAACTTTAAATTAAGGCCAGCCTCCAACATGAGGCCCACTTTTAATTTTAATTCTTTTCTTTCCACTGTGTACATCTTTCTTCTTCTTTCTGCTCTTTCTTTTTCCTGATTTTAATCTTCTAGCCTTTGTCTCACTTGCTCTTTCCTTTTCTCTCCTTCTGTCATTTCATGTTTATTCAATAAAAATGAATGGAAATGATTGTGAGAAAACCCTTCTGAACTTGAGTATGATGCACTTCACAATCAGTGCAAGAGATGCCACTGAAAGTTTTGGAGGTTAAATATTTCCTTGCTAGTTCCAGGGGCTGCTCCAGGTATCATTTTGTTGAGACCTGCTGCCAGCCCATTGCCTCAACAGCATGAGTTCAGAGCACTTGTTCCCAATCATTCTTTCAAGGGTCTTTAGAGTAAGCCTGTAAAATAAATCAGTATAATTACCTCCATTGCCTCAGGCAGCGAGGCTGAGGGTATAGTGGCTCGCCTTTAGGCCACGTAATGAGAAGAAGTTTGAGCCAGACTCCCAGCTCATACTTCTAATTGTGTTATTAGTCACAATGCTGTACCAACTCTCATCAGCAGCTCTGCAGATAAGTTCTATCAATATTTGCCAGGCTTACTGCCTGCCTACGTAGTTACATGAGCCACAAGGTAGGTTGAATATTGGTCAGGCAACTTTGTTGTCTGGAAAGAATTGTTTACTTGCTTATGTGACTGCAGCCCTCAGGTACCATGTGTCAAAGTTAGTTAACATATTAAATGAGCTGCAGATGTCTTTACAAGTGTGTGGTGCCATTAAGTAATCTCTCTGATGATCCACATAACACTGAAGAAAAACAAATTGATGAAATGCCACCATGACATTCAGTGGAGTAGACTCATATTCAGACCAGACATTCTTTCTGAAGGTTCTTATTTTTTAATCTTTAAACAATGTGGATATTTTTACTGTGGTTTTTTTTCTGTTCAGTATAATAGGAGTAAAAATGCATATTCATTGATATGGAAAATAATTAGATTAATTAGTATAGAAAGTAATTGGATTATCTAGTTACTGTTGGTACAGTTATTAAAAAATATCTAACTATACAGAATAAATGTCAAGATGAGTCGGTCTTAATTCCATAGACTCCAGAAGGCATTCCTAAAAGGTCACCTATAGCTCTGTTTGCCCTAATGACCAAACTTGCATCATTATTCCTTTTTATAATTTTTTGTACAGAACAACTGAAGAAAGAAAACAAACAAACCACAATGGGTTACAACCAAATTAAACACATTTAATTAGGCTAGTGAGAATATATTTAATCCCTTTCTCAGCATGACTATCTTTTCAGCCCCACCCTCTTTACAGAGAGGGTTGAGGAACTTGCTCAGTGGAGTAGGTTGTGATACAGGGAAAGGGAAAATGAGACACCACAGAACCTTCTTCCTAGTTCTGTGGTGCAGTGGTTAAACTCAAGCCTCTGCTCACTGCTTGAGTTTGATCTCAACAGTTCAGGAAGCTGACTCAAGTCTGACTCAACCTTGCATTCTTCCAAGGTCAATAAAATGAGTATCCAGCTCGCTGGGTGGCAAAGTGTTGTTTGCATAATTATGTTGTAAACAGCCCAGAGAGTACTTTAGCACTGTGGGGTGGTATATAAGTCAAAATAACAACAACCTTCTATTCCTCTGGGCTTGTATGGCCCTACTTATTCCTTCTCTCATGAGTTTCTAGAAGGAATAAGGGAACCCATCAAAGGATAGGATTAAGCGTCTTCTTGGCTTTATATATAAGTGTAGGGCTGGATTCCACCAACTTCCCATACAGAAATAGACACAGGTAGTGATTATAAAGAAAACAATATTTTCTTTAAAAGACTGGAGCACAATAATAAAGCATACTGAGTTGGCTGAGTGACAACATTCATGTCTTTGTTACACCTGTTTCTTCTTCAACCTTTCCCTGAATTCTCTATCAACATTCTCCTTCTGCATTACCTCACACCATACTTTCTCTTTCACAAAAACTAAGCATCCTTTCCCTAATTCCATTCTCTGTCCCTCAGTCTCTGAACTCACATTTTCCTTTTAGTTCTTTCTCCCTTGCAGCATTCCGAAGGCTTTGGTTGACAATGCACATGTTAAGAAAAAGAACTTATTGTTATTTGCCTTTGGTTCCTTTTCATTAATTGCATCTGGACTAGAATACTCTACTGTGCTCTGCATGGAATTTTCCTTTGAGGAAGACTTGAAAGCTTCATTTGGTACTAAATGTGTTTTTTCGGGTGCTTGTTGGACTGAGTTGTTGGATTGAGACCAGGTGTGAGAACTTTTGGCTGCCCAGATGTTCTAGACTTTGATTCCAAGGAGTCCCCAACAGCATGTTCTATAGTAAGAGATCATGGGACTTGTCGTTCAAAAGATCTTGGGGGCCAGAGGTTCCCTATCCTAGTTAAGAAGGAAAATAATAATAAATAAATAGGTGACTGATGCAATCATATTTCATTAACATTGTAGCAATTGAATACCCATTCAGTTTAAATAGCTATGCAATAGCCATTCCTTTTCATGGCCCAATTCAAAGTGCTGGTTAGGACCACTAAAACCCCAGGTTATCTGAGGTCGGAGAATTAGAGGGACCACCTTCATCCATGTTAGAACAGCCATTTTTTCCACAAGATTGGCTGCACTTTGGAGGCACTGCTTATTTGCCTATCATTAAGATCAGCTGAAATAATCAGATAAATAATACTGTCTGATTTTACATGTGTTTACCTGGAAATCAGTCTCACTGAGTTCAGTGAGGTAAGTGTTCATAGGATTGCAGCTGAAGTCATATATATAATATGCAGACAGAATAAAAATGAAGACATGAATGAATGAAAGCCAACTGAGTTATATCTTTTTAGTACATCATAAAGAAATAATACGAGTTTCAGCATTGCCATAATCTATGTAGCCCTAGTAGGAAACACTGATGTGTTAGCTAAAGTAGTCTTATGTTCCACCCATGACTAATATTTAATGTTGTAAAGTCATGATGTGATGTGATGTGAAGCAGGTGAACATGAATCACAAAAGTGGATTATAGTTTTCCTGACTTCATTTAAAGGTGAACCAGAGTCCTCACAGTGGCCATATCAGATGTCTCTGCCTGATCAGAAGGAGTTCTTTAAGAGTTGGGCAGGGACCCTCACTCACATTTAATCAACCTTCTCAGTATAGGCGACATAGGGGAAACCAATAAATATGAAGGAACTAAACCTTTGACATAAGATTGCAAAACAGCCATAATTTATTACCTATCTTTATTTACCTGCATACCTCATTGAAACTTCAGCCTGATTTATGAAGTCCCATGTTATGCTGAAAAATCCTGTGCTTGATACAGAATAACAAGGGGACCATTAAGTATTTTCGATAGCATTCCATGAGTAAATTATTGCTACATTTCAGCATTTTATTACAACTTTGCCATTTTTGGAGGGTGGTGTGTTTTTCATCATCTCGGCACATATACTATAACTTGATCCCTGGCTCTCCTTCAGAAATCTGTCATTCTTGTATGTAACAGTGCTATCAGTTTGTTATGCTGATGTTTTTGGAAAAGGTAAGGAGTGTGGATTCACAGAACTGCACTGTGGAAAGTGATTGCATAAAGCTGTTTAGCGTAATCTTTTGTATAATTTAGAATAGTCCACCCTTTACACCCCCCCTGGTCAGACTCTAAAATTCCAAATAACATGCCTTAACGACATGTAGTTTGATGTTCCATGCTCTGCTTGAATCAGTCCCCAATACAGTTTCCAGATGAGCAATCCACATCCTGAATTTTTTAACAAAAAACACAGGAATCTGCCTTGTACTGAATCTCACTGTTTGTCTGGCCCAATGCTGCCTAACCTGAGTATGCTGGATCACTAGGATTTCAGTTAGATATCTTGACTTCAGCAAAGCTTTTGACAAATTGACCCATAATGTTCTGGTTAGCAAGCTACCCTAAGTGTTGGCTGAAGAGAATAAGTGTCAGGTCAATTGACCGTTGGTTACAGAATCATAAAGAGTGTTTAGCAGTACTTCCTTCTCAGAGTTGGAGGAGGTAAGAGGTCCTGAGCCAAGTGCTCTTCAACATTTTTGTTAATGACTTGGATGACTTGTAGAGAATGCTGAACAAATTTGCAGATTACACAAAACTTAGTGGAAGAGCTAATACCCTGGAAGGCAGAAACAAAATTTAAAAGGATCTTGATAGACTCAAGTACTGGGCTGAAAACAACAGAATGAAATTTAACAGGGATAAGTGCAAGGTTAGGAAAAAGAAACCAAGTACACAGTTAGAAGATGGGAAATACTTGGCTCAGCAATACTACATGTGAGAAGAATCCTGGAGTTTTTCTAGATCACAAGTGAACATGAGGCAACAGTGTGATGCAGCTGCAAAAGAAGCAAATGCTCATTTAGGCTGCATTAACAGACGTCTAGTTTCCAAATCATGTGAAGTACTAGTTCCCCTCTATTTTACACTGATTAGGCCTCAACATGAGTAGTTTGTCCAGTTCTGGACACTGCACGTTAAGAAGGATGCAGACAAACTGGAACAGATTCAGTGTAGAGCAACAAGGATTATTCAGGGACTGGAAACCAGTCCCTATGAGGAAAGACTGAAAGAACTAGACAAGTTTAGCTTTGAGATAAGATGACTGCTAGTACTCTTCAGATACTTGAAAGGTTGTTGCACAGGGGAGAGGCAGGATCTGTTCTCAGTCATTTGATTGCAGAAAACTTAACAGTGGGCTCATGTTACAGGAAGCCAGATTTTGGCTGAATATTAGGAAAAACTTCCAAGCTGTTTGAGCAATATGACAATGGAACTAATTTCCTTGGGAGGTAGCGAGCTCTCCATCACTGGAAACATTAAAGAGAAAGCTAGACCACCATATGTCAAATATACTTTAACTTAGATTCCTACCCTAAGCAGGGGATTGGACTTGATGGCCTTATAGGCCTCCTCAGCTCCATTATTCTTTGATCTCCCCAAGCTAGTTTTAGTCTTCCTGCAAGAAAAGGTGAAGCTCCTACTTCAGGGAACAGCTCATGAAGGCCATATATTTTACATGCTGGACAGGATCATGTCGTGCATACTTTTGCTCACCTAATACAACAAATGTTGGGAGCCCAGCTCTCCAATGTCCAGCATTGATAGAATTTGGTGAAGATGTTTTCTGACTTATCTTCCAGGACACTTTATCTCTAATGCCTGGCTTTTAGGAGAACCTCAGAGTGAAGCTTTTGGGCCTGGAGAGTGCTGTGGAAAGCAGAGCGATGGCAGCAAGACAACGTTGGGAGTAGGATCTATGGGTGGCACATGCAGTGGTCAGGCTAGCAGTGCTTCTTTACCATCTCAGGCAAGAGAGAAATTTGGGGCACTGCTGTTCTGAGGTCTGGTGTATGAAACCTTTTAGACAGACACATCAGAGATATCTGATTAATACAAAGCTATATCTCTAATCTCTTCCATTTGCTGCAGTGCCTGTTTCATATTATAAAAAAGAAAAGTGGTTCAAGACGTCTATTGTTTTAGCCATCTAAGATGTACAGATTTTTAAATTTTTCTGTATGCAGTTTCCCAGACTTGTTCAGATGCAAGATGGTCAATAGAAGGGCAGATTTATACATATAGAAAAAGTCTCTCATCAAGCTTTCACTCTATTGTTTGACCAGTATTTTGCTTGGTTTATGAAACCGTACAGAGTACAAATTCAGCACAAATTGGATCATGTGTAGACTTATGGTTGGTACCCAGTGTGGTGTAGTGGATAGTGTAATGGACCAGGACTCAGGAGACCTGGGTTCAATTCCTCAGCTTTGCCATGGAAACTCTTTGGGTGGAGGTGGAACTGGTAAAACCACTGCTTAATACCTCACCTACCTTGACAATCCTATTAGGATCACCAACAGTTAGTTCTGATTTGAAAGCACATAACAACAGACTGATAGTACGGTATAATACTTGCAGAACCATATACTTAAAATATAAATGGAACTATCATTGATCTATAGTTAAAGGTTATGGTTGTTGAAGACATGGTTACTTCACAGATAATCTGTGATAATAAACAGTTCTGTGTACAACAGTTAAATATTTAGATACATTGATATGTTATTGACTTTTTATCTTTCTCCTAGATATGGATATATAGAAGACAAAGTCGTAGTTCCCCGACATACCCCTTATCATCTCTGTGCAGCAAACACTACTGGGATTTACATACTTTCTTCAAATATATCTGACCGATACGATACATATTGCTTTAACTCATCAGGTATGTCTTGGTTTGTTCCTGTGCTTCTCTGTGGGCTTATTTCATAGCCACACAACACAGTGTCTCATTTGGTTTGCTGAAAAAACTTTATATGATTCACTTTATGAAACAGAATAAATAAGATACAAGAGAAGCACAACATATGCTAAAAAGCAGTTTATTGAAGGCCTTTGAAATTTGTCAAATGGCCACTGGCCATATATTGTGGCCCTTGGTTTTACCCTCTCCATCAAGTCAAAACACATGAACAAAGAAACAAATGAGGAGGGGGAGTACTCTCATAGTCTGTGTCAGCCTGCTGCACATCTTGATGAAAGATTTTAAAGCTTTGTGAGATTCTTCAGCTCTAGGTGAGAGTGAGACAAGGAGCCCTGTTTATCCCTCAAGGTCCCTGTAATTTGTACAAATTTGCACAAATGGCCTACAATGTCCCTTTTCTCTAAGAAGGAAAGCACATACAGCAAGCTGAGAAGGAATGGCTCATTTTTAAGAAAAGTGTAAACAAGCCATTCTATATGTCAGATATCTAAACAAGAATACCAAGTGTTGAGTGGATTGTGAAATCAACATGGATTGTATGGTTTTGCACAAAGGGGTGAATTTTGCACAAAACATAATTCTCACCAATGCAAACTTTCTGTTGAAAAAACTGAGAGATGCTTGTCTACTCTCACTAGTGAGAAGAATGTTGCAGATCCTCATGAGGACAGCAGTGAGGATTTGCATCCCTTGCACTCTCTCTCATTTATATGCAATTGTGGCAGGTCTAAATGAATGGCTTTGTTTCAGTCTTGTTTAGTTTGGCTTAGGCAACAAAATCTAATGGAGCTCAGGAATTGGGACAGAAGCCCTGAGAAAGAAACAGTGGAGCTGCCGTGTAATCAGAGCCAAGAAAATGTTTCCAAATGATTGTATATTTTTTCAAAATGGGAAGTTTCTTAAATAAAATTTTCTTGTCCCCTAAGATAGTTAGGAAGTAGATGCTCCTTCCAGGAGAGAGAAAAGATGTGGATCTTAACCTACATTTTAGCCTTTAGTTGTTGTCATCTTTTCTAAGATTTAGGTATCTCAATTTCTAATGATATATTTTTGCTTTTTAAAATGTGAAAGCTCATACTTAGTATGAATGAGTGTAGTGGTGTGCTGTTACGAGAGTCTGCACCAACAAGGGGAATTTCAATTTTATGTGGAAAGGTTGAATTGTCATTTGAAACCTTTTGCAAAGCCAAATTTTCTTCGGAAGCCGAAGTTCCAGGTTATTCTATTGCTTTTTTTGCAAAAATTAACTAAGTAATATTTTTGGTTTTCTTCCCCATTTTAGAAACAAGAGAAAAAGTATGTGACCCCGTGATAAAGTTATATTCTGTTTTGCCGAATAATAACAATACCATAGGTAAGACGTGAATGCCATACATTGTGAGTATACTTTAGAGACTTCATACTGATCTTACAACTGATTGTTACAAATCTAACAACAACATCAACAACAACAATTTGCTTCCTGAAATTCAAAAATCAATGATTTTGCAAACATGTATTCGCATCTGTAATTTTTAGCACCTGACTCCTAATTTTTAAATTTGATCTGTTGATCTGCTACATGTATTGGCAATGCTGATAAATAAGGAGTGCAACATAATTATTGTTACTATTGTTGTTATTATCATGGCATACTTTCCTTCCAGATTGCTTATGAGGTTACATAAATATGGGCATATAACTACAATTAAACACACACATTTGCAAATAAATCAGCTAAAGATTTTAAGCCCCCAAATACAGATTATAATAAATGTGTATTTGGTGGTGGTATTTTTGAAGTCAGCATTGATGAGATCATATGTATTTCCCAGAAGCGAGTTCCAAAAGCATGGGGCCACCAGCAAAAATGCCCTTTATCAGGTACCCATCATATGGTCCCAAACTGTTTAATGCCAAAGTTGGCAACTTGAATGGGGACTAGAGAGTAATGGACAGGAAAAGTAAATAAAACAGAATAGGAGTAATACAGTATGATAGAGGTGCCTAGTTCTAACATATATTCTAACTGCCACCTTATGTACCAGTTTGAGTCTCTGAGATGTCTTCAAGTGCAGCTCCATATAGAACATATCATAGTAATCTAATCTGGATGCACTCAGAGCAAGGCTCAATTTAGTTAGGTCAGCTTTCTCTAGACATAACCATAGCTGTTGAATCAGCTTAAGTGGGTAAAAAAAATCCTGACAATTGATGTCACCTGTGTGTCTGAAGACAGCTCTGAGTTTAGGAAGATTCACACATTGTCTTATATGATCCTTCAGCAATTAGTGTAACTCTGTTCAGTGTAAGATCTAAACCCCTATTCAGGTTAGCAGGTTTCCCAACCTATAATATTTCTGTTTTAGCCAGATTCACTTTCAGTTTTTAGCATCTCAGAGGAAAATATATCCAGAGGATGCATGTAATATTCTGGAAACATTTCAGAGGGGAAGAAGCTACTATAGATGATAGCACAGTGTACTGTAATTTGATGTTAAAATAATCTAGTTTTGTAACCATTGGCTTTCTTTTTGTCTGCTAGAATAATACTGGCATTTTCAGTTAATTAAAAACAACCCATATTGCAATGATTAAACTAAACAAGTGAACCCCCACCTCAAAGAGATTAGATTCCCCTGTGGAACATCACAGGAAGCTCTGAAGATGCAGGACCTTCTAAGTTGTGTTGTGTGTTAGAAACATTACAGTTGAGTGTGCCATTATATGTACAGTATGTTCTGCAGTTCAGACAACAGAAAAGTTCCTACATGTTCAGGCTGCCTTGAATACATGGATTGCCACTATATGACAAGGCTGGCCATTTCCTAAGTTAGCACAACATACATTTAACTGTCATGTACATAAGTGACCTATACCATTCTGACAACTGGACAAAAGAATGTTACTCATAAATTTCATTTTGGGTGTGAATCTGTGGAAAGAGACTGTGGCAAGATTTTATAACTGTCATTCAGCATTATATACAAACTGGGCTGGCAGCTAAGTTAACTGGTCCAGTTTGGACGTAATGCTAAACCACAATTTGGTGCTAGATGAACAAGCCTCAGCTAGACGGTCCCCCCCTCCCCTTCTCTTTCATAGCTGTGAGGAGGATAAGGGAAGTGTCCACTTGTAATTTTTAGTTAAGGACAGTTTATTGTTACATCCAGAAAGGACAAATGGTAGTCAGCATAAACTTTAGCCTGCAGATCCAATAACAGTTTAAATATTACTGAAGAATATGCTGAAAAAGACATTTCTATTCTCATGGCCACTCCAGAGAAGAAGGGAGTTCCTGAGCTTGATGCTACTTGTTCACATAGGACTAAAATAAAGACAGAGAAGTGCTGACCCCCCCCCCCCCAGAGGTTTTGGATTCCAACCCATACTTTATTAGTAGTCACATTTTTGGGAGTTGCCATAGAAAACATCTGGAGAACCTACCATCCCAGCACCAAAGCATGCTTTGAACTTAAGTAGTTAAGGTTACCACTTGATAAATAGGTACCTCTCTTGAATAGGTGACCTATAGCTGAAAATGTTCATTGGTATTCAGCCTAAATGCTATATGAAAACCTTTACTTCTTTTCAATAGAGATTTTCAATGCTGATGGATCCCACTATATTGAAGGGGAAAAATATACAGACCGACCACCAGTTACTGAAGATGAAACCAGTGCAGGCAGTGGTTCTGCGAATGACAGAGGAACAACAGAGCCCAACTTTATCAGGCATGGCATCTCCCAATATCCTCATCCTGCAGGTATAACTAGAATTTAACAGAATGATAATGTGATAGGGTAGCAACTATAAGTTGGGATACTTCTCTTCTGTGTTAACCTACTATGCGTTAACCAAAATCCTATTATGTGTGCATGATGACTTTAAGCCTACTGATGTAAATTGCTGAGGCAAATTGCTGCTAGTTAAGCTGTTGAGGCATGTATTTCTCATTACACACAAAAGTAGAATAGTTACTCAGGAAAAAAAGAATGCTGCAAGGTACAGGGTTATGGTCCAAAGCAAACAGCACTTGGGAGCAACAGAAAAAGAAAGTTGGATACTGGACTAGGGTGGGAGGTGCCTCACTACACAATTTCAGTGGGGTACCTTGATGTCCAGACATGAACTGCTTGTGTGAAAAACTGACTAAACCCTGTTGGTGTGACTTACTATGCTAGGCAACAGGATTTCAGCCATAATGTAACCTAGTTACAGCAAAATTTACTTCGAAGCTCTACTTAAGAGGTATCACAATTCTAGAGTTTACTTTTTTTAAATTAACAAAAATGCGTATGCTCTATTCATGAGAAGAAGGGGGAAGCACATGAGACCACCCCACCACAATTATGTAGCCTAACCATAGTAATAAGATCATTGGATGAAATCCTTTTGCTTTGTTATGTATGAGGGGGGCAAATAGCATAGCAATATATTGTTTTAAGTTGTCAGTTAACAAGTTCCTGGTGGAATTCTGGAAAGTGTGCACCCCTCAGGAAACCCAGTGGTGACTTGTTAACTGCCAGCTAGAAGCGACTGAATTTTTCCATATGTGTAACAAAGTAACAGGATTTCAGAGATGGGGTCTTTTGCTCGCTGTGTATTCCACCACTGCTATGAGAGCCTTGGAATGATAATTGTAGCTAAGTTATTTTTGAAAGTAACTTTCAAAAAGAAACAAGAACAAACATTGTTTATTTTTGTTTTTGTTCCTTTTTGCTCCTTTTTGTAGATTTAAAAAAAAATAATTTTCAAAACTCAATGAGCTCTCTTCCTAAACAACTTGGAATTGGCTTGAAGGTAATTAAGACTAACCATAGCCTGGATTTGGGCTTAAGCATTGAATTGTTTTTGGCTAAGGTGAGAGACAAGCTATAAGGAGCATGTAAGCTCGAGGTTCTTCTAGCCATATTCATATAATGATGTGGCCAAAATAGATCCACATAGTCTTCCTGAAGGGGCAACCTGTATTTTACAGATAGCACATCGGTAGAGATGAGAACATCTGATTGTCCTAAGAGATACTTTCCACACCTTCCACAAACTGCAAATTAGTTTGCTTAGTTTTATACCTAGTCACTGAGAGACAGGCACAGGCTTTGTTTGCAAGTATGAATAATCAGTCACAAAGGTCTGTATGATTTGTGCCTTTGAAGCCCTAAGGGAATTTAGCTTCTATCTGCACCTCATAATTTGGCCTGGAAACCTAAGATGGAGGCAGAGTTGTGGGAAGAGAAGAAGAGTGATTTTAAGTTTCAGAGAAACTGACATCTTATAAAGAATTAGTCATCAAAACAGTGTGCTTGGTGGTTCATTAACTCAAAAGATTTCACCTCATTCATCTGTGGTTACACAGATAGCAGTACCATTCCAAACCTCATCGGCAGGGATGATGAAGTTTCCGATAACTATGAAGAAGGTAATTCTGAAGACCAGCACCCCAAAAGTACTAGTAAGTGTAGTAAATTGTAATATCTGTATTTTGTGTAGACTTTACTAAAGTACTTTTTAATGCAGCTGGCAATTTACAACTCCTGTGGTGATGAATCTTTTATCTAATGCTCAAATGACCTCCGGGTGTCATGTGTTTCTGGAATGACTGCATACAAAGTAAAGTCAGTATGTGGTAGATATTAGACAGAGTAAGATTCAGTTCGTATAATCACACTGTTTTGTAGTTGCTACACATGATATGCTAAAGTGGTGAGCTCATAAACTGTCTTTTTTTTTTTTTTTTGAAGCAGTGTAGATTTTATGTCAGGTTATCTGACAGGCATGGTGGATCTCCCTCAAAAGAGGGAGTGGTGGATTTAATGCACTGAGCATTCACACTGATTACACATGATGTTCTATCGATGATAGTGGTGGGCTGAAACTAACTCCAGGAAGCAATCTTGTCTGTGCTTACCCAATCTGTGCTGAAAGGTATGATTAACAGGCTATTATATTCATATCTCTGGTGTGCTGTTCTGACAAATGTCCAGGCGTCAGCACATCCTTTTGTAAAGTAATCATCTGGAAAGAAGTAATCATTTTTTCCCCAAAGAGCTTTGTTCAATATGTGAAAGAGATTTTCTGCTTTGTTTCATTCAGTATGACTGCATGGAGTCAGTATGTTTCTAGATGCTAACTAAGGACCTGTCCAGACTGGCTGTTTTGGGTGCAGGGTGGATCAGGCTACAAAGGGTCTGTTGTGGGGGGGGGGGGAGGAGTGATGTCCCATTTGGTGTGCTCCTCCCATCCCCACAGCAAACAACCCCTTGTGGCCTGATTAGCTATTAATTATGTTCTTTCCCTGATCCTTTGTGGAGGGACTGTGAAAGCGGGTCTTCTTCTCCATGCTACAGATCCATTCAAAACAAGGTTTACCTGGTTACTCAGAAGTAAGGAGAAACTGGACAGCTGCAGCAGGAGGGGAGAACATTGGAGTGAAGGTTGGGGAAACAGAAGGGAGGTAACTGATGGGGCTATGGTGCTTTGTGGGGCCAAGCCAATAGAGTTAACACAGTCCCCTTCCCTGCCTTTTCTCTCAGATATCATTCAGGGAGCTGGGGGACCTTTGTTAAAAAGGTCAGTGACATATTGAAATGGCAGTGCATCAACCTGGCATGGTTTTAGAATTTAACTGAGTCAGTTGGGGAAATATTAAAAATAAAAGAAGATGAAAATAGAGAAGGGGGTTTCTCCATCCTCCTTTCAATGCCAAAACCTACCTAATACATCACAGGGTTGTCTTCTCAGATAACGCTGCCCCACAGTGTCATTTTGGTGAAAGTACCCATCCATGAAAGCTAAACAGAGAGCTATTTTGCATCTCAATGAATTGTGCCAAATTGGTACAAATTTCTTTTGTACCAAGGAGTGCCATCAGGGTTCCATATACCATAACTATATGCCAGTCTGGACAGGCTCCAAGACCAATGCTCAAACGTATATTATGTATCCAGTCCAGTGTTGAAACAATAACAGAATGCTCGAAAGAATGGCAGAATGCTGCTCAAGGATCTCCTTTCTCTCTCTCATGGATGATAAATAAAAACCAGTCAACATGTTCTATAAACACACATCTGCATGCCTGCACTCTCTCACACGCATAGAGGATGTATGGGTGTGCATGAGAGAGAGCGTGCAAGAGAGAGTGATCTCCATTTGAGTTTTGTGGTCTAAGTGTTTCAGATGGGACTCTAGCTTCCACATTCATCTTGGATCTCTTTATATGAAATGGTTTGTATATGTCTTGATTAATATTTATGTACTCTAAGAACCAAAACCAAACAGATGTTGATATGAACAAGAAAAGGATCACTTTCCTCATTTATGCACACTTAAAAGTGTTCCTAGGCTGTAATTTAAGTGAACCTTTTCATTCACTCATTGAAATGTGTTTCTGCTTATGTTTCCTCAGATTTAGTTTTGCATTTCTTAGGGATGTCATATGTAATGCAACAGCATTGTTAATGGAAGATATTTGAGATGGGCACAAACCTCAGTTCAGAGGTTTGTGCCCGTTTGTATGCATGGCACCACAGGTGCTGTGCATTCCCTTCCCCTGCCTCCCTGGCCAATGATCCTCACACTAGTCAGAGCATGCTCCTCTCCTCCTCCTCCTCTTCAGCTGTTTGACCAGTCCCTGACAAGAGAACAGGTTTGCCTCTCCTGCCTCCTTGTCTGAGGCAAGGCAGGGAAGCCTGTGCTCCTGCCAGAGACTAGTCAAACAGCTGAAGAGGAGGAGGAGCATGTGGTGGCTGGTGAGTGGGGAATCCAACCAGTGAGGCAGGGGAAGGGAATGTGCGGCACCTGTGGTGCTGTGTGTACAAACCGGCATGAACCGCTGAACCAGGGTTCTTGTCCATCTCTAGAAGATATCTCTTGTATTGCAGCGGTAGAAATATCTTATGAACAAAATGTTTTTGCTGCTTAATATTTTTCCTGCTTTGTTTCTTTATTGTGTGTGTGTGTTTTTTTTTTAAAAAAGCTGACGCTAAGGAAAATTTAAAATGTGAAACAGAACAGTTGTTGGTGGTCACATTTGTTTCTGTGGCAACATGTAAGGTGGAGAATTGGCCCATGAACAGCTTCTGTTGCTTAAACTGGGGCAGAGTGGGAGGATGCTGGAAAAAAAAAAGACTGATATTAGAACTGCAAAATATGCTTCCTTTTTTCCCCATACATTTCTGCCATCCTGCATTTTTTTCCTTCCTTAGGAGACCAAATAATTGAGACAATTCTCAGAAAAGGGGGGAAAGTTGGCATGGGGTGCTGTCGTTCATGGCATGGGGGTTAACAATTGCCTGAACCAATTTTTGCTGTTCAAAAGCATAGACATCAGCACAGGTTTAAACTGGTTTTGCCCCCTTAGATGTACAATTGACTTTCATTTGAAAAAAAAAATGCCAGTACAGTTCATGCCCCAGCAACTTTTCGTCGTGATAGCAACGATGTTTTCAGAGCTACTGACTTTTTCAGACACTTAACTGCAACATAAGACTTGCAGAAGAAAAGCAAAAATGTGTGTGCATTTATATCTGATATCAGCATTCTTGGTCTAGGGGATTACAAATGTAAGAGAAAAATTGTAATCTTAAATTCATGAAAAGGCAAGGTGAAAATAAGTACCAACAGATTGTTTGATAAAATCACTTAGCACTAATCTAGCATTTAACCTTGATATCTTTCTTCAATACAGGAGATAAAAGTATTCAAGAGGGCAATTAAAGATGCTATAATTGTTACATGGTAAATTACTGAAGCTTTTTGATCTAAGGCATGTTTTTGATTTTGTGATTTTCTGTGTTATACACTATCATTAAGACAGCAATCATAAAATAAGTGCCTCATGATTTCAAGTTGTCCAGAATGTGGAAACTGTGTGTGTGTGTGGGACCCAACATAGTATTTTCAGTTCAGTTCAGTTCAGTTCTATTCTGTTCTATACTTGGGGTTATTCTGGTTCTTTTGAGCTGTGCTAAGTGCCATTACAGGCCCTGTCTTCTGCTGTGCAAGTTTATGCTGTTGATCCATACATGTTGCTTTGTATGTGAGAGTGTGACTAGACAGTGATTTGTCCTGCTGTCTGCTCTGCTCTGGGGATGGGTTGGTTTGCTTCTTTTCCTGGTGACCACATAATGTAAGTGCCATCATGAACCACCTCATTCCTAATCTGTGCTTACCCACACCTTTTTGGCTCCCTGTCAGAAGCCACTGTTCTTTTTTGGTACGGGTAGGATTGCTTTGTTTTGGTTCAGTTCCAGCATGTGTGATTACTGGGATTGAACCAAAGCTGTCTGCATAAGTCACCTAATGATACTGGGCAATTAAAATCTTCCTCCACTCCTCCATGGAGGGGAAGAGAAAGAAACAAACTTTAAAAAAAAAAGCCTTGTAGGGCAGTACTGACACGCTATGCCCTTTAGAATTTTTTTCTTTTAAATTGAAAGCATCCTCCCAGAAGGAGGCAGGGACAGGAGAGGACAAGGAGGGGAGATCTTCTTGTTTTGTTTTGTTATTTTTTCTTTATTTCTTTTTTTTCTTTCCCTGTAAAGGTAAGTGAGACAAATAGTGTTGTTTAAGGTGCAGTGTGGTTTCCTGATCTGAAATCACCCAAATCCTTGCGTGCAGATGCAAGGGTCAAGCCAAATGGCACACCACACCTCTGTGCATCCTTAAGTGACCTATTTAGCCTAGTAGCACCATGTGTGTGTCTGTGAGTGTGCGTGTATGCACGCAGACTTGATACAGGGGGTGTTGTAATATAACATTTCTTGCTGAAGACTTGTCTTTTGGCCATTGACTCCTTGCTAATTACCAAATGCTTTCTGCATTACATTAGAGAACATATTTATGCCAAATACTTAATGGGTAATTAATAGTTAAGTCTGCTATGCAGGGCTTGCTAACTCATTATGAATGGATCTGAAACCAGATTTAGATCCTTTATTTAACCAGAGGCTTGGCATGCTTTGTATTCTGAATTGTAGATACTGCACTGAAATAGGGAGCTGGATTAGATAACCTTCCAATTCTATACAGTAGTTTCTGTGCAGTGCAATCTGTATGTGGAATCAGTTTTATTCTTTGCACATACTTTGGGTACTCAGAATTGGAAACCCAGGATAACCACTCTTGGAAGAAATATTAATGTGTCAACCTTTCATGGATGGGTTGTTGGGAGCCATGATGGAATTTCCAGCATGAATTTATTAGTCATCTTCATTCTCATTTTTTTCCATTTTCCTGAAATGGAAAGTTACTATTTTGTCTCTCTTTTTTCCCCTGAATAAATTCTTCCTCTTTGGGTTGATCATTTCCTCTTTTCAGAGTCTTCCCTTCTTTGGATTGCTGCTCCTTTCATCCTTATCATTGAGAATACTCTCCATCAGATTTACATCTCTCCATGTTACAGTGATGTAAATGACTGCATGAGGAGATGATAGCGCTATTCTCTGTCTATGCACTGCTGCCTCAAGGAAAACTCCAAAACTGCACTGGAAAAGAAGTAAATTGCACTGGAAAATGCTCATAAAGTAACTCGTTGAACCACCTTCAAGAAGAGAGAAAATCCCACTATGGGACAAATTGTGTTCTTTCAGTTGAAGAGCACTAGATTTCTGCTTTCATTCATCCAATTATGGATCAACACAATCATTTATTGAGCAAAAAAGAAAAAAAGAAAGAAAGAAAAAAGGCAAGTCTTTGCAGTCCTTTAACTTATTGTGACCGAATTAGACTTGCATAAGAAGCAAGAAGGTTCAGCATGAGAACATAACATATCTCACAAGATGATGTGGCCTTTATATCACAGCATTCCCAGTGAGTGTCTTATTCGGCCTTTTTCCTTTCGTGCTGCTGCTTCTTTCTGTGCCTTTCCTTATCTCAGAATGTTCCTAAATTCAATCATATTTGACAAAGCTTAGCAAAACAGCAATAACAGAAATTCTGTTCAAGAACACAGGTGGCAACTGTTTGCTCTCCATTAAGAGGAAGTTCTGGTGACAGAAGACAAATTAGTGGAGTTAGCACATTGTATAATCAACATATTAGTTATTCTGGCATCATTACAGCTGTTGGAGTGTCAAATAATGGAAAACACCATGACAACGCAACTCAAGGTCAGCAAGTTCCTGAAGATTTCCCTCTGTGGTGGTCATCCAGGGAACATGAAGAACGGCACAAAACAACATCCAGGAAGGGTAATGCATTGCAACAGTTTTGGTGATTGTTCCTTCCCTTTTTCATCAACACCATAGGCTATCTGCTTTTTGCAGAAACTGCTGTTAGTTTTCTTCATGTGTTCTTCTTGCCATAACGGGACCATGTCTTTCAGCCATACCAACTGTTGTGTTTGGGCAGTGGTACTATGAGTTGAGGAAGCAATGTGACTGCCAAAGGTACACAGAGCATTTTACAAATGGGCCGTTAGCATACTACATCCAAGTGTTATTTTAAGTGCTTGTACTGGTGTGCAGAAAAGCTGATCAGTCTATCCCCTGCCCGCACAATGAGTGGTCACATGATAACTACCTTAGTTCAAAATACCAGTCCATCTGCACAACTGTTACTATGGTAAGGTAAAGGTAAAGGTTCCCCTTGACATTTAGTCCAGTCGTGTCCGACTCTAGGGGGTGGTGCTCATCCCCGTTTCCAAGCCATAGAGCCAGCGTTTTGTCCGAAGACAGTTTCCGTGGTCACGTGGCCAGCGCGACTAGACACGGAACGCCATTACCTTCCCACCGAGGTGGTACCTATTTATCTACTCACATTTGCATGCTTTCGAACTGCTAGGTTGGCAGGAGCTGGGACAAGCAACGAGAGCTCACTCCGTTGCGTGGACTCGATCTTACGACGGCTGGTCTTCTGACCTCGCAGCACAGAGACTTCTGCGGTTTAACCCGCAGTGCCACCACGTCCCTATGTTACTATGGTAGCCTATTACAAATCCATTACTATTATCTGGCGTAAGGCCAATACAGTAAATACTTCTGATCAACAGGGCCTCGAATGCCTACACTTCCCACAGTTCCCTTTGGAAAAAACACTAAGGAGTTGTGTTTCAATGTGCAGCTGTGGGAAGACTATGTTCTTGCTTTCCATCGTCTTGTAGTTGATCCAAATGCCTTTTTAAAAATAGTGATGTGGTTCATCTTTTTTTAAAAAAATGACGCCGTATAAATGTTACTTGTGAAAGGAAAAGAAACTGCATGACTAAAGTAGAATGACTTTATAAGTTGGTTTCATCAGTATATCTTGTATTTTCCCTATCAAGCTGAGAAAAAAGGTGTTTCTGTAGATCTACACTGTGATTTCCTCTATTTGCTTTGTCATTATTTTAGTCATTATTTTTAGTCATCACTTTCTAGTTCTGTTTCTCCTTTTTTTAAAGGACCTAATTAAACCTTCACGCCTGCACATTTCAGAGAACTATAACAAAAGTGTGCTGACATGAAATCATTATCTTATCAAACATTTTCCATTGTTGAATACAGAATGGTGTTGTTTTGACATTTTTCATTGCCTCCTTACCCCGGAATAAAGACGCAATACAAGAATTGTGGTATAAACACGGGCCACGCTTTATTGAATAATCATTGATGGCATCCTTTGGCAAAGGGGGGTCCTGCCGTAGTGCGGAATCAGGTTTAAGCACAGAGGTCTCAACGGACCCCTTAACAAACAAATGGGCGAGTGCCTGGCCCCAAGTTTTCGCGGTCGTGAAGACAGCAAGAACCCGACTGGCTCAAATTTGACCATCCCCGGACTTCAAGCCACCTTCTCCTTGTTGACTGTTGGTCCGGGTGTGGCCCCAGTGCATCTTTCTCCCCAAGCACTGTAATCGCACGATCCGCAATGCTGGGAGGTCAGATGAACTATACATTACCTGAGATTGCTATGGGACGCACTGAAACCTGTTCTATCCGCACTACCTGCCTGTGTGACCAAAAGCTTCCACCTTTCAACAAGCCAACACACCTTTTCCAGTGTGGGATAGGCGAAAAATCCCCGCATCCAAAAGCCAATCAGGATACGGGTCAAAAATTCCTATCTGGCCCCAAAGGCGACCAGATAAACTCACACTAGAATATAGGGCTAAATAGCTACTTGTTCCCCTTCTCTTCCCAGGTTGCTCACACGAGACTCAGAGATCTTGCACTATCCCGGGAAGAAGGCAATGGTTAATTGCGCTGCCGAAGCGTGGTTCGCCAGCGGATCGGGCATTTGATTCATTTACTCAATTTGTTAGCCTGGTATTTTCAGATAACCTCCCTTCACGCTGTATGTGCTGAACATCTACTGTAACATTAGTGTGCTGTTTCTTAAATTATCCTTTCCTTAACCTCTTCAAAACAAACCCAGTTGTAAAAGAAGAAATAGCAGAATAGAATTTTCTCAGGCTCAGAAATACTGTTTATGTGAAGCTTTTCTTCTCAATACAGTACAGAGACAAGCTTACATTTTCAAGTCATGCAACTAAACGTCTTCCAACAGCTGTGATATTGCAGGCGGAGGTTGCAGATCATAAAGCTTTTAGAAAACACCCGAGTCCCCATGACTCAAGAGAGAAGTTATTATAATGCTCATTCTACAGTGACCAACAGAAGGACAATATTTTCTGCTTACTTATTTTTGCTTAAGATTTCTAGACCATGTGAAGCATGGCATTCTTCTTAAAATAAATCAAAGCAACAATCAACAATAAAAAATAGCAAGTGGCAAATTAGCAGTAAGAAATTACAGGAGAGGGGAAGAGACACAAAATGCCTTTAGGATCCAAATGCACTTAGTCAGTCTTTCAAGAATATTCTTGGAGGAGAATATCTGGAAAGTATATTTTTAAAAATTGGGGGCTTGACATGACATTTGGTATTGTTTACCTTTCTTTTCTATAAAACTAACCCTAAAGACAAATAAATCTTTATTTATTTATTTATTTATTTATTTATTTATTTAATATGCCGCCTTTCTCTCTCTAGGGGACACATGGTGGTTCACAACAATTAAAGCTATACAATGATTACAGTTTTAAAAATACTGTAAAAGCTGTTTTAACAACCTATTAAACATTTGTTAATGTTAAAACCAAGATTAAATTAAAAAAACATTTTAAAAATCATTGAAAAAAAGCTCTAAATTCAGTAAATATCGTATTCCTTTAAAAGGGCTTGTCAAATACATATGAAAGAAAAGGAATTATCTTTTTTATTCTGTTTTCTGTAGAGACTAGCAGTAAATAGTGTTTATAAGTTCTGAAAGAAGTGAAAATGTAGTGAGAGACAGACAGGGAATTTGATGAAAGCATATGTGAACTTATAAAATGGCAGAGCAAAAGAAGCACCTTTGTGCTTCTGTTTTTGTTGTTTAGTTGTTAAGTCGTGTCCGACTCTTCATGACCCCATGGACCAGAGCACACCAGGCCCTCCTGTCTTCCACTGCCTCCCAGAGTTGGGTCAAATTCATGTTGGTAGCTTCGATGACACTGTCCAACCATCTCGTCCCCTGTCGTCCCCTTCTCCTCTTGCCCTCACACTTTCCCAACATCAGGGTCTTTTCTAAAGAGTCTTCTCTTCTCATGAGATGGCCAAAGTATTGGAGCCTCAGCTTCAGGATCTGTCCTTCCAGTGAGCACTCCGGGTTGATTTCCTTCAGAATGGATAGGTTTGTTCTCCTTGCAGTCCAGGGGACTCTCAAGAGTCTCCTCCAGCACCACTTCTGTTAGAGGAGTGCTTCTGTTAGAGGAGGCAAAAAAGGTGCTGTAATAATTGAGGGGGGAAGAGTTGGTTTGAGGGAATTCCATTATTGTCTCAAGTCTCCATAGTCAGCATATCAGAAGGCATCACCTTCATTCTTGTGTACAATTGTACCTATACCTCTGTTCTGCATGACTGAACCTCACTTACTCAGACATCTCTGTAATGTCTCCTCTATTCATTTGGACTAATCTTTCATTTTGCATTGCTCCAGGTATATATATAATATTTCCTCCTCTTATAATGGCTTCTCAAAATGGCTTAGGCATGTCCTCTATTCATCTGCATTAATGTTCCATTCTTTGTTGCTCTTGCTCTTAAAATGGCTCCCCAAAGAATTCTATTGGCAGGATGTTCTGTGAATAATCCCATTCTTTTCTACTCATTTGTTATTCTTATTGCTAGCTCAATGAGTTGCAGTCTTCTGATAGGACATTCTTAGTACATATTTTAACCTGGCTGCCACAGTATGATGTAGGAATACAACATGATCAAGTGGGATACACAGCATTTCTTTCACTCTGCAAGTCAGTTGCTTTTCAAATATTATTAGAAAAAGCTCTATCTTCTTTTCCATCAGGAGCTGGAATATATTGTGATGCACACCAGGAAGGTCTCCTGATAACCTGAATGCCTCATAAATGCTCCCTTTTGCCCATTACCAGTGCTAGTCATAGTACCTTGTGTGTCACTGACATGTGGCAGCCACAGAGGGCAACTCTAGCCAAAACAAGTACATGACAGTAAGATTACTGTGCTTCTGTGTAGCAACTCTAGCTCAACTACGTTCTTGCTTCTCCTAGACTAGACCACAGCCACAGGGCACAATCCAGATTTTTCTGTTCATCAATGTCATTGAATCTTCTTCCCACAAGTTAAGTTCTATGCTCATTTTTAAAATCTCTAACAACTGTGAAATAGTGCAAAGGACAAGTCAAAAATAGTGGCGATATTTGTTTGGGTGATGGAGAAATGGATAAAGATATCAAAAGCTTACCAACGATTTACATCAATAAATCACTAGATGAGAGTACTGAAGAAAATGATGATGATGGTGGTGGTGATGATGGTGATGATGATAACGAAGAAGGGTCTGGCCAGATTAATCGTGAAACAGTTCTTGAATGGAACAACAGTGGTGATCAGGAACCTCCGCCATCAAATACCAGTAAGAACTCATTCCAATAGTTTTTGCAGTGTGTTACAGTGACCACCAGTAGATATATCTCAGTAAAATATCGGATTTAGACATATGCGTGTATGTTAAAAACTTTAGCAATAAATAATGACAGTTTGCAACAAGTGGTTTATGATTCAGAAATAAGATACATAATTCAAAAATAGTAAGTTGTTACTATTGTTATGATGCTATTCTGGATACACTGCCGGTACAATACATGATACTGCACAACCAAATAGCAGAGAGGTTTAACTGAATACTTGAATTGTTCTGCTGTGTCAGTTTTCTTCCTCCATGTTCTAACCTGGGGGTAGGTGTTTGCTTTTGCACTGAATACAATTCCATCAGTTTATCCTGGAAATGGAAAGTTGAATGTACTGTTAAGAGGGAGTCCTGCTTTGTGCTTTACACAATATGCATGGGGGGCACAGCTTGGACTTGGCTTATCCACCATGCACTGGAGCATGTTAGGCATTTGCACTGAGAATATGCATAACAATCCTTTGCTTTACTTTGCCTTTACCATATTTCAGTTTCTTTCACGTGGAGCACCAGTGGAGGATATGATCCTTATCTTTGCAAACATGTTGGTTGGTTGATTGGTTTTACATTCCACTTTTCTCCCATGTAGGACAGAAGGCATGTTGCAACCTAAATTGAAAAAAAAGAGATCCTGCTAAACCCACAGTAAATTAGAGTATTAGAACAATATTAAGTAGATTATCAGATTAAAACTTGCTCAGTTAACACAACTGAATACCATTTGAAAACAGTAACAACAAAACCACATCTTCTACCAAAAGGTCTTAAATCTTAGCCAAAGCCTGTTGAAGTAAAACATCTCTGCCCACAAAGAGGAGGAAAGGTCCCCCTAGCTCTCTCAGAAGTGAGTTCCATAGCCTGAGTGGAGGCACCAAGAAGGGCTTCTCTTGTATCCACATTAAACATGTCATGAAGCACTGGAACAGAAAGCAAGACCTCTCCTGAAGATCCCAAGACCCAGGCAGGCTTATACAGGGAAACACAATTCTTCAGAAAGTCTTGGCTCAAGTCGTAAAAAGCATGATAGACTATCCCTGGCACTTAGTATTATATTCAGCAATGGACCAGTAGCCAATGAAGGTGTTGTAGTGGGCAATTGTCACTGGCCCTGGACAACAGCCTGGGCACAGCATTTTGGATTCCTAAAGAATCCAAACACTTTTCAAAGGCATCCACACGACAAATGCATTAGAGTAATCTAAATAGGGTGCAACTCAGGCCAGAAACAGACACTAGAGATAGCCTACGACTGGAAGAGAGTTCTTAATTAGTATGAGCATCTGAGGTGATCTTCTTTCACCTCTGGTATTATGTAAATTAAGCACAGAATTCCTTTAAAGTCTGATTTTACAAATATCAAAAGACTGCGTGAGTTACTGTTCTGCAGCATTAACATGCTCTCGGTCTCTAATTGTGGACTATCTATAATGTCTGTTTCTGATGTTTTTCATCACATTGGACATCTCTAGGAATGGTCATATGTGGCACACTATCTTTAACTATGCAAATATGATCCTGGCCACTGCTGAAACTTGGGTACCCTGGTTCAAAACTGAGCCAATCTGTGAAAATCAGTTTTCATGGGAACAGCAATCTCATTCAATACAGGTTGAATTTTATTTCCTAATCTACCTTCCAACCAGAACCTTCTCTACCTTGTCTGGATTAAGCTTCAATTTGGTCACCCTCATCCAGTCCATTTCTGACCCAAGACATTGGTTTAAAAATGAAACAGCTTCCTCAGATTTAGATGGCAAGGAGAGATAGAGTTGGGTGTCCTCTGCAAACTGGTGCTATTGAACTCTGAATAACTTCCCTCAGTAGTTTCATGTATAGATTAAGTAGGGTGGAGGACAGAGTAGAACCGAGGATAACTCCACAGGCCAACAGCCAGTCATGAAAGGAGTCTTCTCTGGCTCTGTCTTCTATACTTATCCTTCCAGCCATTGTAAAGCAGTGCCCCTCCCAAATACCATCCTAGAGAGATGGCCCAGGAGGACACCAAGATCAATGATACTAAAAGCCACTGAAAGGTCTACCAGACCCAACAGGGACACACAAACCCTGTCCAGCTCTCGACATAGGATGTGATCAAAGACATCTTCATCCCATAAGCTAGGCTGAAACTGTCAGGATCTGACTTTTCACTAAATAATTTCATTTGTGCACTCTTTGTAGATGAAGACAGGCTTATATTCTGCAATGGCTTCATCTCAATAGGATGGTGATTGATTTGCAGTGCCATTAGGTGGTGCTGGTGGTGCTGGTGCTGGTGCTGGTGATGCTGGTCATGATGGTTCTTGCATAACCTGATTCCTTCTCTTTCTCTTAATGGTGAAAACGCAGTTTGGTAGAATAAACCTAAGTGCTTGTATTCATTTGTTACCATTTTTGCTATTTTGGTTTTGCTGTAGCTGATAGTGGCTTGCGTGGGAAATTGTGTTGTGATTACACTGTGTGAATAATATTCAGAAATTCAGCCATACTCTCCCATAGAGAGTAAAATCAATCCAAACAATACATTCTAAAGAGGAGTGTATCTTTTTTCTTCTGCAGTGTTTCCTACAATAACTTCATTACAGTAATTGGATATATACATTTCTACGCTCTAATTTTAGGGTTGCTAACTTTCTAACTTTTCTTGTGCTTTTATTAGTAGCCCAATACAGAATTTTACCAGGCAAAGATTTTCCCATCATGTATCATCATCCCAAGAAAAGGCCAGAATCTTGTTTGCATGTGGGTGGAGAGTTATGCTTTGTTTGAGGGTCACACCAGGGAAAGACCCTCATAATGCATGCTCTGTTTCTGTCCAAGCCCTCATTCAATGGGAACATTCTGTGAGTGGAATAATGCAACAGGATACTGGCCTAAGTGTTTATATATTGTGCATAAAACTGATGCCCAAAGCACAGAAGTAAAACCACCCAATGTTTTTGGCAAACTTCTGTGGATTCTGTGGTGTTCTCTAAAACTCACGAGTGATTACAGTTTGGCTAAGCAATGCTATGAATGTGGTGGTGCCATTCTGCTGTTATCTGCCTAGATCTAACAGCAGTAACAAAATTCTGCTCAGCCACACTTTTTTTCCCCATGTTATTTATTGTGTGCATATGGAGCTTTCTCTGTCACAAAAGAACTTTCTATGCACAGCACATCCATGATCATGTTAGCACATTTTGCATGAAGGTGCGAAAACAGAAATCTTGTGACAATATTATTGCTGTGGGTTAAATTCAGCTGAACTATGTTGATGGTAGCAGATAAGAATGGTGTATTTTTTAGCGTATTTCATAGCTGATGCAGAAGACATATTTAGAAGTACGCAAAGCATCTACTGTCTGCTGCCATCAATTATTCTGAAGCCAGAGTGAATGCTTACAGGCACTGAAGAAGGATATACAGCTGGTTCACAGATGCTTGATTGCTTGACAGTTAATAGCTCTCAGTCTGATATGTTGACTGTTTATAGTGGAAAATAATGCATTCGAATTAACAATGAGTTGTGTTGGAGATCCATTGATGGTCATGATTATCTGAAGGCTGTCTCATGTATGTAAGTCCTTCCTCTATGTGAAAAGCTGAAGGACATGACATGTCGCTTGCACATTCAAATACCTGTACAATATGAAGGACTTTTCTCCAGTTAGCGTTATATACAAGTTATGAACTAAGACCAGTGATCATTAGGATCATGAAATAGATGAAGACCAATGATAACCAAATATGCAAATCAATGTCAATTCAACCATTGTCACAGCAGCCGTGGTCCTCAGCAAGGATATCAAACATGAAGATTCAGCCCATGACTCTTTTCTGCATGGTGTACACTCTGAAAAGGACAGTGAAGTCAGATACTCAACAAATGGCACAAAGGAGGATGTGCCTCCTGGAATTGGTCCTCTAAGTGATGATGAACATTACCCAACAACTACTGGTATGAGTAATTAAGCACTATCTGTCTTATATTAATATACAGTGATACTTGTTTTTACAATATCAAGCCTAGCATTGACATAAAATTTGGAAATACTATCCAGTTTGTATTGATACAACATATGCAGATAATATACTGTTATCATTTTTAATAGAAAAAGGAAAACAGGGCCACATATTTAAAGGCATTTCTTTTGGCTTCATTTACCAAAACCATGAAACCAAAACCTCAAGTATAACTTAGCTTTGGATGAGCAACAGTGAGCCACAAATGTCAGTGCAAAGTATTTCAGGCTCATGAAGTTCCCTAAAATTTGCAGAAATTCTGCACGGATGTGTCATCCATATCCAACCCTCTCTTAAAGGAATAGGTTCAAAACTGCTTCTCAGCAATTTTACAAAGCCAGTTTCCTTGCTCAAAATAGTACTGCAATGGTCTGCTTAGTCCATGAAAGTTTCACTTGAAAACTGAGAGATATCCACCCAGATCAAATCAAGTTGCCATTCCAGTATCTGATATGGTGATCGTCCTGATATAATTGTTTCCTTCAGCAGAACTGGGAGTTGGACCATCCGTCCCCCATGCACCTTCTTGCATCTACGAAACCTGCTCCAGCAGTGGGGAGGATTCTCCAAAGCCAGTTTCTGTGTGGCACATAAGGCTGCAGGGGGAAATGAGGTAGAGAAAGTTCAGTTGTGCTAATGGTTGGGTGCTACTGTGGCACTGGATTGAGGCCTGTATTTCTTAAGATGTCAATGCTAAATTAAAAGGCCCTCCTCCTTCCCTCCCTCCCTCACCCCAGCAGCTGAGATCCTAAGCAAACTGGCTCATGCCATCTCCCTGCAGTTCTCTCCAGCTGCAGAGTCTTTCCACAACATTGGCAGAAGCAGCGTACTGCCTGATGTGAGAGTGAAGGAGCTGCTACTTCTGGTACCACCACCACCACCACCAGTTGCCTTTTAGCCTTTCCTGGTGTCTAGCCTTCCTCCTCCTCCTCACATCAGACCATTGTCCCACCTGCCTGCCTCCCTCTATCCACTTTGTTTTTTTTCGTTTTTTTTCTCCTTTTCACTTAACATTCTGGCCATTAAAACTGGTAAAGCTCATACTCTTTGGTAAAGAACTGGGTCAAACCAGGAGAAGCAGGGTGGTGGAATTTCTTCCCTCTCTGGAAGAACTCTAAATTGCACTTCATACAGATGTGTACATTCTTCTCTTTACTATGGAAATAGATTGCTGTCTTCTCTTGTGGAAGGGGACTTGCCTTTCTTACTGAACAGCGCTTTCACTGGTTGTGGTTTCACTGGTTGTGGTGTTTTGTCTTCTGGTGTTGGTGACAGTACTTCTCTACATCTAAAGCACATTCTTTTAGACGCAACTCAGACAATCAGCAACATTTCTGATACATTATGTTTTCTGGTGAATGGTGATAAAAGATTTGGCTTCGCATGGAATATCTAGTGGGCTGGTGGTGGTACTCTGTGATCTTCCTGACTTAATTTCCTTGGATTTAAACAGCAGCACCTTTAGCACTGAATAAAGCTGCATCTCTCAAACTGGTTGAACAGCCTTTGTGTCACAGAATGCCAACCCAAATAAACTTTCGAGATGAAACTGCAAATCTGTATTATCTAACTGAAGCGTGTGGCCTCATGCCTGGAACCAAGTCAAAAAATATTCCAAGAAGCACAATTTTAAAAAAGAAGCCGAGAAAGAAGACAAAAAGAGATCATGTTGATGGACTGGAGATACTACTGGGAATCCGGATGGTACCAACTCTTGGCATCTATCAAAGACATTTGATAGATCAGTTAAGGGTGCAAGCTGTTGTCCCTTCTTTTCTGCCTCTCTTGCTGCTACATTTCCTTCTGTTATTGCTACTGGTCTCTGGGGCACTGTCTGGAAAATCAGCCAGCTTCTGCAAATTGAGCTGATGACAATAGGTGGCTGTGAATGCAGCAATACTGTCCAAATTTTTATCTACTTTCCTCCTGCTCCTCCTGGTAATGTACACAACTGAGACCGCAAGGCATGTGTGTTTTAAAAAGACAAAGAGAACAGTCTGGATGGTTTTTCAGCAAATATAATACTGGAACTGATTCCAAACATCATCATAACAGCTGTTTCCTCCAGTGATGATTTCTTCAATCAGGAAAACCAAAATCAGCATCCACAGGATGGTGGTCACTCTGGATTGGAGACTGGAGACACAGTACCTACAGCAACCACCACATCAGATACATTGCCCACGGGACTTATTCCTTCAAGTGAAAAAGAAAGTATGCTGGGAAAAGGAGATTTTCATCATACAGGTATCAATATGAATAATGAATTATCACATTATGACAAGAATTATATTCTATTTGCATTATCTGCTTTCATTTCCAGATCCAGTTTTCTAGATAAAAGGGCACATCACTACTTAGAAATAGTCCTTCTAGATATTGGGAAAGAGTGAGTTACTTTCTGCTGTTCTCCTGTTTTCCAAAGAGGTAACAATTCTAATAATGTCTGAGAGATTTAGGGTATTTCTGGATGGATGCTCCTGTCACTAAGGCTTAAAGGGTATCATACAACTTTTCCATCTCCTTATTCATTTATATGGTAACTTTTTCTAAGAAGAATAAAAAAGACAGCAAAAGTGGTAGATCAAAATGGGAGGTATCCACTGTTAAAGGGCAGCAAATAGCAAGGTGTGAAAGAACTCCTAGCAACACCTTGGAAGGTTACTTCCATTTAAACTGGGCAGTACTGAACTAGAAGGACCAGCAGTATGGATGACTATATGGAGGCTTCATACATGGGTATACAGGGGAATGAATTCTGCCCTCATTCCTCTTTGGTCATTCTGAAGCATTCTGTTGTTTTATAACTGTTCTGGAAAAACAGCAGTGTGGATTCGGTAACTGCCAGGTTTTTCCTGCAGCACACAAATAAGTACAGCTTGAGATAAAATTGAATTATATTATTATTATTATTATTATTATTATTATTATTATTATTATTATTAGTAGTAGTAGTAGTAGTAGTAGTAGTAGTAGTAGTAGTAGTAGTAGTAGTAGTAGTAGTAGTAGTAGTAGTAAAAAACACCAGGCACAGTCAAAATTATAAAAACATTGACTGGTATATAACAGATACAAGTTTTAACCAAAAACCTCAGTATCTGTTAAATATTGGCGAAGTATGTATGCTGTTCCTAATTTTTTGTAGCTCTGATGGTGTGATTTCTGGGATCTGCAACTGCTTATATTACTGTGTGAAATTTCTTGATATTGTTCCCAAAGCCCCAATGACTACGGGGACCACTGAAGTGTGTTTCTTCCAGAGGCGAGATGTTCCAATGGCCAGGTCTCTGTACTTTGTACTCTGGCATCCCCGGGAATTGCAAGGTCAATGATCCAGACATTTCTTCATTCTATTACTACTCTGTCTGGTGTGTTATGTTCAAGTTATCTGTCAGTTTGGATCCAGAAATCCCACAAGATCTTGACTTCCTCATTTTCTGACACCTTCTCTGCCTGATGTTTCCATGGGTGTTTGGAAGCTGGCAAGTTATATTTTTTGCATAATGACCAGTGCACTAATTTTGCCACTCTTATCATGTCTAACTTTGTAATCTGTTTGTGCAATCTTTGGACATTCATAGATGAGGTGTGACACAGTTTCAATAATAATAATAATAATAATAATAATAATAATAATAATAATAATATGTTGATATAAACCTGTCAAAAGCAGTGCTCCTATAAGCACTGCTCCTATGAAAAGAATTAACTGATGTCGTCCAAACATCATTAGTTGCCCATTAGTCATTCAGTTTCCATTTAACAAAATATTTTAATAATTTTTAAGGGTTGAAGTCATGATTAAATATTGGCTAGAATCTTTTGCACAACAATTATAGACTCACTTTGATATAGTCACTGCTTTTGGTTGTGGAATAGAGTTTGGAAAAGTTACTTTTGGAGATTGTAACTTTCAGAATCCCCCAGCCAGCCTTTGGCCATTCTGTCCAGGGGATTCTGGCAGTTGTAGTTGAATTGTTCTTCTTCTGTGCTCTGATGTAGGTTTTGTGTGTGCTGCCCTGTTCATTTCTGTGGATATGACAATTGTGTATAAAAGAAGCAAGCATGGGTTCCCCTTCATTTAATTAATTCACTTAATTTGAAGTGAATAGGGAGATCTGAATGCCTAGGAGGCTATTAAAACATCTTCAGGAGTTTGGCTCTGAGCTATTACCTGCCAAGGACTTGAAAAGCCAAAGCAGGGGAGGTATTTACTCCTGCCTTATTTATCATCACCGCAACAGTGACATTCTCCAATGAGAGTGTTGGACATGCAGAAGCAGATGAGGAACCGTTGTCAGTTGCTGGTAAACCTGGACAGAGGAGTCAAGGAGGTTCTACCACAAACAGAACAATCACTGATGTCGTAAAAATACTTACCTCTCCAAATGAACGTGATCGTGAAAATGAGCTTTCTCAGACAGGTACTGTCAGTGGGGCTAATTAATTCATGTAATTAAATATAATCCTAAAAGAAAATTATATTTCTCTTACTTTCAGTTTGGCACCTCATAAGACAGAGCATTTTTGCATGTCAATACCAGGGAGGTAGACTCTTCTTAGAACTCTCCCATTGCCTCTGCCACACTTAAGGGCAGCGGGCTGGCCAAGAAGGTAAAGGACAGAGTTTGTGAGCTTTCCCTAGCAGGGTGAGCTAAGTACATAATTAGGAAGGAGTGGAAAGATTATTATTTGGGGGAAAATGAACAGGAGGAAATGGATAATCCCTGTTCTGCACCAGTGTTTCAAACCAGATGACCTCTTCCCTTGTACTGTTTTTGTAAAAGTTTTACATATTGGCAATACATTCACATGTTTCCATCGGTCACATATGTGGCCTGGGCCTATGAATACCTAATTTAAAGTATATTCTGAATGTTGAGACATTAGCACACTAAGCGCATCTTGATGTTATGGGAGCAGTCACTTGGAGACGTTACTGGCTTGAATGACATCTCCTAGCAACCCCAATCAGCTTTGGGGGGATAATGTGACAGAAGCTTCCTTTAATAATGGAGTAGGGGCTGTCTAGCTAAACAGAAATATTATTTTGTTTCAGAAATACTGACAGTAATAAAAAAGGGAATTATTAATGGGGCCAGGTTGTGTGGATTAGTTATATTTAATTAAAGAACCGTTATTTTTATTCATTGCAACGGTTCCAAAACACTCAGCCCACATGCTTGGACTCTGTGAAAAAAACAAGCTAGGATATACCACTTCTCTCTTTTTATGTTGTTGTCATTTTCATGCATTTTAACTGCATTATTTGGCATTTACAAAACCTGATGGCTTAAAGTAATTCTGTTGACATTAATAGGGCTGTGAAAGCACTGATTATCTAAGCAGTTAAATAAATACCTAAATAAAAGTGCTTACACAGCAAGTGCCACTCTTTTTCCAAGATAAGAGTGTAAACAGAAGTGCAAAAGATATTATAGGCAGTGATTCTATAAACATTAAATTCTCAAAATGCTTCATCATCAAAGCAGATGAGATATCTAATGATGGGATGAAACATGAAGAATCTACCCAAGACCCAGTATCATATGGTACACATCTTGAATGGGACAGTGAAGAAATCCATCTCTCAAACACATCTAGCAAAGAAGTGGCCCCTGGAATTATTCTTCCAGTTGAAAACGAGCATAAAAATGAATCATTTTATACAGGTACTCTCTAGAAAAACATAATTCTGCTCATCCCCAAATCATGTTATACCATTTCCTACAAAAGTTGTCATCTTGGCTTCACTCAAGTCAAAAGGGCTTGGGCTAACCACCTTTAATATACAGATCTTAGTAGAAGTAGTTGACTCTGTATCATACGAAATGTGCTTGTAAAATTGTGCCTCTGATCTAAACAACCATCATTGTAACAGTTGTGGTTGCCACTGATGAGACTAACAATGAAGATTCTATGAATAATACGTTGATCCATGGGATCCATTCTGTCGGAAGCCATGAAGACAGACATTCTTCAAATACATCTAGAGATGGGATTCTCCCTGGCATTGCTTCTACAAGTGAAAGCAAACATGACAAAGATTTGGAAAGATCCCATACAGGTACAAGGAAGAAAAGATAATACATCTTTCAAAATTTCTGAATGTGTTTGAATAATGTATGCCCCTCCCCTGCCTTTAAGGCAGAACGTCCCTTGGTAGCTTACAGTTTGAAAAAGAGTTAACAATAATCTACAGGCAATTAAAGAAATTCAAGACCCAGATGAAAACAGCAGCCACTCACTTCATGCACAGTGAATCAATAAAATGTTAGATGAAATAAACTTTTTTGAAAGGTTAAAGGTAATATAAATGAGACGATATATCAGGACTGGGGAACCTGTTAAACCCCCCCCCCCCAGTTCCTATCAGCCCCTGCCAACCCAACGTATGATAAAAGTGAGGGGGGTAATGTGTACTTCTTTTTATAGACAGAATTCCTATGAAATGGGATGGTATTTTTATTTCTCCAGATGTTGTTAGTACATTCAGAATGTATTTTTAGGATGTAATTCTAATTTGGGAATCCAAAGAGTTAGTTCTATTAGATCATGGTCACATACACTCTCCTTCCTCACCCATTTCACTAGAATTCAGATGGTGTTCATAAAGCACCATAAAATGTCAATAAAATGGATTTCAGAGAATGAGAAGGGAGAGGCTATGCAAACATAACCTTTAAAATATATTCAACCGCCGTTGTAACAGTCAACTGTATGGATGACAAAAATGTTTCTTATGATTGAGGGAGGCATAAAATAGGCTACCCTTGTCTACAGCAGTGAAAGCCAGTGTAGTATAAGCACAGGTAGAGATGATCTTTTACATTGAATTGTTTATCAGACTGAGAGTAAACATTAAAAGATGGCACCTTTTTTTGTTTTTCACATATAGATTAGACTTTTTCTTCATTCTTCCAAATATTGCTCATAAAGTGGAATTTCATTTTCCTGGACACCACTACTCCCATGTGCTTCCCTGCACCTGCTCTAGAGGGTCCTGTCACCCAGCAGACCAGATCTGGGAATGGGGAGAGGGAATCCATTCTGCTAACACTGTGCATTCCAATGACAGATGGACAATAACGATTTTGATCCAATTAGGGGTAAATCCAATTTTAGTCCCAACAGATTGGGCCTATTATGTCAATGAAAACCATATAGGTGTTGGCTTACTGAAGGGTAGTTAACTTAATGGAGTTGGACAGTAACAATTGGATTTAGGCCTTTGCTCAGATAGGAACAGTGTTAAATGCAGTATGATAGTAAACTAAAGTCAGTGGCTAAGTTCTGTTGATATACACTCAAATTTGGAATAGATCTAGGAAAGGTGTTTATAAAGCTGTATAAAATGATGTACTATACCAGAGGTGGAGCCATGTGAATCTATGGCAGCTGACCATAGCAATTGACTAGTGTATGATGCCATGTGGTGGTTTATATGTTGTGGACCACAGAGGAAGGAAAAGCATATTATATAGCCCCAGCCATAATCATGATGGCTTCTGTCTCCAGAGTGACAGACTATACAATTTGATGGATAGAAGATAAGATTCCTGGGAGAGTGAGTTAGTCTAGAGTTCATTCGGTACCAGAGATTTTTAAAACGTCAAATACAGATACCAGTAAGGAAAAGAGAGGACACTTGTTTATCAGTTTTCCTGCCTAGATTAGGTATTGTTTTCCTTTAAGATTATATAGAGATAGAACACAGATAGAATAGAATGAGTGTAATTCTAATTCAACTTACATTTCCTTCAGTGAGAATAGTAATTAGTAAAGCAGTAGGAAAAGCACAGTATGTAACATTGACTCAACCATCTTTGTAACAACAGTAGTTCCCAGCAGTAGCACTCACTACGAAGACTCATCCCATGACACAGTGTTGCACAGGGAACATTCTGAATGGGATAGTGAAGAAAAATACCTCACAAACACATCTGGAGAGTATTTGTTGCCTGGAATTATACATCCAACTGAAAGTGACCATGAAAAGGAATCTTCACATACAGGTACCAGCCAGAAAATAAAAATAAATAAATATAGATGTTTGTAAACTTTTTATTTTCTTGAAATAAAGGGGAGCTGTATGGTTAATACAAAATAAAATACAAATGCAAAGATAGGTGATACCTTTATAGACCACTAAAAATCATTATAAAATATGCGAGCTTTCGTGGATCAAACACCATCAGGCTAGTACCAGTGTGAAGAACTTAAAGTCCAAATGTTCTTCGCAAGATGGATTTTGCCAGGCATGTCTTCATCCATGGTGCAATTAAAACATAACAAATTACAATATTAAAAACATATACCATGTTTTCCCAAAAATAAGACAGGGTCTTATATTAATTTTTGCTCCAAAAAATGCATTAGGGCTTATTTTCAGGGGATGTTTTATTTTACAGTCATGTCATCTTCTGGTTGCTGCACAATGCTGCACAATGGTGGAGGGCGGGGTTTCACTTAACTAGGGCTTATTTTGGGGGGTAGGGCTTATATTACGAGCATCCTGAAAAATCGGAATAGGGCTTATTTTCAGGTTAGGTCTTATTTTCGGGAAAACAGGGTATGTAGTGTACCTTAATAGGGGACAATGAAAACAAATGTTCTACTTAAAACATTTGTTTACCTTTTTTAAATAGTGATTCTCAAAGCTGTTCTTGTAAAGTATCTAGAAAAGATTTCCTGTCTGAAATAATTCTTGAAATCTGAAGCAACCATGAAGACATCTCATTGGCTGAAATCCTGTTATTTAGTGTAAGCCAAATCATGACTTTCAATCTGGTCTTTCCTGGTAAACCAAGAATCTCTGCTGTGATACTTGGGGCATGTGCATGCATGCACCAAGCCAGTATGAACATGCCCCTCACCCCCGAGTTATCAAAACAGGGACAGTTTGTTTACTGGGGAGAAACAGATCAAAAGTCATGGTTTGCCTTATACTAATCAACAGAATTTCAGCCACCAAGTAACAGCTAAGTAAAGGATTTTTAATAATTTTAATACTTCTGATGCTAGATAAGAGATTACTCAGTCTACAACTATATGCCATAGGTTTCATGTCGGAAAACCGATAGCATATTCAACACAATGTAGGGGTTAGTAAACATTGAGAAATATAACCATGCAAACCTACCACTTGAAAATATTCAACCCATTATTGCAACATCTATTGCCTCCAGTGATAGTGGCAGGCATGCAGATGTTACAAAAGGGCCATTACTGCATGACAAGCAACCTGAATGAGACAGTGGAAGTGAACATATTAATAAAATTCAAAAGGTTGCTAACTGTACTATGTGGGAAGTGGCTGTACAAATGTTACATAATATTCAAACATTTGCCCATTATAACAGTTCAAGGTTCCAGCAATGATGCCAAACATGAAGATGCTATGCGTGATCCAATGTTACATCAAGAACAAGGCAGAGAAGATAATTATCACACAAATAACACAGAAGATAACATATTTCTGGAAAATATTCCACCAACTGGATACAGTAGTGATGAGAAAATATTTCATACAGGTAGTAATGAAAAATCAGTTTCTCATCATATGGGGCCTGGGGAGTCTCTTAGGGTAATTCCACCTCTGTTCACTCCTGGATTCTTACCTTTGGTCAACTAATGAAGTCCAGCATATACAGTCCACAATATCTGCACAGGCTCTATTTAAAAATAAAGTTCTTGACAGTATAAATAAATAATACAGCCGTATATTGAGCATAAAATCTGTTCAGGTTCTATTTTAAAAGGAAGTTCTTATAAGTATAAACAAAGAATGGGTGGTCAGTCATGGGGAGGTGGTTGGTTTGGATAAGACACCAACGTGTATTTGAAATATCCAAACCTAAGTTCATTGTTGGTTCATCAAACAGTTATTGTACACAATGATCCTGAAGACTCAACTCAGGAGCCATTACCTCCTACCCATCAGCCTGGCTGGGACCCTGAAGAAAAATATCCCACTAATACTTCTAGAGATGATGTGCTGGTGGAAGTTGATATGGATAGTAAAAGTGAACATGATCTTTCATTTACAGGTATTGCTCTGAATGATGTGTTCAGTTCAACATGACACATGAAATAATATACAGCTTTTCAATATGCATTTTATTTACTGATGATATATTTTATTAATGTCCAGATTATTGAACTAAGCTAGTACCCATACCATGATCAAGGGCCTTATATCTGCAGACTGAATATTTTTACGTTGAATATATGTCATCTTAACTGGTCTATAGGGTATGGCTATTAATTTCTGAGCATGTTAAAAGAAGCAAGAGGTTGTTCAGAATCTGTATCTTGCATTCTACTTTTTGACATTCTTACTAACTCATCCTTTATTATTAGCATCTGCTGAAAGCATACATTGATTTTGCTGAAAGGGACATTTAGAAATGGCGTGATTTGAAATGGAACAGACAGAAGTTAAATCTTGTAACAAATTTACAGTGCATGGGAGACAGAAGGAGGTAAAAAATGAGAAAGTTGAAAGCTGGGCATAATTTGTCAGTGATCAGTCACAACAAGCAGGGAGGTAGTTTGTAGCTTCTGAATTGTGTTCTTATCAGTCCAAAGTGTGTGGCACGTGTGTCATGGGGATTTCAACTCTCAGTGTCAATCCCTGATCCTAGGTGGCAAGGGAAGAAAATTAAGCGAGCAGCAGATGGATAGAGTGGGACTTATGCACAATCAGAAGAGTTATTTGGAGAACTTCTAAAGTTATAGCAAATCCCTTCAAGCAAGACTGTGACACACTTGCATTTTGTCTACTATTTGGACAAGCACATTAGACCTGTTCTGCTGGGAGACTGATGGGTCAAAGTGAAACACAGGTGATAGTTCTGAAAATTTATCATTTTTAATTACTCTACTGTTGCCATAGATGTGGTTTTTCATGGGACCAAAGAAGATTCAACCCTTGAACCAGTGAGTCAATGGGGTAGTGAGGACCAGTACACTACACAGTCCCCAGCGGATGTCTTAGTTCCTGGAATTGTTCCTCGAAGAGGAATAAATCAAAAAAATAAAACTGATCATACAGGTATCCAGTACAATGGTGATGGGATCTTTTCTTCCCCCTTTCTCTGTTGGGTCAAATAATTGTCTATTGTTAATTTCTGTGTTTATTTTGAGTACATACACATTTTCATGCATCCCAAGAATACTCTATGGGGTATGTCATTCTTTCCATTGGACATAATGACAGGCTGAATTTTAGAGATTTTTGTTTGCGAAGAACCTCCCACTAAGTCAGTAGCTCAGTTTAGGCCAATCCCAAAGACCCCATACCCATGATATGGATTCTTTTATAACCTATTGCTTGACATACAGTATACGTGGATTTCTTGGTTAGTTTGTGGGTTGGCTAGTTACAGTTGTATCACCTTTCTTCCACTGAGTTCACGAGCATCATACAGCACTGTGCTTCTGCTTGAGAAGGAATGACTAGACTAAGGTTACTGAGGAACTGTCAGTAGAACACAGGTTCTAGTTCTCAGTGGGACTAGAAGCTGTGTTTTCCAAGTTTTAGCTCAACACATTTGAGTTGACTGTACCATGTGAAAAAGACATCATATAGCTAAAATAAGGAAACAGAATTCATGGTGTATTCTTGTCTCTAAATTTAGGTTTGAAATTATCCAGTCAGATTCCTAAACTAATATTTTTTATGTTAAAGTGTGTAGAATTCACTACTTAATTTATTACTTGGTGGTTAATAAAGTGCTGTTGTGTAGTTACACAAAAGACAAAAATTTTAAAGGTGAGTTTCCACAAGCTAAAAAACCCATAGATATTATATCTGTTGCACACCCAACTGGGCAATTAAGTAAGCAAGAGATAATTTATACAGAGATTTCTTACACTATGCTATTTGCATAACTGTGCACCAGGATTTGAGCCGGTGTTATAACTCATAGTTCTGTTTCTGTGGACGAAGCATCATGCAAATGAGAAGCGTACAACAATATATCTGACTGTTTTGAATGCAAAGGCCTTTTCAATGACTTTTGGCTACTGAAATTGTGAGAATCTCATGTATGTGTGCCTGACCTTCTAAATTACAAAAGTAAATACATCCTTGGAACCTGAAATGGCTGTTTTCAAATACTCCCACTACAGACTCTTGTGAAATTTATGTGGCATATGTAGATAATGATATTTTAAAATAAAATAAATAGATAATCATTTCATCACTCAGGATTGTACATTTTTGCATTTAGTTTCTTATCATTGTCAGTGTTCAGCTCTTTATTCTGCCACCACATATTTCTACCCTTTATTAGACTATCTCATAATGATATTTCTCAAAATGAATGTATTGCTTTGCATATATATTTTTTGTGTTCCATACTTCTAAGAGTCCTTTAACTTGTGCCTTTTTATCACAATTAATGACAAGTTGGAAGATCACCATATATTTCAAGATGGCAGTGTGATGAGATCGTTTAGTTGTACTCTTTATAAGACTGGGCTGCTTCCTCCTATCAATTGCTAGTGTTTTTTCAAGCTAATAACTGGAGCATTAGTAATATCTGTAGCCATTAGAGCGGTGATACTAACTATATGTGAAAACAAAAATACGAATGCAACTGAATCAGTGTTTTGACTTTTTAAAGATAAAGAATGAAAATGCAGGTGAAATGCAATAGCTTTTAATGTAATAGCTTTTAACAATACTTCCTAAAGCATGTGAGTGAGTTAATGGGACTGATAGGAGCTGCTGCACACAAATGTCCATCTCCTAAGATATTTCCATGTGTATACAGGCACAACAATGTCACCATTTGCCAAATTTAGCAAGGAAAATGGTTCTTTGCTCCTGTGCTGCTTAGATTTGAACTACAGGATATTTCCTTAGCTTGCTTCTTGTCCATTACTACTGGAGACATTCTAGTAAACCATACCTTTCTGCAACTGGAGGAAAGTTTGATTTAAAGAACATAACAAAATCTGAGGTTTATCTGTACTACAGCCAATATGCACCATCACAATTTTCCTCTTTTTAAGCTTTCAGTATAGTAAGAATTTAGTAGAAAAGGTTTTGGTTCTGTAAATATCCCAGTTCACAATTGGTTCAATCATCATTACAACAGTTGGGGTCTCCAGTGATGGAGCCAAAAGTGAAGAATCAACACAACATCCATCAATGCATGGGTTGCATCCAGGAGGGAGTAATGACGGTGAAGTAAATAACACTGAAGATTATAGAGTACCTGGAGTTTTTTCGGAAGTTGGCAGTGATTCTGACAGACATTCCTCGACTTCTACTGCCAGTAAGAGTTCAGCGTTCGAGGACTTTCAACTATCTCTTTGCTTTGTTCATACCTCTAAATGCTGAGGGAATAGGGTATGGAAACTACTAGATTTTAGGTACATCTCTTACTATGAGCACATTCTTTCTCTTACATAGTGTCTTGCAAAGCTGTTGCAACACTATTTTATTTAACATTTTTGCATTAGGAGGTGTGTCATTATTTCTTAACAAACATTTCATTGGGAACAGGTGGACTGGGAATGTTTCTGCCTTTGCTCACTTTGGTGGCTTCTTTTCCAATCTTCAAGTAAATATGGCTACAGACCGAATGGCTGACATCCACATAGTTTTCCACTCCTTGGGAAATTAACTGACATCCCCTATATAAAATTTATGATGTGGAGTCATTATTTGGCTTAAAATTTTCTGTGAAACATTTTGCAGAAGAATTCAAAATAAAGGGTAGCTAATTAAATAGATCTAACCAAGTAAGCCAAGAGAGCAGTCTATTAAAAACAAATATGGTCCCAGAACACTGGCCTAAATCCAACAGCTAGTCCCAGCTAGACTAGATACATTGAGTCAATTCTTGAATGGATCATAATAATCCAGTTTAGTCCAAAACTGATAAAGCCTTCTGAGATGTTCCAGTGGAACATTCAAAGCAGTCCCCCAGCATGCTCTCTCTATTATTCTTGGGTTTGGATTTATTACTCACCTACTCATATTTGTTAAATATTTCTGATGTGGAAGTGATGAAGTACATGGAGGAAACTCTCAGCATAACTGCTGGATAGCTCAGGGATTTAGATATCTGTCTATGGAGCCAGAGGTTAGGAGTTCGATTCCCCACTGTGCCTCTCTGACAAGGGCTGGACTTGATGATCCATAGGGTCCCTTCTGCCTTTCTAAGAGTATAAGGACCGGCTGAAGTGAAAGGAGGCATTTGTACAGGTATTCTGCTGGCTGAAGTCCAGTAATAAGTTGCAACTAGAGTAGGCTTATTGAATCAATAGAACAAAGGAGATAACTCACCAAATCCCCATTGATAAATTGGGCCTACTCTAGTTGTGACTTACTACTGGATTTCAACCTACTAAGTCCTTAGGACAGGGTGAGACAGCAGATGAGTGGGATAATGGTGGAGAGCAGAACTAAGGCCTATTCCTCTTGGGAATTCTAAGTCTTACTCTAAGTAAGGAATATTTGCCCATAGCACATGGGCAGCAAGAGATGCCTGTCATAGCATAGCATGCTAATGAATCTTTGGCATTTGAATACATACTGTCATGGAAGTGGAGCGAGTTGTACACATTTTATTTGTGGATGACAGTTATGAACTTAATGGGAGAACATAATGCAAATAAATAATAATTTATTTGCATTATGAATAATAAATTCTGCTTTACTTTCTGCTGTAGATGTTGTCTTGCGATACACACTCTTTCTGAATTCAAATGGAACTGGACTTTCTCTCTGAATTTTGTAATCACATTGAGTTTTGCAATCAGTATGTAATATGGGATGGTGTGTTCTGATCCACTTTGATTTGTTGATTAAATGGAGTTCTGTGGCTTGTAAGTAATGACACTGTTGGATCAACTGTCACCTCTAGACACTCATATAGTGACTTTATAGAGACTAAAACATGCAGTGATGTGGAATCTGTGCACCTATTTTAAATATCAGATGTATTTATTTTGGATATTACTTGAATCACCAATACTGAAAACAGTTGTTAAAACCATGAGACTTGTTTTCAGTGCAATGTTGGGGCATGGATTGATAAAGCTATTTTTACTTAAATGTACAGGTAATGTTCTTTGAATTCAACTTTTCAGAATTAAAGTGATATAGGCATTCTTCATCTGCAAAGGACATGAAAGATGGACCCTTATCCACAAAGGGCTTGTGGAATTTAGTACTGCATCTCACTATATGAATGCTCCATTTCCTTCTTGCTGTTATAGCTGTCTCATATTCTGGGAGAGAAAATAGATAAATGCTTTAAAATTGTTTGCTGATCTGAAGTTTCTACTGTGGTGGGGAGCGAAATAAGCAAGTAACCCAGTTGTTCAATCTTGGTTGACTCCTCAGCTAGGAACTATGATTTATATGGGGCCAGGTGCTGCTGCATTTTACTATCTTCATGCAAGAGATTATGGTTGTGTTGTGAAAATGATTCTTAGCAACTTTCTGCATTTCCTTTCAGAATGCCATACACTATTCTGTGAAAATTTAAGGTCATAGGTTTTAGATTTATATAACACAGCTATAAAGAGTGCATGTCTTCAATTTAGGTATTAACCCTGAGGAACGTGGAGGGGGAGTGTCTCATACAGGAAAGAATGTCACACCTTTACCAGGAGAGTTCCCGAAAAGCCAACCACGAAAGGCTCACATACCAGGTCGGTTTTTGAATGGTGCCATTTATACCTAGCATGAAGTCATCTTGGTTTATGCCTGCACTTCTTCCTGCTATCACTGGAATGGGTGGACATATAGCTCAGATTCTGAACACATGCTTAACATACAGAAAGTTCAGTCTCAGGGAATTTAAGTTAAGGACTCTCACACAGCAGATAGAAGGGAAATAGGTGGGAGTGGCTGAACTCCATGGGAAATGTAAGGAATTAAGGAACTGGTGGTCTCTCTGCCCAATAGGCTGTACACTGACTGCCTTTCAAAAAATTACCAGTCTCCTAATCCCTTGATGCAAAGGATTAGAGGACTGGTACTCCCACCCATTTCTTCTCTCTTCACAGAACAAAATGGCTGATGGAGACTTCCTAACCCAGCTGTGCATAAAATTTCTATGAGAACTTTGATTTCTAGGCTAAAGTCCCCAGAATTCTAGCTGAAGAAATTCCTGGTGAATTCTGGGGGCTGAAATCCAAGAAATAAGAAGTCCTGTGTCTAATGGTCATATTCCACTGATAATTTCAATGAGAAGCACATTTATGTTTTTAATATGTTTTCATAATTACATTAGTTTCTCCACTTGAGAGAGTACTGTTTCTAGATACAGGGCCAGTGTCTCATTTGCTGAGGCCCTTTGTGTGATGATATACCTTTAGGTCCTGAATAGCAGGAAACAAAGTAAACAGCTGAGGAATTCCATTATTTTAGCATATTGACTTGGAATCAAACCACATTATTTTGATTGTCTGGATACAGTATGATGATCAGGGAGAGAGGATATCCTATTTATACTGGAACCCAGTGCAGTCTCAAAACTTCCTCTTGAGGCCATGGAAAACCTTTAGAGCAAATTTTTGGGTGGACATGGAAGGTTCTAGGGGAGAAGGGAACAAGGTCCCATCACACAAGCTGACAGAAGCAAGTTATTGATTTGGTGTCAAAAGTACTTATTTCCAACAAAATACTCTTTGTTCATACTTTGTCCTCTTAAGTGTGAAACAATGTGAAATGCATCACCCCAAAACTGAAGCTATTACAGTCCTCCTTCACATATCAGAACAATTGCTAAATCTTGCTGCTCAACTGCATGCCACTCTGTTTCTCATACATGCCTGAGCTGTGATGTGCCACATGTTCACCACTCAAATGGAAGTAAATGGAAGGCTGTACTTGTGTTAGCTGGAAACCTTCCTCATCTAAACAGAGAAATCAGGGTAGATGTGGACAATTGTCTATACATAGCCAGCCATATAGACAATTGTAGGCAACATGCTATTAAATTACTTGCCTAATTCTTGGAGATTAGCCATTGGTTTGCCTAAATGGACTCCCTGTGCTTTTACTGTTGCCAGAAAATTTACATTACAGCATTGGAAAGGTATATGCCTACCCCCATAATTCAATGGATAGAGGGCCTTACAATGTTATTGCCAACAAGTATGCGCAGATATATGTTTTAGATATTTGAAAACCCTTTTATGGAAGCTTATGTACAGACTTTTTTTCTTTCTGCCCCCCTCCTTTTCCTTTACTTTTGAAACATATCATTATTATGCTTCTACTTTTGTTGTATTTTCTTCTGAAGTATTATGTTTCTTTGCTTCTTAAATTTCAACTAATAACATTTTTTGGGGGGGGGGGACACACAGTCTTATATACCCATAAAGATAGTTGTAGGTAGAGAAGGAGGAAATATGGTTTTACTTTGTGTGTAAACCAGCCCTCATAAAGTATTCAAGCTCCATTGTTTCATATAGAAGTAAAATAACTGAGGAAGCAAAGTGGGATATTAAAGAAGTTATGTCAGCTGTCTGGTCAAATGACAAGCAAACACACTTTCCCATGTTTTTTCTCACACTTGCATCCACAGATTGGCTCATCGTAGTTGCTTCTCTCTTGGCACTGGCGTTGATACTTGGTGTATGTATTGCTGTGAACAGTCGGAGGAGGTAAGGAATGGTTTTCCAAGTTTTCCATGGGTTCGTGCCAGGCATTTATTTCTGTTGATCTTTTCACTGACATCTTCTAAGATCTGACATCTTTAGAGAATGCAGAGAAGGGAACAGCTCCTTACTTTATGAGACCCTCAGCTAAAAGAATACTGTAAGGCACAAAAGTGAGATAACTGCAGTTCACTCTTAAAACTCTCACACATTTAAGGTTCTGGCTCTCTCTGTGTGTTCCTATTGGAGGTGGTCTCTCCATATGAAGAGAGGAAGTGGAGCTAGGTGGAGTCACACTGTCCCTTCAGTTGGGTCATCACCATCCTCCATCTGTAGATGGCTACTCTTTAGAAAATGATTTTCTAAGGTTTTAGGATGGCTGTATTTGGTACCTGGCTGTAGAGGTTGAAAGTTTGGTTCTCCACGGTGCCTCCTGCAAATAGAGCCATCCTTTGTGGCCTTGGGCAAGCTGTACAGTCCTAAAGTGCTACCAAAAGAAGATAACTGGTAAACAATTTCTAAGTAGTCTACATCAAGAAAACCCTGAAAAAGTTCATTGTGAATCAGAATAGACTTAACAGCATGTAATTATTATTAAGGGCAAGTATAGACATTAGAGCAGGGGTCCCCAACCCCTGGGCTGTGGACTGGCACTGGTCTGTGGCCTTGGAAGGATCGGGCCGCCAGGACAGACGAGCGGCAAGCAGGAGGTGAGTGGTGAACGAAGCTCTGTCTCCTGTCAGCGCGCTCCTATTAGGTTCTAATGCTGCTGCTGATCTGACAGGAGGCGGAGCTTCGCTCCCGTCCTGCTGCTAGATCAGCTGTGCCTGTGGCATTAGAATCTAATAGGAGCCTGCGCTTCTATTATGTTCTAAGGTGCTGCTGATCTAACAGGAGGCGGAGCTTCAATTGCAGCTCACTTCCTGCTCCTGCTTGCCATTTCCTTTATGAGCTCGATTCAAAGCTATCCTCCAACAACCTACTGCATAACAAGTACCCCCCCCCCTCCCCAGGTCCTTGGGAGAATGGTCTTTAACTAAACCGGTCCCTGGTGTCAAAAAAGTTGGGGACCACTGCATTAGAGAACCTGTCAGCAAAGTTAAATATAGATGTAAATGTTGTTCTTGCAAGTGAGGATGAAATCCCCAGGTTCTCTTCCCACTGGCTAAGGTGATGAGGTTTTTTTGGGAGGGGGGTGAGAGTGGCAGAAAAACAATTATATTTTAGACAAAACCCATTTTTTTTCACCTTTGGTACAAAAAGCAGAAGGTGTTTTTTTGTGAGAAAGAGTGTATTTTGCACATGCACCACTGTATTTTGTGTACCCCCTTTTAATGCAACATACAAGTTTTCAGCACAAAATACAATATTTTCATATGAAGTAGATTTTTTTATTTTTTATAATTTTTTTATTTATTTTTTGCTGCTAATGATGACAAAGCCACTGATCTGTTTCCTCACGTGCAAAAGCACTGGAAAAATAATTCAGGAGTTGACTGTTTTTTCAGTGGGGAGTCTTGACAAGTGAAGACCTCCTCTTTGTCAAGGATGAGAACATTTGCAACGCTTCTTTATAATCTTAGAGCCTGATGCCCTCAATTGTACATGGAACTTCTATGTATGTAGGATGTTCTCTGATGCCGAAAATCATCTTCGACAAATGAAGTTTGTTTTTTTTATTTATTTACAAATTTTAGCCCCTGATTTGATCTCTGAAACATCTCACTAAGCCTCAGGGCATTTGGCTCAAAGTTAAAGCCAAGCATAAGCTATGAAAAGATAAAGAAAAGGCTGGAGAAGCAATCATAAGATCAAGCGATAAGATCAGAATGCAGAGGTCAAACTACTGTACATGGTTCCTGTTGCTAATGCATCCTGTGATCTGATGACCTTACTACTGTTAGGTCATAACAGAGGGTGATCCTGTGACAATCATAGTTGAAGGCATTTGGTTTAATACCTCCTGCACCCACTCTTGCTTGAATGGATTAGACTGTAACCAGTGGTGGGATTCAAATAAATTAACAAAAGGTTCTATGTCCTAATTACCATTTTAACTATACCAAAAGATCTACGCAGACACCCTAAAAAGAAAACGCCTTGCTTTCTTGCCGGATTCTGTGTCCTGGCGCTCGTCTGGCCCAACTGGGAAGAGCCGGCCAGCCCTTTTTTGGCCGGGAGTCCTTCTAGCTCCCATCCCCACCCCAAGGTGGCGAGCTTCCACGAAGGACAGGTGGTGGGACCCCCGGGGGGGGAGGAGGGGGAAACAAAGGCAGGCCCCGCGCCAGGAAAAGCCGGGAAAAAAGGAAGCGAAGACTCACCGGGTCCTCCGGGGAAGCGGTTTATTTCCCCAGCCCCACCCCTTCTCCAACTTTTGGCCAATGGGGATGGAGAGTGGGAAGTCCCTTCCAAAACCAACCCGGGGAGACACGTGGATGGTGTTCAGTTTACAGGTCCTCAAGGGGTGTGTGTTGAAGGGGGGAGCTTTCACGAGGGGGTGGGGGTCGGGAGAAAAATGATGAGGGCTTTCTTTCTGTTTTGTTGTGCGCCGTGCAAGTCGTGATATAGGATTTTAAATACATGTGTGCAGTGGTGGAATTCAGCAGGTCAGCAAACGGTTCTGCAGAACTGATAGTACATTAGGTATCGGTTCTGTAGAACCGGTGCGAACCGGCTGAATCCCACCACTGACTGTAACTAAGAACTAACAGGAATTATGCATATGAATTCCTTGATTATTCCTCCTTTGATTTTCCTCTACACCCCCTTTTTTCTCATTTGGTCTTCCTTATGTCAAACCTTAGTTCCTAGCCCTACAACAGTGGTTCCCAACCTTGGGTCTTGGACTACAACTCCCAGAAATCCTGGCCAGCACAGCTAGTTGTGAAGGCTTCCGAGTGTCTTAGTCCAAGAACATCTGTGGATGCTGGGAACCACTGAGATAGAGAAACTAGAGATGTGCAAATTAGTGTTATTGGACTGCAGCTCACTAAATTCTCCAGGCAACATTGCTGTAGTCTAAAACCACAAATAGGCACACCTCTAGTTCAGGCAAATTTCATGATGTGAGCCGCTTCAGTGGGCCAGAACACTGTTCACTCATTGATGATGATATTAGAATTAAAGTACAATTTGGTGTGAAGAATGAATTCAAATATACTTGTTCAGAAGAAATATCCAAAGGATTTTTTTGCTTCTGCACAAGAGCAAAAACATGAGCACTTTTTTGGATCAGGAGCAGAGGGTTGTTTTAGGGGAAAAACACAACCTTGTATTTTGTGCAAAAGACTATTTTTTCCCTGCAAAAAAACATAGCACAATTATTCTACCCAAAGAAGAGGAAAGGAGACGCAAGGGCAAAAATGAAAAAAAATGCACCAAAATATTCCCCAGTATGTTCCATCAGGGAGAAAACATTTGGAATTTCTTGGTCTAAGCAGTGAGAACAAAATAAGCGAAAGGTGACATTCCAATCTCATACTGCAGCCATGTGCCTTAGATGCAGCTTATGGTCTAAGCAGGGTGGGGGGATTTTGAAGTGATGTGTTTCCCTGCTTCCCTGGTGATGCAGGGCAGTTCCCTGCTCTGCATCACCAGTAGTGTGAGTCCTACAGAATTGCAGTCTACTGAAGAAATTCTCATCAAAACTGAAAAGACCTCAACTTTATTTGCTGCTGTTATTTCTCTAAACTAAAATACTGAGGCAAATTCTGAGGGGAAACATCAGATGAACTTGTTTTGTCAGGGCATGGAGAGAAGGGATTCCACACATCTGTGGAAGGGAATTTTCCTAGGGAATTATATGAACAAATAATACTCTTCAATGCATAAATAATACTCTTCAATTGTGGCTGTAGAAACCAGAGAAAGTACATATAAAATATTCTGTTAAATGGTCCTGTTCTTCATACATTTTGAAGAACCTCCCCCCCTTGAATCAAATTTGTTCCCAATGAATAAAGCTGGCCCTTAGTAATCAAGTAAAGCTTTGATTAATGCCTGTAATTCCACATAAAATCAGTGGAATTCACTTCATATTTACCTCAGAATGCCACTGAATATTTGACTTCCTCCATGTTTTTTCCCCCTTTCATTAGATGTGGTCAGAAGAAGAAGCTTGTGATCAACAATGGCAAAGGAGGCATAGATGAGAAAAACATGGGTGGTTTGAATGGAGAAGCCAGTAAATCTCAAGAAATGGTGCACCTGGTACACAAAGAGAAGCCAGAAGACCAAACAGGCTCACATGATGAATTTCTGGCAATTGATGAAACACAGAACCAACAAGACGTAGCCTTGAAGAGTGGCATGTAAGAAAGCTATGCTGAGCCAATGGCATCAGAGTTGGGAAAAACAAAACATCACCTGGAACTGGGACTAAAACTCACAAATGCAATGAGCTACTGATATATTTGAAGCATCATTAAGAATGCATTGTCTTCTCTATTTTTCTTCCTTTTCTCAATGGCCAGGTACAAGGTACAAATCCCATTTTCTCTTGGCCCATCTGCCATTGCATAATTTTGCCCAGTCCAAAATGGTGACTATGGTGTTACCAACATTATTCACCTCCCAGTTTCCATCTGTCATTTCATAAGGCAGAATACTAGCTTTGAATTGTTTTCCTCCATTTGTGTCACTTTCATCATTATAAGTTTATGCAGCTACCGGAATTGGTAAGCCATTGAGACATCAGAGCAACAAGCATGTCCCTTAAGACAGCTTCAGAAAGGCAAGCTACCTAGAGTGTTGATATTAATCAGAATGGAGACTTGGGAACAGAAGTCCTTTTTTCACTTAGCCCTTCAGAATTTGTCAGATTTATTGAATCTCGCTTCTTGTTACTTTGGAATTATGTTCATCCATGATCAAATACCTAATGACAAATTTGTTCAGACACTCAAGGGTAACATTAAAAAAAACAGAAGGGGTGGAAAGAAAAGAATAAAATTGATTTTATAGCAAATAAATTTTTATTCTCTATAAGCTAAATCATTTGTGTTGTAATCTTTTAAGTTTCAAGTTTACTTGGTCCACTTGCAGGGTATATGGCTGACGTATTTATGTTAAATTCAGAAATAGGCATCCACAACACTTCATGAATGCTTCACAGGTTGCCAGTGGATGGGGCCCTGAAACCAAGAGCTCCCTAGCAACACAGGCCTGGGTTTTATCCTTGCTTCACATGCTGTTTCATACTTGGAGATTCAGAAATGCTTCGCAGGAACAAGAAATGCAGGTTAAAAGTTTGATTCAGAGATCTTTAAGAACCACAAAATGTGTAGCACATTAGCAAAACTAATACAACCTCTCTTAATCAGCCTGGTTCTTTCATCTTATTTTGCATCTGCTGATGAAGTCAAGATCAAGTGATGCAAAAGATCAAATAATCACATTATTATTGTTAAAAATTTTTTACACAACTTTGAGGAAATACATCTTGTTTTATCCATATTCTGTCAGATATTTCATATTTGTTCTGCTGAACAGAAATTTTATCCAGGACAAGATAGCAACAGTGGAAGGAGCATCCATCTGTCACAGTAAGCAGCAGCATATGATCACAACCTTTTATCTGGTGTAACAACTGCCCACAGTGAGCATTTATCAGACAAATGACCTACTAATACACTCAATACAAATGTTATGAAATATGTAGTTCACTTGTCGGCCAAAGGAAAGAGGCCTCAAAACCTGAGAAGAAAGTGAAAGATGAATGTTGTGATGGCTGATAATGTAAAACAGTTGCAAATGTATTGCTGCTTTTCCTTGCTGTTTTTAAAGTCCAATTTACTAGAGTTTTTCTTCTTTTTGTATCTAGCTAATATTTTTTTGCTACAATAGTATTATTACTTTGTTGTTGTTATGTGCCATCAAGTTGTCTCTGACTTATGTCAACCCCATGAATGAGTGATCTCCAAAATATCCTGTCCTCAACAGCCCCGTTCAGCTATTGCAGACTCAAGCCTGTGGGTTCCTTTATGGACTGAATCCATCTTGTATTGGGCCTTCCTCCTTTCCTGCTGCCTTCACCTTTCCCAGCATCATTGTCTTTTCCAGAGAATCCTGTCTTCTCATGATGTGCCCAAACAAAAGTTTCAACACTTTTACCTCCAGAAATAGTTCAGGTTTTATTTGATCTAGGACCTACATGTTTGTCTTTCAGGCAGTCCAGTGTATCTGCAAAGTTCTCCTCCAGCACCACATTTCAAATGAATCAATTTTTGTCCTGTCAGCTTTCTTTACAGCATATCCATACATGGTGATTGAAAATAGCATGGATATTCTTGATCTTCATCTCCACTGACACATCCTTATACTTGACGGTCTTTTCTAGTTCCTTATGAGTTTCAGTCTTCTGATTTTCTTGGCTGCAGTCTTGCTTACTGTTATATCTTACACATGATCATGCTAATCTAGGAAAGGAGATCTGCTTATAGTATGGCACTTCCATCCATTCAAAGTTACATCTGAATATTTATAGGCTACTATTATCCCAAAGCTTGTCTGGATTCATTTTTTAGCTGAACTTTGGTGGAGGCAGGGGTGTGAGCAGGGACACAGATTCGGATGAATCCTAAAGTAGCAGAGGAACCTCCTGCAATAAGAATAGCTCAGAGCAACCAAAGATCATATGAAGGCCATGAAGATTTTGAAAGGACGTTTAACCTAAGCAGAATACATCTGGAATAGTATAGAGCCAGCATGGACAAAATGTAACTTCCCAGTCAAGCCTCCTACAGATTGGCCCAACGGTGTCTCTCCCCCCCCCCCCCCGGCCATTTTAGTCTAATTTCAAGGCTTGCTAGGCCTGTTTTAAGACTGAAAACATCTTTTTAAAAAACTAAAAGTGACCAACACTCTAAGTCTGGAAATGGCCTGTGAACCCTCAGATGTTCCACATTCTCTTTAGTTGTTGTACAAGTTACACTGAAATGAATAGGATCCGACAGAAGTAGTAATTTGGGGGCGGGGGCAGGGTGGTGAGTGTATTGTATTTTGGGTATGTTATGTATACATAGTACCCAGTGTGGTTTGATGGGTTAGAACTCTGGAGACCAGGACTCAAATACCCAGTTGACCATGGAAACTCATTGGGCTGGTGAAAGAACTGGTAAAACCACTCTTTAAATATCTCATTTACCTTGGAAGCCCTGTTAAGGTTGCTAAAAGTTGGTAACATGACATCACATAACTAAGTATAAATAGGACATGGAGTTGAACTTCCAATGGTTGTATTAGCCCTTCATTTGGACAGAATTAGATTATTTTCTTGCTTGTATCATTTGAATGGATTTGGTAGGTTGATATTGAATCCTTATATTTCAAACGAATCATTTTTTTCCTGCCAACGTTTACTTTGCAGCTTTCATACTCGTACATAGTGATTGGAAATACAATAGTGTGGATGATACTGGTCTTGGTCTCCAGGGATGCATACGAACACTTTTTAAATCATCTTTTCTAATTCCTTTATTACTGCCATTCTGAGTCTCAGACGTCCTCTAATTTCTTGGCTGTAATCTCCATTTGGACTGATGATTGAACCAAGATATACAAGATCTTAAATGATTACAATTTCTTCATTGTCAACATTTGTTTGTTTGTTTGTTTGTTTATTTAACACCTATCTGGCTGAAGGCCACTCTGGGCAGTTTATGACATAAAAGAACAAAGAACAATCAAAATCAAATTATACTTATAAATCATAGAAACAACACATCTATAACTTATACAATAAAAACAATCAAACCATTAAAATACATACAACAATACAGTAAATGATGACTTAACATTTAAATTGGCGGTAATTATATAGTATTTTGGCTGTAGCAGCAATTTAGGTAAGCTCCATATATGGAATATTTTGAAATGCCTGCCAAAATAGCCAGGTCTTAAGCTGTTTCTTGAAAATACCCAGCGTAGGGGCCAGGTAAATAGTGGGTGGTAATTGATTCCACAGCTGAGGAGCAACTACCAAGAAGGCCTAGTTTCTTGTTTTTTCTTTGCAGGTGGGTCAGCATCTCCACCCATCCTGCCTGGGACGTACGGGTAGGACAGGCAGTCCCAGTGGGGAATAGGCTTCGTAGGTTAATACCATCACCTTGAAGCTGGGATGGAAATGGACAGGTAACCAGTGTAAGACAGCCAGAATCGGGAAAATATGTTGGTATCTGTTGGCTCCACTTAGGAGCCTGGCTGCCATGTTCTGGACCTGCTGAAGTTTCCATACCAGCCTCATGGGTAGCCAGCCCCACATAAAAAGGTAAAGGTTCCCCTTGACAATTTGTCCAGTCGTGTCTAACTCTAGGGGGCGGTGCTCATCTCCGTTTCCAACCCATAGAGCTAGCGTTTGTCCACAGACAATCCTCCGTGGTCACGTGGCCAGTGTGACTAGACACGGAACGCCGTTTACCTTCCCACTGAGGTGGTACCTATTTATCTACTCGCATTTTTGCATTTTGCATGCTTTCGAACCGCTAGGTTGGCGGAAGCTGGGACAAGCGACGGGGGCTCACTCCGTCGCGTGGATTCAATCTTATGACTGCAGGTCTTCTGACCTTGCAGCACATAGAGAGCATTAAAGTCCTGCAGTTCTTCTGTAGTCATAATTTTTGTCTTCTTAATGTTCAGCTGCAGTCCTGCTATGGCATGTTCTTCTTTCTCTTTCCCTAACAGCCATTTCAAGTCATTGCTTCTTTCTGCAAGTAAATCAACATCTGCACATGTTAATTTATTAATGTTTCTTCCACCATTTTCACTCCTCTGAATCTAACCCAGCTGTCCATATGATATGTCCTGCATACAGATAGTTCAGATGAGATAAAATGCACTCCTCACCTGACACTTTTGCCTATAGGAAACCTTCTGTCTCTCCATATTCTATCTGAAAAAGTAGCTTCTTGCCCACAATACAGATTGCACATCAGGACAGTCAAGTGCTGAGGCACACCTATTTCTTTCAAAACAACCCATAGGTATTCATAATCCATATAGTCAAAGGCTTTGTTATAGTCTATAAAGCATGGACTGATCTTCTTCTGATCTCCAGTGCCTCTTCCTTTTAAAAATCTAGCTCAGGCACTTCTCACTCCATATAAGGTAAACATTTTGTTGCAAAACCTGAGCATCATGTTGCTTGCTTGGGAAATTGCAGCAAAGGTCCTATAATTACTGCACTCCTTTGGCATCTCCTTTCTTGGGGTTTGAAACGTATATTGAGCATTTTCAGTCTGTGGGCCATTGCCTTACTTTCCATATTTGTTGGCATATTCTTGTTAGGGTTTTGACAGATTCAGTCTCTGTGATTTAAAATAGTTCTATTGGTATTCTGTGTACCCCTGGTGATTTATTTCTTCCAGTGCTTTCTGTACAGCTTTCATTTCACTTTTTAGAATTACAGGTTCTTCATTATAGAATTCCTCTTCAAAGAAATCTGTCATCCTTTTATCTCTTCTGTATAAGTCTCCAGTGTACTGTTTCCACTTTCTCTTTATTTTATTCTGGTCAGATACTGTGTTTCCTTATTGGTCTTTCTTGGGAGAGATCTCGTGTTTCTTCTCTTCTGTAGTTCTCTTCTATTTGTTTGCACTGGCCATTATAATACTTCAGCATTGGACTTTCCTTTCACCTCTGTGCACATCAGTCACTAGACATCCTTGACATCTTTTTGGCTTCAACTCAGTTTTGTCATTAGTGACAGTGCTATTTGTACCTGTCCTTTGCTCTTCTCCACTAGCTGATTGAGTGCTTTTCAACCTGGGAGTCTCATCTTCTAGCACTATCTCTTGTTTCATTTTAGACTGTTTCCTCATAGGGTTTTCAAAGTAAGAAATGTTTGGCAATGGTTTACCATTGCCACCTTCTGTGCAGTAGTGATAAAAGTTAATTGAGTGTCACCACCATCATCTGTGAAAATATCCTCTGCCAGTGTCACCTTTGACTATCGCTGCTGTCCAGTGACGGCTCTTCAGAGGTTTCTCCACTCTCATAACTACTGGAGCTATTCATTCCCTTCTGCTCATGCAGCCATTACTTCTGGAGAGGGTGGATGCATCTTAGTCTGGTGCCTCAGCTGTGAACTTTCCATCTTGGGTGATCCTCTTAGGAGCCCAGGCTCATAATGTAGTCTAGCCTCCTGACAGCATTACTCTCAGCTTCTCTGACATACTGAAAGCCCCTCACCTCATTAAGATGTTCATCCAGGACAAGAGGATGAAGAATCCTAGCAGTTGTAATTTGGCAGAAGTGCTGAGTATCCTATTATTCACCATTAACAAACTCCACATTCCCCTGTGACCGGACCATGATTGTTAAACTATTCTAAATGAAAAGGGGAGGATCTGTAACTCAATGACAGAGCACACTATTTGCATGCAGGAGGTCAAAGTTAAATCAAGACATCGCCAGGTACAGCTGGAAACAAACCTTGCCTGAAACTTTGGAGACCTACTGACTATATGTGTTGGGTGAGATGGATGAACTTTGGTCTGGTTTGATATAAAGTAACTTCCTATGTTCCTATGAATGAATGGAAATTTTGCCAAGGGCAGTTAAAATGAACAACATAAAAATCATAAGAATGCTCATCACATAGGGAGGGAGTTTCTGAACAGAATGGGCAAAAAATGTGCAGGAGACAAGGCTGCAGCTTTTATGAGAAGCTGAGAAATCTCAATGATGAAGCAGAGTCTCACTTAGAAAATTTCTGAGATTGAAACCTCTGAGAGTCCTCCTCCTATCTCTATCATCTGGTCTCTTAACCTGTGCTGAAGCCAGAAAGACTTAGCCATCTTTTTTCAGATATGTACACAGGAATCACTCAGACATCAAGCAACCAGAATTTTGGCAGGTTTTCCACATAGCATTCTCAGCAACACCATCTGATAGCTAAGGAGTCCTATAAGATCTTAAAGAGTAACCATTTTATTGTTATATACTAGCTCATCAGATGCTGATAGGACTTGGTACCATTTCACAGCTCTGGAACAGGAGGTGATCTCTAAAACCATTTAAGGGTATTAATTCTGGAGGATTCTATTGGGAGTGTGAGTGTAAACATTGCAGTGTCATCAGGTTCCGCATTCTTGTCCACTGGTGGCTTAGTCTAAACAAAACATGGGTCATTGTCAACTATTTCATTTTCAATTTGGGGTATATTGCAAACAGGCACAACCATGAAACTGGTTTGCAGATTTCATGCATCATTTCTTTGAAAAATGTCCTGCTTTTCCTTTCCTTTAGTGATGCTACATCTGGTTTCCAGTAGCTCAGACTCTTCTTAAAACCTTTACTCTGCAAAGTAGGGAAGGGGGTGGTATGGCACTCCAGATGTAGCAGGACTCCCATTAACCTCTAAACAGTGGTTCCCAATCTCGGGTCCCCAGATGTTTTTGGACTACAACTCGTAGAAACCCTGACCAGTACAGCTAGTGGTGAAGGCTTCTGGGAGTTTTAGTCCATGAACATCTGGGGACCCAAGGTTGGGAACCACTGCTTTAAAAGAAAAGTCAAAGGTGAGGGAAAGCCTCCATTCTCTTGACGCTTTGAGGGGGGGGCAGGGCATTTGGAGAGAACCAAATGTCCACTTTCAGAGGCATAGGCAAACACTGAGAATGCCATTCCAACAACATAATGAAATAAGTTTCAAACTATGTCTTGGAAATGAAATTGAACGTTCAGTTTCTTGCCCAGAAAGGGGCAAACGTCCCTGACTTCTCATAAGATAAGATCGATACACTATCTTGCACATGATCTATTGGATACACCCATCTTGTAGCAGATGTGACATGATATATTTAGTTGGAAAAGTATAAGTAACAGTCTCACACTCACACTGGTTCTAACCATGAAAATTAGGAATCCACATTTATTGATATGTACATAAAAAGTACAACACTTAGTGAAACAATTGTCTTCACTTATTATTTCCAGTATATAAAGAATGTCCAGTTTTGTTTTATACATAAGTTACAGAAATCAGTTCACACAGTAAGAAAGTATTAAAAGCAAACACTTGCTAAAGGTATAAAGAATATTAGATCTATGAAAAATATGCTCAGTAAATGAGATAGTTCTACAACAATACAAAGGTAAGCAGAGATGATAGAAAGTTTAGTACCTGCTTTGATTAGTTTTTACACAAAATGTGTACAGCTACTGTACAGTACATCATTTCAGCCCCTGGATGAACATTTTCAATCAAAGCCAAAGACCAAATTCATGTCTTCTTTTGAATGGTTTCACTGAATGGATTGATCTTGACAGAAATCAAATGAATCCTAAAGTAAAACAAAGACTCTAGCACAGTGATTCCCAACACTGGGTCCCCAGATGTTCTTGAACTACAACTCCCAGAAATCCAGGCAAGCACAGCTATTGGTGAAGGCTTCTGGGAGCTTTAGTTCAAGAACATCTGGGGATCCAAGGTTGGGAACCACTGCTCTAGCATGACCATGTAACAGTTCAGTCTGAAGCATCGTTTACACTGCCTATGATCTCAGAGTTCAGGAACACTATGTAGCTGGATATGGAAAGAGAGACATACAAGTCTACATGGATCTGCTTTTTCCATTCCAGATTAAGGGGGAGGGATCCATGCATTTGAGGTCTTCAGGATCAAATTGATCTGCTGAACTTACATTTCAGGAGTGGGTACAGACAGTTCACAACAGGAATGACAGATCTGAACATAAATGGTTTGCAGCCTAGTATAACAGTAATTTTGAGACAGGTAATAGCTAGCTTTATTCTGGGATCATTTACCTCATGGAGTACAACACACGAAGAAGTGTTACATTTCTTGAGTGAAAGCAGCAGTGGTTTTGCATGCAACGTGTTTAATATTCTAGCTTCAGCCCTGTACAGAATTTTAAAAGTGCTGCAAAGTGAATCAATTCAGTAAAGTAAATGAATTATGAACATTTGGGCTCTTTCCTAGTTCTCCCACTTTGCCAAGGAACACCCTGGTACAAGGACTTTAGCTCTTTTTAAGGATGTAACCTAAAAGTGAGCTTATTGTATGTATTCTCATAGACATTCATATTCATAATATATATAACATGTTAATCCTGGAGGATCAAAATTATGAGAAACAAACATTTTAAACTGATTGAAAATACACGTCAAACCTCCAACAGTTTATATTTTTCCAGACTGACATTTGGATTTAATACAATAGTCAGTGAGCAAGTGAAAGCAAATGAACATCAGAGGAACCTTGAAATGTTGTTGGACAAGTATGGATTCCATGCTGCAAAGCCAAGCTTTGAACCACTTTTGCAAAAGATAAACATGGCATCCAAAGCAGAGTTACAGCAAGGCTGGTTTTAATCGTGACCCTCAAGCTAACTGATGCAGTGACAGATTAATATCCTACCTCTACATTTCCAACATATCAAAGATACAGAAGAAAATACTTGACTATCATAAACTCAGAAGAAGCGTATGACTACATTAGTTCATCAATGTCAAAATGTTATTGCATTCACAGTGCAGCGAATTCAGACAGCCAGTCACATTCACTAAGTGCCAGGGATTTACAGACTTACACCCACGCTTACACACATGCTGCTGGTTAGATATATAAAAACAAAGACTAACATATTTACAGTGGGTTGACTGCAATGAAAGATTGTGAACATTATTCAAACACGACATGCATTAACATGTTTATATTATCAACATATAAAAATGATTATCAGACTAGGAGGATTATGTTGTTAAATGCCTGGGAATAGAAATACCAAAAGAGTAGCCAAATCCAGCCAACCCAACAACAACAAAAGACCCTTTTCCAAGCAAATTGTAAAGTTTCTATTCCAGTTTAACTGACGTTAAATTAAATTAAAATCAAATAGCAACTATTAATACTGTATACACAATTTCACTGAAATTACACCAAGATAAACTATATTATCTACACAAAGTGCGGAGAGGCACTGTTCTTCATGCAGAAAACAACGCACCAAAAGTGGTATTTATAAGAACACCATGCTTTGACAGCTATTATTAGTTTTTGTCTTGTCTACTAAACCATGTGCAGTTCTAATTCAAAGGATATTTGAAAACTGTGCTTTAAAATATCAGAGGATTACAAAATAAGATTATAACAACACACCTTCTATATCTACTGTACAATTTTACTCACCCAAACGCAAGGCATGTACAACAGGTTTCACAAGTTAAATGTACCTGTTTTGTGAATCACTGGTGGTTTTGGTACATAGCCTGTGTAGTGTGCTATGTAACCAATGTGCCAAAAGGGGCAATAGCTCTATAGTAATTATGCCCAGCTATATTTGAGTGTCAAGAATATTTTTGCTCATACAATGTGCTTGGGTAATAGGAAGGCCATAGGATTACAGATATTTTGTAATTAACTGCTAATAAAGGAGGAAAAATAAACACCACTCCTGTGAAAAATATAATGCTCATTTTCTTACAAATGTTTAAAAAGTCAGGAGGTATTTTTCTATGTGCTAGTTGATTGACATGGTCCTATAAGTTTGTAATTTGGTCCTTTTCTTAAAAGGCAAAAACAAGAAATTAAATTCTGTAGTTCCTTACACAATCTGAACTTTGATAACTTCCATTGACTTTGCTTGACTGACATGATCTGGGAATTTACCCTTGCCTCTCAGCTGAAAAAGGGATGGCTGCATTAAAATTTGGAATAGATATCACATGCAGAGCCCATAGGGCATGTTGGTTATTTAATAAATAATTCCTGATGTGTTTTGATCATTTCTCAAGGACTAGTTAGACACATACTATGCCTACTCATGTTTAGGGAGGCAATATTCGTGTACACGACGTATCAAAAGTAGAGATGATCTGCAAAGGTTCCCTTGATGAAGATCATTGTCAAGATTATTTATTAAGTAACTAAAGCACCTAATTAGCTAGGCCTTCCACATCCCTTCTTGTATTTCTGAAGCAACCAAAATTCAGTTCAAAATTAACTGTGAAGGAACTGGAGGCCTGGCCCGGAACACTTCCACCCTGATCCAGCAATAAAGGTCTATGCACATAAACAAGCGAGCATATTCATCTCCATCCACAGAATGGTCTCATAAGTGCACTGCTGAGCTAGGGAGATCCCAGACCATCATTTCTGATGAATGATTGCCCATCGCCATAGCTTGATCAGTGCCTTCTTCAAAAGTTGCATTCCCAGTGCACACAGACTTTGAAATTAATTCCACTGAACTCAGTGAAACTTACAAGTATGTCAAGGAACAAAAAAGAATGGTTGGATCAGAATCATTGTATGATACAGGATGGAAACCCTTCTGAAGTTTCCTGGTAAAAAGACCAGGTTAAGGCTGCAATCCTAAACATGCGTGTTAGAATGTAAGCACCATTAAATGGAGTGGGACTTACTTCTGAGTAAACATGCATAAGTTTGCACTCTACATATAAAAAATAATGGATCAGCTATTTTTTCATCTGACCCATCTAAGATTGCTATATCAACATAGTGGTCCGTAACGAACTGCAGCATTTAAACACACCTTTAATTCCTGTTTGTGCTTTGCTTAGAGGTTATAAATAAAGTTTACGGGATTATATTACTTTAACATAAGTCAGGTCATTTTTATTCATCCATATATGTTACAATAAAATCTTCCACTTCCACTTTAATATGGATTCTCTTTAAGGATTGTAATTTTTTTCCTCTGTTTCTTATATGGTTGTATAAGAAAATATCTGTATGTCTGTAAACATGATAAGAAAATAGCTGTGTGTCTGTAAGTTACAGATATGTTAATTCAGTCTACACTGTAGTTCAATGCTGCTGCAGAAGAGGTACTAATACATAAAGTATGAATAAGTAGTTATATCAGTATTGGAGATATACTAAGAAGTAGAAATACATTTCATGCATTCCATAAATTACAGTTCAAATTAGGAAGAAGGAAGGAAGACTTCTGTTGTAATACTCATAAGGAAGTATGAAGAAACTTGCAAGAAGTAAGAAAATGGAATGTTGGAATCTTGAGTACTGACTGGAGGAGGAAAAAACAGCTGTAAGTTCACTTTGCAAATAAACTTTCAAAGCTGTAAAAAAAAACCAAATATAGAATAGTACACATCAATACTTAATTCATGGTATATATTACCTTAAATCCTGATTCTACTGATATTATTTAAGGATGTAATTTTCCTGTTCAAGCAGCTTTGAATTAACTGGTCTTTTTTTCCCCATTTAAAAGGACAGAAAACCAAACAAGCATAGGAGCTTCAAGGGTACATTGTGCTTCTTTCTGCAGCAATAATGGTTCTCAGTAACAGGTGAGATGTCCTATTAACATTGCAGGTTGAGTTGGTGAACAACTAGGTTGGGTAACAGAAAAGCCTCATGGCATGAGACGAGGAGAATCTAAGACACGGCCACTGCCTTTTCCTATACTCTTCTAGGCATTCACAAAGAGAGAGAATGGTGGGATGGCATATTTGCAGCTCCTTTTTATGCTTTCTCTCTTTCACAGTATCTCTCCCACTGTTTCCAAGGAGAAAAATAAATAAATCACACCAGCTCCAAAGCTGGCATAGTTCTGACCTCACGCCAAGATGTGTGAAGAGAACAAAGGACTTTGGACCTTATGAACCCACAGCCTCTTCAGAACATCTCCCCTTTTTCCTTCTCTGGCCTCACAGCTCCATGATCACAGAAGCATGGGCTGCAGATTCTTCTGTAGCTTCACAGGAAGCTTACAAGATCAGGCATCCAAAATGCGAGTGCCCTGATGCAATAGTCAAAAAGAAGGATTGAATCTGAAGATCTTTGTCACCTGCTTCTTACAGTATTTGGCTGCAAGGAATGGACTAAAAAAAGAAATGTGTATGAACATAATTTGAGAAAGCACTAGCACAAGCCCATTGGTTAAATGGAACAAAGCTCAAGCTGGTGTTAAAAGTTTATTGCCTTCCATAAAGCTTCCGACAAATGGTACTCTTAATTATTTCATGTTACTAAATGTCTAGGTAGAGATCCCAAATCCAAGCTGTCCTGGCAAGAAGGAACTATATATGCGAGATTAGGTTGCAGAGATGATTACAGCTGATTTTATGTTCCGCTTAGTACAGTGGTGCCTCGCTAGACGATGTTAATCCGTTCCACGAAGATCGCTGTCTAGCGAAAACATCGTCTAGCGAAGCACGTTTTCCCATTGGAATGCATTGAAATCTCTTCAATGCGTTCCAAAGGGAAAACTCGTCGTCTTGCGAAATCTCCCACAGGGAAACCTCGTCTAGCGAGTGCGGGTCCCCGTCGGAATGCACTGACAGCTGCACTGACAGCTTTTCACCACTAGTCGGCGCATTCCTATGGGGAAACCTCATCGTCTAGCGAAAATTCCCCATAGAGAGACATCGTTTTGCGAAGCACAGTAGCGATCGCAAAAAGGCATCGTCTAGCGATTTCCTCGTCCTGCGAGGCAATCGTCTAGCGAGGCACCACTGTATATGCTGCAGTCCAATGAGGGACATAATAAATATGGGATGATAAGATATTTTCAGCTAGTGGGAGAAAGTGCAATATGCAATTCATAATTAGGATGAATGGCAGTTTGACATGAATTGTCCATTTAAATGAAAAAGTGCATGAGTTTTCTGTATGAACACTTGGCTTCTTTTTTATTTTACATCATTATTCTATTCCAGTGGCTTGGATTCACAATGGACAAGCATCCTATGAGATGGTTAAGAAGTATAATCAGATTTCCATAGTGGAAAGACTTTTGAACAGTCAAGCTGACCAGCCAATATGGCAGCAATTATACAGCAGAAGAATGAATCTGACAAACACGTGCAAACCATGAGCAGAATTGTTGTTCTCCTCTCCCTTGACTTATCTTTTAGAAAAAGAATATCATCAGATTTAAATTCCCTGAGTTATGGAACACAGCAAAAAGTTCCCCAAACCCCTGTAAAAGGCTTCTTTCTGTCTGCAATGGTTTAAAGAGTCATGTCCTCAGCTGGGCACATTTCTCCCTATCTTTCTCTCCATTTTTCAGTTTGAGCATTTCTTTTTTTCAGTTTGAAGTACTGTGTGAAATCAATGGCTAGTTGTTTTAAATTAAATTAGTGCTTTTGAAACTGTTAACACAGAACTTTGCTGGCTCGTTAGCTTACTTCCTCTTCCTCATCCCAGCCAAATATAAATCTGAGAGAAAGAGTAGTTCACAAGTAATCAGTCACAAGGATAACCCACATATAGTGAGTTAATATTAGTCAGTTCAAAGTTGGGGTAGACGGGTTGAATTCTGTCTGTCTGATGGCCATCCATAGAAAATCCTATGACAGAATGCAAAATAATCCATGGATATATTCCTTCTCCAGTAGATCCAGAGGCCATATTCCAGCCACAAGATCTTCTCGGGTACTGCATCAACCCCCCACAATGAAACCAGAAGATTTTTGGTGATCTACCACATGTTTCAAAAGTGGCTCACATGTTTCAAAAGAGACCCACGGGGAGATCTGGGTACCACAGAAATGGCCTTATGGCTACACAGAAACTACAAGCTGCATGGTTGCCATCCCTAATATAATGAAAAGAGCTCTCTCTCTTTTCTCTCTCTCAAACTCTCTCACTCTCTCTGTCTTCACACACTACATGCCTGAGAAATCCAGAAACAAGATGTCTCAGCACACTTCTCTTCTCCACTTCCTCCTCTTTCTACTGGGTCAATTATACAGCCCTTTGCCACAGCTAAGGATACAAGAATACACCACCTTTTTCTCCTCATATATTTAAAATTTTGAAACTTCAAGTTCCATCTGTCCCAAATAATCTGTTTATGAATCAAAAATAAACTGAAATGAATTTTGCCCATTTACACTGGCCAAATTCAACAGGTACTGCTATTCCCTGCCAGGAAAATATCATGTTGTACCTGCTACAGATAAAAAGGAGAGGCCTCTTATTTTTAAAAAAGCATGCCCAGCATTATCCAGACTTTTAAGAGCAAAGACAAGCATTCTAAACCCCTCTGTCTGGATGAACAAATTTACCAGTTTCACTTTGCTTCACATTCAAATAGTTTTCCCCTCCCAAATATAAAGAAATGTGTGGGGTGTTTCTTTCTTTGCAAATTAAAAAACAAAAGGCAATGTAATCCTTATCAAACTCCATCTGGAGAGCACTGAAATGAAATAAAAAGGGAGTGGTGTATTTGGATAGGAGAACTATGCCCAGTCCTATAGTTGATTCCTGTAGTGGCCTGGCAGACTATTTGTGTGGATAAAACAGAGACATGGATTGAAGCCTATGGGGGTCCCTTCTCACCTGTCTGGGGAAAGACAACACCTTTAATGACTTTGCAGAAAAGATCTACCAGGAAAAGAAAGAAAAAGACCCTGTGTAAATTTGCAGATGTTTGCTGCAATAATTGGTATTCTTGTATGGTGGGTTGTCTAGAAATTATTACAATGAAGATAACACAGAAATTAAGAAAAAATGTAACATATTGCCATTTCAAATTCACATTATTGGCATGTCTAAACCAACAAGTAATATGGCCTTTGACAACGCTCATTCTCTTATGATTTAAAGTTTGGTTTAAGGACCAAATGAGAGATATTGTGAGACAAGGTATCTAATACCTTGAATAGCTCATTGGAACCAGTATAGACATTCCTGTTAAATGTTGCATAATATTGCTAAACATACTCATTTCTTAGAAAAAGGAATGTTAGGTAGTCTTGAACACATCATCCTTAAAGAATAGCACCTTATTTCCTCCCAAGTCTCAACAAATAGTTAGATGCTATATGCTGAGAACTGGGGTTGTTTTGCTGATCTAGCTGCACTGGAATGTCAGCAAGTTAATGATATACAATTCTATGGTACGTATCATGATACTGCTGGACTCAAAGCCCTGCCCAGTTTTTGTTTCTGTAGATGATCAGAATTGTACTAATTGTTGTTCAAAATCTATAGATATACTCAATTGGGCTAGCTGCAGTGTAGCTGCATTGATATGAGCAGGATACCTCCTGGTACAGGTTGTTAACTCTGAAAACAACATGGAGCAAGTTTCTTAGTCCCAAATTCATCTTCTGGAAATAAATTCTATACAAATCGATAAAACAGAGAGCCATGGGCACAATAAATTCAGTTCTGCAGGTTGTTAAGGAAATTAATTCTTTTTGGAAAGCAGTACACATGCACATGGGTGCCTCTGAATGCATGTGTGTACATAACACACAGTCATAAACAAGTCACTGTTCTTGTACCTTCAAATTTAAACAGAGACTTATGGTTCACAGAAGTGGGGTACAAATGTCAGCACCAAGTGCTATGATATAAGTTGATGGGTATGTGTATAAATCTGGAATACATGAGGCCCCGAATTACAAAGCTCTGATTTACAGAGTCTGGATACATTTAGAACTGAAGTGTAATACCATCAACTTTTAAGCTAGCCTGAAGAACAGAAAAGCAAGAATGTCATGTACTAAGAATGGTCAAAAGTCATATAGAACATTCTGCAGTGATAATGGCCCAAATCCTATCAGGAATTTATACCACTCTAAGGGTAATTGCATAAATCATGGCTGGTCCATGACCAGGAATACAAGTGACCACTTGTTAATTACTGGCAATTTGCAGTCACGATTTTCACAATTATACTTAGAACAAGATAAATCCCTAATAAGATCCTGTGGATCCTCATAGGAGTCTGCAGTGGCTGCTGCATTCAGTCTACACCAAAGTGGCAGCTGGTGAGCTCAGCAGGAATAAAAGACAGTGCAAATACTGCACGGTTTCCACAATACTTAATGCTTACAATTTAGCCTGAGTCCCTGAAGCGAGCCAACAATATTGTGGCTTTTTGTTCTTTCCTCTTTATAGCATCTACATTCTCTATGTCTTGAGTGAAGAGAGGAAGCCCAGAAAAAAATGTATTTCTGAAACCAACAGAGTGTCTTCCAGCTACATCCATTCAAATGGTGACACAAGCGAGCCAGGTTGTTATGAATTATTTGATTAAGATGCTAAAGGAATAATGACTTCATAAGACCGTTTCTAAGTTACAAGTATCAGCATCAAGTAAGCAGACTGTTTTTATGCAGATTGTTGTTAAGTTAAATGAAAAACAGTGGAAAATCTTGTTGAATCTTCTTATCGCTTTTACCAAAAGACAAATTCCGGGCTTGTTCAAGATAGGTCTGGGTTGCTCCTGTCCTTATTTCTCACGTTTCCAAGGTTCTTCTTCGCCAGCATTGAAATCTGCAGATTTGCCATTGGTTGCCAAGGTTACCTGTAAGTAATTATCATCAACACCTAACTTTAAAAATCAAGGCACTTTGGCAGGATAACTCATGAATCAAACAATTAATTTGAATATTTACAAGATTTACATCAAATCCCTGTGTGTTTTTTAAATATGTGTTGAATCACTTCTGCCCTTTCAAATTTTCTCATTGTATAGGAACAATTCAAAATTACAAGAGTAGATCCTCTGCAATGCATAAAGTGGAGAAGATAGAAAACATGCACATATATATATGCACATATATATACACATATATGTAAACTACACACATGCTGAACTACACAAGGCTAAACTTATCCTCAAAAACGAAGTGTTGGAAAACATCATTTATCACTGTATTCTGATTATACATGTTAAAGGTGCAGTTATAGTCAAGTCAAACAATTCTTAACAAGTCTGCCCTTTAAATAAAAAAAACAGTCATTTATATCAGAGTCTCTGTTAAAAAGTGCCTTTCAGCAATGACTTGATTAAAATCAGAGGAGACCAAGTATGATCAATCATTCCATGGGAAATACGGGCTAGTAAGCAACATCTCAGCAGTCAATATATATCTATATTAAAAAAGACATCCAGCCATGCATAACCTTTTTGCTCCAGTGGAGATGCGCCAGGCATCGCTAGATGGGCCAAAAATGGCTATGGTACTTGTTTGACTGGTCGGAAATGAACTGGACCTTTACATAGTAAGGGAACCTGTCATCTAATTCTAAATGGAATCTCATTATTTCCTAGCTTACCTTCCATGTTACTGTCCTCAGCTTCACATGCAAACTTAAAGACAGGACTGATATTCCACATGATGGACAAACTGGGTGCATGGAAGCATTGAGACATGAAAACATGAAAAAATGCATCCATGTTTGAAACAAAGCCATTCTTTTCCACACATATTTGAAAGGGAGAGACATGCATTATAAAGAACAGTGCACATTACACATTTGTAGCTGGAATTGTAGGTTAGTTCAGGAACAAAGTTATGTGAAATATGATTAAAAATACAGAGAAAAACCCATGCAACAACAGTCAAAATAGCCTACTAATAAACATGTATTGGCTGTGAAAATTAGAAAGCCGTTTAGAGTACAAAAAAGTAGAAATTCCATATGGTTATATCAGTAATTAGAGGAAAGAAGTAACAACAAAAGCCACTGCTGACCAGAGCTTCAAGAACCTCTCTTTGGCAGTGAATTTTCACACTCACATTCAGAGTTGCTTACTATGTTTAAATTTACTGGGAGTAAATCAGCCAAATATATATTTTTTTAATTTTTTTTATTTTAAAATTTAAATGTGTATTTAACGCTTTCATTCAAATAGTTGAAACTTAGAAGTTAATACATTTTGTAACAAATCATGGATTTTTTTCTTTGTTTTTATGGTCATATCTAACCATGATGAGGGAACCGTTTAATATATGCCTAATTGATATATTAAACATCATGTTTAATTCTTATCTAAAATGAGATCTGAGGCATTGTGCTCCAGCAATGATATATATCTTTCAAACTATTTCATGTATATTTAGTCATAACCCTTTCAATTCAGGTAGGATTTTACTGCTGTGATCTTAGAAATTTAATGTGAGCCAGTGTGATCAGTAACATTCACTCCTGTTGCTTCTCAACACAGCTTGCAAAAGCTATTATTTTGGACTATAATTCCCGGAACTCCACGATTCTGGAATTATAGTTCACCCAAAAGTATTTTTTTCCAGACTCTGCTCCCCATTGGGCAAATCCCCATGTTAATTTTGTCCATCTCCTTATTTGGCACTGTCATGATTAAAAGACTCGACATATTCACTTCCACCGTTTTTTGCTACATCCAAACCCTAAACTGTGGTCAATCTTAACTCCCATTTATTGTAATAAGACAATGTTGATATCCATAATTTTAACTTGGATTGAATTGGTTTAATCTGGCTAGCAGAATTAAGGTGGAAGCCAATACTGACCACGAGCTGCAGCAATAGCTAGAACCGTCCCACTGTCTGAGGTTGGAGGAAAACCACAGCTTCCCTTCCTACATTTCCTGGGATGGGGGAGTGGGGGTTCTGTGGCTGCACCAAGCAGCAAGTGCTGCTCTCCATAGAGTTGCCCAGGCCCACATGCCTAGTTCTGTAAGATGTCTCCTCAGAGGCAGGTGTTTAGGCCTAGCAGCTCTAAAGAACAAAGCAGGGTGGAGGAGCATGAACAGCTTGCCTTCTGACCCCTGCTGGCGATCCCTGATAGTTGGTTTGACTCATACATTACAAGCTTTCATAAACAGAAGCAAATACTTCTGAATGTCTTGTAGTGGCCTCAGTGGAGGAAAGGAGAAATGGGAGGGCAGAGCTTCATTTGTGGCAGAGCCATCATTAAGGAGCCAATTCTGATATGCAAAGCACCCAAGATACTTTCTCATTCATCCAGTGGAGCTTTCTGAAATTCACTGCACTCTCGGTCAGACCAATTTGCTGTTATTGTCCTTCCTTAAATCATGCTATTTTTTACAGGCTGGAGTAAGTAGACAGAAACTGTAAGGTTGGTATAGCCATAATGACCCAAAATGACAATGAAAACAAAGCATAGACATGCTGGATCAGCTCCCAGGTATTGAGAAAGTACAACATATGTGTCTTTACAGTGTATCATGGAAAGCATTAAGCTGGTGTGTGTGTGTGTGTGTGTGTGTGTGTGTGTGTGTGTGTGTGTGAGAGAGAGAGAGAGAGAGAGAGAGAGAGAGTTTCCTCCCCCCCTTTTTTTGTGTGCATTCCTTTCTCTTATTAAGCCATATAAAAACAAGACAGCACCCATATTTTTATCTCCCAATTTCTTACAGTAGAACACTGTTACTTGGAAGGATTTCCTATGCGTTGCAGTGGGAATGAATCTTGCTGAAGTGTGAACACAAGATTTCAGCTTTTTTTTTTTTACTCTGGAAATCTGAATCTGTTAGAAAAGATTCCTTCATTAGCCCATTGGTAGATGATAGATGCCATGCCCAGTGCAGCATATGGGTGATGGGGCATGCAAGAAGGTGATTTGGAGGTGATCGCATCTGTTGCCACAAAACCTGCAAGCGTGGGCTCAAGAGGCTCAAATCATAGCTCCTTTTGTCACAGACAACTAGACAAATAACAGAAAAGGATATAATGCTACAGCCTTCCTGCATCATATTGCCTTCCATAACACATTGCAGAACACAATGTTATTTGTAAACATTGCATGCAATTGCCATTTAAAAAATACTGGGGGGAAAAACAGTGCAAATAAAATATGAATCCGCATCTTTAAACAAATTAACATGTTAATATCTGGCATTGGTGTTATCACCTTGTCATTAGTGATAAATGTTAGAAGTACATGCAGGTTTTTTTAAAAAAGCAAAGGAAGATGAATGATGTGGCTAGATGCAAGTCTCAATATCCATAAATGTGAAAGGTACCTTGCACTCATCTATTATGACAGAGTTGTGAGCTGTATAAACACACTGGTTTGAGTTATTTTCCCTGTGGTTTTTCAGGTCATCATAAATTGACTGAGTCTTGGTCATTTCAATATCTTCATGCCCTTTGTGATGGGCATCAATGTTATCCAACTCTGCCTTGGAGAGATGGTACACAATGCCGGCTCCAAATGAATCACCCACAACATTAACAGACGTTCTCATTCGGTCTCTGCAAGGGAAACAGAAAGAAGCAAATGGATGGTCTGATGCAGAGAATGATCATTTGATGATGGAGAAAGATGACATATGATTCCATTATCATCCAAACATTGAGATCTGCCAGAAAGAGTCTTGGGGTTATACCACCAGCCAATTAATTAAGTCTTATCTCCCAGAGCCATCTCAGTAGCGGTGCCCCAGCTATAGAATATCCTGTCTTTGGAGGTTACATTGGCATTAATATTGATCAAGTTTTGGCACCAGGTGGAAACAATCCATTTCCAATAAGTGTTTGGATTGCATACTTGATAGCAGCCATTGGTTCCCAACCTTAGGTCCCCAGATATTCTTGGACTACAACCTCCAGAAATCCTGACCAGCATAGTTAGTAGCGAAGGCTTCTGGGAGTTTTAGTCCAAGAACAACTGGGAACCTAAGGTTAGGAACCACTGCATTAGAGCAAATTATACAACAAAAGCAAAACCATCATCATCTTGTTTTGTGCTATACATGCTGAAAGAGATGACCATAGTGATCTCTTTGGAAATCAATAGGTTACATACATGGAATCTTTGCTAACTGACTATATTTTGGCCATTTTTATATTAGTTGTGTTTGCACTCATAACAAAGGCATAGCAACTAAAGTATTGAAAAGCAATACATGGCAAACATGCAGCTGGAGGAATTTTATTCTAAGAGTAGTCTCAGACCATGTGCTGAATTTTCTGAACATGGCCTGTTTAAACATCTTTCATTGAGATTGATGATTATCTGGTTTCAAAGAATCAGATCTGGTTTGCAACAACAGTGGTGAGTAGATTTCAATTCTGCATGCAGTTTTTTTTCCAGACTTTTCCTTTTAGGAAGAGAAAGCATCTCTGTTTCTGTGGAAAGGGACATGTTGGAGTGGAGAAAGAAACAACTTGACAATAAGGGAGAACAGTATTTAGAATATTTCAGATATCCTTTTTTGCTTACAAAACTTGATGTCTGTGGCATCAACAGCTTGTTTGTTTGTGTGCTGCTGCCGCCTGTACAAGCGACCAAGGCGAGGGCAGCAGAACCCACTGGGGAGCTCGACTTCACTTCCTGCTTCAGGAAGCAGAAAAGCTTGGGTCTCCTGAGTCCAAATCGGATACCCTATTATCCACTTGATTAATATAGCAGCCAGAAAGGGCTCAGATCTCAGTAAAGTCAGATGGAGCTTAACTAGGGAAGTAGCCAGTTTGATTTTAGATTTAAGAGGCTTGGTCAGGCAGGGCCAACCACTGTATTTTCTTCAAACTGAGGAAAGGTCCTAGAAGGGGCCAAGAAGGCTTTTGAATGTGTGAATAAAAACAAACAGCCTTTCTAGAAGGTCCTGCCTTTTTTGTGAACAGTTAGATTGTCAACCAGGGACGTGGTGGCGTTGCAGGTTAAACCGCAGAAGCCTCTGTGCTGCAAGGTCAGAAGACCAGCAGTCGTAAGATCGAATCCACGCGATGGAGTGAGCTCCCGTCGCTTGTCCCAGCTCCTGCCAACCTAGCAGTTCGAAAACATGTAAAAATGCGAGTAGATAAATAGGTACCACCTCGGTGGGAAAGTAACGGCGTTCCGTGTCTAGTCGCGCTGGCCACGTGACCACGGAAACTGTCTTCGGACAAACGCTGGCTCTATGGCTTGGAAACGGGGATGAGCACCGCCCCCTAGAGTCAGACATGACTGGACTAAATGTCAAGGGGAACCTTTACCTTTTACCTTACCTTAGATTGTCAAAGTCCTGTGTGGAGTTGATGTGGATATGCAGAATCAGCAAGCCTGTTATTAAAATATCTACTGTGCCATTGACAGAACAACCACCAAACATGATTCCTTATTGGTAGCTTTAAAAATGAACTACAATTTCAATTCTATATTTTGTTCCATGAACATTTAATACTCAGGTCAGAGGAAAAGTCATGTAAAGGAATCCTCTGACTATTAAATGGCATTAACTCTAGTTTACATCTTATGCTACCAGCAATGTAAAATAATATTATTTACCACTTAGTAATAGATTTATTATACCATATAACCTTTGGTTACTCCTGCTTTCAGTCACATTACCAAGCTCTCCTCTTCAGTGAGGGAGTTAATCGCAGAGCATTTTCTAAGCACCATGGAACCAGGATGAACCACACTTGACCTTAGTGGGTAGTTTTCCTTAAGCCATATAACAATGGGAACATATTAAGAACAGGACACTTCCCATGACGTTGAAATGAGTATCATCAGATTCAGCCTGATCCCTTAGGCTCCACTCACTACTGCCCCAGTTTTGACAGGAGTGAGGAAACCTTTATTTCTCAGTGGGCCAATCTGCTCTTCACCATGGATGCCTCCATCTTTGGATGAAATTGCCCCCTATGTCTATCAGCCACTTTTCTCCATGCCACAATATATTTTTGTTTTGTTTACAAGTTTGCAACAGAATGGAGGAATTCCTCCTCCTGCTGCCACAACATGGAAGAAGAAAAACTGTCACAGAAACTCATTTTTAATGGTTTCTATAAAATGTAAAGTTCCAGAAGAACATCTACTTCTGCTTCATTGACTACGCAAAAGCTTTTGACTGTGTGGACCACAACAAACTATGGCAAGTTCTTAAAGAAATGGGAGTGCCTGACCACCTTATCTATCTCCTGAGAAATCTATATGTGGGACAGGAAGCAACAGTTAGAACTGGATATGGAACAACTGATTGGTTCAAAATTGGGAAAGGAGTACGACAAGGCTGTATATTGTCCCCCTGCTTATTTAAGTTATATGCAGAATACATCATGTGAAAGGCAGGACTGGATGAATCCCAAGCCGGAATTAAGATTGCCAGAAGAAATATCAACAACCTCAGATATGCAGATGATACCACTCTGATGGCAGAAAGTGAGGAGGAATTAAAGAACCTCTTAATGAGGGTGAAATAGGAGAGCACCCAAAAATGGTCTGCAGCTCAACATAAAAAAAACTAAGATCATGGCCACTGGTCCCATCACCTCCTGGCAAATAGAAGGGGGAAGATATGGAAGTGGTGACAGATTTTACTTTCTTGGCTCCGTGATCACTGCAGATGGTGACAGCAGCCACAAAATTAAAAGACGCCTGCTTCTTGGGAGGAAAGCGATGACAAACCTAGACAGCATCTTAAAAAGCAGAGACATCACCTTGCCGACAAAGGTCCGCATAGTCAAAGCTATGGTTTTTCCAGTAGCGATGTATGGAAGGGAGAGCTGGACCATAAAGAAGGCTGACTGCTGAATAATTGATGCTTTTGATTTGTGGTGCTGGAAGTGACTCTTGAGAGTCCCCTGGACTGCAAAGAGAACAAACCTATCCATTTTGAAGGAAATCAACTCTGAGTGTTCACTGGAAGGGACAGATCCTGAAGCTGAGGCTTCAGTACTTTGGCCATCTCATGAGAAGAGAAGACCCTGATGTTGGGAATGTGTGAAGGCAAGAGGAGAAGGGGACGACAGAGGACGAGATGGTTGGACAGTGTCATCGAAACTACCGACATGAATTTGACCAAACTCCGGGAGGCAGTGGAAGACAGGAGGGCCTGGCGTGCTCTGGTCCATGGGGTCACAAAGAGTCGGACACGACTAAAGAACTAAACAACAACATAAAATGTGAACTTCATTTACATTGGCCTTTATTCTACTTTATTCAATGATTGGGGGGGGGGGGGGGGTCCAAATACTTAAAATTAAAATCTGATTTTTCCTCAGATCTTAGTTTTATACAATACCAAAGGAGATGAAAAATCAGATGTAAAGTAGCACAGATACTTCCATATTTCAGCAAACAGTTCTGAAGCTGGATTTTGAACTATTTACACATTCCTCTTTCTCCTTCAGAGTTTCTCAGGGCATAGCATCTCTGTGCTGGAGACCTTTTCTTGACATTTGCTAAGCCTGTCAATTTCCCCTTTGGAAAGCTACAGTTCTTGGCTACTCTTATGACACTGGATTAATTCCAGCAGAGGACAAATAGCACTGTTCTTTAAAATGCCACTTTTTGTTCAGTTTGAAATAGAGGAATAGCAGATATCTGAAAATTCTAGAAAGGATCCCTTGTGAAAACCCTTCTTTTTGTACTTTCCCCCACCTCCAACAGAATAAGATGAAATGTGTCTAGTGTATTTTATACGCTTTTAAAAAGAGACTTTGCAGGCCAGAAGAATGGCAATTTTGAATCAGGATCTCTGTGGTGTAATAGTAGGTGTGAAGATTTAATCCATACAAACTGTTTTTGTGGGTTTTTTTTCAGATTCCGCTTTGCAAAATGATGAGTAACATTTTTCATAACTTGATTTTGAAAGTACAGTACTCTTTATTCTTCCCAAATTTCATTCACTTCCATCTTGATAGATTGATTTTATTCCTATGCTGCCCTTCTCCAATCAAAGAGACCCAAGGCAGCTCACAAATTGTGAAAAAAATGACATGCAACTAAAAGTGCAATAAGTTACATTTTAAAAAAAGATTAAAGATATAATATGTAAAAGACTAGCAGTTTAGTAACACTTCAAAAATACTTTTAAAAAAATAACTTATGGTGTTTCAAAAAAGTACAATAAATGTACAGCAATCTATAGAAAACACATTTCTTCTGTAGTGGCAGTCTTTATCATTTTATTACTGCCTAAAACTCTTTTATTTTGAGTAACGCTCAAAATAAAACTTATTTTATTTCACTTTCCTCATGTAAATGATGATGAAAGTTTATTTTTGATTAATGGTGGAAACTATTCGCTTGGCACTGATGGCTGAAATTTCTGCATGCACCTAGGCCATATAAGGCTAATGATGTCATAAGCAGGGGTGATTTTTCAGAAATTAATCATTTCCTACTTCTGTTCTGAGGCTCCCATGACTCCCATGCAATCCCTGTCATCATCAGGAAGCCATGGGAGCCATGGGTCAGGAGGAATAATTCTTTAATTAAAAGTCATCCCAGTGGTGGTGATTTTTGGTAACTAAAGACTTCCTACTGTTGTTCTGTGTTTTCCAATGGCTTCCCAATGATGAAATGGGGGGGGGGGGGGAGTCTTGCAACAGAAGTAGGAAATGTTTCATTTCTAAGGGAAAAAAACACTGCTGTTGATGATATCATGAGCCTTATGCAGAGCAGCTGTGCAAACAGGATTTCAGTGAAAGACTTCTGTTTCAAACTAGCCGGACCAACAACAAGAGAGAGAGAGAGAGAGAGAGAGAGAGAGAAGGAAGGAAGGAAGTAAGGAAGGAAGGAAGAAAGGAAGGAAGGAAGGAAGGAAGGAAGGAAGGAAGGAAGAGAATAAATCCATTGCACTTCAAGAAGCTACTACTTGCTACAGTTTTTCCTTTCACAAAAGGAAAATATTAGTAGCCTCATTTGGGCCTTTTAATGTTTTAAACATTTTTTAAATATGAAGTTACTAGCAAAAAGAAAAAAAAAGAAAGTATTAAAAACGAGCCCTAAATGTGCTGCATAGATCAATATGCTGGTGGAATTGAAATAAATAATATGAAGCTAAATATGCCTCAAACCAGAAAAGTTGGGCAAATCAGGATTAAACATTTCTATTTATTCTAAAAGTGTGGACCTTGAAAAAGTCACCTTTTTCAACTATATCTTGCAAAATTTCCATTTAGGTAGGGACTACTAGCTAGGCTGGGAGTTGCAGTCCAAAAAAGTATCTTTCCCATGGTCTAGGGAAGACACATCTAGGACTGCTGTTCACACATTCAAGGACGTCCCACGGTTGACCTTCAGGTCCTCTTGGTATTACACTGAGCTCTTCTTCCTCTCTCTGACCTTTTCTATGGAAGCAATGTCATCATCAGAGCTCACCACAGGAATTGCTCGAGGGGACAGGTAGTTCTACCACAACCTACATGTGAAAGATTTAGATTGATACAACTGGATCTCTCTGCCTGGCCTGCAGCCTCTGCTCAATGAATTAAGGCTCTGGAACCTGTCCATACAGGAGGCAGCTTTCTTTGTTAAGTGACATGTATGAAAATGACATTTCCTTGAAACAACAAACAACTATGCACACTAATTTAACATCCTCCTACTGGCTCTAGGTCTTTGCTCATTTCTAGTCCAAAATAAACATGTCTTTAAAATATGAATACACTCTCCTTGTTCCTGCCCTGAGTCATACTTCTATATAAATAAACTAGCAACACTGAATGTAATTTGTGTTTTGCTGACTGCTGAGGTATACCCTGCTTCCCCTATATATTGGGTGTCTTCTGTCAGAATTCCAGATTATTTATTATACCTATTTATTAATTCAGAGTTCCAGATTATTTATAACATTCAGGATATGATAGACTCCCGGGCTCTGGTAACTGGCTTGAGGTTGACTCAACCTTCTATCCTTCTGAGGTCAGTAAATTGAGTACCCAGCTCACTGGTGTGTGGGTGTGGATGTGCAATGTGTAGCTTGCATAATTAAATTGTAATCCTCTCAGAGAGAGCTTTAAGCACTATGGGGAGATACATAAGCCACGCAGTGTGCTTTGCTTTACTTTGCATTATGCTTTGACAGACCTTTTGTTAGAACAAGTATCATAACAATCTTCCTTCTGCCAACCTTATGTATCTCCACAGAGATAAATGTTGTTCTGAGGTGACTACAACTCTGAAAACGAACTCATTTGGACGACAACTGCTAGTGGCAATGCTGGCTGATGGATTCTGGGAACTGCAGTCCAAAAGAAAATAGCTTTATCCATCTCTGATACGTCATTAGAGGTTCGTCTCCAAGGATGAGAGAAAGCAGTTGTCCCATCCCTCACAATGCATTGCACATATGCAATTGTTTCCCCAGAGATGCTTTAGCTTCTCGGTTGTTCTGGTGGTGACTTTTTTTAAAAAATGTGCTCAAACTTTCCAGTGTGTGCTTGCAGTGGGTTTTTAAGAAATAATTTTATTGTTTTGTTTGATTTCATCTTACTGTTCTGCCTCATTAACATCTGTTGATTTAATATTTTCATATGGTGCTTTAAAAACTGATTTCTTTTACATATATTGTATTGTTCCGGTATATGAGCTAATCTGGGATTTGTTTTTAAACTGGGGGAAATGCATTGAAATATGCCAAGTGTTATGAACAGGTAACAGAATTAGTCATAATAGACAATAATGGAGTTATTAGTTAGGATGAGGCCAGGGCAATCGAAGCAAGAGAATTGTTTGCTAACAAAGGCACCTGAACTGTGCAGTATAAGTGTCCAAAGGGCAGAGTGCTCCATGCAGAAAAGAAACTGTAAAAAGGTGTTCGAACTAATAAGTCACCAGAAGAGGAACAGATAAACAACAAAAAGTCAACAGGAATCAGAGGAGAACAGTTGAAAGAGATGTGATCTGGAAATGATGAGGAAACAACTTTCTGGTGGAGGATCCCAAAGTTGCGGGGAACCCATAAAAAAAAGGAGGACTACAGGCCTTCTTTAGAAAGGCACCTATAGAAACATCAAGGTGCGCCCATGTCCCCCACTGCCATTTGTTTGACCTGGCCAACCAGGGGATACAGGTATGTGTGGGTGCATGTATGCACACAAATGGATGTACTGATGTGATTTACTGAAAACTCAGAATTAAACTAGATAGCATTAGAAATCCAACTGGTCTCTATGGCATTCTTTCTCTGATGTATCATTCCACAAGCAGCTCTAAAGAACCTTAAGGAATTTGTAACACATGTGCCAGCATGCACACGTGTCGCACTTGCACGGACGCGGACGGACGCATGCACGCACACACGCACGCACGCACGCACGCACGCACACACACACACACACACACACTTCAATTACTGAATCTGCTATTGTGCTATTGCAAAAGACACACCAAAAAAAGAAGCCTCACTCGTTCTGTAGCTGACCTGGAATTTGTCAAGAAGCCAGGCAGCAAAAAATGGAAAAAGTTATGTGTTACTATTCAGAATGACCAACCATATATTGGATCCTAGTGTGCACTCAGGAAAATGAGGAAAAGAAATAGTTGAGCAGATGGGAGCTCTACTGCAGAGCAGGTGAATTTAGGATGATTAAGAGAGGTTACAATTTTTTATTTTTATTTTTGGTGTTACTCACAAGAGCCAGTCCACAGCAAACTAGTAAGCTGATGTCCTGTGTGGGAAGACCTACAGCTGTGAGAATGAGAAGCATCGTCACCAGTCCTGCGCTAGGTATACTTGCAGCTCCAACACTTGCAAGGGTAGCTGTCAGGCTGTAAATTTAAGCACATTATTTTGTTTAATTAGAGTTTATCCACATATATTTTTCTTAAGAATGCTGGAATTACCAGACATTGTCTCTAGCTGTGATCACCACCAAATTCTGTAGCAACACAGCCCCCACCCATCCAAGCCATTAATTTCATTCTGCCTTTAATAATGTTTTGCCCATTCAAGTGTTTCTAACTAAGCTTAACATATGTTCAGTGAGCTTTTATTAAAAATAACTCTCTTTTGAGCTACTATATCATGATTTTGAAAAAAAAACCCACAACATTTTCCAGTTAGCATTGCCATTTAAGAGTGGATGAAGGCAGCAGTCAAGAGAGCTGAAAAAGCACAATCAAGTACAACAAGAAGCTCTATTCAACATGTTCACATAATAGCCAGATCCTATTACTTACTTACTCTGAAGTTAAGTGCAATGATGTAAATCTCAGCAGTGAGCTGCCTATGGTTACGGAGTTAACGCTTGTATACCTAGTCTTGCACTAGGTTTTAGATAATAGTAAAGAGGTATTTCATATGTTACACATTTCATATGTTACACCCATGAAATCTCTACACAGGAATCACTTCAACTGCAGTTTGCAGAGATGCAGAAAACCTTCTTTTTGGACCACTAACTACAACTCCTGGGACCAAAACTCATGGGAATTGTAGTCCAAAAATACAACTTTTCCCATCTCTGGTGACCGCCATCTGTAGAATGTAACACATGATGTGTGTACAAATGGTTATTGTCCAGGACATTTCTAGCATTTATGGCTCTCCATTGCTTATTACAGTGGAGACATAACTAGTTCTCAGTATGAACAAAGGTTCACAACTATTTCTAAATGCAAACTGCTTTGGAACAATCATCCCTGGAATATTATTATTATTATTATTTTACTATTTCTAGTGTCAAAACAGGGTTTGGAAATCCGAAGTTGTCTGGATAAAGCTCCCAGACTGATCCACTAGCTGACATGGCTGTTGGTCACACTGAGGATTTGTGAAGTATTAAACAAAAAAAGTATATGTTTTCAAGCTTCATGTCAGGTAAGAAACCCACCTGACTGTCACTATCTGTCCACCATCCAATGCGATTCCATTCATCTGTGCTATGAAGATGGCAGCCACTGCTTCATAAAGGGCAGTTCCATCCATATTAATAGTGGCTCCAACGGGCAATACAAATCTTGTCACACGCTTGTCAATACCCAGATTTTCTTCAAGGCAGCGAAAGGTGACAGGTAATGTACCAGCACTGATGGATCAGCGAAAAGGAAAGAGACAAAGGACAATCAGAAACATTCTGGGATGGCAAGAAACCACCAGACATACCCACCAAAAGGGTCAGTCCTAGCCCACAGTTGATCTCCTTTTTTGTTCTGGAATGGTAGAACCTGGAACAGCCCGTGGACCTGAACAGGGCTCACCTCAGCCCAAAATTTCAAGAGTCACCCTCCTCTCCCCAGCTCCAGTCAAGAGCTATTTAAGGTGGAATCTTAAGAATTCTATTGTTACAAATCTGGAGTACACAGTGTGTTGTGATGACACAAAAATCTGCCCATGGTCCTGGAAATGCATATGGTTTGTTAATTACAGAAGGAGAGTAAAGCTAAACAAAATGCTAAGAGTAACACTGTAAACCACAACACAATGTTGTAATAATCATTGTAGTCATGGAACCACAGTAAGTGCCTGGAGATCACATATGTCAGGAGATGTATTCCCTTTTAAAGTGTTACGGGAAGGGGACTAACAAAAGCATGACGAAGTTAAAATTCAAAAGTAAACAGAATGTGTGAGAATGTTGTTACACTTTATGTGTGTGGAATGAACAATGGGTAATTATGGGTTTTCCGGGGTGTTTGGCCGTGTTCTTAAGGTTTTTCTTCCTAACGTTTCACCAGTCTCTGTGGCCGGCATCTTCAAAGGGCAGGAGTCAGAACTCTGTCTGTGCTCTGGTGCAGTTTGTTTGGATAGTTGAGTATTTATAGCTGTGGGATCAGCTTTTGTCCTTTTCAGGAGATTGGGTGATTATCGTGTGATCCCTTTGATGTATGGCAGAAATACTTTATTTGTGGGCGGCTGTTTTTCCTCTTCAATTTGGTGTTGTTTTCTTGGTTTGATCATCAAAGGGGTCACGGACCACATGGGGAAACTTTTGAAAGAATACAACCTACAAACAGTATTCAAGCCCACCACAAAAATACAACAAATGTTATGATCAGCAAAGGACAAAAGGGACCCCCTCACCACTGCAGGAGTATACTGGATACCTTGCAGTTGTGGCCAGGTATATATTGGAACCGCAAAACGCAGCATCCACAACAGAATCAAAGAACATGAGAGAAACTGCAGACTAAAACAACCGGAAAAATCGGCAGTAGCTGAACATGTTCTAAAATAAGCTGGACATGAAATTCTATTTCAAAATACAGAAGTACTGGACAACACCAGCAATCATTATGTTAGACTGCACAGGGAAGCCATTGAAATCCACAAACACCAGCAGAGCTTCAACAAAAAAGAAGAAAGTTTAAAACTCAACAAAGCCTGGCTCCCAGCACTGACAAATACAGCCTGCAAAAGGTCAACGAACTCTACCCAGCCACAAGGACCGGTGATCACTGCACACAAAAGACCAGCTGACACCCATCAATCACAGTGACAGATCATCTCTCCCCCTTATCACAACAATACACCCACAACAAAAAACACGCTGATCACCATAATCACCCAATCTCCTGAAAAGGACAAAAGCTGATCCCACAGCTATAAATACTCAACTATGCAAACAAACTGCACCAGAGCACAGACAGAGTTCTGATTCCTGTCCTCTGAAGATGCCGGCCACAGAGACTGGTGAAACGTTAGGAAGAAAAACCTTAAGAACACGGCCAAACAGCCCGGAAAACCCACAATAATCATCGGATCCCGGCCGTGAAAGCCTTCGAGAATACAATGGGTAATTACTTCTAATACACATTGGGCAGTGTTTTAAGCCAGATTGTTCAAACTTTATGACATTCTTTTACCAATTGTGAAGTTTATGTGAGTTTAGAAAACATGGTAAAAAACAGACAATGTAATTGGTAGCCAATTTCTGGGTGCTATATGAAATATTTATTTATTTATTATTTATTTATTTAATTTATATCCCGCCCATTTAGACTGAAGTCTACTCTGGGCGGCTAACAACAATATTAAAATAAAAAACAACAATATTAATACACTAGAAGATGGTAAAATAAGTTAGGTATTGACAGGAGGGAAGGCCTGTCTGAAGAGCCAGGTCTTAAGTTGGCTCTTAAAAACGCTTCACGAGGGAGCCAGACAAATGTCTGGGGGAGGGGGAGATGGTTCCAGAGCTGAGGGGCCACTGCCGAGAAGGCCCGCTTTCTTGTTCTTTCTCTTTGCTCCTCCCTTGGCGTTAGACCCTTCAGACGCCCCTCCTGGCTAGAGTGAGTGATATGGGTAGATCTAGGTGAGAGAAGGCGTTCCGCCAGATATTGAGGTCCTAAACCATTTAGGGCTTTATATATCATCATTAATACTTTGAAATCAATGCGGAAATGAACAGGTAGCCAATGCAAGGCCGCCAGAGTGGGGGAGATATGTTGATGTTTTCTCACCCCAGTAAGAAGTCTGGCTGCCACATTCTGCACCATTTGAAGCTTCCGCATCAATCTCAAAGGTAGCCCCACGTAGAGCGCATTACAGTAGTCTAATCTTGAGACTACAAGCGCATGGACCAGAGTGGTGAGGGCCCCGACATCAAGATAGGGACGCAGTTGGGCGATCCGCCAAAGATGGAAGTAGGCAGTGCGGACCACTGATGCTACCTGAGTTTCCATGGTAAGCACCGGATCAAGATGTACCCCCAAGCTGTGAACCTCAGTCTTCGTGGTGAGAGTCACCCCCCCAAAAAAGTGAGGGAGTTTCCCAAACCACCAATGTCTGGGCCACCCACCCTCAGGACCTCCGTCTTGTCCGGGTTCAGCCTCAGACCATTTGCCTGCATCCATCCCAGTATGGCATCTAGACAGTGCTGAAGGGACAGAACGGCATCCACTATTGTAGGAAAAAAGGAGATGTAGAGCTGGGTGTTATCAGCGTACTGATGACACGAAGCCCTACACCCCCTGATGACCTGACCCAGTGGCCTCATGTAGATATTAAACAGCATTGGGGAGATAATCAAGCCCTGCGGAACCCCACAATTGAGATTCCACGGAGCCGATACACTGTCCCCAAGCTGTACTCTCTGGGGATGGTCCTTCAAGAAGGATTGGAGTCAGGCTAGTGCCAGACCACCGATTCCCACCTCGGAGAGCCTCCCCAGGAGGATGCCGTGGTCGACGGTATCGAAGGCGGCTGAGATATCGAGAAGGACAAACAGAGACATTTTGCCCCTGTTGGCCTCCCTCAGGAGGTCATCAAACAGGGCAACCAATGCCGTTTCTGTACTGTGGCACAGCCTGAAGCCAGACTGAAACAGATCCAGGGCGTTGGTTTCATCCAGAAGTGCCTGAAGCTGGTCAGCCACCACCCTCTCTACCACTTTACTAAGGAAAGAAACATTGGCAACGGGCCTATAATTGCCAATATCGTCCGCCACCAAATTTGGTTTCTTCCTAATGGGCCTAATGAGTGTCTCCTTGAGAGCAAGGGGAACATTGCCCTCCTGGAGAGACCCATTAATTATTGCAGTGGCCCATTCGGTTGTTGTAGGCCTGGCTGCTTTGATTAGCCAGGTCAGGCAAGGGTCAAGTGAGGAGGTGGTGGCATGACAGCGGTCAAGCACCTTGTCCACCATATCTGGCATCACAGGCTGAAAGAGATCAAGTCTCATTGGGCAAGGTGGAGCACTGGACGTCTCTGCTCGATCTACTGTGTTCAAAAAAGGAGAGAGCTCCTGGCGGATGGCCTCCACTTTAGATTTTAAAAATGCTGCCAATTGGTCAGGTGAGATACTAGTAGGAGGCCTATCACTTAGACCAATTCCGGATAGATCGCGGACTATACGGAAAAGTTCCGCCTGCTGATTTGAAGCTTTGCTTATCCGGACAGCGAAGTGAGCTCGACTAGCAAACCTCACCTTAGTAAGGTAATGGTTAGTCGTGATCCTGACAGCTTTCGGATTATATTTTGTCGGGTTCCATCTCCAATTGCACTCTAGCCTTCTCCTGTTCTGCTTCATAGCTCGCAGCTGCTGGTTAAACCAGGGCACTGGACGAGCTCTGCAACGGAGAGGGTGTTTAGGAGCTATCGTGTCAACAGCCCTGGTAGCGGCGGCAAGCCAGCCTCGACAGGAGCGCCAGTCAGGTCAGCTGGAATTCCTCTCATGGAATCCTGGAATCCTATAGGATCCAGTAGCCTTCGAGGGCGGACCATTAAAATAGGTCCTTGCTCCCTGTAGGGAGGGAGAGCCACTGAGAGGTTACATTTAATTAGGCGATGATCCGACCATGACAAGGGGACCGACACAAGGTCAGTCACCATCAGACCACACTCTCTCCGCTCGGGGGAGAACACCAGGTCTAAGGTATGGCTGCCCACGTGGGTGGGGCCGTTGACATGTTGGGACATGTCCAAGGAAGCCATGGTTTCCAAGAACTCAAGAGCTGGACCGGAAACCACCGCCTCCGCATGGATGTTGAAATCACCCAAGACCAAAAGCCTCGGGGAGTCCAACAGTGCCGCGGAGACGAAGTCCGCCAGCTCCGGTAAGGAAATGGCTGGGTTGCGGGGAGCGCGGTAACCCAGCAAGATCCCAATACCATCCCTGGCCCCAATCGACACATGAAGGGCCTCAAGACCTGGTGTCACCACCGCAGAGCACCTAACAACCTCTAGAGTGTTTTTATATACAATGGCTACTCCCCTCCCCCCCCTCCAGTCTACCCTGGTGCTGGACTGCATAACCTGGAGGGCAGGCGAGGGTCAGGGGAACACCCCCTTCTCCGCCCATCCAAGTCTCAGTTATGCATGCCAGGTCTGCATAATGCATTACCTCTTGGGGGGGGGGGGGGAACGGGTCCTAACAAGTTACAGAATGAACTTCATTTTAATAAATAACTTACTGTGTCTATGTTTTGTGATAGCATAGATCACAAATATTGTCCACACTTGTTCATCCCAAAAAAAAAACTAAGGATGCATGGTTTTCCACCAGAAATCCATACAATGAACCTTCACCCAAGTATGTTCTGTAAGCGAATAACTGAATCCATCAAAACTCTAGTAGAAAAAAAGAGGGCAGAAGGTAACATTTCTGTCCCTTGTCTTGTTAGGTTTCTGGTAGGTTCATTTTTTTGTAGCTTGACATACTGTAGCTCCACTGATAACCCCTCTACTCAGGATCATACCATATTTCTTCCAACTGAAAGCCATTTTCATTTCACTTTCTAAAATAGCAGGTTCTTCAACAAAACTTTTCTTTGAAGGAATCTGTCATCCTTGCATATCTTCTGTATATCATTTCCATCTTCCTTTTATGTTATCCTGATCATAATATATTCCCTTACTGATTTTTCAACATCCCTAATCTTGGTTTAAAACTTCCTCTGATTTCTTAGAATTTATGGAAGAAATTTCTCATTTTTTTCTTTTCTGTTGGTTTTCTTTTCTTCTGTTTCTTTGCACTGATTATTATGCTTGTTCTTTTTGTCCCTTTGTGCAAGTCACCGGAAAGCTGAATTTAGGAGTCTGACCCTATTTCCCTAAAACACAGTATTAAAAATCCACAGTAAATCAGAAAGGATTTGGCATATCTTTAGCAGATATCTAAAATTTATATCAAATACCTTGAAGCAGTGCCTAAAGCAGTAATCCAGGCTTGAAAGATGCCAGCAAAGAATGAGAAGGGATTTTTCCTTGTTATTACAAAGTATAACAAAGGCAAGAAGATCCCTCCGTGGATGAGAAGGCCTATGATCACAGTGACCATGTACATTCCAAGCTGTCTAGCAACTACTTCCAAATCTTTGATTGCAATGATTTTTCCACAGATGAGACAGGCAATGCCCAGTGGAGAATACCTAGAACAAAGTGAAACGTAGTTTTAAAAAAAATATAGAAAGGTAGTTGGAAAATTGTCCCTCAAAGCAATAAATGGAACTGTGTAGTAAGTAACTTTAAACAAACAAACAAACAAACAAACAAAAACTCCTGGAGATATGAGAATATTAACATTGTTTTAATGTGCCTTCAAGTTGGAACCAACCTACTGTATGGTGACTGTAATAGTGCTTTCAAGGTAAGTGAGATATTTAAGGACTGGTTTTACTACTTTCTCACCCCCAGTGAGTTTCCAACTCTAAATGGGGACTTGAACCCAGGTCTCCCAAGACCTAAGTCCGCAGCTTGGGGGTCCATCTTGACCCAGCGCTTACCATGGAGTCCCAGGTAGCGTCCGTGGTCTGCACCGCCCAGCTACATCTTCTGCGGATTCCCCAGCTGCTCTCCTATCTTGATGTTGGGGTGCTCACCACTCTGGTCCATGTGCTCGTAATCGCGAGATTAGACTACTGTAATGCGCTCTATGTGAGGTTGCCCTTGAGATTGATGCGGAAACTACAAATGGTCCAGAACACGGCCACCAGATTATTAACTGGGGTAAAAAATATCACATTTCCCCCACTCTGGCGGCCTTACACTGGTTGCCCATTCATTTCCGCATTGACTTCAAGGTGTTAATGCTTACATATAAAGCCCTAAACGGTTTAGGACCTCGATACCTGACAGAGCACCTGCTCCCACCTAGCTCTATCCGTGTCATCTAGCCAGGCTGGGCGGCTGAGGGGCTTGACCCCGAGAGAGGCCCTGAAGGCGAGAACTAGAAACCGGGCCTTCTTGGCGGTGGCCCCTCGCCTCTGGAACATCTTGCCCCTTCATATTTGCCTGGCACCCTTGCTGGGAGTTTTTAAGAACAAGCTGAAGACTTGGTTCTTCAGGCAGGCCTTCCCCACTTCCATTTCTTAGTTCCCTATGTCTTACCATCTTAAGCTTTGTTTATCTCTATGTTGTTTGATATTGTTTGTTTTAAGTCTTGTTTTATATTCGGACTGTAAGCCGCCCAGAGTAGATTCGTTGAATCTAGATGGGCGGGGTAAAATCCGAAAAATAATAAATAAATAAATAAATAAATAAATAAATAAATAAATAAATAAGTCTTCCCACTATACCACCCTGAGCATCATAATATAATTTTGTTGTTTAGTCGTTAAGTCGTGTCCGACTCTTCGTGACTCCATGGACCAAAGCATGCCAGGCCCTCCTGTCTTCCACTGCCTCCCGGAGTTGTGTCAAATTCATGTTGGTAGCTTCGATGACACTGTCTAACCATCTCGTCCTCTGTCGTCCCCTTCTCTTGCCTTCACACTTTCCCAACATCAGGGTCTTTTCCAGGGAGTCTTCTCTTCTCATGAGATGGCCAAAGTATTGGAGCCTCATCTTCAGGATCTGTCCTTCCAGTGAGCACTCAGGGTTGATTTCCTTCAGAATGGATAGGTTTGTTCTCCTTGCAGTCCAGGGGACTCTCAAGAGGCTCCTCCAGCACCACAGTTCAAAAGCATCAGTTCTTCGGCGGTCAGCCTTCTTTATGGTCCTGCTCTCACTTCCATGCATCGCTACTGGAAAAACCATAGCTTTGACTATGCGGAGCTTTGTCGGCAAGGTGATGTCTCTGCTTTTTAAGATGCTGTCTAGGTTTGTCATCGCTTTCCTCCCAAGAAACAGGCGTCTTTTAATTTTGTGGCTGCTGTCACCATCTGCAGTGATCATGGAGCCCAAGAAGGTAAAATCTGTCACTGCCTCCATATCTTCCCCTTCTATTTGCCAGGAAGTGATGGGGCCAGTGGCCATGATCTTAGTTTTTTTGATGTTGAGCTTCAGACCATTTTTTGCACTCTCCTCTTTCACCCTCATTAAGAGGTTCTTTAATTCCTCCTCACTGTCTGCCATCAGAGTGGTATCATCTGCATAGCTGAGGTTGTTGATATTTCTTCCGGCAATCTTAATTCCGGTTTGGGATTCCTCCAGTCCAGCCTTTCGCATGATGTATTCTGCATATAAGTTGAATAAGTATATTCAATATACAGCCTTGTCGTACTCCTTTCCCAATTTTGAACCAATCAGTTGTTCCATATCCAGTTCTCACTGTTGCTTCCTCTCCCACATATAGATTTCTCAGGAGGTAGATAAGGTGGTAAGGCACTCCCATTTCTTTAAGAACTTGCCATAGTTTGCTGTGGTCCACACAGTCAAAGGCTTTTGCGTAGTCAATGAAGCAGAAGTAGATGTTTTTCTGGAACTCTCTGGCTTTCTCCATAATCCAGCGCATGTTAGCAATTTGGTCTCTAGTTCCTCTGCCCCTTCGAAATCCAGCTTGTACTTCTGGGAGTTCTCGGTCCACATACTGCTGAAGCCTACCTTGTAGGATTTTGAGCATAACCTTGCTAGCGTGTGAAATTAGTGCAATTGTACGGTAGTTGGAGCATTCTTTGGCACTGCCCTTCTTTGGGATTGGTGTGTAGACTGATCTTTTCCAATCCTCTGGCCACTGCTGAGTTTTCCAAACTTGCTGGCATATTGAGTGTAGCACCTTAACAGCATCATCTTTTAAGATTTTAAATAGTTCAACTGGAATGCCATCACCTCCACTGGCCTTGTTGTTAGCCATGCTTTCTAATGCCCACTTGACTTCGCTCTCCAGGATGTCTGGCTCAAGGTCAGCAACCACACTATCTGGGTTGTCCGGGATATCCAGATCTTTCTGGTACATTTCCTCTGTGTATTCCTGCCACCTCTTCTTGATGTCTTCTGCTTCTCTAAGGTCCCTACCATTTTTGTCCTTTATCATGTCCATATTTGCACAAAATGTTCCTTTAATATCTCCAATTTTCTTGAACAGATCTCTGGTTTTTCCCTTTCTATTATTTTCCTCTATATCTTTGCACTGTTCATTTAAGAAGGCCCTCTTGTCTCTCCTTGCTATTCTTTGGAAGTGAGCATTCCATTTTCTGTAACTTTCCCTTGCATTTTGTTTCCCTTCTCTTCTCTGCTATTTGGAAGACCTCGTTGGACAGCCACTTTGCTTTCTTGCATTTCCTTTTCTTTGGGATGGTTTTTGTTTCTGCCGCCTGTACAATGTTACGAGCCTCCATCCATAGTTCTTCAGGCACTCTGTCCACCAAATGCCGTTCCTTAAATCTGCTCTTCACTTCCACTGTGTATTCATAAGGGATTTGGTTTAGATTATACCTGACTAGCCCAGTGGTTTTTCCTACTTTCTTCAGTTCAAGCTTGAGTTTTGCTATAAGAAGCTGATGATCAGAGCCACAATCAGCTCCAGGTCTTGTTTTTGCTGACTGTATAGAGCTTCTCCATCTTTGGCGGCAGAGAATATAATTAATCTGATTTCGGTATTGCCCATCTGGTGATGTTATGTGTAGAGTCGCCTCTTGTGTTGTTGGAAAAGAGTGTTTGTGATGACCAGTTTGTTCTCTTGACAAAACTCTATTAGCCTTTGCCCTGCTTCGTTTTGAACTCCAAGGCCAAACTTACCTGTTGTTCCTTTTATCTCTTGACTCCCTACTTTAGCATTCCAATCCCCTATAATGAGAAGAACATCTTTCTTTGTTGTCAGTTCTAGAAGGTGTTGTAAGTCTTCAGAGAAGTGGTCAATTTCAGCCTCTTCAGCATCGGTGGTTGGTGCATAAACTTGGATGACTGTGATGTTGAAAGGTCTGCCTTGGATTCGTATTGAAATCATTCTATCATTTTTGAGATTGTATCCCAGTACAGCTTTTCCCACTCTTTGGTTGACTATGAGGGCTACTCCATTTCTTCTACGGGATTCTTGCCCACAATAGTAGATATGATAATCGTCTGAATTGAATTCGCCCCTTCCCGTCCATTTTAGTTCACTGACACCCAGGATGTCAATGTTTATTCTTGCCATCTCCTGTTTGACCACATCCAGCTTACCAAGGTTCATAGATCTTACATTCCAGGTTCCTATGCAGTATTTTTCTTTGCAGCATCGGACTTTCCTTTCACTTCCAGGCACGTCCGCAGCTGAGCGTCTTTTCGGCTTTGGCCCAACCACTTCATTAGCTCTGGAGCTACTTGTACTTGTAAAAGCTATCTTTTCTTCCAATTTAAAATGGTATCCTAGCCATATGGTGACTGGTTGGCTTCTCTACACCTGCTGAAAAGGTCCCATGGCCTTACTCAAGGTACTGAAAGCTTCTAGTTGGGAGCCAATACTCTTATGCCCTGTTTTTAATATTAAGGTTTTTTTAAAAATATAAAACTTATTTTTCTTCCATTTTGAAAACATCAATTTCCAAAACGTAAATTGGAAATGGGTTTCCAATATAATAATAATAATAATAATAATAATAATAATAATAATAATAATAATAATAATAATAATAATAATAATAATAATAATAATAATAATAATAATAATAATAATAAATATGCCTGCTTCACTTCTGAGCTCTCTATGAACTATCTACAGAATACCTACAAGCTGCAATCAATCAGATATCTATGAACATTTCACATTCACCATTTTACACACTAGTTTCTATAGGTGCCAGAGCCTCCTCACAGAAATGTTTTTTACTGACAATTCTTATAAATTCTCACACAACCCAGGTTTGGTTTATGGCTTTGACATATTCACAAGAATTTCATAAATCGCCCAAGCTGCTGGAGGGAATTATCTTTTCCTCAGAGAGTAGTTATAAATAGCTGAACAGAATGTGCTTTGGCTGCAAAACAAAGGAAACTTATCTTCGTAGAACAAATATTCCCATCTCCAGAAATGAACAACAGTCATGGGCGGAGCTTCACAAAGCACTCTCCCTTTTTTTGATCACAACTCCCAGAATTCCCCAGCCAGCAGGAACAAGTGTCTGTGGTGCCCAAATGATTCAACAAGGTATGGTCCAAGAAAAGCAACTAGTTTTGGGCAGAGGTGCAACTGTGCAACTGTTTTACTGGCTAGTACAGCATTAGATGCTGTGTTGAAATCAAGCATCATGCAGTGATAGCAGATATGTGAAGATCAGGGATGGAGAAAAACTCTGTCAGCTTGTATTTTAATAATGTTATCTCACCTAATTTTGCACTTGCAAACCAATATCCACATTGCAACTCAGTTATCCTTCAACATGCATACTTCTGCATACCTGCAGTGTAGTTCTCCATTCCAAAAATGTGACCAAAAGGACACACAAAAATTGCTTATATTGAGGAAAGTAAACGTTTTTAAAGCCCACAGAAAAAAAGGAATAGGCTGTGTGGTCTCCAAGGTTACACAAATGCAGGAGTGTTTTGATACCTTTTATTGGACCATTAAAAAATTAAACAAGTAGCAAGCTTTTGTGGATGAAATCCGCTTCCTCAGCCTCAGCACATCTCCTTGAAAGATAGTGCAGAAAAAATGTAGGCAAAAGTTCAAAAACTGATGGTGTATCTCACTAAAAAAGGCATTTTATTAGATTCTTTAAAAACAGTCATAATATTGTGGAAAATGGGCAAATAAATGCATATAAATTTTCATGCACACTAAAACTAACAAAATTCAGGACAGATTGAACTAAAAACTGGAAAAAAGAGAAAATGAAAGAGCAATGAGGAGAAACTGAAATAGGATTCATCCATCCATAACAAAGGTGTATTTTTCTTGAGGCCAACCTAAAATATTCAAGCAGATAGAGCTGGTTCAACATGTAGGCCTCCATATGTTGTTGGGTTATAACTACTATCAGCCCTGACCACTCACTATCCTTACTAGGTCTGATGGGAGTTACTGTCCAGCAACATCTGGACTGCCAAAAATCCCATCCTTGAAATAGAGGAGAGCTGTGAGCATCAGAGAACAAATTAAATGTACCAAAACAAGGCAAGAGTCATTTTGGATTCTGTGACGAGTTGGGATGTAGTGCAGAAGACAGATTGTGGACTTGTGCTGTGGAGACCTCATTAATCTTATTGGGTCAACCCCATGCATGCATCTTCTATCTGCCCACTTCCTGTGAAGATAAATTGGAATGATTCCTGTGCACATTCTCCAATCTCTTTGAAGTAAGAACAGGATGCAGTATTGGAAAACAAATGCATTATAGGAGTTTTACTGTTCTAGACCATATCATAAAATATATACACATGAAGAAACTGTAAGTTAGGTACAATAAGATATCTGATCATGTAACAGCGTTTGGTGTACCTCAAGTGGGTGATTATGTCGACTTACCACATGATCATTGTTACTAACTTCATTACAATCTCATTCAAGATGTTGAAAAAATCCACCATCATCTTGGCTTGTTCTCCCATTTTGCCCATTGCAATGCCAAACGCAATGAAGAACCCAATGAGACCTATCGAATAAATGTTAAAATATTAAAACCATTGTGACTCTAACAATATAAGGTAAGAACATGCCCGCAATATTATTTGTCAACTTTCACAGACTTTAAACACAGGAAAAAGTGGCAGATATTACCTTTACTACAAGAAGAAGAAGAAGAAGAAGAAGAAGAAGAAGAAGAAGAAGCAGCAAGTGCAAGTGTTTTGACTCTGTGAGCCTAAACTCTTCTTCACTACTGGAATCACTCTTAAATAAGTGTAGTAGTGATTCAAATGCTCTTAGGCTCCAACCCATTGCCCATGCTTAACAATCCCATATATCCTTAGGAAAGGATAAGAATGCTAGAAATGAGGCAACATTGGGAAGGAGGATTGGAGTGGGGGGGAAGATTGTACAAAAAGGATCGCTCTTGATTTTCCTCTCCTATTGTAATTCCTTCAGCATAAAATTTGCACTAGAATCAAAAAACTTGGCTGTGGAACCAGGGATTGGGAGTTTGATTCTTCACTACGCCTTGCAGGAGAAGGGGCAGTCTATATGGCATTGGGCAAGCTACAGGGTCCCAAAGCACACCTAGAAGAAGAGAAAGATGAAGTAGTTATGATTGTTCTGTGCCTAGAAATCCATGGGAAAGGCCATCAAAACTCAGAACTAACTTGTGAACACATAATTATTATGCTTTGACAAGCCAGTTATAAAACATATTACTGTTTTTAAAATCAACTTAATGTAAAAAAAATAAATTGAAGCATTTTAAAATCAATTGAGTTTTTAAAAAATATTTTATGAATTGGAAAGATCAGGAACAGAACAGTTCATATGAGTAGGCTCCTGATGACTTGCAATCAGTAACACTAAATTTATATCTTGCAGAAGCAGTGCAGTGTAGCATATAAGTATACCATATGAGTACACAGCAAAACAAACTAAAAGGTTAGGCTAAAAATTACATTTTAAAAAAAAATCAAGCAATTCTGTAGACACCTAGTAAACACAAATTGATGTGGGTGTGGGTGTGCATACTCGCTAAAATGCTTTTACACTCCCTGATAGTTTCTTCTTTCAATGTCTTCTTTAACTTTTATTTCATATTTCTTCTGTTTTCAACATGACTGAATGATGCCACTGGAATGTATTCAATAGATGTTTCATAAATGTAAACAATAAAAAACAAACAAATAAAATAAATACCTAAGACATTCATTCCATCCTTAAACTCAAGGCCTTTCTTAATGACCATCTGGGGTTCTGCAGTTACCTCACTTTCATTCATCATGGCAAAGATGGAGTCTGTAGCATTATCTGGTTCTTCAACCTCTTGAGGGACAAGCACTTTCTTGGTGACTGTTTGAATCTGTAAGGAATCAAATAGTAGATAGGCTGCAAATGAAATGGACAATGTAACTTTCCCAGAAGATGGTGTTCCTCAGATTTTGAGCTTGAGCTCCCCTGCTAAACAATTGCCTTGCAAATGAGCTCAGTTAGTCTGTTCCACATCCAGGTGGGCAAAGACACTTGTACGATCCTTAGTAGAAAGATATGGTTGGTTCCAGAGCTTGGGATACCTGTCTACAACCTCCAATGACCATGATAGGTGGTGGATTCTGGGAAGGGCTCTGCGGGTTTGTGCAAGACTAGAGATGAGTCAGAACTTCGTTTCAGTCCTTTGTTTAAACAAGGATTTGCTAAACCAGCTCAAAGCCTCTAACAAAGAAGGGCTTTAAAGCATGAAAGCAAATATTTTATTTGGGCCTGGGAAAGGTTTGGGAATCTGGGAAGATAACAAAGCACAGTGTATCATAATTTGTTTATAACACCCAGTCCCAGTTAATACCTAGCCATATTTTGCACCAACAAACATTTTGAGACCATGTCCAAAGATAGCCTAAAACACTGTAGTAATCCCAATGTGAAGGTCCCAAGAACAAGGGTAATAGAACCATAGAATCACAGATCACTGAAGGCAACCTATCTTTGTCAGTGTGGATCAGTAGAAAATCTTTCCTGAACAGCATTTGACCGAACTGCATCTTTTTGCACTTTTTGGGAGAAAAACTCTATCTGCCTCAGGATCATCCTCATTCCTTGATGTTTGTGCCCCCTCCTTCCAGGTGTTCCTTGCTCCTCTTTGACTGTTGCACATCTTACAGCTTTGACAATTACTGATGTAAAAGGAACTTAGATAAAGATGTGGCAACTTATTTGACAATAATGTTTGTGTTCTACCTTGAATAAGTACCTTTTCATTAACTTCACTACGACATATGATATACCCTCCCCAACCTCAAGCTTAATTAATCAATTGGTGTATATATAAAAGTTTTGTTTGTTTGTTAAAGAAATAGCATCTTTGCTTCAATCTGCAAATGAACAGTTTTTAAAAAGATGCGAAGTTATTTCAAATCTTTTAGTGTTATTAATTTAATTATTAATTTAATCTACCTCTTCTATGTAGGACAGAATATACATGTGCCTGACAAAACATGTAAGGAAAGGTGTGAAAGGTTTATCTGATGATGGGTCTGGGGCAGAATTTTGAAAGCTAGCGGATTTTTCAAACAGGCATAAAATTTGCTGGTAGACATTCCTTTAGAATGAAGAAAGAAAAAGTACAGGTTACTCTTTTATCTTTACACATTTATTACTGGGCCTTTCAGACAGCAATGATCCTGACCACCCCATATGAAAATTGTTGCAGGGTTTTAAATTTTAAGTTAAATTCCTCTAGCTGCACAGCAGGAGTGCAGGGACTCACAGAGCAGAATTAGCTTCAAGTTCCTTGGATTAGTCCACCCCTTTTCTTATTATTAACTGGCACTTGCAGTCTCAATAACTCACTCTATGCCATTAGTAGGAGAAAGAGCAAGAGATTACTTACAGTTAAACAAATTAAAGAGAAAACTGACAAACATGACTGCTTCAAACAACAGGTGTCAACAGACTCATTGACTCCCAACAGACTACTAATGGCCAGCAGACAATGTGGCGGGGGGGGGGGGAGCTCTTAGAAGAGAGTTCTGGCTCTCTTTGAATTCAGAGGCAGAAAAGGAATGATAGGTTAGTGCTGGATAGATTGACAGTCACCCTAGCCTAGAATGGTCCCTCCCAACCACACCTACTAGAGGCAGCATGAGAGGATGCAAAAACTCCAACAAAAATGAAGTTTAATATGTGCCCCAATGAGTGAGAGGAGGTAACCAGAGATGATCTGTGGTTATTCACAGAGTTTATTTAAATCACAGCAGGTAAACAAGGAATAAGAATGATTAGCTGAAGGTACAATATAACGTGATCAAATATTGCTAGATTCCAAATTCTGTCAACCTTGGCCAGCATGGCCAGTGACTAGGTAGCCCATCTGTAGATGGGAACTGTAGTTCCAGCATCCGGAGAGGCAGCTTATATCAAAACCCTCTGTTCTGAGTGTCATGTAGAAATGCGTGGCCTTGAAACATAACACATGCAAAATATGGTCAGACCATGACTCAAGGCCTGACCAGAAGCTCTGAAACAGGCCAACATTCCTGCAACTTTTTCCTCTGGAGCTAATTATTATCTTGAGAATTCTGACATCTTTTAAACATTAAGAAAAGCCTGAGAATATTCGAAAGTGTACTGTAACTGAGGGCTTGTCGCTGGAAAATTTAACTGAAAACAAGGCAATGGTAGAGATTCTTAGCATCCTTGGAGAGGCCAGGCCTGTCATTATTTGTAAATGTCAGTCAGGCTTTATTGTCGTAAACTATGGTTGCCGGCCAAGTCTCAGGCTTTGACCCCAATATCTCAGGCAATGTGATACAGCCGACCTGGCAATCCTTGGCAGTTTGGGGGTTCATCCTGACATAACTATCCACCAATCTACTGATTGATCCAAACTTACTCTTATCCCACTATTTCTTTAGAACACACGATGCTTTTTTCTTTTATGACTGTACTCATCTCCTGCTGTGCATCATAACCTTCCATCTGCATATCTTTCCCAACGGTGTCTGCTAGCACCACTTTGTAAGTCTTAAATTTAGTATTGTCTCCTCTCTCTCTCTCACACACACACACTCACACACACACACAAACACACACACTCTTTGCATTTGTTGCTGAAGTGGTCTGTCCCCTGTGATACCACAAGAGGGCTTTACAAGGGGAAGGTGAATTCCATTAAGCATTTGAAAGCAGCAGTGGAGGTGGAGGGATATCCTACCAGCATTATATAAGTTCTTGACTGTTGAGATGTTCATTCACTGAACATCTACCCATCTATGGTGGTTCTCTTGTACAAGATCAGCCCACCCATCATCAGACAGGGTAAAGCAACTGACTCAGGCAAACAGGGGTGTGTGTGTGTCATGAAAGGGTAGGAAATTGTTCATATATTTTGTTGTTGTATTTTTATACCAAGAGAAGGGGACAGGCATTTCTGAATTTTTCCACATTATGTGCAAAAAATAATAAGCTTCCTTGAATACTAAGCACATTGACTGGAAGAGTGGTAGAAGTGGCGTCTGCTGCTCTGCCTTAGACAACAAAATGCCTTGGGATGGCCCTGGACACTCCCTATCTCCACCCTTGTGCCCTGGTGCCAAAAAGCAACTGTGGGAATTTCCCTTCTCTCAGCATTGCTGTGCAGCTGACAGCAGCTATTGCAATCCAGGAGGAGAAAGGCAGGATTCAAAGTATGGCTACAACCTGAGCTATTGCAAGCACAGAAAACCAGTCGCAGGAGTGAGGAGGATCTTCCCAACTATCTCTCTTTAGGTTACTTCTGGGGAACTGGTCTGTTTTACCATAACGTTCAGTATATTCCACTGGGACATTCAGCTCTTGCCCCAGCACCTCCAACTCCAACACACCATGACTGTGTGGCATAAGTGGGCTCAACATGGTTGAGTCTGCCTTCCCTGTAACCGTTGTCCAAATCTGCTTGTTGACTTCCCCACAGCTCCCTGTTATATCATTTACCCCTTGTAATTGCTGAACAAATTTCTTCCCCCCCCCATCCAAAAACACACACACTTTGATTAGGACCTGCTGGGGGAGGACAGCAGCCTTACTTGGCTACTTTTCTATCCATACCCCAGATAAACATGACCTCCACAATATCTTTGTCCAAGTTGCTTACACCGGTCTCACATCCTTTGGGGTAAGTGGTGGGTGCCATCCCCTCAGAAGAGATGAAATTCCCCACAAATCCTCGGTGGCCCCATATTTCAACCATCACACACTATGTATAATGTCTGTTCTGCCATTTCAGCACACTGTATTGACAGATTCCAGGCATTTTTGCTAAAGCAGAGATTCTCAAACTCCTGCACTTCAAGGAATTTTCTGCAGTAACAGCTAAATTCTGCAGAGGATTCACGAAACTGTTAATCAGTGATACTCAGTTCACAGAGCTGCCCTGCTGGATCTCAATGTTCCTCCAATACACTGTAGTACACAGGGTTTGTTTTTTTTCATTGAGAGACCCTCAAGAAGCTTCCAAGATACTAGCCCCAGATTTCACACATGCTCATGAAAATCCCTGTATTAAATGAGATCTAAAGTACAGATTCCATTAATAAGAGTAAAAATTAAAGAATTTCTACAGATTGCTGACTTTAGTTTCCTGTTTTTGCTTTAAAAAGAGCAAGAAGCCTTTTCCTCATGTCTTCATAAAACTGCACAAAGTGTGGAAGGTTGAATGTTTGGTAGACACATGACACACACGTAAAACCCACTCCACATTTCCATCCCATGAAGAAGTCACTTAGGCCTTTGTGTACTTAAATGAGAAAGGCTACAGAGGAGCCTGTAAGCATGTCTAGTCAAACACAAAGTCAAGAGTCTAAATCCAGCATTAATCCCAATAAGAACAGACCCACTGGAATCACTGGGCAGGATCCTCTTACAGAGCTCTGCCTGCAAGGCAGGAAAGACATCGCCAACAGTGGAGGATTGCTCCCAATTAAAGAGTTCCCTTTTCAATTTTGGAGTGTGCACCACTTTGTGTCATTGCGTGCATGTCACATGCACTCTGAAACTGAGAAAGGAATTCTGTAACTAGCAGCAATCTGTTGCTGCCAGTGACATCGTTCCCACTGAAGAGGTGGAGCTCCACAAGGGCACACTGGCCAGTGACACTTACATAAATGGCAAATAATGGAAATCAATTTCAGTGGGTTTACTCTTGTTGGTACTAACACTGGATTTAACTCAAGTGTTTTCACATCTACTAAAATGCAATTCCTGGAAACAAACTATTTTAGTGTTTATTACATACTGTTCTTATTTTTGGGACACTCTGTCTACCCACTTCACATGACTCTTCTTTTGACGATGCAGTCATTAAATTTTATAACCAGTCAGACTGTAGTTCTTCTAAGCATGCTTCTTTAGAAGTAAGCTACACTTAAATCTGTTGACCTTACTTCTTAGTAGGCATAATTAGGATCGAGTCGTAGGCAAATTTGGCTGCTAAGCGGAAAGCAGAAACACAGATTGCTTAGCTCTGTGGCAGCTTGTATTTCTCTTCCAGGAGTTCCAGCCCTACTTTTCTTCCCCACCCACACAGTACAGCCTCGAGCTACAACCTCTGATAATATACTGTCTTAAATCTTTTAAATGACGGCATATAGGAATGTTTCAGAAAGGTTTTGGTGATGGATCTTGCTGGGCCCATTAAAAAGAGGCCAGATAACATAGCTTCAGGACGAAGGGCAGGGGGAAAAGACGATTAGAGCAGGAAGCAGTTTGTGAATCCTTAAAAAAAAATCACACCAATAGACTTTTCTGAGGAAACATGACCAACAGTCTGAGATGTTTATCTGCTGAATAGAAACAGAAAAAGCAGCAGCAGCAGCAAAAGGGAAGTGTTCTCCCCACCCCATGTCTTATCCAATAGCAACTCTCAGTCCTAATGAGGTAGATACACCCACTAAAGACTGGCTGGTCTTCTCATGCCAGTTGTTTTGTCTGGTCTTGGCACTCTTGTTTTAAACATCCAACTCCTTTGCCATGTGCTCCAGTGGTCACAGTCATACTGTCCACATCTTCTCTACACACAGGAAATAAAACAGCCAAATGTTTTGGGTTGTTCAAATATTTTAGCACAAAAGAATGATAATATATTCTAAGTCAAATTGGCAAAAAGAGATGAAAAATAAATGTTCATATATAGTAAAATGTCAAGCATGTTCTAATCAAAATGAAGCAGTTTAAACCTAAATGCCTTAATTTAAAACTGGGTTGATTTTTCCCATGTCTTTTCAGTTTTTTGTTATACAGTAGGACTGCCGTATCCATGGGGGGTTGATTCCAAGCCTCCCCACACCAAAAAATGTGGAAGCATGGAATGCTATACATTACATGGTTTCTGTCTTCCTCTAGTGGCCAGTTCTGCTAAATACACCCTGGAAATATGTATAAATGTGTATTTCTGGTTTGGGTTTTTTTTTTAGCATTTTCAGGCAGTGAATAAGTGAATCAGAAAATACTGATCCCATGGATAGGGGATCCTACTGTGTTTAGAATACAAATTGAAGGGAAATATTTGGTTGAACAGCTAAGTGCAATGGACATCTAAAGAGCTCTAATCAGAACTGTGACGCAGCTATGCAAAAAGCCCATGAAGTCTCTTTTTGAAGAATCTAGAGGAATAAACAGAATTTCAAGGAGGCTGGTGAAAGCATAGAAGAAACTAGGCAGTGTTTTCATCACTAGTGAACAGTAAACTGAAAAAAATATGCTTCTGAAGATAGAACAAACTCTGGCATCCAGTAGAAGCATTCATTTTGGCAATAGGTGTTTCAGCATTAGGGGATCCCAAATGCACATAAAATAAGGCCTAGTTACAGTCGGATTATTGTAATTGTTCAGGAAGGTGTATAATTGTTTATTACCGTAAAAGTTGTTTATTTTTACTGTGATATATTACATTTATTAATGGAAGATAAAGGTCTGTTATTCACCTGCTGAAAGCATGCTTGCACAAGGTTTTCAGGGAACAAGTTTCTGATAAGGTCCAAAAAAGCATCAAGACTGGACACTTCATCATTCTTTTTTCCTTCCCCCAGTTGCTTCTTGAGCTTTGGGTTGCCCGGATGAATGGCTAAAACCAGAATGACTCCAAGTACAGCAGCAATGATAGTTGTAGACATATAGTAGACCATTGCTCTCGTTCCTAATCGACCACTAGCCTTAGCATCCAAGCCAGACAGACCTGTTTCAAAGGAAGGAAGGAAGGAAGGAAGGAAGGAAGGAAAGAAGGAAAGAAGGAAAGAAGGAAAGAAGGAAAGAAAGAAAGAATTAGGAGTTAATAAAAATTGGTTATCTCAATATTATGACTCTACAATACCTACCAAAAATGATTATTTATGCTTCACATCCACTTATAACAAAATGATGAATATACTTGTAGGAGTTAATACATCAATGGTTGTCTTAGTATTATAACCCTCCACAATGGCCAGGAATAGTTATTATGAATAACATTTTAAAATAATATTCTCTTTTGTACTAGTTAGGTAAAGGTAAAGGTAAAGGTTCCCCTTGACAGTTTGTCCAGTCGTGTCTAACTCTAGGGGGTGGTGCTCATCTCCGTTTCCAACCCATAGAGCTAGCGTTTGTCCAAAGACAATCTTCCGTGGTCACGTGGCCAGCGCGACTAGACACGGAACGCCATTACCTTCCCACCGTGGTGGTACCTATTTATCTACTTGCATTTGCATGCTTTTGAACTGCTAGGTTGGCAGGAGCTGGGACTAGCGACGGGAGCTCACTCCGTCTCGTGGATTCGATCTTACGACTGCAGGTCTTCTGACCTTGCAGCACAGAGGCTTCTGCGGTTTAACCCGCAGCGCCATCACGTCCCTCTTTGTACTAGTTAATTCACTGAATAAATGGATCTGTTTTAGCAGTCTATAGAGGCAGTGTCAGTCAGTGTGTGGCAGTGGGCAAGTACCAGACTAGGGCTTAGGAGACCTGGGTTCAAATCCCTACTTGGCCATGAAGTGGCAATGGTAAATCAGCCCCTGAACATCAAGTATCCTCAGAAACCCTAATAGGATTACCATAACTTGGGAGTTATTTGGTGTAACAATAAGTGCTGTTCTATAATAATAATAATAATAATAATAATAATAATAATAATAATAATAATAATAATAATAATAATAATAATGCCCCATTGATTCTGATTTATGGTGACCCTTTCCAGGGTTTTCTAAGGATTCAGATTCCTGCATTGAGCAGGGGGTTGGACTCAGTGGCATTATAGGCCCCTTCCAACTCAGTTATTCGATGATTCTAAAAAGTACTCAGACATGGTTTACCATTCCCTACTTTCAGGGGTATCCACATATACAGAGACAGGTTCTTCTCCTGGGAAGCAAAAATGGTGTAGTAAACGGAGTGATGGATAAGGACTCAGGAGGTCTGGGTTCAAATCCCTGCTTATCCGTGGAAGCTCAGTTGGGGTAAGGAACTGATAAAAATACTCCTTCAATATTTCACTTGTCTTGAAAGCCTTATTAGGGTCACTATAAGTCAGTTCTGAGTTGATGGCATATAAGATAGCATTTCCTTCCATTCTGAAGGAAATCAACCCTGAGTGCTCACTGGAAGGACAGATCCTGAAGCTGACACTCCAATACTTTGGCCATCTCATGAGAAGAGAAGACTCCCTGGAAAAGACCCTGATGTTGGGAAAGTGTGAAGGAAAGAGGAGAAGGGGACAGCAGAGGACGAGATGGTTGGACAGTGTCTTCGAAGCTACCAACATGAATTTGACCAAACTCCGGGAGGCAGTGGAAGACAGGAGGGCCTGGCGTGTTCTGGTCCATGGGGTCACGAAGAGTCGGACACGACTTAATGACTAAACAACAACAACAAGATAGCACATGTGTACACCAAACCCTTAAGCTACATTAATAAGCAGTGGACTCCTCAGGGTTTCTGACAGACACTGATGTTCTGAAATGTACAAATGTTCTCACATATATATTCTACTATCCCACTATGTTCAGAGGTGTCCAAACTGGTGTACCTTGGATTGCAGCCTTTGTAGTTCAAATACATTTGAGAACTGATTGAAGTAGGTAACCATTTTTCCTAGATTAAACTAAACTCAGTGTAACTAAGTCTGCCTTGGTCCTCTTCAAGATAAATATTTTTAATTAATTAATTAATTAACTAATTTTTGGACTGTTCAGTCTATGCCTTTATTTATAATATTTTCATAATGCCTTTCCAGGTAAAGTTTCCCCAAGAAACTTCAGCAAATGAAACTTTAAAATAATGAAATAAAAACTGTTGGTTAAAACTGTTAAAACACCCATACAACACTATAGTAAGACGTGTTTTGACACTTGATGAAAAGCAACTGCAAACAATCAGGCATTTTAAAAAGTGTCTGAGATGGAGTCATGTGCAAATGCCAGAGTAGAGCATATCATAACAATGGAGCCACCAGCTTAATGCATCTTATAGCCAGACTGATGTGCATGGCCTCTCTGTTGATCTTAGAGCCTGGACAGGTTCATATAGCTGCAAGTACGTAGTACTTCAATTATCCTGGTCCAAAGCCATTTAGGAGTTTAAGGATGACATCCAGCACTTTAAATAGAGACCACAAATTCACTGATACGCTGCACAGCTGCATTCTCTGTTATTTGAAGCCTCCAAACCATCACAATATGCTGCCCCACAAAGAACACATTATGATAGATGGACAAGTGTAACAAAGCACACTTTTTCAAAGCTGGGGCACAGTTGCTGAATCAACTGAAGCTGACACCAGATCCTCCTGGTAATGCATCTCCCTAGGTAACACTGAGTCCAGGAAAATTCATATGCTCTGTTGTGAATCCTTTAGGAGGAACTGGAATTCACTTCTAGTCTCATGCTTCCATCCAAATCATCAGATTTCCCTGCCAAAAGTACTTTGGTTTTATGAGTATTAAGCTTCTATTTGTTTGTCTTCATTAATCCCCAAATTCCTCCCGGACATTTTTTTTCAGGGTTTGTTATTATGTGCTGTCAAGTCCTTTCAAATTTATGTGTCCTCATGAATTAATAACCTCCAAAAGGGTCTTTCCTTAAAAGCCCTGCTCAGGTCTTGAAAACTAGAGGTTATGGCTTCTTTTCTTGAGCAAATGCCTCCCATGTTAAGTCTTCCTCCTTGACCACTATTTTCCGCATTTCCTAGCACTGCTGTCTCTTCCGGTGAGTCTTCTCATTTGATGTCCAAAATGTGACAGTATCAATTTAATCATTTAGGTTTCTGATGAGGGTTCAGGCTTGATTTCATCTAGAATCCATTTATTTATCTTTCTGTTGGCTCATGGCATCCATAAAGCTCTCTTCCAGCACCACGTTACAATTTTTTTCCCCCTGTCAGCTTTCCACCACCCAGCTTCCACAGCATTACACTGTAACCAGGAATACCACAGTATGGATGATCTGGGCCATGGTTTCCAGCAATGGAAACATCCTTACATTTGGGGATCTTTTCTTCTAGTTGCCCATTCAGATGCCATTCAACTACATGTTGAATTACGTAGTCCTGTTTTTGCATTGGGTTTGGCACAACTGAAAAAAAAACACCTGCTGGAGGGGTAGTTTATTTTGAATCTATTCTGGTTGCATTTTAGTTTACTTGATTTGGCATGCATGATTCCCTGTGTCAGAATAAACAGTGGGTTCTGCGGGGATTTGCTAAGTGTAATGAGTTTTGGATCACAGGACAACCTGCAGTCTGAACTCTTCCTTTCTTCCCATACCTGTTTCTATTTTATCACAGTATCAATCTAGTGCTAAGCCAGTTCTACACGTAATACAAAACAATTAAATATTTAAAAAACATGATTTACCAGATATGACCATTCTTAAATTACAGAGGAAACGGCTGTTAGAGTAGTTATGGGCTTTGATGTAGGCTACTGATGCTGGCTTTGTTAGATAAAAGCTGCTAAGTCTGACATCAGCAAAATGGGGTGAAGTTCCCAGTACTGAGCAAAAACAGGGAAAACAGGGACTTGGAACACCAGAGCGCTAGTGTACCACATAGTTTACCATTATACTATAGGTTGTACCCTACAGATGCACACATCAGCACAAAAATCATGTGACGTTAAATTGATTTCTAAAAAACCCAACCAGCTCCCGATTTAATTCAATAATGCAGTCAAACCCTCAGTTTAATTTCTTCAAGTGTATACTCACAATAGCCATTTTTTAAAAGTTGCTGTAATCTTGATCACACTGCAGAGAACATCATGATCTCATATAACCTCACTATGTTGGAGGCGGTTTTGATGAAGTCTGTGCGGGAAAGGCTGACAAGGAATTTAGCTTGAAGTTACAGCTAAATTCAAAACAGCATCAATTCTAGTCTCTTGCAAAAATAAGACAAAGATCCATCACGACTTAATCCTTCTTCATCCAATAAAATCCTCATCTGCCATTTGCCAAAATGTTGCCATTTTAGAAGACAAAACGATACTGTGTGAAAAGTGTGGCATTCTAAGCAATCACTTAATTTTTATAAATATGAATGTACCACACCAATCTCCTAAGCAAGAATAATGCGGGTATATAGCATATGAAAAACCATCTGAAAACCAATATTGATCTGATGAGCTGCCGGCATGACTCGCTTTAAGACAATGGATTGACCCAGCAGTAAAGCATGCCAAAGAAATCTCTCACAAAAGATTAGCCTTCTAATTGCCATAATAGAGCTCACCTGTGATTAAACTGGAGATAATTAGAGGAAGAATCAACATTTTCAGCATCCGCATCAGGATGTCTCCTGGGAAGGCTATCAACATGATGACATCCGGATTAATAGGTGTTGCCATGCGAAGGAGAGCTCCACATACTGCACCCATAATGACACCTGTAGAGATTGAGAAACGAACATGTAAAAGGGAGGCATACAGGACAGAATTCTGAGCAATTCATTTAGAATCCTAGAAAAACAGGTTTCAAACAGATGTTACTATGAGAAACTAAGTGTAACAAGTTTCTTGCTCACCAGTCTTCAACCTATCTGCTTGGCATACCCATTTTTTCTCCTCTGCAGCAGGAAAGGCTGGAGAAGGGGAGAAAGTTTCTTATTGTGCTCATCAGAAGCAGTTTCTAACATGGTCTGCAATGGTCTGCAAGTGATTGCATGGTCTAATCATTGTCTTAAACATGATTCATGGTAGATGGTATAAAACATGGCAGGAACTACACATTTGCCGATAACCCACAGTAAGCTTTTTCCTGATGGTTATCTGCAAACAGGTGTGAAACCAGCTGTTTTCCATGCCCTGTTTTAATGTAATTCCTCTCATTAAAGCAAGACATGGAGCAGGCTGGCCCATGCAGGAAAGCTTTCTGTTACTACTGACAGCACTAGGGTTGGGGCATGACCTCACTCACTTGACATGCAGCAAAAATGGAGCTACTGGGGATGCCTCCCCTGGCAAGAAAAATCTTGCTAGCCAGCCAGTGCCAAGCTAGCCGAGAAGCCTCCCAGCGCTGGCTGGGCAGTGATACTGTTCTTATCTGAGGGGCAGCTCCAATGGCTCAATTTGTGCTGCAGGTCAAATGGGCAAGAACTGCTGCTCTGACTATGGTGCTGGCTGGTCGGTGATGGAAGCTCTGATGCTGTTTAAAAAGTGCACTTTGGTGCAATTTTAAAACCAGATCACAGCTTGCATTGTGTACAGTGGGTTTTCCTGAACATGAAGTTATTGTCCTGTGTAGAATCTAAAACTCCATTTGCTGTTCTTGGCAGTCTGATCACATATATCACTGCCATGACAACTGGCTCTGTTTTTGGACTCTCTGTATTAAACCAGACTTAATACTATCTTTGCCCAATGAAGAGTTCTGTGGCACTCAAAACTCACGATATTTGTAATTTATTAGAGATGCATTGCCCAGAATTAGAACTGCCACTTGTTGAAAGCACTTGGGCCTCCATCAAACATTGTTGTCCAACACACCATGGTCCTCCTGCCTTTCTACCAGTGAAGACCATGGTGGCTTGCTGGGAAAGGGGAAGAGTACTAGCCACTTTCTCCTTCCATCATTTATGCCACAGATACCAGCTATTAGTGCCCCATTTGGGAAAATATGTATGTTTTCCCCAATGAAGCAAATATTAGTACATCAGTGCTAAACCATTAGTCGGATAGCAGATTATAAAAGAAGGTGCAGTCATAAATCTCCATCTAGTTTGGCTCAGATTGTGAATTAGGGGAGGTTTATGGATTGCTGTGGCTGTCTTTGCCTCTTATCCACCTGTATTTGTCTATTTCTCTCAGTAAGATAGAGCTTCTATCCAGCAGAATCACCCAAAGTGGAATAGTTAAAGTGCAGATACCACACCAAGATACAGTCATCCTCTTCGGGAATTAAGAGTGGCATCAGTGAAAAGAATTGATCCAGTGGTGATGGGAGTGGAGAAATTCTGGAGGAGTAGCTATTGGGTGGCAGCAGTGGTCGAAGGTGACAATGGAACAGCACTTTTCATAGACAACAGCAGTAATAATCAAGCTTGTTAGTACTGCACAGAAGAAAGCAATGGTAGATCATTTCTGAATGCTTTCTGAAAAGAAACTAGAAGGACTGCAAACTGCAATGTAGTATAAGGAGTGCAAACTGAAGGAAACACAGTACTTCCAACCACCTGATATTATTATTAATTTGGCATTAATTTGGCTCCAATTGACTCCACCTAGTGGGCAGACTAAATTTTAACCCCCGTTTCCTGGTGGAGGCCCATTGGGCTTTTGAATTGCTGAACTGAGGCTATCATACTTTGGACATGTCATGAGAAAAAGAGATTCAACTAGAACACACAATAATGTGAGGTAAAGTAGAAGTAGGAAAAGATAAAGACCTAATATGAGATGGATTGACCCAGCAGTAAAGCATGCCAAGATTCTTATTATTATTATTATTTATTGTATTTATATCCCTCCCAATTGGTCCGATTCTGGTTTGCGAGACTTAAATAGCACTGTTAATGACAGAACCTTTTGAAGGTCATTAATTCATAAGGTCACTGTAAGTCAGAAACATTCTTATGGCACTTAACAACAAACTGAATGATTTTAAAATAAATTTCATATTATTTCAATCTATCCTCTGAGGGTTTCTTGAGGTATTTGGATGAAGTATATAACAATGGATGAATCAAATAAGCATTGACAAAGTAGAACAGGGGTTTTAATCTTTGTTCGGGTCACAGATGTGGAATGACTCTGAAAACACTGGAGAAAGGGGGAAAATAGTATGTAAATCCTGACTAGACAGTGGACTGGATATCTCAGTCTGACCTACTGGGCTAAATGGGGAGTCAGTGTCTGGATGGATGCACTCAATCTTCAATCCAAAATTGGCTGCCAGTCAGTTGCAATTCTCTATACTTGGTTGTAATGGTTGCATCTGTCCAGCATTTATAAGACTGTGGACAACACGAAAGAGTTCTGCCTGTTGGTCGGAGGACTCATTAATCAATTTGGCGTTATAGCCTCTTTTTGCATCTTTGCTACTCCACTTCTCTTTCCCAGGTTTCAAATGCAGCATTTTCACAATGAGACTCTCTATCATTCAAAGAATGCATGAATTTCCCAGGCGGCTGTGTTAATCTAAGTGAAAATAATCGTCAAGACATTTCTCCTGGGAAAGATTCTTGGTCATTTTAGAATGAACAATCTGAGCCAAAAGGCAATGTCAAATTAAATTTACTATTAACCTCTTTTCAGGATATATGAATATATTAAAACTATCTGTACAGTTTTCCTCCCCTACTATAAGTGTAGCTGCCCATTCATGCTGAAGTGAATAAAGACAGGCTCTGTGAAGGCCATGCATTTGACTCTTAGCTTCACAGTACTGTAACATTAAAAAACGCACAAAAACAATCTAGTAAGCCTGGGCATAAAGCCAACAAACCACACCAAAATGTCAAACTGCTCCATATTTGGAAGCTGCTGTACCCAGAAGGCAATTGAGAAAACTGGATCACTGTATCGTTGGCCTAGTGTACAGTGAGGGAGAGAGCTAAAAGGTATCAGTAGCTTGTGAGGAAAGCCAAGGGATGCATGCCTTTCACTCCCCTTTCTCTCTTTCTCCTGGCAAGAGGCAGAGGATTTCAGATGTGAGGATTCTGTTGGTGTTGCTTTGTTTTTGCTAGAGATTGTGAAATGAAGTGGGATTTTTCTTGTGTGTTTGTACATTGAAAAACCATTTGATTCAAAACGTAGGCACAGAGCTTGGACTCCTGGACTGTGTAACAGGCCAATATCCTAGTGGTGATGGACTGTGTTAGAAAAAGCACACCCTGGGGCCAAGCCACCCCAGCCAAAACTCGGTTGTTGCCTCAGAAGTTCCTGCTGTTGGTACAGTCATCACTGAAATTCAGAGACAAAGGTGTGCAGGTATGTTTGCAGATATTTGGACAAAGAAGTGCCCAAACCCATACGTTTGCACTCATCTATTCAGTGGCAATTGCATCAGCTCTCTAGGGCCCAGAATGGTGCTGCAGCACCTTCCTGAACTGCAGAACTCCACTTCCTTACACTCTTTCTACCAGGGAAGGGAAAGGGGAAAGAAGATTTTCTTTGTGGCAATGCACATTTGAGGAGCATATATTTAGCAGTGGTGATAGAACCGACCAGGGCCAAAACAATGTTGGAAGAGGAGGCAAAACTAATTGGGAACAAGAGGGCAGAGGTCTCTAATCTAGCATTCCAACACTGCTTACCTACTGTATGATGTTAAGGAGGTAGGTTGCATAAGAGAGAAGGCAAGCATAACCTACTACTTTTAGTCTTGCAACCCTGCAAAGGCTGGTGTCCATTGATTTAGGTATGGATCTACGTACAGTGGTGCCTCGCTAGACGATTGCCTCGCAGGACGAGGAAATCGCTAGACGATGCCTTTTTGCGAGCGCTACTGCGCTTCGCAAAACGATGTTTCCCTATGGCGATTTTCGCTAGACGATGAGGTTTCCCCATAGGAGTGCGCCGACTAGTGGTGAAAAGCTGTCAGTGCAGCTGTCAGTGCATTCCTATGGGGACCCTCACTCGCTAGACGAGGTTTCCCTATGGGAAATTTCGCAAGACGACTGCGTTTTCCCTTGGAATGCATTGAAGCGATTTCAATGCATTCCAATGGGAAAACGTGCTTCGCTAGACTATGTTTTCGCTAGACAGCGATCCTCGTGGAACGGATTAACATCGTCTAGCGAGGCACCACTGTATTTTGGCAACATATGATTAATTCTTAGGACTAACAATTACTACTATTGGATTTATTGACTCACAAACATCATCTTAAAATGCCCCCCGCCAAAGGAGCAGAATCTGGGTTGCCCTGTGGTCTGAAACTTGTGTGAAAGCATCCTCATGGAGCTATTGCCATTACTATCCAATCCTGTGCCTCTTACAAAAAAATCTGACTCAAACAGAAAATTAAGGCCAAGGCAACATTACTTGGCCTTATTTTGCTGCCCGTCTCTGGGTGCAATTACATGGCCAAATTTGCTCCACTTATATAAGAGCTGAATTCAACGTTTTGGTTTGTGTGTGTGTGTGTGTGTGTGTGTGTTTTAAAAAAACTGACTGTATGATACAAAGGCTGATTGGAATTAGTCCATCTTTTTTTCCTCCCAAAGTGTTTCCCCCCCCCCCCTCTGTTGTTGGGAGGTTTCTACTTTTTTCAAGCTGGAACAATTTCAATAGGCTTTTCCCCATGTGGTTAGTTGTGATACATTCTTGTAAAGATGTGTGCACATGTGTCTGCAGGTCATGTTTCAGAGACATAGGCAGTTGGGCCAGGATGTTCCTGGAGGAGAGGGCATGCAAAAACAAAACACCATGGTTCTAATGTGTGAGTCCGGTGCTAGTCCTGAATCCTGTCATATCCTTGTTTGGAAAGGCCCTTTTGTTGTGAAGCAAAAACTAAGTCTTGTTAATTACCTAATTGACAGATCTGAAAATGCCATTAAAATCACCTTCCCCTTCCCATCCATTACTCTTTTCCCTTGCTTTCAAGGAATGCATGCAGGAATTACCTCATCTCTGCTCACATATAGATTTAAACTGTTGGCATGATGAACAGAGATGAGGCAATCCCTGCATGCATCCCTTGAAAGTAAGGGAAAAGAGTAATGGATGGGAAAGGGAAGGTGGTGAACCCTGTTATGGAATCATTCTGATGTGTGAATCATAACGTATTTTGCAAAATTACTGTTCAAACTTTAGATGTTCTGGACTTTTAGACTGTTAAGTATCTTTTTGTGTTATTTTTCTAACGAACGAACGAATGAACAAACAAACAAACAAACAGGTGCTGTAGGCTGGAATGTGACTTGCATCACATCTCAAATCAATCCACAGCCCCTCTGTGAGCACTGACTGTGACTTCAAATGTAATACAGGTTGTGATTCAAATCCAGTGTAGTTGCACGCTTCGTCAGATTGACCATCATATTTGTGTTGCAGCCAAATAGTTCCTCTAGTTGATAATGCACTGCTAATAATCTGCAAGGCATTTCACAGGGTATAAGAGAACAGTGTCCTGCCCTGGGAAGTTTCCAACCTAAAATCCAACACAAAGGAAACATCACGGGAAGAACAGGGCATGGAAACAGGGAGGCAAAATGTGGTTGTTTCACGCAAAGGCACTGAGGCATCATTGCATTCAAAGTGCACTCAAAGTGGCAAGAGGGCATGGGAACAAAGAGTTTGTGCAAAGTCTTCCTGGAAAGGGAAGGTTTTAAATCAAGAAGAGAAGAAAGTGGACAGGAGTTAGGAACAGGCAAGTGTTCCGGGAAAAAGTTCCAGTTATACGGCGGAATTACCCGAGTGTAGAACATTTTGGACTACAACTCCCAGAACCCCTCAGTCATCAAGGCCGGTGGCATGGATTTGGGAATCAGAATTCAAAAGCATGACATTTTTGCTCTGAGCAGCAAGGAAAAAGTGCAAAGTCACTACAAGAGCAGAAAACCTTTGGATAGCAGAGGGGGGGGGGTTAATAGAGCCAGAGGAGTGATGATTACGGTGAGTATATCTTTACTCTGCCAGCTCATCCCCTAAGAGTACAGATTCCAGGTCTGAACTGAATAAATCAAACATTTCCCAGCTTACTTACCAAATACAGTAAGTGAAAGGAGCAGGTTTTTTCTAAGTGAAAAGCAGAGGCGCACACAAATATTCTTCGTCCGAGGCTCCACTGGACTCAGGTGACTTTCATGCATTCTCACTTCCACCTGCTTTGGCATGTTGTTGGCACTGAGGAAGAAATGGAAAGGGGCATTGAGATATTCTGAAATGGAACAGTGCATGACGTTATGCTACAAAAAAGGAGGAATGACTGGGTTACTACCACGTTATATATAGCAGAGCTCAACATTACTGGCAAGGTTTGAAATTATAGGTAGATTTCTCACCTCGAAGAAAGAGAGGGGAAATAAAGCAACAATAACAATAATGAGTAAATGTCTAACACAACTCAGTTCTGATGAGAAATTTGAAAACAAGGCCTTGCCTATACATACTAAAATTTAATGATCAAAAGCAATGGAGGATAAAAAAATGGAAGTAAAAAGTTGAAGGTACATTAAGCACAAATTGAAACACTAGGAAAGACTCTTAAATAGATCATATATCTGCAAATGTAATCAAAATACAAGGACCAATCCGGGGGGGGGGGGGGAAGGAGAGAGAAAAGATTCATTTCACAAGTAACTAATGGGAGTAACTGATTGGAGGAGCAGCTGAAAAAGAAAGCAGTCATTTAGAAATCCAATAAGATTCAGAAGACGGCAAAGATGAATGTAAGCAGATGCTTCTTTTCTCAAAGTTCTCCCATTGTCTATCTAACAATTCCCGTTTAGCCATTGCTTTGAAGATCAGCACTTCCTTCGCTGGGGATCTGCCTTGATTCAAAGCAGCACTTTAACTGTATTCTGAGGTACCTCCTTCTTTGCTTCTTCTTCCTTTGAATGCCATCTGCCACATCACAGCTGCTATCCCAAAATGTTAACTTTTTAATGAGGCCAAAATGTGCACTTTAATGGGAAGGAAAAACTTTTTTTTTTAATGAGCTTCAAAATGGAGACTTTGCAATCCCAAGCTTGCCCCTTCCCATGATAGGCATGCATATTAATGCTAAGTTAACATTTGCCACATTAATGATTGCACCTCTAAGCCACACTATGCTCTTCTAGTAACTTAGCATCCCTAAATCGTAATTAGATTTCAACTGAAAAATGCCTAGCCTGGCACTCCAGACTGCATGGAGAGGAATGTTACTCTTTTTCTGGTAACTAGCCATGTCGGTTGTGGGGTTCTGAGAGCTCTACTCAAAACAAAACAAAACAACAAAAAGGAGCTCATCCCTTCTCTGCAAACACACAGATGGGAAAGGAACTAACCACCAGATCAAAGTATACCCATGGACAAGGTTTGTTGTACTGATGTACTGAAGGGGTGCACATGTGGTGCCCTGCACTACTCGTATACATGTAAGGCTTCATGCCTGCACTCCTCAGAGGGACATGAATGTCCCTTACCTTTCCTCTAGTTGAGGTAGGGTTGCTAGGTTTCTGGACACTGGCTGAAGTTTCATGGAACTGCTCTGTTTCGGTAGATCTCTAGGCAGGGAGAAATGTTTCCGAGAGAAGAGCATTGCAGAAAGCGAAAGACAGATTTTTCTGTCTCGGATGGCTTTAAAACTTAGCTCGCTCGCTCTTCCAGGGCTTACTAGCTCATCACAAAGATTCTGATGTCTGAAAAACTGTACTTATGAGGGGCACATTTTTCTATCTGTCAGCAAAAAAAAAAAAAAAAAAAACCAGGAGCAGGGGCACGAGAATGCAAAGACAGCTGCCAGGTGGACGGACATCCTTGGACCCACCGTGCCATTTGGAACAAGACAACAACCTCCTGGTTGCGTGAGCCCAAGCAGAAGAGGCTGAAAGCATGGTGGTGGTGGAAGTCCCTATAGGCTGGTGGTGAGTCTTCCACAAACCCGAGCAGCAGTTTGAGGCCTGGAAATACTCCCTATGCATCATGTCTGCAATAACAAGGCTGCACAAGATGTGAGCCCTAGAAGAAATGACAGCAACCACAGCAGCTGTGGGGTACAATTTCCCACCTAGCTGACTGCCAAAAACAATATTCCGGCCCTTGCCTCTGGATTTATTCAGAGCCCGTTTATCCACATTCTCTGTGCAACACTCTAATCAGTTTACTTTGCTGTCTCCCACAACATTCCTATATGCCTAAACCTGTGCCTAAAGCACACTGCCCGCGTGGTCCTTGATGTGTGAATCATGGGTCTGCCTGCCCCCTCCCCAACACAATGAAGATTTTTTACAATAGTGATATTGGAAGGTAGTCCGCTTTTTGCATTCACCCTAAGAACTGACCATGTGCTCATGTCTGAGGTCCTTTCGTGACAGGGAAGAATCCCTTTCATTCAAGTTACGTGGTGCTATATCATTGTCCCTAAATCCAAGAATAAAAAGGTGAGGCACTTAAAAGTCAACCTAGAAAGCAAGAGGAGTGCATATTCATGACAATTAACTCATTTACCTTTCCAAAACAGGATTTTCTCAGACATACACATCTTAGAAATCAGACTGCACATTCACCTGATTTTACTTTTTAATGACCAGTCAGAAAACAAAAGCACACTAAATAGGTGAAGAAGTCCTTTATCACTTAGGCGAGCAACTCTACAAAATTGGTGACAAGGATATGAACTGCTTTAATCACTAACTTAGATTAAAGAAGGGTCATAAAATCTTTATTAGCTATGTTAACAGGATGTGCAAAAAAAAAATCAGTTTCATCTACTTAATGACCTGTTTATGGAGGCTGTTGTAGCACTAACTTCCAGGGATGGTTTCACCCAAACTTAGTACTGAGGAGGATCAATATAGGTCCTCTTCCCAGGGCTCTTCAATAGCCCTCTCAAGGGAGTTCTAATGCTTTCCTGCAACCTGGAAATCTCTCACCTTCATGCAATACTCAAAGATAGTCTTAATGTAATAGTCCCGACAGCTATTTTACTCCAATAATGTGAATGTAATATGTCTTCTATTTTAACATTTTTCTTGTGGTGCATCTCAATTTTATATCTACCATTGTACCATTAGAACATATGTGAGTAACTATGAACCTTCAGGTATTTTTGTTTTGCTAAACCATAGTCATTTTAGCCAATGGTGAAGGATTATGGAAATTACAGTCTAAGAACATCTGAAAGTTTGCCCCCTCTTGTTCTTTGAAGGAGTTGCAAGCATACCATTGTGCATAATAAATGGTTGCCTGTATTCACACTGAAGCAGGAGAAGAGTCCAAAGTTTACCTATGACATGAAAGTTTGAGTCTTTTGGAGATCAATGTTAGATATGGCAGATTTTGTTGGTGTTGTTTGGCAGAGTGTGAAAGGAAACTGGTGAGGTGTGGCTTTAATAATAATAAACTTCATCTTATTACAGCAGATAAAAATGGTTCTATCAGGAACCTACAAAGCAGATTGAGCTACAGGTCCTTTAGTAGACCACCCCTTATTTACTAGTTTACCTCACTGTCTCAATACATTCACTCAGAGACTCTGGCAGTGAAAAAGAATGACAGGTTTCATTTTACTCACAATTCTTCTTATATAGAAACAAAAATCATATTGTGTGGAAAAAATGTTAATGTTACATCACTGAACTTAACTACTTAATTTACTTCATTATTAACTAACTAACTGGTTGCATTACTGACAGAATACTCCACTCTAACTGTTCACTATTCACTCCATAACTCTCACACTGACAGAACACTAAATGAACTCTGATTGGAGAAAAAAGGTAGGAAAAGAACTCTGAGGCAGAGAGGGAACTATTGATTACTACTGAGTTGACAGCAGCCCCAGTCCAGAAGGGTCCCTCCCAGGTAAAAACTCCTTAAGGGCATCATATGAGGGTGCGATATATCCAACAGATTTCAGGTGAATGATCGACATTACATTAGCCCTTTATGTGCTCAGGTTCAATTAAGTTACTTCTTCTTGTAGCATAAGCCATTAATTCTTGTGATGTCCAAACCTGCTATCTATGGCTTGCCCTTCCACTCCAACCATGATTATAAAACAATTCTGGTTTAAAGGTCAAACACTACTGACAGTTTGTGATATAAATGCAATAAGAGACTTCACCTTGAGTGGAACAACTTGACTAAATCTTAGAATGCAAGAGAAAAAAAGAAAAGAGCGGAAGAGCTTGTAGAAGGCTTTCCCTACATGGAAGAATCAGGAAGAGAATGAATGAACCAACCTCGTGTCTTGTTGCTTTGTTTCACAGTGGCCTCATAGTAGTGACATGAAGAATATTCACAAAAGGTAGCAAGATTATGTTTGCAAGGACAAGACAATTATACCCCTACCTTACAGCTGTATCCACATAGACTATTTTCATTTGATTTGATCTAGAGCAAATTGGGCTCCCAGATGTTACTGGATTTCAACTCACAGAAGCTCCAGTCAACATGGTCAATAGTCAGGGATTCTGTAAATTGTAGTCCAACAACTAGGAATTCAGGTATGGAAGACGTTGCTCGAGCGTGTCAGATACATTCATGTCACAGTACATACAGTTTCAAAACTGCTCTGCCCAAAGCACGGCAGGAGCAGAGCTAGAAACTGCTTAGCTATTTCTGACTATATTGCACCACAAAGCCCCTCCTTAGATGGTAGGACAAAAAGTGTCTGCACATCAAATCCATGCCTATCATAACTAGAGGTGGGGAGAAGAAGGTTCCTTACAATATTAGCAATATGTGGGCATTCCTAATGGTGTCTTACAGTATAATCAATATGAAGAATTATGAAGAGACTGCTCAAGATTCCTGTGGAACATCTGTATTTTCTTACAACAGCTTTAAATATATTTACTTGATTTTTGCTTTGTTTTGTTTTCTTTTGCTTTGTTTACATTTTTGCCTGTGCTTCTTACAAAAGCTGCCAGGAGCGTTTTAGCTGCTTACTGAAACCTAACCAAACCCTTCTACTAGCTCAGCTGAAATCTGCATAATGGTTGGCTGTGATGATTTGTTTGGTGCATTATATTAGTCTGAAAATGTGTTTCATATGCTTTGGTGAAACATACTCTAGTCAGATGACTACACTTCATAAGTTTGCACAAATACATATATAAATATGGATGGTAATGTCGAGATTTCAAACTAAGGTATAGATCTTTGTAAAAAGCCTGCCAGAATAGCAAACGGCATAACAGAGGAAATTGCCAAGTTGTGGCACATATTCCCTCCCTGCTTCCTAGTTATGCTGGGGTTTTTTAAATAGTGTTATTTGACCCACATTACAAATGTGCAGGACTGGAAAAGAAATGGAAAATGGGACCTTAGAAAGCCATTATTTTCCAGAGCGTCTTCAGAGGCAACATCATTAGACACATACAGCTGGTGACACAACGTAATTTCTCTTTTACATCAGGACTATCTGTGCAAATAGTGGCATAGCTAAAGCTGGACCAGCAGGTGAAAATCTAGGTTTACAGATCCTGGAGGACCCCCAAATGTAGTCACCATGTCTTAAAAACAAAAGCAAAAAACCCAAAACAATTCAGAAGAATTCAGTCACACAGCACAGTGAAGGTACATTCACAGCCAGCATTTTCTTCAGACAGCCATTCAAGGGGGAAAAAGAAAAGAAAAGGTGCTAATTATTTATTGTTAGCCCCTAAGGTCTGAGGAACAGGTTGGTAATTAGATTCTGCTCAAATCACTGAAGGTTTGAAATTCTTTGATTTTGTTCTGTCTGTATTCTTCTTTTATTTTCCTCCCACTATAAATGATCAGAATGTTTTGCTTCTGTGGATAAATTATGGCAGCCCTTTGAGAAAACTGAGAAGAGGCAGTCAGTAACCCAAAGATCCAACCTGTCTTCATAAAGTAAATACCAGAGAAAAAAGCAAGAGAGCAAAAAAATAGATGCAAAGAGCCTCTATGTAAAATTTGGTGTTGGACTCATCCGAATTTGGATGTTGGTCTTACCAAGTTACAACTGTAATGAGAGATTCTATCTGTCATCTACCTGCAGTAAGAAACTGGTGGAAGTTACTTTCCTTTACATAGATTTGAGTCTCTTTAAAGCAAGAATGGTTAACTAGGGACCTTCAGATGCTGAAAGACTTCAACAATGATACTCGGTCTCTCACTAATTACTATGCTAGGTAAGGCTGATGGGACTTGAAAGCAAAAAAAAATGTTTAAGGCTTAATTGGCTGGGTTACCAATAAACACAGGCTGAGTTCTGACAAGATGGTTCTCAGGCCTAGGAAAATAGTTTTCAGCCTGTTTTGAAGGAGGTTACATTCAAAGAATGCTTGAATAAACTGACTTACAGTTTGAGGATACTCCTATATTCATCATTGTACTAGAGATCCAGAGATCTTTGACTGGTTCTCTGGCTCCTTTCTGGATAGGGATTGCCTGCACTGATAATCTTTCCTCTCCAATAAGCTCCTGGTTTTGGATAATGCATTACATATATTGGAATGACCTTGAGGTTAACTCAAAAGGTCCAGTTAGTGTAGATTTGGGGTGCCAGGATTCTTACCGCCTTTACTTGATTCAAACCCAGGTTTCCTCAGTCCTAGTCCATCGCTCTATCCACTATGCTGGTTCTTGCCTAAAAAATACAGTACAGGAGTGTTTTAAATAATTCAATTGGCCTAATCTAGAAGTAATCAAAGCATATACTACTGTGGTCAGATCCACCTTTACTAGAAAAGATGCAGTTGGCACATGAGGCATATAAAACCACCTTTGGCCAACATATTTTCATTTGGGTGCAAAGTCATCTTCAGGAGAAAATTGTAAGAAAAGTACAGTCTGTCTCCTTATAAACCGGGAAAAACACATTCCATGTTGTGCTCCCTATGTACAGTGAATACTGTTTTTCCTTATCTAATCTGTATTTTTATACATTTTTGTAATGTATAAAAGGGATTATACATTACTAAAACACACTGGTCTGGTTCTGGCCATATGTCTGTTTCCAAGAATTATTAACACATGCACCCCTAAAATAAACAAGATGACGGAAGAGAAGCTGTACTCTGCTTTAAAGGATTTTTCTAAAAACCTTCTTTGCTAAAGCCCTTTATTAAATTGTGTCCCTGTAATATACATTTATTTCTGGAAGCATGTATGACACTAACAAATTATCACAGGTTGTGGCTCAAATGCAACTTGAAAGTCACAGCATCATTGGTTTCGGCTAGACAGAATAAAGTTTTCTTACTGATATGAACCTGGCTATATTTTTGCAGATACAATTTGCATCATTATAAGCACAGTTGTAATTATATGCTAGTCTTATCTTTGATAGTCGTTTTGAACTTTTCTGCATAATCTGCAGGAATATCATGTTGCTTTGACCATAAATATGAATGAGACAGACATGCAGTTACCCTAAATAAAGGCAGCTACAAAAGCAAGCCACAGGCCTTCATTCCTTCCTTCCTTTATGAAACAGACAACGAACATGGATAGACCCATCTTACATGTTTTGCACTAGTTCCAATGAAAAGAGGCAAGGAAGAGTGACCAGATAAATTGACTAGGCAAAACACACGCTCAGGAAGCATGCAATGATTTGAATATTGGACTAACTGGAGAACCTCAGATTCAAATCCACACAGCCGTAACTAAGCTATTTTGGCACCCAGGGCAAGTGGCACCATCTCCCACCTTTCCAATGTGAAGCATGGGCATCAGTTCCCATGAAAAAGGAGGAACAGAATGTGGCATCCACCCAAAAGAAAGAGAGGTAAGTATTACTGTATAATTGAAAGTCTAACTCAAAAGATGTGCTGATTGTAGAGGTTAGAGTTAAGCCTGGGTCTCTTCTCCCAGAAGAGCTGTTCCACCAGGAGAGCTACTTGTGCAGGCTGATATCAGATATCTGCAGACAGAGCAGCGCAGTGGCAGAATGGCTCTAATGGTTACAGTCTGTTGGCAAAAGAGCCTAAAGGAGAGCAGGGAAGTGGGGAACGAGCTGAGTTTTGATTTCTATCTTAGGCCCAGTTACACCCATAATGTCAGCACAAAGTTAACCAATTGTTAACATCCCTAGTCAGCAAAGGTTTGAATTCAGCATGGCTTCAGCCACTTGGCTCCTTAGGATTGTATGCTAAGACATATTTAACTTTGTCTTGATCTGTATTTCCACACTTCTTCCTTGCTAAATCCTTCCTTTTTTTCTCCTGCCTCTCACCAAATGTAATCCCCTCCCTTTAAATGAAAGGGAGAACCCCTATCACCACCGTGATTTCCTCCCGTGGCATCAACTCTCTTTGAGACTCATTATGCACAGCTTGCTTTCATTACTTGCAAGGAGAAATCCCATTAAGAGCCACTTGGATATGAGTCTATGAAAGCAAACACACAGAGAAATACCCTGAAAAAAAATACAAATCTGTTAGGTTTTGCGGATGTGTTACCTTTTTGTGCGACGTTAAAAGGATTACAGAAATCAAGTGTAGCATAATAGAATCTCCCGCGACAAATTATTTTAGGTCCTAAAGCTTAGGATGTGCAGCTTTATCCCTTTTGACAGCTGTTTCTTGAAGCAATATGTATGATCACAGCAGACCCTGATTTGATGAGTGCATGCCATCTGGTGGAACTGAAAAGGCTTTTTACAGGCAGAAGCTTAAAGAACGAGCCAATCTCTTTTAACCAGTGTGAAATATTCCCCCTTGTTCTTTCCACAATTTAACAGCAACCTTCCTTATCCATTTTTCAGCCTTGTCTCTGTTCTCAACCCTGTAGAAACCTTGTCTCCTCAACATTCCCAACGGTTTCTCTCCCTCTTCCTCCCCTTCTCTCTTTGTACATGTGCTTCTGTATCACACACTTATAAACATACCAAGAACATGTTAAGGTCCCCCAGAGTGTGCCTCGGAAGAACTGGACAAACAGAACAGGTTGCCAAGATTTTGTTTTGTTTTGTTTTCATATGTGGCCTTCATCTGATTGTTCTGAAAGCACACATATATTTACTGAACAAAATAGCAAAGGATATTTTCATTCTTCTACAAGAACAGTAAGGGGGAGAGAGAGAGATGTATCTGTATAGATATATATTCAGATGGCAGGAATTGGGGAGGGAAAGGAAAACAATATGCAATTCTACAAAAATAATAACTGTCGTCCCAATCCATGGCATGCACCAACTCAGTTAAAGGGAGATGAAATAAAAGGCAGAAGAGTAATATATTTGCTAGAGTCCTATTATCCCATTGTCACTGTAGTAACTCGTGGCTGCAAAAGAAGTGTCTCATATGCTAAATCACACTTTACATACTTTGTGTACAAAATTGTGAAAGTGTTAGAAATGTGTGTCTAAAACTCCTTAAAAAGATTCATTCTGAAACACTTTGACATTAGGAAAAACCCAACAGAAGTTTTTGCAGTGCCACTTTCCAGAATAAATTACTCTAGACTTTGGGTAATCCAGATGTTCTTGACCTGCAACATTCAGAAGCCTTCACCACTAGCTGTGCTGGCCAGGATTTCTGGGTCCAAGAACATCTGGGGACTCAAGGTTGGGAAGCACTGTTCTAGATAATCTAATTGAATCTGGTTCATATTGGTAGCTCCATCTAGATTTTTCTCTGATAATTTTGCTCCTCTCCAAAAATTAATACTACCACCAATTAACATTACAATATTGTATCATCCTTTTACCCCATGCAGATAATACCCCTTGTCACATCCCTTGGCTGATGCCCCCCCCCCCCCCCAAGCACTCTCCTGATTTCCCCACCATGTCTTGGCAGCTGCTTCCTCATCTTGCAAGATGAATTTTAGGATAGGGGGAAATGAAGCAGGAAAATATAATGTAGCAATGGGACCACAGGTGAATTTCCCAGGGAAACCATTTCCTATGTAGCCATAAAAACACATGAATTTTCCATACATTTTCCCTAGAACTCTCACAAACTGACAGCTTGTTAAAAGTCACAGATCCATTGCTGCACTGCAGCTTTAAAGCCATGCTAGTACAGCTGCAGGAAACTATGGCAGTATCCTCATGTCACCCCGTGGTAGCATGATGGCAGCAGACAGGAAGCACTGAACATCTAATTAGGGACGGTGAATGAACTGACATGGTGCAACACCTGGGAACACAAGCCTGTCAAAGTGTGGAAGGTGTTTCCTGTAGGAAATCGAGAGAACTGCAGGTTGTTGAATACAGCGGCAGTTCAACCTCCCCTTTGTCCTTCAGTCTTCAAAACTAAGCAAGGATGGTGGTACAGCACCACAGCTGAACCACAACCTGGATGATAGGTCTGTGGTCCCAGGAACATACTTGGGAGCAGAGCAAAACTCAACTCAACTCAAAGCAACTCAGCTGAACATGCACCTGTGTTTTGTGTATCACAAATTCAAAATATTCTCCCCTTATAGCTGAGGGGTACGTTTGAAGTCCGGGTGCCAAATTCAATCTCCCTGGTCCCCGCTTTGGGCTGCAGGAGGCCCAGAAATGCCCCAAACTTGCCATTTTTCTTTAAAATTCTGAGTGGGGCAGCTGCAGCTTTTGTGGGTTTTTTTTTTTAAGGGACCCTGCCCCAAGGCCTACGAGCAGGAAATGACTGGTCCTAATCTTTTTTTAGTGGTGTTTTAAACTTGAGGGGGAAATAGGATGACTCTTCAGGATACGAAATGCTGCAGGGGTCCATGAGGTTTCTGGGTTTCACTTTGCCCACTTTTATCTTAGCAGAAAGAGGATATTTTACAATCTGTCCAGTCTGTCCCAAAATAAAACTGCCTTTTCCTTTCAGGGAAAGATACATGTGTAACATCATTCTTCTTGACGTTATCTGAGTGCTCAGCGGAAATGTTCACTGTGCAGGGAAGAGACAGGGAGGGAGCATTTGGAAGGTGTGCTTCCTTGCTGGCCATCGTAAATCCAATTGCAAGGAATGAGTGACAACCGAGAAAAGGGAGAAAGAATGAGAAGGTGTTAGAAACAACACACCCACAATTATTATTATTTATTATTATTAGTTTTATTTATATGCCACATTTCTCCCAACAAGGGACCCAAAGCGGCTCACAACATTAAAATTCACACAATTTAAAAACACAATAAGTTAAATATTAAAAGATAAATTAAACAATGTATTATTTAAAATACAATTAAAAGATTAAAACATGAAAACATAAAAAAGATTAAAATTATCTGCTAAAATGGGGTTCAGGGATTCAATTACAGTGGTGCCTCGCAGGACGATGTTAATCCGTTCCAGACAAATCGCTGTCATGCGAAAACATCGTCTTGCGAAACCAAATTTCCCATAGGAATGCATTGGAATTTAATTAATGCGTTCCGATGGGAAAGAAAAGCACAGAAACTTAAAAAAAATATTAAAAGAAAGTCACTTACCAGGTACTGTAGACTGAGCCCGGCTTCTCATAGTGCCTGGTAGCAGCGGAACATCCAGAAAAGAGCACCAAACAGCTAAAAGCCGGCAGGCAGCTGGCAGCCATTTTGTGCTCTTCTACGCTCCTTCCCCCTCCCCTCTCCCGACGAACAGCTGATAGGAGCAGGGTTTCTGAGGCTTCTGCGGGCTTTCCCAGCAGGGAAACAGGCAGTGGAAAAGCACCCCAGAGGCTTCTGAAAGCGGCGCTTTGCCAAGGGGTGAGTGGGTGGGGGTGGGGGTGGGGTGGGAGGGGCAGGCCTGCCACCCCCCCACACCACCCCCACTGCAAAGCGCTGCTTTCAGAGGCTTGCCGGGTGCATTTCCACTGCATGTTTACCTGCTGAAGAAGCCCTGGCAGCCATTTTGTCCTCTTCTCCGCTCCTTCCCCCTCCCCTCTCCCGACGAACAGCTGATGGGCGGGCTAAAAAGAGGCTTTCTCTGCCCTGAAAATTCAGGGGGAAAAGCTGGAAATAAAAAAATTCCGCTTTTCCCCTGCGCCCCGGGAGGCTTCTGAAAGGGGTGGGGGGGCCACGGGAGAGGCCCCCAAACATCATCCAGCGAAAAGCGCCCATAGGAAATCGTTTTGCGAAGCGCAACAGCGATTGCAAAATCTCATCATCTAGCGGATTCGTCGTTTAACGAGGCAATCGTCTAGCGAGGCACCACTGTATAACTGTTAAAAGCCTGCCTGAAGAGATGGGTCTTTAGCTTTTTTCGGAAGGATAACAGGGAAGAGGCTATCCTGATCTCCCGAGGGAAAGCGTTCCATAGCCTGGGAGCTGCCACAGAGAAGGCCCTCTCCCGTGTCCCCATCAGCTGTGCTTGTGCTGGCAATGGGACCGAGAAGAGGGCCTCCTCTGCTGATCTTAATCGCTGAGAAGGCGCATATAGGGAGATATGGTCCTTCAGGTAGCCTGGACCCAAGCTGTATAGGGCTTTATAGGTAATGACCAGCACTTTGAATTGGGCTCAGAAACAGACTCGTAGCCAGTGCAGTTCTTGTAACAGGTGCGTTATATGCTCCCTATAGCTGGCTCCAGTCAGTAGGCTGGCTGCAGAGTTTTGCGCCAGCTGAAGTTTCTGAACCATCTTCAAAGGCAGCCCCACATAGAGTGTGTTACAGTAATCCAAATGGGACGTAACTAAGGCATGTGGCACTGTAGCCAGATCTGACATCTCAAGGAACGGGAGCAGTTGGCGCACCAGCTTTAGTTGTGTGAATGCACTCCTGGCCACCGCCGAAACCTGGGCATCCAAGCTTAGGGATGAATCCAGGAATACACCCAATTATGTCATCATATCAACATGACCCGCAGGATGACACACCCACCCAAGCAATGAAAGAAAGCAGCTTGGCGGTCCACTTAAGGGACTGCTGACTGAATCATCTTGACATAATTATGTATGGTAGTTTCTTTGTAACTTAGAGAAATTTAGGGACCTCTGGGAAAAGACAAGAGAAAAAGAGACAAGCTTTGTATGATCTGTGTGTCTAAAATAATCACCATACACTCCCCTTATACAGTACTGAGGAATACGGTATAATACCTGCCTAGATTCCACCAGTGTGGAAAATGGATTTGTCCTGCTGTGCTAAAACTCCCCAGTGGTAGTGAGGTAATGAGTATTCACAAAGTCTGTCATTTTTGGTGATTTTCCAAGTCTCCTCAGGTTGAGAATCCCCTATCAAGACTTCTCCCTACATCACTGAGATTTCTGAACCTTCCACAAAAATGAGAGCCTGGTCTTATTTTGTTTGTTTATTGTTTTCTGCTGCTTATTCTAGACAGGGCACTGTAGAATTCTCTACATGTTAGGCCTTTTCCACTAATTATGTGTAGGAAAGATCTGTTCTGAGGACTACAGGCTAGTGAGAAGGTGGGTTGTGTACAAAAGGCCAGGGGCTAGTAGCATTCAGACATTTCCCCACCACCACCAAATAACAAAAAACAATCACCTTTTGTAATCAGTAAAGCAAATAGTTACTTTTGAAAACTATAACTTAAGTGTAACTAAGTAGTGCGCTAGGAAATATAACAGTTACTAATTCTTTTTTTAAAAATTCCATGCTCAGCCTTCAATATCCACTGTCCTCTGCTCCTCTTACTGCATACAGATACTAACATCAAATACAGAGTCTCTTCTACCAGGATGCTGAATCTGAAATGTCCTGGTTTAGATATGAAATAAAAATAAAAGTATAAGAACCCAGGTCCATTTGTAGTTTTGGCTGCAAGGGTGAAAGAGAGAGAGATAGTAACCTCCAAACATAATGAAGTGGTTGCATAATGATAATTAGAGTCTGTCTTCTATCCTATCTTCCACCAAAATTATAGATTTGTGTCTGGTTTCCATAGAAGTTTCACAAAGCATGGAATATGGAAAGGGGCATTCAAGGATATATTAGCCGCCTAGAGTGGTCATAATTGACCAGATAGGCGGGATATAAATGAAATAAATAAATAAATAAATAAATATATTAATATTGGTGCTGCTAGTGCTTTTGCCTCTCTATGGAAGATTATTTTAATACAGCATAGAAGAAAGTAACTCAGACAATTTCCTTCTAGTCCACATTGATTTGCTGCTCCCCTGACTCCTTCCCATACTAAGAGTGTTTAAAAGTTTAGAAGGTTGTATTTATACTGTCTTTTAAGCATGCTGTAGCTTGAAGAGTAAATTCTTTGCCTAGACATTTAGCTGGAATTATCTTCGCCACCTCTAAAAGGACAACATGCGTAATAATCTCAATTTTAGAAGTATTCTCTATGGATCTGTGTTTTCCATTATAAGTTCCAAAGTGCATTATATAAACATAATCTAGGATGAAATGTAGAATCACAAGGCAGAACTTAAAAGATAGCAAGGGCTAAAAGTCAGCACATGAGGATAAAAATTCCTGGGTTCACTGAAGATAATCAGACAACTGTATATATTTGCCACAGTTTGAGCTTCCTCGCTCCATGCAACCATGACACTACTATGTGTTGAACATGAGTTTTTGACACATGGTCATGCACTTGCCCACCTCTAGACTGAAGTGGTGCATCACAGGAGGATGGTGACACATGTGAAAAGGCGGATCTGTTTCAAGGGATAGCCCTATTCACATGTTAAGACTGCAAGCATGTATGTTAATCATGGTGGTGATGTGGGAACGAAAATAACATCTTCCAGGATCCTACACCACCTGGAAGTAAGGCAGACAATCATGTGTTTTAAATAAAGATCTGCAGAGCAAATGCTTATAAATGCATTCAGCTAGACATGCATGCAGCATGTCTGTAACCTGGATTAGTGGCAATCATCAAATGCTTTAAGTGCATTCAGTTGAACTTGGCTAGAAGCATCACTGCAGGCAGTCATGATACAGGAAGGTCTGCCTCACTTTTGGGCGAGGAGGAGAGATGGGGGCATGCCTGTCTGCTTATTGCCTATTGCCTGAAAAGTACATGAGATGGTACATGACATGATTAAGTACAGGAGGTTGCCAACCTGAAAACACCGGCTGTTAGGTAAGGACTTTTAAAAGGAAAAGGAAATCTACCATTAAGATAGGCTTATAGTGTAATTCTATACATACTTACTACAGAGTAAGTTCACGTGACTAGAGTTGGTTATATATTTGAGTAAACAACACATACAGGATTTGTTAGCCCAAGGTTGGTCAGGTAGTTCATTTTAAGAAGCAGGAGATTTTCTTTGCTGAATCAAGAATACCTTGAAAATACATTCTGCTCTTTGTAAAAGAATTAGGAAGGTTGTTTTTTGTTACTGAAGATTTATTTTGGAGAAAATGCAATCCAAATTCTTGTTTGTTTATTTGTTTGCACTCCTTCCCTTCTTTATTTTCATGGTTTTATCAAAGAAACTTTTAAACATCTATAACCATCATTAAAGAACAGAACTGATGACTTGTTACAATAACCTTTTATTAAACTAAGTAGCAGATTTGCCGTGGATATTGTGCACATCAGGTTTTTCATCTGGTGTGTGTGTATCCACAATTGGCAAAGTGTAATGCTTCTTTTCACCTCTTCTGCCAATGGAAATTCTTGAGAGTGAGATACTGCTAATTTGGCTTGATTTGGTGTTAAGCAACAATTTGCCCTAGCAAGTTAAGTTCGGGGAGGCAAGGAATGTTTGCCCTGTTATGCAGGACATGAAGAGTCACTTACCCAACTAAGCTCTCACATATCACCGACTTAAGAGGATTAGGAAGACATCTGCTAGCATCACAGACAAGGCTGACTACTGTAGATCTAAACTAAGGTTGATCATGTGAACTGCTGGATAGCTTCAGGTATCTGGTTGTGGATCCAGAGGTTGAGAGTTTGATTCCCCACTGTGCCTCCTTGATAGAGGCTGGAATTGAGATTCCATAGGGTCCCTACCAGCTCTGCAGTTGTAAGATGGTGATAGTGATGGTGATGGTTATTATTATGTGCCTACCCAACACATCTTTCAAATAAGTCAAAATCGACCTAAGTGAATCTTTTATACAACATGGATTGATCTGATCCTTGGAGAAATGGTGGATTTGGCCATATAAGGCAGAAAGCAAATGTGTCATCATCACAGCTTTTGCTACTGTGTCAGAAGCCCACATTATGTGGGTGGAGACAGGACTGTTGCAGGTACACTTATCTAATTGCAGATCCCTTTAAATTAAAATTAGAGCTGCACCCATTTGTTAATCCCATTATTGCCCCAACTCTTCATTCTAGGGAGCATGAGCACTGCAGTGTGGAATAGCTCATTATTGATTGAGAGAGATAGAGGGAGGGCGAGGAGATTGGAATGCTATTTCTAATTAAAAGAAAACACTTTAAAACACAATTATTTATCCTTCTGCCTAGCAATTGCGACCTACTCTGACAGTTTTTAATAATAGGTAGAGTATACATTTTCTGAATAATAGTATGATCATTAAGTATTTAACAAAAGGAGTGTTTTTTTCAGTAAGAATCATGTGCCAGATATATATCTCAGACAGCAGATTTTTTGTTCACTTTGATTTCATGCCAAACTTCTAAGAAGTGAAATGTGTCCTGTCCAAAACTGGTTTCTTAATAGGGCTGTGTGGGACAGAATAGAAAAATGAATGAGATGAGATGAAGTGGTTAATGATATGCTCAGACTGAGTTAAATTTTCACTCATCCTTGAATCCAAGTGCCCCTTAATATTAAAAGTAATTGGAAAAGAACATTCTGTGAAATGTTTTAAGGTACTGGTGTTCTTTTGCTGTTTTTCATAGTGTACTTTAAATATATTGGGTTGGACCCAGAATGTAGCATCTGCAAAGGGAAGAAATTCTTCTATGTGCCCAAAGACCTGAGATCCTGCACAGCCTTCTGCTAGAGCCTCTGGCCCTCCAGACCTGCTTTTCTGGGAGGCTGCAATAAGAGGAAGTGCGTGAAAAATCACTAGTTCCCTATTCCATCTTCCTTCAAAGAGAACATCCTGTAAGTCAAATTCTGCTCATGAGACCTTTGCATCCAAACCATTGTTGGTATTGCTCTAGCAGTGTCACTGTGTGCTCTTTAGACAGAATTATAATTCCATTTATCTCTGCAATAATTCTATAACTGGGCTGAGAAATGTAACAGTGCCCACATCTGAAGATTATAGTTAATGGCTGCAGCAAATTGTCCATTGTCCAATTGGCCAAATGACCAAAGAATATTTTTCAATTGACCTTTCAGGCTGTTTCAGACATGCAGATATCCTCTGGACCTGCCAAGTTCTCAAAGGCTTTGCCCCTTGCAGCTGAAACCTTGTTGAATCTTACAGTTCTACATAAAAATCAGACATTACAATACTACCTAACCTTTAGTCATGGACATCCAACATCAAAATCCTTCATTATTGGATAATACTACATATTTATTTACTTTACAGGTTTATTCCAATTGTATCTCACCTTCCTTTTCTCCCATGAATGGGACATAAACTGGCTTAGAATAAAATAGTACAAACACAAATTTATGTATGTATAAAAAACAACTATGCAGAATCCAATATTTAAGTGAACTGGATACTTTTTTCTATGCATGTGTGGTATTTATGCACGCATGTGCATGCATACATGCACACTAACTGAAAGAATGACACAGAATTAATGGTGTTGATTTTGATATCCCTAGGGCATCTGTGCTTTGCTTTGGAGGATTGTGCCCTTAGTTTTTAAATTTAAAATGTTTATCTGTTTTTTTAGCTTTAAAAAAAATCTATGGAGTCCATTGTTCCATATCAAGAGTTCTTCATTTATGGTATACATTTCAGCAATGGTCTTGATAAAATACTATACTTTGAAATGCCATTGATTTAAACTGGAGTGATTTAAAGCACATGTTTAATTTTACAAGTTTACTTAACTTTACAGTTCAAATCAGTGGGTCTGTAAAGTGTTTAACTCTGCTGGGTATAGGTAATGGTTTCCCCCATTTTATTGTGAAGTAATTGGCCTGTATTTCCTGTTAATAATGGCCTCGAATATGGAAGCTGCTGAAGGAGATGCTGTCCAAATTCCACAGTGCTGTACACTCAAGCTGCTTTCCTGCCATAAAGAATAACCTTTTAGCTGACTTATTAGGGCTTAATAATAAAAAAAATACCAAAGCTCTAAAATTTTATTTTTGGAGAATGAGGCTTTATAGAAAGTTTTAAAAGTTCTTGCCAGACTCATTTGACCTTTAAAGGATCTTGGAAAAGGACATTTTGTTTCAATTTGTGTTACAGGATTTTATAAACTGAGCGCAAGCGATGATAATGCCTATTGCTTTCTGGATGTTTTAACCTTCATCCTGTCCGATTAAAACACTTGCACCGTGTGACTTCTGGGGTATTTTGTGACTCCGTGGGAATTTTGATGCATTGCAGAAATGACAATGCCCCATGCCCACAGGAGTATTTGTGGATGCAAAACCAATAGTATTCCATCATATTTAAACACCCAGAGCTAGAAAACAGCTGTCCGAATGAAATAGAATGCTTATTTTGATTTCCTGGTTGCCTTTCTCTTTTGTGAAAAAGGGAAATCAAGAGAAATCCTGTGTTTTAAAAATAGTACTATTGTTATTTTGAATTCAAAACAATAAGCACATTGTTTCGAACTCCCAAACTAGGAACCCAACATGAACCCAGATGGAAAATCATTCATTCAAATCATTTGTAAGAAGATCTAGCCTTAATTGGCTCATGGGACAATTTTCTACCCACTGCCCCCTCCAAACTGTCTGCTGACAAAACTGTACCCCCAAAGAAGGGCTGTTCTTTGTGCCAGGCACCAAGAGACAGACCCAATGCTGTGGTGCGGCAGCAACAACAATAACAACAAGTTAATGCAATTCTGGGCTGCTTCAATGAATATATTGTGCCCAAGTCAAGGGACGTTATTGCATCACTTTGAAACAGGGTTCAGGCAGTTGGATATGTTTAGCCTGGAGTAAAAAAAAAAAAAAGTAATATGATAGTCATTTTCTGAGGAGTCCCTGTTAGAGTTCCAAAAAATTTAGCTTATGGGGTGCAAAGGTGTTGCCCTAAAAATGAAAAATTCTTTTAAAATGTGCCTCAGAGAGGTGCATTAAAAGTGAAAGTATTACTGAAAAACTGCAGCTGGGGATGTAGCTTATATTACAAAAACAGCATCATTTGTTTTTGGAACACAAAACTGATAAGATAACAAGACAAAAGTAGTTCATTCAGTTCATGCCAGTTTTCAGATGAAAAAAGAAACAACTGAGGCTGAATATTCAGACCAGGGGGAAGTGAAACCAATGTGGAGGATATATCAGGGGTCTCCTACCAACTCTCCTCAGACTGAAGAAACTACTTGGATGAGTAGCGAAACGTTTCAACCTAACAAGAAAGAAGTCCAGTTGCCATGACTCAACTTCCAGATAACCTCACCTGGATGACTGAGAATCTTCACAGAAATCTGCCCTGATGGTGCCTAGCTAAACTTTGCAGGAAGCAGGTACATCAGGGATGGCTAAGATTTCAAAAATCTTGCCTAGTTCAGAGAAGGGTCTGAAAGGCAAAGAAGTGAGTGAGCTGATTCACCAGGGCCTAGGAAAAAGGTTCCAACAAAAAACAGAAGTTCAAACCTGTGTGAATGTGTGTATTGCCTACACTATTAAATCCACTGGAATATACGTAATCATGACAAGTTAATCACACAGTGACAATGATCATTTATTTTACATAGTTCTCCTTTCTTTCGTTTTAAAAATTCATTTGACTCTTTCTTCACATAATTTACATGCCTCTGACTGAGGAAATGAAGCCAAACAGCATAAATATAATCACATGCATTTTTAACTACTAGCTTAGAAATGCATTTTCGTTTTACATGCTCAAGTCACAGTGCTTATGGCTGACACGGGTTCTGGCTGCTGCCTTACCCTTCAAAACATTTGGAAAGAACTTTGGGAATTGGCTGAGTTAGTGGTGAACATTCCCAGCACAACAGTTCCCAATTCCCAAGAGCATGGCATGGCTGGTGGCCTTGGTGCAAAAGCTTTAGACCAGAGGTGGGCATAAGCACAGTCCTCCAGATGATCTTGGAGTGCATCCCCCAACATTAGCAACCATTGGCTATGCAGGCTAGGTCAAATGAGAGTTGTAGGTCAACAACACTTGACGGGCAGCACTTTGGTCAACCCGACTGTAGACTTTTACCTGACTGCACAAACAATAGTAAAAATAATAATAAAAATTTCATTTAATTCACTTCATAGAAGTATATTCACTATTAAAATAAGGTCAGAAGTTTGCTGGTATTTGGAAAAAATGTTGCCAGCTGTTCCATAACCTTCTTGGTAGAACAAAAACTGTGCACTATTTATTTATTTACTTATTAATTTATATATGCTGCCTTTCTCCCCATAGGGCGCTCTAGGTTTCTCACAGTCAATAAAACTTAAACAACAATCCAAATTTAAAACATCATAAAAAGCAACACTAAAAAAAATATTAAAATGTAATAATATTAGAGGCCACCATTAAAAACCATCTTTAATGTATTTTTCAGACATTTTTAAATGTCTGAATTCAATAGAGGCAGCAAGTCTTTGCCTGACAAAGAAAAGATAAGAGGGAAGGGACCAACACAGAAAAATTCATTGTAGAGGTTGTAATTCAGAGAAGTGTATAGTTCTTGTGTAGCATGCTGTCAAACATTTGCCAGTGCCAAGTAATGTTTATAGCTGTTAATTTAATGCCGAAACTAAATTTATGAAATGCTTTCCTGGTATGGCATACAGCAACACTAAGGCAGTCTGAAAAGCAGTTGCCTTGGAAAAGTTCACTGTTGTGAGGCAGTTGTGACTTAGCAGAAATTACCACAGACAAAATGCCCACAGCTTTCGAATTCACCTCTGGAATCTTTCCAAGTGTAGACACAGATTGATGTAAGTGTGATGCAGCTACAGCCATGTGTGAAAACTCATTCTCACTGTTCACATAGTACATACATTCCGGGCTTCATCACTGACAGCAAATCCTGGCTTTTAAAAGTAACATTATCAAAGCAATTTTAACTTATTTGTTGTAGATGTGTGGGAAGAAATTCATGCCCACAACCTTTTATTATTAGCAGTTCAACATGTTCTGTTGGGAATCTGTTGCCTCAGATCTGTCAACTGAGGTGGTCCCCACACCCTGCAGAAACATTTCCAGTGGAGCCAATGATTTTCAGGTAGTAATAAGGGGCTTCTCAGACTGAGGTAATGTCTATTGTGCTTAGAAACAAGTTATCGGGCATGAGCAGGAGAGTACTTATATTTCAAGAAAAGAAGCAAACCGGTACCTGAGAGGACTAAGGACTACTCTACTTCAGAAACTAGCTGGCTGTCATCAATTACAACTTCCCCTTCCCATTATCAACTGATTGCAGTGAACATGACAGCAGCTTTTTTTTTTTTTTTTTGCACTACATTAGTTCATATTTCCATGGTCATGATGCATAAAAAGCCTATGAATCAATCCTGAGAATGTACGCTAATTTGGCTCTTCTCTTCTTTTGGAAAAAGCAGGTTATTTAAGGTAAAAATGTAGAACAATTAAAGGGGGTGTTTCCTCAAAACCATTTTCTACAATCTTTCTTCCTGTTTCTAGTAAACATCACTGTAAAGTAGGAGTGTGCATTATGATTCAGGAACATTCCGAATTCACCTAATAATGCAGAGGTTCATGGTTCATGGCTACTCACAAATCACAATGAACCCCCAGAAAAATGAACTTGTACGTGGCTCGTTTTTCCAGTTTGTGCCTGAGGGGAGAGAAACCTACAATTTCCATTTCCTCTGCTGCCCACCTGCCCCCTTCCCACTGTCCTTGTCGCCTCCGTACCTGGTGCAGCCACCTCCTCCTCCACTGCCACCATCTTCAGAGGCAGTGTCCCGGCTTCCCTTCCAGGAACCGAGCCAGCTGTCTCTGCGCATGCACAAACCTATCAGAGGATAGGCAGACACATGCGCAGATAGCAGGCTCCTGGAAGGGAAGCCAGGCCACTGTTTCTGAAGATCGTGGTGGCAGAGAAGGAAGAAGAGCAGGCAGTAAGACCACATAGGGAGGCAATGGGGGCAGTGGAAAGGGGGCAAATGGGCATCTGTTTTATGAAAGCAAAACAAAGTTCGGAGCAAAAAAAAGTTAGGCACTTCATTTCATTTTGGCAAAACAGGTTGCACAAACCAAACCATGAACTGAACCACGAACTAGCCCAGTTGGTGGTGGGTTTTTTTTAGTTTATAGTTCAGTTCATGCCCATCTCTTGTTCTGAATATCTGTAATAATAAGTCCTAATATTCAAAGTTACTCCTTTGAATATAGATGAGAAAACAAAAGGCTAGGTTTCTGCTTACTAGACATAGAAGTTAAAGTGAAACCTATTTCTCAAGCTTCCTTGAGTGATTTTTTGAGAAATAAAACTTAAAGACACTCTGACAGCAAGGGTAGTGGGGATAGAGAATTCAGTGTCTCCTGATTGGAGCTGTGAAGGAAAGGGGAGAGGACAAGAGCAAAGCCTGTATATTATGCATGTCTACACCAATGAAATCTACACAGACACCAGAAGGTACTTTTTTCACATTGGTTCCTTCCAATGAAAGGTGGGCATAACTGCTCACAAATCCCCTGAGCATTTGCTGTTCAGATATGCTCTGGTGGAAGCCTGCACTGCAGCAGTTTTCTCTATGTCCTTTTCTGAACCTTAAAGTTACATTTGCATTCTCTAAATCTCTTTGTATATTGCTAACTTAATATTGTTAGGAATAAGATTTAGGATTAGAAGATTCATAAATTAACACATTATAATACTTTATAAATCAACAGGGAAATATATTAGGTGTTGGTATATCAGGCAGGGGAATAAGATTTTGCTCTATATAGACATATATATGAAGTTAACAGATTTAGTGTCTGTGTATGTGTGTGTGGGTTTGTGTTCTGCTATAGCAGAATCAGATACTGCTCTTCTTTGGGTAGAGTCAGCAAGTTAAAGGATCTGCTCCACTACAGATTTGCCTTCACGTGGAAGAAGAAGGAATATGTTTTAGCAACCCTCTTGAATCCTCAAATTAAACAATGGGCAATGGATTCTGGTTCCAGGTGGGAAAGATATATGTCCCCATAACATCTTTGTGTAATTCAGCCAGGGAAGTCAAGGCAAGGGGCCAAAAAATATAATGAAGAAGGCACTTTTCTTCCAAAGAGCCAATGTGCCAGAGAAGGACAGGGGTGGCATCAGCACTCAAAGGCTTGGGTGGTAGCAGTGCTGCTACTTTTGTGATTCAGAAAGAGATTGATAAAGAACATCAGACATTGCCTTCCATATCCATACCCTCCAGTGCCAGCATATTCAAAGAAGGATTTACACCAGCTCCCAATCCTAGCAAATATCCCCTGTGCAAAGCAGCATTGTGGTTGGTGGGAACTCCTCTTCAAGTAAATCCACATCTGAGATAGGGGACAAGGAGACTGAGGGGACTCAGGTGTGTACTATTTCAGAAGCATGTGACACTGAAATCACTCCTGCCCTTCCAGCTGCACTTGCCCCACCAGTTGCTGGAACTAGTATTGATGAGGAGATAACAACCCCTGTTTGGAATATGCAGTCAAAAACTGAAACTCAATAATCTGAAAGTATTTTCAGCAGTGTGCAACCGATGTTCATATGGCTGAGTGCATGCACTGTAAGAGGGTGCTCTAACATGGGTAGGACATGTGCCACCTCTTCAATCATACCATGCTCAGCCACCTGAAGGCTCAGCACAGGGCATTGCTGCTGGCAAATGAAGTGGGTAATGTGGGAGCAAGTGGCTTCCTTATTGTGAAGGATATGAGTCATCGGAGGGCAGAAGTTCAGCCACCAGCCCAGAGAAGCAGTGAGGTAGATGGGCAAAAAGCAAGAGGTTGGAGGCAGAAAATGCCAGACCCATATCCCAAGGATAAGTTCTAGGCATCGGGCAATTCACAAAGGCAGAATTCAATTTGGTCCTGTTAAATGAAGCTGGGATGGGAGGCATCCACACATTCAAGGGGCCCTGAGGAACATGCTGCCTCAGTGGAGTCTAGCTACAGAAAGGTAAGGTCTGCAGGCTGGGAAGATGAAAAAGGTGTGGTGTATGGCCCACACTTTCAACCTAGTAGTTTGGGGTGCTCTGCAGGATATGGAAGACACCTGCATACCTAATATTACCAAGTGGGCCGGAAAGGTGGCAAGACATTTTTTACTACAATGTTTGAGATAGTGGTGTTGTAGCAGAAGCAAAATAATTGTGATTGCCACTGCACCACCTAATCCAGGACGTGGTAACTCAATGGAAATCCACTTTCTACCTACTTGAAAGAATGCTGGAGCAGCCAGGGGCACCCTGTGATTTGTCACTGGAGGATTCCATCGGTGTGACTGCTCCTTTGGGCAGAGAAGTGTGGGACATTATGGGTCAATTGGTCTATATCCTCTGAAGTTTTGAGAATGCAGCACAGCTCCTTAGTGAGGAGATAGCCATCCTTAGCCTGGTGATCTCAATGTTCCAGAGCTCGGTTAGCATAATGGAGGGCATAATGAGGGGACAGTCTAGGTGCATGGAGGATTCCACAGAGAGAGAACAGCATGTTTTCTGGCCTGAAGTCAACAGCATTGACTTCCAGCCAGCTGTCCAAACGACCTGTTCCTCTACAGGTTTGGCTCCTAGTGGAATAAGGAGTATTTTCTAACAACCCTTCTGGACCCCTGAATTAAACAGTGGGTAATGGATATTAAGCAGCAGCAAGAGAGGGGCAATGTCAGCCAACTTTCCATTGCATAAAGATCCAGCTAGCACTGAGGGGCTGCACAGAGCAGGAAGAAACTAGCAATGTTCACAGCACCTCAGATAGTTCCAGCAGTTAGTTGTTTGTTTGTTTCCATTTCTATACCACCCTAAACAGACCAATTTCTTGTCTTACTGGGCTAGTAAGGGATGTCTGACCAAGGTGGCAGTTAAATTGCTGTCTTGCCTACCAACTAGTATGCCCAGTGAGAGAGTGTTCTCTCAGGCAGGGGACATTGTCAGTCCACACCACTCATGCCTGTAACCCGGATCTGTAGAAAAACTTATTTTCCTTAAGGTCAGACCACCAATGTACGGCTTCCCTGAAGTCCCCTTTCAGTAAGTAAGAGAGAATGATACACTCTGCTCATGGTACAAGGTATGCCATGCTTCAATCTTCTGCCCCCTCCTCCTTTCATTCTTCCAACTGCTAATCTGGGATTGTGTTCACTCATTCAACTGTGCTGTTTCTCATGCTGTTGCCACAGTTCCCACCCACCACAGGCTATCTGCCATTCCAATCTGCCTGCCAGTGCTGTCCAGGGTATTTGCCCACTCCCTAGTCTGACCTGTCCTCTGCATCCTCAATGCTTCTGGCATTTCCAATATTCAGGGTTCAATCGGGATGCCCATGACAGTCATTTCATGATGCCTAGGGTCTGCTGGCTGTCGGTGCGCACTCTCTTTCTTTGGCACAATCACTGGGAAGGTGTCAAAGGATACAAGGAAATCCTTTAAACATGTTTTGCCTGTATGTGTTTTTGTAACAGGGAAAGTAATATGACTATATAGTATTCAAATTGGCTATAACAGAGTTCTGGCTATCCAGACATTCCAAATTTTAAAATTCTGAATTCCAAATTCCAAGTCCAAAATTTGGTGCTACTGTAAAGATGGGTCATCTCTTGAGATTGTACTCCTAACTTTACCATATCCTTTTCTTCTCCTAAAGAAGATTTTCTAAGTTAACTAAGGTCAATGTATGCCTCTCTCTGTCTCTGACTCAGTACACCCTTTTAATCTTCTTATGCCTTCATTTTTTCCCCTTAGACATAGACACACTATTTTTTCCTGAGATCTGGAATACCTGGATTTGAAAAAAGTTAATTAATTTTCCTAGTGTTCCCAGAATCATCCCACCAGCATGGCTATTGGTAGAGGAATTTTGGAAGTTGCAGTTTAGAAAAGTAACTTTTCAATGCTCTGGTGTATTCCATAGGCAACCTGCTTTCTCCAGGCTGTTCTGCAGTTAATGAAATTACTTTCAGTTATACAGAAGCTTTGGCTTTTCAAATGTCTTTTAAACTGCATTCCTAAAACATACAGGACAAAGTAATATTATAGGCATTAGATAAATAGTGTGCCATTTGGCAGCTAACTTTTGCAAGTTACAAAACCAGTGTAGAAATTATCTGGTATCTACCAAATCATGCAACTCAGCATGCAACATATAATGGTCTCACTAACTTCATAACTTGTTTTAACTCACCCACCAAAAGTTACACCACTTTATTTTATGCCAGCAATAGGATTTGGGCCATTATTTATTTGTCCTTTTCAAAAATGAATCAGGTGCCTTATTATATAATAACACAAGGCAATGACAATAGGAGAAAAAATAAGCTTCTTCTCTTAATCACATGGAGAGGGCTTATGGACATTAAAGTCATGGAAGTTAGAGCCATTGAGATAAATGCATGGAAGTTAAGGCCATCAGTGGCTCTTAATAGGTCAATGGCAGCTGCTGGTGAGTGTGAAATAAAGAGTGCAGGTGCATCAGCTTCCTGCAGATAGGCTTCCATAGGTTACCTATTAGTCAGAATGTGAACAGAAGGACTAGATAAATGTTTTGTCTGGCCCAATATTACTGTTATAATGTTGAGATGTTGCTCTCATTGTACATCATCACATTTCTGACATCATCACCTACCAAACTATCCATGCACTGAGGAGTACATCTGCAGGGGGAACCTGGTCTGTTGATGTATGTATGCCACAATGATATGGAACCCTTTTCCCAATCGTACAAAACTCCACAGTTCTAGGGAACCAGCTCATGCCGCAGGCTCCACTCTGTAGAGATGTATCTCAACACTCTGCTAATTTCATTAAATATATATCATATTAATCATTTTTGGACCAACAGGAGACCAGGCAATAAGGATGCTGCCATATTGTGCAAGGCTGTTGTTAAATATGTTACTGTTTTAATCACCATAATGTATATGAGACAGAGAAAGGTGGAAGGAGAGTAATGCTAGCTAGTGGCATCGTCCCAGATGCCAGCAATGATATTAATATATTGAGAATAACTCCAGTGCTGCACTAGCACACCTACTTCCACAAGTGCCACAGCCCATGGAGCTATTATGCCAATACAATCAACACATCACACATGAGCTCTTGGGGAGACAGAAATGCTAGACTTCCCTTCAAAACTTCCTGCTTTGTTGAAAAGGGTGGGATCTGAGACTGAGTTTAAGAGCCTTCAGTCTCTGGCCTTGGGCAGGAAGTTGCTAACTTAGAGCTGTCCAAGGTCCTGCAACATTTTTATTCACTTGGGCCTTGTGAGTTCCTGTTTCTGGCTTGAACATGGCAGATCACAGCTGAGTCAGGTCCAAGACTGGTAGGAGACACTTTATTTTTCAGAACTTAGTTTAGAAAAAATGATGAATAAGGGAAGACATTAGTCATGGAACTCTTTTCCTAAACACACAAGACTTGTACTGTAGGTTCCACACTGTAGTGGTGCCACTCAACACGGTTAGAGGTGATTCTCCGTCTTCCTATCCCATAATAAGTGAATTGCTATATCTGAAGGATTGGAGACTCGGGACAAATAAAAGGAAGCAAACAGCATATAGTTAATTTGTAAAATTTGCTACTACAAGTTGTATGTATGGCCACCAACCTAGCTGTTTTTAAAAGATTCTCCTTATAATGATTCAGTTTGTACAACAACAGTCCATAAAGACTATATGATGGCTTTAATTTATTACAGAAAAGTGCGGGTCTTTTCTCTGTCTGCTAGCTTAATCTATCCATCAAGGAAGTGTTTCTGTAGGGGGAATCTAGCTTTTTTGAAAGCCTCCCCAGTGTAACTTGAATGTGATCAGTGAATCAGTGACCTTTTCCCAAAATCAGTAAAAATTATTTCACAGAAAACACCATAAGAATGAGAGTTTTAATATAAGAGACACAATTTTTAAAAAGTCAAATATATGGCCATCAAATAAATAGTTTGTAAAAAAAATCTAACATGTAGGAAATAATTTGTCCAAGCAGGATCCCTGCAACGGTAGATGTACCTTTAACTAAAAGGGCTCAAGTAGCCAGTGCCTTCTTCCCAATACCTTATAAAACATCATCTGCTTCTATCAGCTATACCCTCTATGGTAGAATGTAGCCCATCTAATAATATCCATTTTGTAATTTTATTCAGGTACTTGCACATTTGAACTATAGTCATTCAAATTAGATCATTCGGCACGTCAGCTAATGTCGTCCAAAACACCCCGCTGACATCTGTTTCACAGTCTGCATTTCTACTCCATCAGTTCCCATTAGCGTACAATACCAAGGTGAGATCTTGTTCAAATTAAAAAACAGGATCAAATTAGCTAGTGTTTTAATTACAGTAAGTGTAAGGAAGAAGAGACTCCCTGGGGTCTCTCACCTCAATTTTCCTCTTAATCCTCCATTGTCCTTTAAAAGACCCCTGTAGGGCTGATCTACCCTTCTGGCCTGCAGACTGGATGTGATTAGATTGGGAATTTTCTTTAAGATCAGTGCCTCTGAGATGCTTTATTTAAGTAATGAAGGTATTCTCACTCTGCAATAGTTAAGTATAATGGGGTAGCTGTTCAAGAACTGGAGCTCACAAACCAAACTGAACTCTTCTGCATATACTCAGGGATAGAGGAATGAATGGCCATCAAGATGCTGTTGCAATATAAATCCAAGGATCCCCTACCACTGGCTGTACTGTTTAGGACTGGTGGAGGCATGTTGCATCCAACAACTTTTGGAGTGTCATTAGCTTCCTACCCTTGCTGTAAATGATATCAGACTCTTGGTGAAAGTACCAGAGTGTCATTACCAATGGTACACACATTCATTATTTTCCTGCATGACTATGTTTTGAACTATGTATGCACATACGTGTGTGCATCGCTGCTTTTAGTACAAGTTAAAAAGTTGGAATGAATCTCCAAAGCACAGCCACAGATGGGTATATGGTGTATGACATGTGTGGGGATCTCATTGGATGGTGGCCCTGATGAGTAACACATTCTCAAAAAATATATATTTCTACATCAAAACACATACACTCAGGCTACCATTTTTAAAACAGCAACACTGCAAAAAGATCAGTGTTCCTTTTCAGGTGAAGAAGGTTTGGAATAGAGGGTCTGCAGTGTGACCTAGTCAGTTTTAAAAGGCTGCAATTCAGAGGCAGATTTCTCCAATGCAGTCAAGAGAGGAATTAAAAATGACTGAGACACTGGTTTGCTCCATTGACGTGTGGGATATGACTACACTCTTGCTGTACCTCCAGTCATCACTCATGTTCTCTTGGATCACTTACAAACACAGCAATGAAAGTCAGAAAAACTTTCTGTGGAAGAGATAGTCACTGTACTATCAGAGGCGTGTCACAAAGTCTCCTGCCACTTGAGATGCAAAGTGCCATGTCTTTCTCACTCCTTGCTCACTTGTGCATGGCAGTCACCAACAGGCAGTCAGGCAGCCACCCTCCAGGCAAATGTACAGGCCCCCCCTCCCATGGTGCATTGGCTCCTCAGAGGCAAGCTTCAGAGAAACAGCTCTCAGAGTAGCAGGAGCAAAATGGTGGTGGTGGACCGTAGCAAATTTGCCACTCTCAGAGCAACACTGCTTGTGACCTAACAGTAGAGCTGGCCATTCACTATCAGGTAGGACTGCAACGAGAAATTAGGAAAATGAACCCTTTCTCTGCCACAGATCTATGCCCCTAATAAATTTGTATAGTTATCAAGCTACTGATACTTGATTAGAGCCTTTGGATAACTTATTCCCTTTGCTCCAGATTTTAAAAGCAAACTCTTAGATTAAACCACAATGTTTTGTGATCACATTCTCTTTTATTAAAAAAATAAGAGAGAAGACCAAGGAATAAAGGACTCTTGAAGACAATGTGAATACAAGGTCTGCAATCACAATCCAACAGAAGAGTTTGGCATGCATAATGATCCTACCACATGCTTGTTATGAGCTGTCAGGTTGCTCCGAACCTATGGAGACCCTATGAATTAGCAACCTCCTAAATGCAGACGTGCATCCCCTGTTATCTATATCCAACTGAAATTGCTGGATTTAGATTCCCACCCCCCCTTCAGATAGACCACACATTTTCAATAAGAGTTACTATGGATGGCCCTCAGCCATAGATAGCATAAGCTCATTTATTTTAGTATTTTGCCATGATAACACAATAAAAGCATAAGCATCCCCACCCCAGATGCCAATGGGAATAACTAACTCCAACATCACATGTGTGTTTCTTTCTTTAGTCTCAGATTCTTACAAAGAAGATGTGAAGCTCAGCATCTGAAAGGAAAAATCCTCTTTCATCTCATCCTTTGGATATTTTTCACCTGTTTTTGTCTACCAAATACCTTTCCAAACTTATTTACATGTTATTGCAACGTCTGAAACCATACAGCTGTTCAGACTCAGAGGAATGGCCAGTAAGGCCAGTGTTTAGATCCACTGGACTGGCAAACCCTAAAGACAGCCTTTTCCATGGTAGTCACCATGGAACAATGGTCAAGCTTCATCAATCCAGCTTTCTGAAAGGCTCAGAAAATCTAGTTATTCTAAGCTGCTTTTAGCTAGATTCTGTCTTGAGCTTTTAAAATAGATTTTATTGCTGCTGTATTAGAAATGTTGTTTTATATTAATCCCTTTAGCATTTAAACTTTTATGTAAGTGGCTTAACTGCTGTTTCAATATGAGTGTACTGTCCTGGAATTATGTAGTTATTTTTTAATGTGTGCTATTATGAGAACACTGAACTTTAAAAGGTGGTCTATAAATATTTAAGGTAGATGTAAAAAAATACCTACAATTTATCAGGGTAAAATCATGCAAAACAGAGAACATTATTTATTTATTTTATTCATTTATTTAAATTTATACCCCACCCATTTAGTGAGCATGCTACTACTTTGGGTGGCTTACAAAATATTATAAAACATACAGCTAAAAATATTAAAACCATATAAAACATATTAAAAGAAAACAAACAAAGCCCTACTCACCCCCATAAAATCACCAGTCTGGGACATAGGATGGCAGACAACAGGCAGCATAGTTTTACGAAAGGGTGGAGCTTGGGAAGGCCTGGGTAGAAAGCCACATTTTAATTTGCTTGCAGAAGCTCAGAGGGTGGGGACCAGTCATGCCTCCACAGGAAGAGAGTCTTGCTCCAAATGGCATGATTGTCCAAAGTGTGTGCACCCACCAGCTTTCTCTCCAGTCTTCTCTCTCCACTTCTGTCTTTTTGATGTGCTAATGCTGCAGAACCACAACATGTACACAAACACCTTTGTGCAGAGCCAGTGGGTCTGCAGATCAGCTGGGAAAGGGTGGAGATGAATATCTAGGCTTAAAGACTAGGTCTTCCAGGGATCGGACATGAAACTTTGCTTATGCCTGTTGTTTTCCTCTCTGCTGACTCCTTCTAAAAGCTGTTTGTCCACACTCTGAAAGCTGGGGTTCTAGTTTCAGAACCACATAAGAGAATTGTGGTCCAACATCTGGGGTAGCACTTCTTCCCCATTACTAACATGTAATAATTGATGTAAAATGTGTGACCCTCTTCCCTCCATCTAACAACCATATACTGCAGCCTGCAAGATACTTATAATCTTTGTCTCCTCCCTTTCTTCAGGGAGAAATATTATTCCAAGAGTGACCTTTCATTTCATTAGCATTAATTTAAAACATAACAGATTGACATAGTATAATTTCATGTTATTTTTAAACTGGTGCGAATCAACAACCATATCCTTATATAGAAACAGGCACATTTAAGCTCTCCGTTGCCTAGAGAGTACAATCACTGAGTTTTAAGTGAGGAAACATTCTAAACGACCTGTTTTAAAAATAAATATATGTGTTCCTTGTTTTATGTGCCATAGAGAACTACCTCAATTCTACCTCAAAAAATGAATTACGGGGGGAGGGAGAATCAGCCCCAGTTAGAACCAAACATTGATAAGAATCCTATTGTGTTTGTGTGAGGCGTAATGCACTACAGCTAACTAACGAGGTGCCAGGAAGTGTTGTAAGGTCATGTGCTTGACTGTGCAACCAACATGTCTCCTGATACCTCATTAATTAGCCACAATTAGCCACAGCAATCTCTGCAAATCTCACATGAACACTAGCTGGCTTTGCATCTATACTCACAATCTTTCAGTTACAGTAAACTCAGATGTTTTACACCTACACAAATGGAAATGGTTTATATTATTTTGCACTACTTATGTTTGACACTTAAAAATAAAACAGGTCAAACATTCTCCTCCTCACTTTCAGGTTGTATATGTGTGCTGAAGTATGAGATTCAGTATATTTCATTAATTTATCTAAACTTGTCTGTCTTAATACCATGGAACAATTATGCTATTAATAAATATAACATAGATTTTATTGCGCTACTACTTTCTTCCAATTTAGCAATACATGATTCATGGTTTCCTTTTAGCAGTACAGATGTTCTCACCAAAAATGTTTACACAATCTTCACGTATATCCATAAATTGATATAATCCCCAGATTTCATCACCTTCTATCCTACCACACCCACCAGACAGAAGAAGTTTTTCCTAATCTAGTTAAATGTCATATACTGCTGGAAGCTGGTATGCATGTATTCATGCATGTATCTCATGCATAGATTCCTACCTGGATAGGAAATTATGAGAGCAAATGAGCAACAAAATAGAATTATTGTTCCCAACTAGAAGCCTAATCAGACATCTGGGTGAGGAAGTCATGAAGGATACAGAGCTATCTACTCCCCCTACCTGTCATATATTGGCTGAAATCCAGCAGTGTAATTTACACTGCATGAAGCTGATGCCATGGTTTCCCATTCCTCCCCCTGCCCCCAAAGGTCCTGAGGATCATGTAGAATCAATTTCATCACTGGAAGGCTGTTGGGGGCTAGGAGCAGGAAGTCTTTAATTACTGAAAATTGCCATCATGGCACGATTTTACAGGCAGCAGCATTGATCAGCCATACATGTTGTAAACTTGCGCAATAGGATTTCAGCCAGTACAATGTGCCTTCTTCACAGTGTCATTTTTGAACTAGTAAAAAGAACAACAACAACAAAAACCTATGTGCAAAAGATGCAGTAGTTAGCCAGGCTACTGGTTCATGGGAATGGCAGGTTCAATCTCTACTAGTTTCTGAACCTTCCTTTGGTATATCTTGTGAAGTCCCAGGTGCTGAGTCTCATGGGAGCTAAAAAACTGGCTTTCTTAAATTGACAGGTGACAGGTGAAAGAAATGTGTTTGCACTATGGATGAGAAGAACCTTACACTAAACACAGATCGGCTGGCATCTTCCCCACTCACTCCCCAACTATATTTCTCTGTTGCATTCACACTACCACCTTTTTCTGTTATATTAGCAGAGCAACATTCATCCCCAGGGGTTGCCATTCTTATTAAGAACAGAGGTCAATGATACAATTATTGATTCTTCCTTCTCTTATGGAAGAGAGAATGGTAAAGCCAACATTGCTGCTTATGGCGGGCAAGCTCTAAGACAATGCTACTGGAGAAACACATCAGAGTTCTTAAAAAGTCATGAAAGGTGGGTGTTTATATCTGTGGGGGGGGGGGAGAGAGTGCACAGATATATTTGCAGTGTAACATGTCCCAAGGTAAGCTGGGAATTTCAATTAGTATTTCTTTTAGTATATGAATCCTTAAAGAGAATTCTGTGTATCTTCAGTTTCACAGTTCATTATTTGCACGGTGCATGTCACTGATGCTAAGAGAAGGAAAAGATGCCATTCCTTAATGAGATAAATCTAATAAAAACACTCCACTTTATAAACAGAGATAACCGAGGCATGTGAGGCTTATATTTTTGCAAAGTAAAAGTGGGCTTTGCTAGTTGTATGGTGCAATTTTGAGTGTGAATGATGACACACAATCCGGTACAAATTTGGCAGATAGTCTGTGACTGGTGCCCAGAATAAATCTTGGCAGACAGCAAGCATCTAGCAATAGCATCTGTTGTCTCCTCTAATTTTGCCTCCCACAGCAAGTATTTTTGTTTTGATTGGCAGCCTGCAGGTCAATTCCAGACAATAATATCTGGATCTGAGAACACTGGGAGGATAATATAGTGGGATCTGCCCAGTCTATCTAGCCATAGAATCGATGCACTCATTTCAGTGGCTACCATTATACCACACTGGATATTTAGACTAGTCCTTTAAAAAATTATTTAAAATATTTTTACCCCACCTTTCTCCTTGAAAAGGACCCAAACTTTTTTCCATCAGTAAAAGACAATATTTAAAAGCTTAAAATGAACTGGCTGAATACCTCAGGGAGTTAGATCTTTTGGCTGCAGAACCAGAGGTTGGTAGTTCCCTGCTGTGGCTAATGAAAGAAAAAACAGCTTGTGTGGCCATGGGCAAGTGTACAGTTCCAGAGCAGCCCAGAAGAAGGGACTAGTAAACACTTCTGAGTAATCTATACCTAGAAAACCCTGGAAAGGTTTGCCATAAGTCAGAATTGACCTGCAAAAGGTCAACGAACTCTACCCAGCCACAAGGACCGGTGATCACTGCACACAAAAGACCAGCTAATGACACCCATCAATCACAGTAACAGATCATCTCTCCCCCTTATCACAACAATACACCCACAACAAAAAACACACTGATCACCATAAACACCCAATCTCCTGAATAGGACAAAAAGCTGATCCCACAGCTATAAATACTCAACTATCCCACAAACTGCACCAGAGCACAGACAGAGTTCTGACTCCTGTCCTCTGAAGATGCTGGCCACAGAGACTGTCAAAACGTTAGGAAGAAAAACCTTAAGAACACGGCCAAACAGCCCGAAAAACCTACAACAACCATCGGATCCCGGCTGTGAAAGCCTTCGAGAATACATCAGAATTGATTTGATGGCAAATTATTATTATTCAAAACAGGAAGCATATGTTGATTCCCTTCATGCACAGCTGTCATCAATACTGGTTGGGAGCCTGTCACATTGTTTCTAGGAATACTAACATGATGACCGTTTACTTAGCTCAATCATTGTGAATTGGTGTATTTTGAGTTTGCGTCACATAGGGGGCTGGTGGCATCTTTAGTGACAATGTGAACATGGCTGTCATCCCTCTGTCTTTTGTACATTGGATGAAATCCAGTAGGAAGTCACAATTAAAGTCATTGAATCAATGGAAGTTATGGGAGAGTTGACTTACCAAATCCTTGCTGATTCAATGGCCTCACTCTAGTTGTGACTTGCTATGGATTTCATTCATTGTGTGTTTTTTCCCCCTCACTTCCTAGGGTGACCACACATAGGATACAGCAGCCATTTAACTAGGAAAGCACCAACAACTCTCTGGTCCCAACACAATGTGAGTATTGGATTGTAAATATCCAGACTTTTTCTATAATTTGCACCTCGTATCACCCTTGTCAGAAGATCATTTGTGTCATTATTATATTTAAATTTAATAATCAGACTTTTTACACAATAGACAATCATTGCTAATTTATGGATTTTGTTAGAATGCTCGGTAAGCAAGGTAGCTGTTTGATGCCTTTCTTGCAGCTATTTTCTGGGCACACCCAGAAAGGAATGCTCTAGAACAGGGGTCCCCAACCCCCGGTCCACGGCCCGGTGCCAGTCCGCAGGCTTCCCAGGACTGGGCCGCGGAGATGGATCTCCGCCCCCCCGCACGGTAGGGCGTGTCGCGCTCACGGGGGGTGTCATGCTTGCGGAGGGGTGTCGCACTTGCGAAGGGGTGTCCCGCTCGCACTCATGCGTGCGAGTGTGACACGCCTACCCGTGAGCGAGACACACCCACCCATGAGTGCGGGGGTGCCCCCGCCCACCCCCCATGGAGCCCACCCCCCCAACCAGTCCACGGTTCCAAAAAGGTTGGGGACCGCTACTCTAGAATACACTTGGTTGACAGTTATATCAGTGGAATACTCTCAAGCTATAAAACTAGTGCTGTTGAAAATTACTTTAGAAATGATAACAATGGTGGTTTCTATTACCATTCAGAAATGTCTGTATGCCAAGATCTAAGAGCATTATCTAGGCAAAGTTAAATAATCTAAAAAACTGAGTGAACATTTCCTAGAAGATTTTTTGCTGAAAAAATGAGATTTTTCTTTTTCTCACTCTTTTGAACAATAAATGTGCCATCAAGTCAATCCTGACTTATGGAAATGCTTGCTCGGGTTTTCTAAGGACAGAGTACTCAGAAGTGGTTTACCATTCTCTTCTTCTGGCGGCGTCCTGAGACTGTGCAGCTTGCCCAAGGCCACACAGGCTGACTTTTCTTGCAGGAGGCACAATGGGGAATTGAACTCCCAAACTCTGGCTTGGCACCCAGGTACCTAAACCACCAGCTAGGTGAAATTATACTGTTGTCTCAGTACTTTACACCATTCTCTTGTAGGGTGACTACCATTCCTCTTTCCCAGCGCTCTGCAATGACATGACAGCCAATGTCATTATGGAGGATACAAGATGCTGGCCACAACTGCAGTTGCTGAGGCCCGAAACAAAACTTGCAAGGGGGATGAAAATGGTCATCCTGCCACCACTGCTAATGGTGAAACTGCTGCAGAATTTATCCTTCCCCTAAAAATACTTACTGAAATGATTGGCAGATTGCCAGTTTAGCTGCTAATGAATAATTTGTAGGACTTCACTGATGCTTCCCTTTGCTCATGCATTGAATATTTTGTTTGTATCTTCAATTTCTGACCCATCCTACAAGATACATTGACTTACAGATACAACCTTGCATGCTGTCTCTAGTTTGAGTAACTGGGAGGGACTTTTCTGGGCTGAAGTAATTATCTATCCAGCACTAGACAATCATTTCTTCCACCTTTTGAAATTCAAAGACAGCCTCGCCTCTCTGCTGAGTGTTCTATCCCTCTCTTTCATCAGTTGGTGGCAATTGTTTCCTGCCATTGATCTGTTTGGTTGGTTGCTAGTATGTGTGCAGTAAAGAAAGCAGCATATACAAATCTGCACTTTCAAGCAACTGTAAGTAAATAATTTCTTTTCATCCATTCTCATATAAATGAGTGTGAGTTATTGAGACTTTAAGTGCCCACTAATGTGAAAGGTGTGGACTCTGGAGAACTTGTAGCTATTCTCTTCCATGGATCTCTGTACTTCTACAGTGCAGCAAAGAGACTTTTACAAGAAATTCAAAACTCTTCAACATTGACAGCACCCAGTGATTGTTAACAGTAGCTTTTAATGGTTTCAAATGTCATATTGGCTCAGCAGTAGTAAATGGAAATAGAAATTCAGCTGCAGGCATTGGAGGTAAAGCAGGGAAGAGAATGTAGGGAAAAAATCTCTTACACATTCACCATTTTGTATGATACTACATCTGTCTGTGAAATACTATTGACAATTAGCATTGGCTGATGCATTTTTCCAAAACTGCAGAGAAGAATTGGAATGATGGTAGAATAAAAGTTTGAAAACATAATCACATTTTTTCTTGAGAATGATATAAATCTGATATTTCGTTCTGTTAGCAAGTACTTTTGGTCTCTGTATTTCTTTACTTTCAGTTTCCCTATTTTCAATACATGTCATTTATTTTAGCAAATCACCAACCCTCTTCTATTTTGGACACCACTGTTGCAAAGCACAGCAGCCTGTCATTGCAGTCTTGTCTATTTTTAATGCCAGCAGATTCTGAAGGTCATTCAACAAATATTACTTTATTAGATTTGGACATAGTAAAAAAGGAGGGGTAGGGAGGCTGACATAGAGAGGAAGCCAAATGCATGCTACTGTACTCTGGAGTTCAACCATAAGCACAATTATCCAAGCTGTCTTATAAAGCACATGCACCCATGACACATCTCCTACTGTTCAGCCTACAGGCTTACTGTCATTTGCTATTCATAGAATGCCCTTGAGTGCAAGAATTATATAAATAATGATGGCATTAGAGAAAGGGAATCTAGTTGGGGGAAGCCTTAGGATTCCTTTGGCATCTTCTTTCATCATTTTGCAGTGGATGCCATTTCCACTCACAGCTGAATAGCCCTGGAGCTGTCTGTTACTATTTTCAAACAAGGACAAGTGAAGAGAAAATCCTATCCAGTGTGATCTTCAGGAGAATTTTGCATTTCTGTCCCTTGCCGTCCCCCCGTCAGCTGTCCAGGAAAACAGAATCCATATGCTATATTGCTGAAAAAAAGCATAACATCCAAATCTATTTCAGTCCTGGGCCCAATGATGCTCTGGTTAAGGCATCAGGTTCTTCTACATTTCATTCCCCTTCTCTTTCAAAAGTCTTGAAGGAAGGAATTCCAGTTCTCTATGTTTTATGTTCCTCATTACAGCCACAGCTTAGTTCCTCCATTTTTTTCCCCTTCACAATCTAAGGAGACGAGAAGGTACATATCCCCATCTCTGTAACCTGTAGCAGAAATATATATATACACTTTCCTGTTTTATAATCTAAGGGACAATGTGTGCCTTTTCCTTAAGCACATGCACAACAAGTGATTTTTTTAGAAAATCTATCCCGTGCTACTACATTGGACAGTAACTGCAAGAAGGCATCACATGTGGCATATTCTAATGAGATACATTGTACAGAAATGTGCAATAATCAGTTCCTTGCAAGTGTTGCCAAATCCTTCCAAGGTCAAAAATTCCTCAACATCTTGCAGCGGAGAGTTGGATATTAGGGGGCGGTGCTTTCTCGTTCATCATGTGGGGGCAAACCAGGTCAGAATTCACCACCTTTGCTCTTGTTTTGCTGATTACCTAACATCGGGATGAAGGACAGAAAGTCAAGAACCAGGCCAAGGGTTCACCAACTTATTTCAATGCTCGTTTGCCAGGGCAGAGATCAAAATTAGGCTTAGCATGAAATAAGAGACCCCATGGGGTCTTCAAAAGAAGTACAATTTCCCTGTTCCTCTAACTGTACACCTGAAACCTGATGGGTTCTGTAGGATACAGTCCTTCTACCGTCACGTTGGGCAGATCAATCATATGTTAAGAGATAAGCAGAAATACAGCTACACCCCACCCCATTTCAGATGTTAAAGAGGGTTGAACTCTGAACATAATCACAGCTATAAGGAATTTGAAACCAATAACTACTGTGGTGTAGTGGAGCAAGGGTGGTGCAGTGGTTAGAGCACTAGAGTTCAAATCCCTGCTTGTCCATGAAACTCACTAGGTGATCTTTAGCTAGTCACATTCACTCTGCCTGGGCTATGCTACAGGACTGTTGTTGGGATAAAGTGGGGTGGGGAAAGCCATGTACACCACCTTGAGCTCACCACAGGAAAGGCGGGACAAATATATGCAACAAACAAGTTTACCAAAGCTGAGCATAGTACGTAATCTGGACCACTGATATTTCTGTAATGCATTGGTGGATGTTAGGGTGTTCTACTTCTCATTTTTTACTGTTTAATTCTAAATTTTATACTAACTTTCATTCTGACTTAATTGAGTTCATCAGAGTAGCATCAAACGTCATTGACTCAGTTTATTCCAGCAATTTAGAATGCCTTTATATACCCATGAACCTGGGACTTAAATGGGATTTAGTTCTGAGTTAATATTCATCAGACTGCCCTCTGCATAATCACTTCCTTTCATTCTTTATGGCATGCTCAATAAACATTTGTGCTATTACTTGCCATTCCCTATGAAAAATTTAATTTAGCCTAAAAACTGAAATGTGTGTACGCAGATGATATATAAAACATTACTTGCCTGTACTTAGTGTACCCAAGTGAGCTCTTTAGAAACACACTGCAAACTAGAATCTAATATTTCCAAGCAAATTAGTTACAGTTTGTGCCTCTGAAAAGATCATGTTGATTACCTGGAAAACAGTGATATTCCACCTATTTTTCTAGAGATACCTAATGCCAAAATATATTTCCCTCATCCTTTTGAATATCAGCTTTTCTGCAGCTCAACAGCCTTTCTAAATCTAGCGCCCTTCAGATATGTCTTTATAACTGGTACATTTCAGAGTAGAGTTTGCACCATTCTCAGACTACATGACCAGCAATGGTCAAGCTGTTTGGGATTGATAGGATTTGCAGTTCAGCCCATTACGAGCCCAATGGGTTGGTAAAGTTTGCAGTGCAATAGGTATCTGTGAAAGAGGACTCAAGTCAGTTTAAAAAAAGAAAAATAAATCTGTTTATATCCTTTGTACAGACAACTGTTCCATGGATGTTTGAGAATGACTATATCTACAAATAAATAATTTGCTCTACCAGTAAAATGTTCCATGATATGGCCTTTCAAGAATAATGAAGGCTCTGTATTGGGTCAGAACCATACTGCTGCATCAACAAGAGCACTATCAATAGATACCATCCAGTGGTGGCTATGATACAAGTTGACTCGTTTTCACGTAACAATGACTTAGTAGGTTTTTTTAGTACTGTGAAGTACATGCAACATATTGCTTACATTCCATACCATTCAATGCTAATTGCATTAACATAAAATCTGTATGGATATTATAATACCTGGGAAACAAATCCTAATGGTAAGTCAAAAGGTATACAGTAGTCAATGTAAAAGTTCTCTGATTTTTTAAAAAAATCTACAGGTCGTATATTTCAGTGAATGTATTTGGAAGTACCCTTATGATCCAGAAATATAAATTAAAATTCAAAAGCCTGATGGCTGCAAAACAATGATTCACTAAAGGGCAGGAGCGGCTCTTGGACTTGGAAGATTAAAAAGCAAATTTTTCAGGGCACTTGTGTCCTGGTCAAAATTTAATATGAATTTCACCAATTTAGAGAAAGACTAATGTTACGTTCTGTCATAGTCTTATGCACATTCTGGGTAGGCAGAAGCCTCCTGCCCACCTGCCTTTTTAGGAGAGCCATTCCATTACTCACCCCTGTAAAAAGTGAGTTTGAATGATATCTGAACACATGTGCTGCATACCAGTGAATTTGTCTCAACACAGCAGGATCTTCTGGTAAGTGCTGCTTTTCAAGCCCCACAAGGCTTCTCACTCCCATCACAAGAGCAAGGCAAGGAGCACTTTTTCACTGTCAGGGTCTCTGCAATTTGTGTGGAATGCCTTTGTGCAAAATCTATGTCCTTTCCATGCACACACAAGCATGGAAGGATTGGGTGGTTATTCAGAAAGATGGAAACAAAATTGTCAATGTTTCTGATTCAATGCCCAAATAAAGCAGCAGCCATCTTTTGTTCAGGCAGCTATGCTACATGTGCAAAAATCAGTCTCACCAATGCAAAAACTCTTACTGAAAGTGCCAGGAAATGCCCTGGCACAGGGTCTCACAGGCCATACATACATCATTGAGAAAAACCTCAAAGAGAATTGATTCTTAAAGTGCCAGAATAGTTTCTGATGGCCAGCATATTTTGGAATGTGCAGTTCCTTCTACAAGGGCCCTTAAACTACAAGGAAATACACTAAACTGTTGACTCAGTTGTTTAATTAATGCACAACAGCATTAAAGTGTATAAAATAGCAGAATGAGCCATGCCAGTGGGATGGGACCAATGAAGTCTAGCCACTTGAAATAAGTGTTTTCCTTCTTCCTAGAGAAAAGGGTATTTAGAAATTAATTATGTTTGAGCTTGTTGTATAAGAATTTTTCCCCATCAAACAAAAAACATTTCCTTTTTTTTTTTGTTGGTTTTATTAATTCTGTTACAGCATCTGATTACTACTCATCAGAGGATGAACTATTCTACCATCTAGACTGGTAAATGGATAATAGACTTACTCGCCCCAAGAGCAGAGAAATTGGTCATCCCCGACTTAAAATGTAACTTGCCCTATATCCACATCAAATGCTCTCACACACAGCTAAGTCAAAGAGTAAAGCAACTGCCATCTTTTTTTTTCAACCGGAGCTGCACTTCTCTCAACAACTGTTATCAAATAATCTGCATGTACCTTCCTTGTGTACTCCTTGTACCTCTTCCTGGATAAATATATAGTAGTTTATTTTTAGGGAACTTTTTCAACGAGTTTTATTTTAAAGCCCAGCTAATCTTGGCTGCTCCATGGACAGGGCTGATCTCTTGATAAATCTTAGTGCAGATTTGTGGTGAGCTGCAAGAAGACAGTAACTGCCTTTTGAATTAATCCTCCTACATTGGCACTCTTGCAAAAAAAAGAAAGAAAGAAAAGAAATCTGCCGTAAATGCATTATGAAAAGGGCAGTTGAAACTGAGGTGGCAGGTCTACCTTTTGTGATTCTTCAGAGTTTTCCTAGGTCCAAAGACGCACCCGCATTTGCTGAGTCAGTCTTCTTAGGATGTTTTTAGTTTCATAATAGAAACTGCCAATTCACGACACTCACACCTCTAATCTGCCATTTCTTTTCAAAGGAGCAACATTCATACTATTCTGTGATGTGTTCGAATTAGATCGGGAAGCAGGATTTTTCTGTATAAGACATTTTTCCTTGTAATAGTATACTTGGTTCCCACTGTGTGTTGTAGCTTTCAGTATGCATATCTTGTTCAATGGATTCTGGAAGGCAAACCCCTGGTCAGACTACCCTACTGGCCTTTAAATTCAACAGCATGTCCCCACATCCTGTCTGTCACACACACAGTGTTTGCTGAAGAGGCTACCCCCATCCCTGCATGCCACATGACATTACAAAGACATGCCACTATGTCTCAGTTTTGACCCCCAAAATCACAAGTAATGGGATGGTGCTGATCTGGAATTGAACCTGGGAAATATCAAAGTTTGAAACGAGGATTGACTGCTTGTAAAACCTGTGCTTTCCACAAAGCTGCAGCCCTCCTTAAATGTCACAGGGAACTGTGGTTAATTTAAAATTAAAAGTGGCTCCTCTCACAGGTATAAAAAAAGAGGCAGTGCCTTGATTTTCAGCACTGTTCAATACTCCAGCAGGAAACTGTGTCTGAACTGAAGCTTTTCCATTGTTGCTGCAAGAGGCTAACAGAGGTAGCGAATGATATGTGGGAGACAGGAATATAGAATCCATCTTCACTTTTTTTCAAATGAAGGTACTTACTTTCAAATGAAGGAAATTCATACAAAAGAAAACAACAGCCATGAAAAAGCACCTGCTCACATGCTATAAATCTACTTCTAAGCATGAGGTTGTTAATGAATCCCAGAACAGCTCAATGTTTTACATCAATGTTTAAATACGTATCTCCTTATTATAGGGATTGTTAGCACACTCTTTTCTCCTATTATGGCAATGCATTTCTAGGCTTGGATTATTCCCTGTGCTACCTCTGAAGGAGAAATGAATTAACTGAATATAAACCTCTTTTTCTAACTTGTTCAAAAACCATCATGACTGGCTGCTTCTTAGCAGAAGGAAACACTGAAAATTAACAATACCAACGAAGGGGAAACACTTAACACAAAAAATGCATTAGTCTTGGATTTTAGAAATCACGTTTGGAGCCACACTAGGCAGATGTAGGGTTGCATCTATACACTATTTTTATTTCATTCACAAAGCAGGGGCAGTATATTTTTAAAAAGGTATTCAGCACATCAGCTAAGAAACCAGATGGTTTTTGATCCAGCATTGTTAGATTGAAAGGATTTCTGTAGCTTTTGTGAGCCAGCCAACCTTCAAATTTCCTCTGGGGTTTGCACCAACCTGAGGCAGAAAAGTACTGAGAAAACATACTTCCTTCATGGAAGGTAGTGCACCATTGTTACACATTCACATGTCTCATGAATCAAGGTTGGCCTGAGACCTTTTGCTTCCTGAGAAGGAGCAGAAAATGGCACCACGGTGCTACATGAAAATACTGTATATACCACACTGTACATATGCATCAGTGCTCTAAGAATAGCATAGTGTTTAATAACATCAGGCCCAACAATTCTTGAAGATCTGTTCACAGACATGTACATTCCTTGAATTAAGGGGTTGATGATAAACATTTAATTAGGACTATTAGTAGAGGGCTGTGGTTTTCTTGTTGTCAGGATCAAGGATTCCCCACTGCTTAAAGCTTCACTGATGCATGGCCCAATTTGATGAGCTGGGAGCAATCTTGGCTGCCTTTCTGTTGTGCTGCTTTCTATATTCAACAAGTGTGAGATGCTGGCAGGAAGCTCTGGAAAGCAATACATCTGCCCTTGATGCCAGGAATGTGTGTCTGTGTATGGGGGTCAGGCACTTCTGTATGAGAAAGCACTCATTCATTCATAACTTGTTATGGACATTTTAAGAGACATGGATAAACTACTTCTTGGGCAGATGAGACACAATTTCTGGAAGGAAAAGAGATCAGTCACTATATTTGCCTTAATGATACTCTGTTGTAGTTGCATTCTAGGGAATTCTAGAGAAAAATATATTCTAGTCTGCTTTTGGACCAAACATTCTCAGTATTTTTGTAATTTCGAGAATAATACTTCTCTGGAAAAATAATGTATTATCCTCTAGAATTTAATGAATTTAATGGTCCCTCGTGTATGCCTGAAGGGAAGAGCAGGCATTACATACACATGACCTTCAAGAGAGCAAATCCAATGAGTTTGGCTGTTGGGAAAACAAAATCCTCTGACAGTTTCAGACAAAGCATTTTTTGTCAGGAGCAAAAGACCAACAGAGCAATCTATGAATTCCTCCCAGTGTTCCCTTCTGAGGGGGGGGACCCACCCCAGTGCAGCAGCAGATTAGGTACGAAGAACTGCAGAGCACATTCATGTAGCAGATGGAAAAGAAATACAAGCATTTCATCTATTGTGACCTTTGTTTGCCTGCACTTCATCCCAAAGAACTTAGAATCATCAAATTGTGCAATGTGAAACCTGTTTAATCCCTGGACCCTTTTCCTAATATGGAAGTTACTATTTCTTCTTCACTTAGGTAATATGACAATGCTACTGTCTCTGTGGGATGGGGGAGGCTTTATATTTGTAGATATGGAGTACAACCAAATGGGCCCCTGCCCATGCATGCCTGGGGGATTCTGGGAGTTGTAAGTCTCATAAGGTAACATTTTGGAGCTCTTGTCATATAGATGGAAGGAAAGTGAACCTTTCTTTAGACCTGGGATGGGCAAAATGTGGCCCTCTGGGGTCCCCAGCACCCCACATCCTAATTAAGATCCAAACAAGATTGTTCAGAGGTCTCCTTGTGCTCCCTAAGAGGTATGGGGGGATTTTGCCATATTGTCTCCTCAGCAACTTGTGGCTCCCCACCTCCCCCCAAACTGCAGTTGTGAAAAGATTAGCCATTACACAGCAGCTGAAAGTTGATACATTTTCAATTTTTAAAAGCCTTTAAAAAAAAAAGATTATTTTGGGAGTGGGCATGGTGTGGGAATGGCTGCAGCCCTCCAAGGCCTCTGGGCAGGCACATGTGCCCTTGGACCTCTGGCAGTAGCCCACCCAGAGTAGACAAGTATGCTGCCTTTCCCACCTGCTGAAGATCCACCAGCTACCTGTGAAATGAACATGGACACTATATATGTTGACATAACATTTGGAAGCAAATTGCCATTAAGCTTTAAAAAAATCTACACAGCCATTATTTGTTACATACTGGGTCACGTGATTTGGCATGCACCACATAATATCTACGGAGATGTCTCAACTTATGGCAATTTGCTTTCACAAGTTATACCATTTGTGTAACCGCACACAGAATTTCAGCCAACAAATGTCATATCTGGCTTTAGCAAACCATATGTCATGTGATCAAACCATATATGAATGGAGCAGTTTACTTTTAAAGGCATTACCATCTGTGATGTAAGAAGGGATGGTGATCTATACAGATTTAGAGAAAAAAGCTGATTATAGTCTGAACCTCTTTTTATTTGTTTTGTGATAAACCCAGTCTTACATCAGCATTCTTTTGAAATATCTCTGTTTCTTTAATGGAGTTTCATAATTTACAAATGACACTTGCCATCTGTGAGTTCTCGTCTCACAGCTTAATTGAGCCAGAGTCTTTTGGGTGCATTGATTTTCTCCATTCCTCTTTTGTATCTGTTAGTTACTCTACATAGATCGTTTCCATATGTTGTAGTTCTGTTGTTTGTAAGGAAACACTTTTGCAGTAGCAGAAAGGAGAAACAATGGCAGAATTTGGGAGGCATAAGCTGTCCCTAATCTTTAGCACTATAAAATATATTGTGGGTCCAAGATTCATATCCAGATACCTAGGAGTCACACCCAGATCTTTGAGATGTTATTTGCTTGTACTACAAATTCCAGACTTTTCTCCCCAGCATAACCAAGTCACCACACTGGCAGGGGAATCCAGGGAGATGTAGCTCAAGAAAGTAACATGGCTCAGCTCTACCTGCACCCACAAATTATCACTAACTCCTCAGACATCAAGATGGACCCTGAGCCGTCAAATGCCACTATGACACTATTGCTCACTTTGCCTACAGGGCTGAGGCACATTCTCTTCAGACACCCATCCTCTACCACCACTTATCTGAGTATTTGAATGGCCATGAATGCAGTCTGAAGTGCTGCCTGAGGACAGCTGTTTCCTTTCCTCCCGCATTTGAAAGGCTGTCCAATCCATCTAGAAAGAAGGGATTGTCACTCTCGAATTGGCCTTCTCAGCCACACTAGATGCTGTTCCAAGACCTCTATTCAGAGCACGTTACCATAGTCTCTCGAGACTGAAGGATGCCTACACATTGAGGATGGCAATGATAAACCACTCCTTGAACATCTCACATACCTTGAAATCCCTGTTACGGTTGTTATAACTTGGAAGCAACGTGACCGTACATAACAACAACAAATACACACACAAACACCAGCATACATAAAATGTATGTAAATCAATGTTCTCTTCTCCTTTTTCTTGTTCTCTTTTTGGCTACGCCTAAGTGACTACTTACAGAACATTCCTACAGCTCTAAATTCCCCATTATTCCTGCTTGCCCTTCAGACTTATTTTGTTTACCAAGAACCTTTCTGGATTAACCTAAACATCTTTACTAAGTATAGACTCAAAGGTTCTAACTGGGAATAAGGATATATCTCTAACATTGTCTTTCCAACAAGTAGGAAAAAATCAAGAAAGCATGACATAGCTGAGGCTGCATTACTACATCAAGCTCTGATGGTTGGTATACTATTATGAAACCGTTCCTTAAAATACCTTCTTCCTTCAACAGTTATAATGATCTACTCAACCTAATTATATAGAACACCTTTTTGACAACCCAACACAGAACTCTGAGCACTCACAATGCCTGTATCTTTCCCCATATGACCCACTTTTATCTAGGCCAGTTGCATGCTCCCAACAGAGGCTACTTCTCAGAAGCAGCACTGTCTGTGACAGGCTTAAGGAAAAGACAGCCAATAATGACTCCTTCCATGTGAAACTATGGTAAGGCGGTTTTGAGAAGCTGGTACATAGGTGCTCGTATATGCACAGATCTGTCAACATGGCCGAAGGAGGTGAGAGGTTTAGCAGACATTTGTACTGGAAACATGAGCGCATGCAGCTCTTTTTAGAAAGGAGTTAGTTTCTAGCTCCCCAAATCATTATTTGGTTTATATTTGAGCAGAGTTTGGAAAAATTAATATTTTGGACTACAGTTCCCTGTGGACATGATGTGGATTCTGGGTTTTTTAGTCCAAACAGTAATTTCTTTCAAACTCCATGCTGGATAAGAACTGGAAGGAAAGTCCATGCAATTAACAATAAGATTACCAGAAGAATCCAAATGCAACAGGAAGATAACACAAGGGGGAGGAATACCCACCTAAAATGTTGCTGGTCTTTTAACAGCTGGGCAAAAAGAGTGAGACTGTGGACAGGAGACAAAAAAAATTAGTCATTGCTGTTGGTGTAGGGCCAGTGGCCATTCTGGAACTTGTAATCCAAAAACTATCACCGTCAACGGCCACGGAGGTTTCCATGGCTGGCAAAGGGAAGGCCTGCAAAGGTAGACTTTCTTCCCCTACAGATCTCTGTTTCTGTAGGCAGACAGGAGATCTACTAAATCTTACAGTCCCAGAGAAATCCTAGGGCTGCAATCTGAAAAATAAATCATACAATGTAGGATAGCGGATTCATATGCCTTATTTATAAAAGTACATATAATTCCCTGTAGATTTCTTAGCTGTTTTTATTATTATTATTATTTTAATTCTTATTAACTGCATAGTCTGCTGCAGGAACAGAAAGGCGAGGTATACATTTCATGAACTAATGAATAAAATTGCCTGTAGTTATACAGTATGGCATCCAAACAGGAGGATCATTTAGTGGAAATATAAATTATAACTTTACAGATATTTGAAAATACATAACCACTAGGTTTATCTCTCCTTTCCTCGAACTAACATGGAAGTGGGGAATTAGATCTACATTTTATTAACATTCCAGATATTAAGATACGAAACACAGAGAAAATGTCATTTCAGAGGAGTCGATTTTTTTTAAAAAAAAAAAATTGAAAATGAAGTTTGTCCTGATCACACGGTTGACCAAAGTCTTGACATGTACTGCCATCTGTTGGGAATTATTTAAAACTTCTCCTTGTTTTAAGTTTGCAAGAAACAGGCTCATAAAGATGCCTCTGGAATCTGTATATAACATTCCTTGAATACCATTAGTCAGGAACTACCATTGGCCCAAAAAGTTCACCTCACCTGCTTTTCAGAAAAGGGTCTTTGTTACAAGTAAATGAAGATAAACATGAGACTAGAAACTTGATCAAGTACACAGTATCAGGTATTAAAAGACAGGGCAGCCACTTACTCATCCCATGACCGGATTTTTTTGTGCTCATAAAAATAGAAGGCAAAAACTCTTTTCTAATCTGCAAAAATTTGCATATGTACAGGTGCAAATTAGAAATTATTTTTAATGATTTAAACAAAATGAGAAGGCATTGCCCAGGTGACGTGTGCGTGCGCTGCTGAGTTTGGGTGCTGCTGACTGGGGATGAGCAATGCCAAGGCTCTCCCTTCTTTCTCTTAAAATCAGACTTGGGCTAAATAGCACTCCCATGGAGGGCTGTCCTCAGGGACCCCTTCGTATTGTGGGTTGTTCCTTTTTAAAGAGGATATGTGAGGCAAGGACGAAGACCAAGTACAGTGCAAGGGCACTATAATTCTGTTGCCAGAGAGAGCTAGCAGCAACAGAGGGCAGCTTGCGGTCCTAGGCCACTCATCAGGGACTGGGAGCCAGGTGGAAAAGAAGCATTTGAGTGGCCTCCTCAGGCCTTAAATGTTTTGAGGAGATGGCCCCAGAATGGGAAATTTGCTTTCTCAGTTCTCATAATTTAAGGAGAGAAAGCAAAAAGGGCACACTTCTGTTTTTCTCCCACCTTGGGTAGGGTCTTTTGGGGTCAGGCAAAGACCTTCCTATTTCCTCACTGCCTTGGTTTAATTCAGCATCACATTATTTTGAGCTCGCTGCTAAGCCTGTTTTTGCCATTTTCATAGAATCATAGAATCACAGAGTTGGAAGAGACCACAGGGGCCATCGAGTCCAACCCCCTGCCATGCAGGAACTCCATCAAAGCACTCCCGACAGACGGCCATCCAGGCTCTGTTTAAAAACCTCCAAAGAAGGAGACTCCACCACACTCTGAGGCAGCCTATTCCACTGCCGACCAGCTCTGACTGTCTGGAAGTTCTTCCTGAGATTCAGGTGGAATCTCTTTTCCTGTAGTTTGAAGCCATTGCTCCTTGTCCTAGTGTCTGGAGCCGTGGAAAACAAAGCTGTCCCTTCCTCGACATGACATCCCTTCAAATATTTAAACATGGCTATCATGTCCCCTCTTAACCTTCTTTTTGTAAGGCTAAACATTCCCAGCTCCCTAATCCGCTCCTCATAGGACATGGCTTCCAGACCTTTGACCATTTTGGTCACCCTCCTCTGGACACGTTCCAGGTTATCAACCTGGAACGTGTCCATTTTCTTGCTGTTGCTTTTTTATCTTGCACTTAGTGTTCTTAATTTATGTGTACACTACTCATAAAGATAGGTTGAGTGGTTTAAAATGCAGTAAGTAAGTAAGTAAGTAAGTAAGTAAGTAAGTAAGTAAGTAAGTAAATCTTAGAATCATAGAATAATAGAGTTGGAATTGGCCTATAAGGCCATTGAATCCAAACCCCTGTTCGACGGAGGAATACAAATTAAAGCATATCTGACAGATGGTTGGCCAGTTTTATCTTGAATGTCTCCAGTGTTGGAGCACTCACCACCTCCCAAGGTAATTGGTTTCATTGTCCTACTGCTCTAACAGTTAAGAAGTTTTTCATCTTGCTGCCCCAGGCAAAATGACAGAGTTTAAATATGGAGCTGTTGACTTGCTTTCTTGTCAATGGGCTAAATTATCAAACTGGTAAAAATAACCAGAGTGGCAGAAGGAGGAGGGGGAAAAAAAAGAAGGGCTAAAGCTTTTTTCATATTATGGAGATGTAGTAGATGAGCAGATGTATTGCATGTTGGTACATGCTATGGCAGCAGTCTCTTTCCCTTATCAATGTGTGTTCATTATCAAGTGCATAGAAAGCTCTTCCTGCATATGCACCAATTTTATATAGTTTTATGTATAATATATAATCTATATATTTTAGATTGAATATATGTACCCCAGTGGGGACTCTTCTATAGTGATGCTGCTTGCCACTCCCACACATTCATTTTAGTTCCCTATAATCTCTGAAAGGGGCCAGGAAATGAAAAGATTCACCAACTTTTTTTCTCTGGATCTTGTCTTCATATCAACAGAGCTAGACATTGGCATAAAAAATTGACAACATCAGCATGGTGTCCTAAGTAAGTCCACCACTTTTGTTAGTTCTGGAGTAGGTTTCTTGTGAGAGCCAGTGTGGTGAAACAGAGAGAGTGCCAAACTGGGATGCAGAAGACCTGGGTTCAAACTTTCACTTGGTCATAGAAGCTCACTGGGATGGTGGCCACTCCTTAAACATCTCACTTGCTTCAAAAACTCTGTTAGGGTGTCGTAAATTGGAAGCGATGTCACATCCCATAACACACAGGGATATCAGATGAAAAAATTGTCAGAGATCAGCTACTATCCTGGGTTGAAATAAAGTGATAAGATCTGTTAAAAGGTAGATCCCTTTAATAAGCAAATTCTATATAAATTACTTTCCCTCCCAAACAAATAGCAGGATTGCTATTTGATGAGTGAACTAATGGACAAATGAGAACTATGGAGCTGTTTGGGGTACTGCACACCAGTCTACCAGTGAAAAATACTAATTGATATGAAAGTACAATGCACCTTCTGGAGCTAGCTGCTACAGAGAAATCAGACAGAAAAGAGGGTAAGTCAAAGTTAGAGCTTGGAAAAAGTAACCCCTTCCACTAACTTGTTACAGTGTTTGAAAAATAACACTTTGCTTTTAATTAAAATGTTGAAAAATTAAGTCATTTCATTATTTGTTGTGCTGATCTTTTTATTATTATTATTGCTTCCAACCACCCTCTTTGGAAAGATGAGAAAAAAGGATTGGGAAGAAAAAAGCATTAAACTTGACCAATTTCTGTCAAATGCTTCTAAAAATTCCTGAAAATGCCCTTTAAGCGTTACTTTTGAAAACAACTAGAAAACATTGCTTGCTGTAGGACCTGTAACTAGTTCCTTTCTGCAAGAAGAGGGTGCAATGACATTACTAGTAAGATGGAAATTACTTTATTAGTGTAATGAGTAATACTGCTGGTCTAAGCTAAGCTTTGGTCAAACCTATTTTCCAGTGCCAATTCAAAAGAAAAGAGAGGGGCCTGCACACTTTATTCTGGGGTACCACAACCCTGCCATTAAGACATACTTCCCTTCTCCTGGGGAGCAGATCTCCTCTCTTCCCACAAAGCCTCCTTTATCCTTTCCTTTCCATTCCGTCCTACTTTTTAATTTTTAAAAGAATAAATCCGTCACACAAGGAACAAAGGATTCCTTTCTCCATTTTGTATGGTAATGCCATAGCCATCATAATGAATATCAAGAGATTAGTGGTAACAGAATTTTAAAAGACACCTAGACAGGGGCTAACATTTTTCACATTAGGACATTGCAGATAACCAAACTTCCCCCATGTATCCAGCTGAATTGATGATGTGTTTCAGGCAGTGCAGCAGGATTGATGCTGTGTCTTCCTATCTTATAATAACAGTAAGATTCGGTTCACACCTTGTGCTGATGCCAATGTTTCCACATATGACTATTCCAAAGTTCATGCTTGCTGGTATTTTTACACACACACACACACACACACACACACACACACACACACACACACACACACACACACACACACACACACACACACACACACACACACCACTATGTGAATTCACAGTAACTGTTGTTTATAAAGCACTACATCCATGAGGCAACCAGAAGATTCTGTGGCCAGTTTTCTGTCCTTGGGCTCCCGTGGGAGTCATATAGATCACCAATGTCCTCTCCCCACAACCCTGGAAAAATCTGAAGTAGACAGAAATTAACATCCGCTTTTGAATAACTGGAATTCTTGGTGTTAAATGAAATAAAGGATCCTGCAATATATCTAAAAATTGCACTGCTGTTCCTAGGGTCACTGGGTTCCTATCTTGTAATTGTAAAAACTGGAGATTTCCATGAACAGCAATTTACCTTTTCTCACTAGAATTTTTGTTACAGGGGGAGGGATACCAGAGGAGTCTGGAGGACTGTGCAAAGCAGCAACTTGGTCCACAGTTTGTCCACCTCATGGTACATAGAGGATAATACACTGTGCATAAATAATATTAATAATAATGAATGCTTACTTACATGTGCTTTTGGTGTCAAGAACAAATATTTTGGAAGCTGCCACCACTTCAGGATGTATTTACATATAACCAAACATACTTCCATTTAACATGGTATTAATTTCTGTCTGCCAATGTAACAAGCAAGTGTCCAGAAATGCGTATCTACAGGAAATTTAGCTGGCCTGTTACTGAGGTGATTTGATTCACATAATTGTTGTTATTGAGGCTGGTAGTGCTTGGCTTGGCATTGACTATGCTCCAAAAAGGTTTGAACTAGAGGGGGGAAAAGTAAAAGCAGGCACAAAAAGTGTACAAAGAATCAGTCTGGAATTCTAACTTTAAATTTTACAGAACTAAAAAAGAGGACATCTGAACCAGCCTGGAACTTTACAATTTAAACCAAAAATTGTGCATGCATGTGTGCATGTATCTTTCGGTTTGCTGAAGGACCCAAAGCAGCTCACAATGACCAGAACAAGTTCAACTAAAAACCCAATAAGTGACAAATTTAAAAAGAAAAACAATTAAGCATATACTAGTAATTAAAATGGTTGTCTAAACACTTAAAAGCTTTAAAACAAGAGACTCAAGTCTTGCTCAAATAATTATAAGATTGCCTAAAAAGGCAGGTCTTCACCTGTCATCAAAAAGATAAAAAGGAGGGGACCAACCTCAAGGAAAAGCATCCCACCACAGAGAAGGTTCTCTCTCATGCCCCTGTTGGAGGTGCCTGTGATGGCAATGGGACCAAGAGGAAAGCCTCTCACTGGCACCTCCACTCACCAGTCAGCACGTGTTGCTCCTTCCCTTCCCGTTGCACCATCTTCCAGTCTGGGCAGGAGCCCGGACGTCCCTTCTCTGCTCCCTCCAGCAGCTGGCCACTCAAAAGCTGTGCTGCAAGAATCCCTGCCCTGCCTTCTCATCTGAGTGGGCAGCTGCTGGAGGAGGCAGAGAAGGGAAGTCCAGGCTCCTGTTCGGACTGGAAGATTGTGTGATGGGGAGGGAAGGAGCAATATGTGCCGATTAGTGAGTGGAGGTCCCAGCAAGGGGGGTGGGGGAAGGGAACATGCAGCAGCTGTGCTGCCGCTTTGATGACTTATGACAAAGGGACACAAAGTTCTTCATGCCTATCTCTACTTAGAAGTTGGGAAGGCTCATATGCCAAGATACAATCCTTCAGATAGCCCGGACCCAAGATGTTTAGGGCTTTGTAGGTCATAATCAGCACTTTGAATTGGTCCCAGAAATAGACAGGTAGCCAGTAAAGTTGTTGTAGCAGGGGAGTAATATACTTACTGTAGCTGGCCCCAATCAGCCAGTTTGAACCAGCTGACGTTTTTGAATCATCTTCAAAGGCAAACCCACACACATTGTGTTGCAGTAATCCAAACAGGATATAACTAAAGCATACGTCACTGTAACCAAATCGAATATCTCAACAAGTGCAGCTGGCACACCAGCTTTACTCCTGGCCACTACTGAAACCTAGGCATCCAGACTCAGGGTTGAGCACTCTAGAACATCCAAACTGTGAACACTCAAGTTGAATTCTGCCTACTCCCTCATCAGCCTTCCAATTGATCAGGAGCTCCTCTGTCTTGTCAGGATTAAGTTTCAATCTGTATGCCCTCATCTAGCTCATTACTGATGCCAGGCACTGGCTTACAATTTAGATTGCTTCCTTGGAGTTAGTTGGAAAAGAGAGATAGAGTTGGGTCTCCAGACCTCCAGCCAACCTCTCCCAGAGCTTTCATTAAATAGCATGGGGAACACAATGGAAACCTGAGGGACACCACAGGCCAGTGGGCAGGGCATCAAACAAGAATCCCCCAGCACTTTGGTTTTGCCCATCCAGAAAGGATGTAAAACAGCATCTCCAAGTCCCTTCCCAGAAATGCATCCCAAAAACATACCATGGTCAATGGTATCATAGGCCACTGAGAGGTCCAGCAAAACCAATAGGAAAACAGTCTCCCTGTCCAAATCCCAGCGTAGGTCATTCACCAAGGTGATCAAAGTTGTTTTTGTCTCATAACAGGGCATGAAGAAAGCTTAACATGCATCTAGATAACATACTTAAAGCTTACATTAACTGTCGTGGTCTGCTACCCAATTGCATCTGACTTACAGTGATTCTAATAGAGTTTTCAAGGCATGTGAGATATTTAAGGAACAATTTTCCCATTGCTACCATCCAGTGAGTTTCCACAGTTGAGTGTGGATTTAAACCCAGCTCTCATAAATCCTAATCTATCTTTCTATCCAGTAGATGACACTTGTTCACAATGGTTACGTTCTCATTATTTATTTTCTTTATAATTATTAACTCAGAACAATAGCCCCTACCTCCATATAATGAAAATTTGAGAATTATCAGTGTAACTAAAAGATGCCTACGGATTTTGATTTATCTGAACTATTCAATCTGGCTGAACTAATGGGAGAAATGAAACAGTTATACACTGCTGTTGCAGTTCGTTAATGTCCTGACACAGTACTTAGCTGAATGATTAATTATATATCAATACATATTTCTAAACACATGCTTTCAGAAAAAAATATGTTTAAAATTAGTATTCTGAGAGAAAATCATTTTAAATGTATAATTACATTTGAATATGTGCATATATTTGTTTTCAGTTGTAGATTAATAAAGAAACAGCAGGATAGAACTCAAGCATTGGAAAATGGTCCTCAAGTGGCATCTGGAAGGACTGAAACTTTGCAAATACTGGCATTTCTTTTTTTTTTTTAAGCACCTTAGTGCCAGCTCTGTTACACTATGGGACCTAGGTACCAGGAAGGAAGGAAGGAAGGAAGGAAGGAAGGAAGGAAGGAAGGAAGGAAGGAAGGAAGGAAGGAAGGAAGGAATTGCAAAACAATCTTGTTTACAGCTTTTTAAGGTAATTCTCCTGTAACTGCACCTCCTGCAGGTCTACAGGAGCTGCAAACAAAGCTGTTTAGCCAATTTCCTCCTCTAATTCTGTGTGACCAGTTATCATGAACATACTTGGGGAAACACAAATGTCCTGATGTGACTTCAGAGTGAGTGAATTCACATTTCTCTTACTGGGTAGTCACACTCTTAGGGATTTTCCTCTAACATTTTTGTGTGCTCATACTTCTGTAAACTTTGGAATCCAACAAGCCTTTCAAACACCTTCCTCTTGAGCTTAGGTGGTGCATTTCTGCTGCATAAAGACCAGCACTGAGAGACTGAGTTTGCTATGAGCATCTAGTATGCCCCCAAATATACTCTCTCCTGCCACTTATTCCTGACAAGCTTTTGACACGGCCCTTGTAATGACACGTTCTGGGACAGTTACTTAGTGACCTAGTAATATAATAGGCCTAAGACAAAACAGATTTCTCTATATCATGTTAAATATAATGGCATTAAACGGCTGCAAATTAGTTGAGGATCATCACTTTCTCCACGGAAATTGTACAGGTGGGCCCCATGCTTACTCCCTTAAATTTCAAGGCTTGTTAAAGAGGATGTGTGTGTTTTAATTGTGCAAAATTGCCCTGCCTTGAGTTCTTGTTCTTCTGCAGAAAAATATTCCCGGCTATTTCAGAAGTGGTAAGAGGTTTTCAATTAACACTATCTGACTATGCACCTGCTGGTAAAAATAGATGCGCCCACACTCATGCCATGAGTACAAATATATGTGGGACATGAGGAGTGAGGTGGCTATTTTTAGATTGTACTCTCACCATGATGTGAGCTATATTTTCTGAAATCAAGTACTTTGTAAGAGGAAGGCATGTGAATTGCACTAATACGAACACTGCATTCATTAATTGTTCCTATCTATTAAACCAGGGACCACTGTCTACATATCTTGCTTAAAAGGTGGGGAAGAGAGCAGCTAAAATCCTGTTGCTAGTGCAGTAAATCGGACTAGAACAGGCTCTTTGAATCATTCGCATAGCAAATTGCAGTTAGAGTGGGCCACTTGATTCAATGGAACTTACTATGCCCCTGAAAGTTTCAGATATAATAGGCTCATTTGAATCAATAGAATTTGCAGAAGAGTTGACTCACTAAATCCCCATTGATTCAAAAGGCCTGTTCTAGTGCAACTTACTATGCTAAGTAACAGGATCCGGCCAGTGAATTTTAAATCCAAATTGATCATCTCACGAACTGTTGTGCTCAGCAATAAAGTCTGGACCATGTAACGGTAAGAACCTCAGAGTATGAAACCCATGTGCCTAACTGTAATATATATGAAAATTTCTCCCCACTCCCTCTTTAAACACACTGTAATGGTACATGTTTCATATGTAATGGTTATGTATTATAAATATTACAGACAAAATATCAAAGAAACACATAACATTAAAGAAACACCCCTGTTTCTTAAAACAGAACAGGGATATGAACCCAGATCTCTTGAGTCATAGTATAATATTCAGTTGACTTCATCACATTGGCTCTCAGTTCTGGTCCTATGGACAGATAAAAATTTGAAAGAGCCAGGTCCAGTTGTGGGTTGACAACCTAAACAAATGATTGATATTCTGTCAATAATTCAAAATAATTTCTGGATTCCAGCTAGATTTCCCTGAAAGTCAAACAGCAGTGGAACCTAACAGATCTTGTATGCAATGATATCACATCCTAGAGTTCTCTCACTCTGCTCACATCCCACTATCATGGAATGGGCATTTTTCTCCCCAGTTTAAAAACAACAGCTGTTCAAAAGCTGCTCAGAGATTTGCAGCCTTAGCAAGGCAGCCCTTGCTGAAGGATTAGCAAGCAAAGTGGAGGTGAAGAGGTCAGATGGGTAAAAAAGATGAAGCTAATTCGCCTGTTGTGCAGCTTATTTTATGCTCAAGAATAAAAACATTATTCTAGTGCTTCCTTATAAAAATATAGGCAGATCATTTGCTGGAGGATTTTTTCAAGCTAATAAATATATACATGTGTGCATGTAAATAACCTGCATATACTCCCACCAGATGCTGCAGACTAGGATGGCATCCCAATATTAGAAGGCTCTTACACTTACAGTTGTTTCCGTTCATTGCAATGGAAGACTGGAGCCAGACAAGATTGCGTGTGTGAATCTACTTGAACCTCTGAAATGAATGAAGAATGGGCTTCAGGAATGAAAGTTGAATATGTATATGAAGGTCCCTACACCATACCTAAAAAAGATTGTTAACTCTCTAGTTTGAGACCATTTTAAAAAGACAGAGAGGTGGCATCTTATTCATTTATTATTGTTCTCATTGGCCCAAATCCTCTTACCTAGTTACACTAGTGTCCTACAAACAGTGTAACTTTTGGAGGCAAATTGCCCCAAGTTAATAAAATAGGATAGACATCAATTGCACACTGAGTTGTATGATTCAGCATGCAACCGATAATGTCTACATAGATTCCTTAACTTCAGGCAATTTGCCTCCAAAGGTTATGCCATTTGCATAGCTCTGCGAGAGGATTTTGCCATTGAGCCATGTGCTGATGGTCCCTGCTCCTGACAGAATGTCTTCATCACCGCTATAGTTATTAAAAGGCAAAAAGTAACAACAAAGGGCATCTGGGGTCCCCAGTGACACATACAGAACCAATGTAAGGTAAAGGAAAAGGTTCCCCTTGACATTTAGTCCTTGTCCGGCAGGCTGAGGCAAAAAGGCAGTCCTGAAAGCAGCAAAATCAGGGAGCTGGACAGGGGACAGATTGTGTTTGTCTTCAGTGTGGAAGGGATTGTCACTCTCGAATTGGCCTTCTCAGCCACACTAGACGCTGTTCCAAGTCCTCCATACAGAGCACGTTACCATAGTCTCTTGAGACTGAAGGATGCCTAACCTAAAAGTCCGACTCTAGGGCGTGGTGCTCATCCCCGTCTCCAAGCCGTAGAGCCAGCGTTTGTCCGTAGACAGTTTCCGTGGTCACGTGGCCAGCACGACTAGACACAGAACGCCGTTACCTTCCCACCGTGGTGGTATCTATTTATCTACTCGCATTTGCATGCTTTCGAACTGCTAGGTTGGCAGGAGCTGGGACAAGCGACGGAAGCTCACTCCGTCGCGTGGATTTGATCTTACGACTGCTGGTCTTCTGACCTTGCAGCACAGAGGCTTCTGCGGTTAACCTGCAGCGCCACCACGTCCAAAACCAATGTACTTGTGCTTATATAGAAGCTATTCACTGAACCAGGAGAAAGCGAAACCTTCCTCATTCTCACACAAGTTCGTTCTCCTTGCACTTCTTTATGATTGAGACCAAAATCTGAAAAAGAGACTCCTTAACTGGAATGAAAGGTAATTTTACTGGAATAAATTTCTGTAATTTTGCTTTGGATTCAATGGTTCCAAATATTATTCAGTTTAAGTTGTTTAATCTTAGTTATCCCCCTAATTTGTTTTTGTTCTGTACTCTTATCTATGACTTTACCAGGTGGTGGGACCAATGACAGTGCCTAATGTCACTGGACTTCATAAGTTATTATGAGGAAGAAGGACACTCATTCCCTGTTTCTATTCAGTTCTTTCAAGTGCCATGCAATTCCCATGGCCATTGGCAAGGAAGGACGGAAGTAGCATTTTATCATCTTCTGCAGGGTCACCCATTTCCCATCCCAAATTTAGGTGCAATCTACTTCTCCCTGGAATCAGTGACAATATTCCGTTGCTTTTCACAGAGATAGATGGCATCCAAAGATATTTTCTAAAATAGCTCATCTGTTTGCATTCTGGTTGGGACAGATTTTTGCGGAAGCAAAGAATTCTTCCTTGAGCTGTAAAAATAAGCATTTGTTTTGTTTTGTGTCCTTGAATTTACAAACCTAAACTACTGAAATCTGTCAGAGTTTTACTGTTGACGTTAGTGGGAGCAGGGGTCAAGGAACTTTTCATTCTTCAGTTTTATCTGTTCTGTGTGCCCCATTATTGCTAAGTGAGACAAAATACAGAGCAAGGAATTTACTCTTGGAACTGCAGAGCTGGAAGGGACCCTATGGATCATCAAGTCCAGCCCCTGTGAAGAACTAAACTCTCAACCTCTGGCTCCACAGCCAGATGCCTAAGCCACTGAGCTATCCAGCAGCTGGTTTGTGTTTTTAGATTGGTAATGTTGTGTACTAATATTCTAATTTAATATAGAAATTACCTGCATGAATTCATGACAACAGTAGCTCTATTCAGGTTTCCATGTGTGGGCTTTATTACCATGTGAGGATATCCATACTGGTTCCTCTACTTTCTGTTACTCTTCTCTTTGCACTTCATGTACTGAGGGTGACAGTCAAGTTAAGGAGCCCTCTGTACCCATATATGCAGGCTCTGCTCTGCACTGCACATAGTCACCTACAACCTGCAACAGATGGAAACAGAGCTAGCATGCTCTGCTTTACTCCTCATCCTTGGGTGCTAATTAAAGCCATGTATAGAATGCCCAGCCTGGCCATTACATTTTCAGTTTCCAAAGGAGAGCACATATTTCCTGACAAAGCCAAAAAAGAACATGCCATAACATAACAGCTGGTAATGTTACCCTACTATTAATGTTGCCACTGGTTCTACTTCCAGAATTATGTGCTTTGGGTGGAAGGCTGGAAACAGAGAAATATGCTTATAGCTGAAAGTGCAGACGGTGAAAGCAGTGACCCTTCAGATCCTGGAGACATTACTTTTTTGGACAACACCTCCCTGAATCCCCTCCACCAACCATGCTGACTTGGGGATTCTGGCAGTTGTCATTCTTCTAACTCCCCCCCCCCCCAAAAAAAGTTTCTAAGTTCAGCTCCTTATCACACAGAGCAGTCTATACGCTGTCATTTGAAAACATAAGACTTTACATTTCAGGTCTTCCACTCAGGAAGCAGATACCATAGGGTAGAGGTGGCAGAGAAACTGGTGTTCAGAGCTTCCTAAACTTTAAATATGAAGGGGGGGGGGCTCTGCATCACCACTTTGTATAACTTCTACATGTATGAAGACACTGTGACTCTACATGTATAGAGTCTTACTACTGCAGTTGCATCAGCTCACTATAATCTTCACCATTATGATGAATTCTAGATTTATTTATTTAAACCTTTCTATGCTGCTTTTCATCCCCAAATCCCCCAACTCTATCTACAATATTAAAACCCATAATTTATGAATGTTAGTATTTCCCAACATATTCAACATGCTTGTGATTAAGATGATTTTGAAACAGGAACAATTCTCATGAATTTATCATCTCTAAAATATAATTCACCATTTTCACAAATAGGTCCTTGGCATCTGTTTACACTATAAAGACAGCGCCCTCCATTGTGTTTTTTTGGGGATAAAAAGGAGCATCAGTGGTAGTAAGATTTATCAGTGTGAATGAGCGTTTCAAATCTGATGACATAATACTGGATAATACCAACAATGTGCCTTACTTTCCTTGCTTAAATGACTTATTTGTTTGTCCCAGAAAGAGACATATCTTGGAAATGGATATTTAACAGACTAGACAAGTGAAATCTTTTCTTGTGCTTCTATATAAAAAAACCCATCAGAAGCTAATATTAAAGTTATTGGCATCACATTTTTACAAGGCAAGCCTGCTGGATAAGATTTAGTTCACCACCCTGATTCCCATACCAGCTGAGTCTGGGAAAGCCCATAAGCAAGACCTGATGACAGTCACCCTCTCTCTTGGTTGCTCTCTGGCTACTAGTGCTGAAAGGTACCTTCAGCTTTTAAAGGCAGGAAGAGGCAACAACCATCATGACAAGAAACCAATTACAGATTCTTCCTCCATACATACGTTTAACTTCCCTTCATTGTTGGGCAAGTGCTGGCTGTCAGAGGCATGCACAAACCAAGCCTAAATACAGATCAAGTTTTTCATCTAGATCCATTGCTTTATTTATACCTACAGATTTAAACATTTGAAATGAGTTACCACTTTGTTTAATCTTGTGACAACCCAAAATGGAAGCATACTAAATAATGCCAATTCACAAATGAATAATAATGCCATCTTATACCTGTTGACTCAGATGTAAGTTCCATTGTGCTTAGTCAGGTTTATTGACATGAAACCGAACAGAGAATTGCAGGCTAAAGCTTTTACTGATACTCTTATCCCCTAGCAGGAGCTTCTTGTCACTGACTAGGACCATAGGTGGGCTAAGATCTTAATCAGTGACAGGAAGCTCCTACTGGCTCGATATTAGAGTTGAGAATTTGGTCCACCATGAGGCAAAATAAGGCAACCATCTCCTTCCAGCTGCAGCTCATGGGATCTAACTATTCCTCTCTAATAGAGGACAGAGTTTTATACTCTGCACAACCTTTCTGTACACCACCAATGAATCTAGCACCTCCTTGTGTGGGGAAAGAAACAATCCCTTCAACTGCCTGTCCAGGCAACTTCTGTATACTTCTGTGTAATTGTCATTTGTAAAAGGTTTGGGGCTAGCTCTTGTTATAAATGGGATCTTTTCAAAGGCAACGATAGCCCCAGAAAGGAGACAGCTCCAAAGCAGTTGGGTTTCGTGTTGGGTTTCAATCATGGTTCAAAAATGTTGTCTCCTTTACACATAAGCCATTAACAAAACAATCCCAGATGTATCTGCGAAAAGTTACAAACCATTGATACAGATTCTTCAAAATGAAAGAAAACAAAACAGAAACAACCATTCCAGTTTATGGATGTGGGATGTTGTGCTTCTATATCCACGATTCGATACACCGGGAAATGGCTCCATTTTGCTGCACAATACTCTGCTCTGATTGCCAGCAGGAAAAAGAATGCATACATAGCAAAGGACAGCCTCAATGTTGACAACACCAATGACAACAGTCAAAATGCTCTACTGGATACCCTTTTGTGCTCACTACATTTGCCAATGGTTAAAGAAGCACAATATCCCACATTTATAAAACAGAGAACTTTTTTTGAAGACTTGAATTTCCTGGCTTTTTAAAATAGAAGTTTAAATATACATACACTACACACAAATTCCAAGAGAAACTTCCCTCACACAGAATTACACAGTGACAGAGGTTCCCAAAAGATGAGGACATATAGTAAACTGGGATAGGACAGAAGCAAGAACAGCTGGAATGTGGCTGTAATCCCTCTGTGCCAAAATATTTTGAGGAGCTGTTTTGGACTTAATGAAATGGTGAAGCAAAGGTCTGAGTAAGTGCAATACATACAACAGGGAAAAATATACACCTCTTAACCTCTCAGGTAAACTAATGTTGATATGCTCACAACACAGAATAGAGATTAGAAAGCGATCTTCCAATTTCCAGACCCTTTCCTTGGAGTAGGCAACTGAAGGAAGAAAATCTATATCAGCTCTATGAACATATTGTGTTCATGATTTCCAAAACATGCACCCATATCTTTTAAAATAATTTTAAAAGGTAGAGGTTGTAGTTAGGAAAGATTGTCACTGGAAACTAAGGTCAACATCATCCATACTATGTAAAAGAAAGACAGTGAAGAAAGAAAGAGAAAATAATTAACTTGTTTGAAATATGGTGTTGGAGGAGAGCCTTATAAGGAGAGCCAGAAAAGCAGAAAAGTGGGTACTTAATCAAGCCAGAAAAGTGAGTACTTAATCTCAATAGAGGAAAAATGATTAAATTGAGGTTATCCGACCACACATATAAAATGAAAATATAGAACTGATTAGAAAAGACAATATTGCTGGGAAACGTAGGAAGAGAAAACAACCTATTATGAGATGGTGTTGATTTGCACGATCAGAGCAGAGCTGTTAAAGATATGATGGTTTGGAGGTCATTAACTCATAGAGTAACCACAAATCAGAAGTGATTTGATGACACATAACCTCTTTGAAGAGTTCTTTTTTAAATTACCAGACAATTCTATTATCACAGGACAGGTGGAATGGTTGAGATTATGACAGGATATAGGTACCAAAGTAAGATAGTAAGACCATCCTCAGCCACAGAGCAAAAAACAGTAATTCTTAGCTTTCATGAGTGAGCTTCTGAATATTTGTTCTCTATTCTTTTTAAAATATTTTTTAAAATATTTTTTTACAACCAGACACAGAATTTGTTTGTAAGTGTGAATCCCTGTTTGGCCAGGAAGAAGTTAAAAAATCAACTGGGTCCTAATTGAAAAGATTGCCCCAGACCCGGAGCTGATTTCCCCTTTGAAAATTTGTGTCAGGAGCCTGGTGTCAGAAACCTAAATGTTTCCTGAAACCATTCAGGGCTGGGACAAACACATATGTTCTGTGATTTTGTAAGGCATAAATACTTTGAATATGCCTTTCAAAATTGTATGCTAATTTCCTGGAGATAGATGGCAAAATATCCCCCTTTCTGGAGGACTTTAACTCCATTATTTTCTTTAAAGCAAACCTGGTTAGGGGATTCTTTCCAAATAAAAGTGGGTGGGGCCAACCATTCTCTTTCAAGATAAGCAAAATTGGTATTTTCAATTTATTTGAGCTATTTTAAATCTGGGACTATTTAGCGTCACCTATTTCTGAATGGAGGGGGAAAACAGTTTTACTTTTAAAAAACCGTAACTCAAAAACCCTTTGCTGAAACTTCCCTGAATTTGGCTCTGAGCAAGAGCACTCTGTTTATCACATTGTGCCAAATTTGATGCTGGTCTGAAGCCCAGTTTAAAAAGTATAAATGTTTGTTTGTGCTTCCCTATTTTTAGAATTGCCTTAGAGATTGTTAATTTGCTCTGCCAGCACAAAATCATTGCTGCACTCTTGTGCAGCAATAACTACAACCATTTCCAGTCAAGCAGGAGCAAGTCCCCTTGCACAATATGGATTTACTTCTGAGTAAATGTGCATAAGACTGTGCTGCACAGTCCTATCCAGCATCTCACTTCAACCTTACCGTTCATCAGTAAACTGACATATAAAAAAACATACTTCCACATATTACAGCAGCATTCCAATGATTGCCTTGCTCTAATGTCCAAGTCAGGGACTTGCTGTTATAACTAAGTCATTTGAATTTTGCCACTTTGGGAGGTGTGTCTGCATAGATACATTTTGCATTTCAGATTATAGTACCTAGAAATGTAACTTTGGACTGTATGGAGTAAATTACCTTATGCAGAATCAGGCCATTGGTCCATCTAGCTCAATATTGTCTACATTGACTGGGGTTGGCCCTCCAAGGTTTCAGACAGGAATCATTATCAGGCTTACCTGGAGAGATGGCAGAGCTCAGACCTTCTGCATAGAAAGCACAGCCTGTTTCACTGAGCTGCAACTGCTTCCCTACTCAGATCAGGGGCAGGGCGGGAGGAGGAGGGGAGGAAAAAGCCATGTGACAATGGGCTGTTTGGGGCACAAAACTATATCTTCAAAATAAATGTCCATTTATAAATGTACTGATTCCATTGAATAGAAAGAATGTGCCCGCTTACTCGTTCATAGTCACTGATAAATACAGCTCAACAAAAATACTGTATATCAAGAGTTTTATCTGGAAGTTGAGTCATGGCAACTGGACTTCTTATTAGGTTGAAACGTTTTGCTACTCATCCAAGTAGCTTCTTCAGTCTGAGAGTTGGTAGGGGACCCCTGATATATTATCCAGGATATATCAGGGATCTTCTACCAAATTTCCTCAGACTGAAGAAGCTACTTGGATGAGTAGCAAAACATTTCAACTAGAGATAGGGGTATTCGTATACGAATACGAATATCCCCACACAGCTGGACTTAATGAGGGTCCAGCCCCAGGGGCCGGACCATCCACTCACATGTCTGCCGCTGCTGGCAGCCCCGCTTATCCTTCCAATTGCTCCCAGAGAGCCGCTCTCTTCCCGCTCGGCCAGCCACTCCAGGGGGAGGAAGGACGAGTCTCCCTGCATGGCTGCTGAGTGGCTAGCCGAGCGGGAAGAGAGCGGCACTCCAGGAGTGATTGGAAGGATGAGTGGGGCCACGGACGCATGAGTGGACGGTCCGGCCCCAGGGGCTGGACCCTCATTAAGTCCAGCTCTGCGGGGGTATTCGTATACGAATATGAATCTCTAGTTTCAACCTAATAAGAAAGAAGTCCAGTTGCCATGACTCAACTTCCAGATAACCTTGCCTGGAGAACTGAGAATCTCCACAGATATGAAGAGATTTGATTCTATCTCTTTTGGGTTGAACAGAGACTTCTTATCTTATTACATATACTAGTCAGCTCATCCATACATGTTTTTCCATATTACCCTGTTTCCCCGAAAATAAGACCTAACCTGAAAATAAGCTCTAGTATGATTTTTCAGGATGCTCGTAATATAAGCCCTACCCCAAAAATAAGCCCCAGTTAAGTGAAACCCCGCCCTCCATCATTGTGCAGCAACCAGAAGAAGATGACATGACTGTATTTGAATAAATGTAGACTGTTGTACATGAAAAAAAACAAACCATCCCCTGAAAATAAGCCCTAATGCGTTTTTTGGAGCAAAAATTAATATAAGACCCTGTCTTATTTTCGGGGGAAACACAGTACTACTGAAGAGTTGCATGTTTATGGCTACAGTTTCTCCACTTGCAAATTTTGCAGTCCTATTTCCTCTGCTTCCTCTGATTGCTACTGCTAAACTCATCCAAACTATGGGCTATACTTTTCCATTATACTGAATTTAAATACTTTTCCCCACTTTGTGTGTGTCATTCTATATATCTGTGGTTGAATATGCTTACCACTACCATTAAGAACGTTGCTTGTCGTCACCCCAAAGGCTGTCAACAAGCCTTAACAATCACTAATAAATTACTAGCATGCTGGGCTTTCCACATTTCTGTTACATTAAATACTCCCACCCTCTCTATTACTGTATAAATGTCTGTCTGGTGAGGCTACACTCTGGGCATTTGAAGAGGTACACTACAGTCTCCGAACATTGATGCCAAATAAAACTTGCTCATCTTTGATGTGTCACAAGGTTCTTGTTGGTGGTGCAGCAACAAACTGACTGCCCTGCCCTGTTTCAGAATATACGAATAATCATAGAAATTGCCCTGCTCCCTTCCTTAACACAGGTGGGATTGTATCCCTCAAGATGACATGGGCTATCCATTCTGTCTCTACTCATACACACCCACCCAGGTCCACAGGAGGAAAAAGGTGCTCACCCCCTCCTGGAATCCTAATGTATTTTAATGTTGTTTAATGTGTACAGCCAGATGTGCTGTGTTGTAGTAGCCACATGCGATGTGGTATGCTGTGTTAACAGCACACTAAGCTGCTCCTGTGTACACTCTTCTATATGCCCAAACACAGAGAGCTTATGGTGTAGCTTTTATTTTCAAGTTCCCTTGCTTTCAAAGGGAGAGCACTGAACAGAGGCTTAAATGTCTAACTGAAACCAAAGGAATGCACATAAGCAGTGGTTCCCAAACCTTGGGTAACTCAGATGTTATTGGACTGAAGTTCCCAGAAACCTTCGCCACCAGCTGTGCTGGCTGGAGTTTCTGGGAGTTGCAGCCCAAGAACACCTGGGTTACTCAAGGCTGGGAATCACTGCATATAAGTTTCTATATTTGCTGATGCCCTGAGAATAACATTGCGTGCCATGGCACGGAGAGGACCCCCCTCATGTGGCAGCGAGACAGAGGATGTCCATTCCCATATTCCGTTTCCCAACTATGATCTCGCTTCTCCTCAGTTTGCCTCTGGCTTTGATAACATTTAAAATCGTTTTAAAGGCCAAAGGATGCGGTTCCGAAAGCAGGGATATATGCACACATTGTCTCCACATTATTTGATGTGCCTGCGCACCAGGAGCAGAGCGACAGGGCGGATCTTGGTCTGAAGCAGAGCCCTTGATCCCAGGGCCGGGGAACGCCGGGGGGGGGGGGATCTCCCTTTCAAAACCACAGAGGGTACGTCTCGAAACCACATCCTGCCGGCGGCACCTCTCTTAAGCCGGAGGGTCCGCACACCTGCTTCTGTCCTCTCCCCCGGACGGTGCAGGCACTTTTCGGCAACGCGCCTTAAAGCGGCCGCTTGCTTTCAGTCTCCTTTTTGCCTCGGAAGGGCGCGCGCGCGCGTACACACACACACACACACACACACACACGCCTCCGACAGATATAAACAGAGCCTCTTTTTTACACGCTGTCCTCACAAGGTCCCGTCCAGAGGCGATCACGCTGATCCAACCTGACAGCCAAGCCCCACGGATCAAGAGGCGACCGCCCAGCCCAGACGCCCGGCTAAGGCGGGACAAAAACCAGGGGGCTGCCCCAGACAGAACTAGGAAGCACAAACCTCTCAGGCCATCAATCCCAAATCCAGACGTGGCACAAGACCGGCCGATCGACCCCGACGGCTGACTGCGGGCGGGCGGGCGGGCGGGCGGGCGGGCATGTCTTTGGCCACGTTTCGCAACAGGCGAAGAACTTCTGGAGCTTTGGCAGAGTAGCCAGCGAGAGCGCCCCCGACTTGTGCCTACTTGCTCCGTCGTAATAACTCTTGTGCAATCCGCACCTTTCCCTGCAGGATGCCTTCCCGTTGCTTTCCCTTGCGGACATGTTCCACTCCGCCTGGTACCACGACCCCAATCGCTTGCAAAACTCGTTTAACAATTTGGGAGCAGTTGTTGGTTCCTCTGGTCGGTTTCTCTCCTACACAGAATCGAGGAGTTTCTTCTTCCTCTCGCTGGGGGGTGGGTGGGTGGGCGGGCGGGGGGATGCAAATCCTATGCAGGCCTGCCCCAAAAGAAGTTCCCACTGCACATTTACTCCCTAAGTAATCGTGTTTAGGGTTACCGCCGGAGAGACTGCGCGATCCCGTTACGCCAGAAGACCGTTCCATTCACCCAGCTGGGAGTGAATGCCGGGGAGATGAACATAGGATCGGGGCCGGGAGTGACTTAAACAACTCCTGCTGATTTCGACGGGACTTCTCGCTAAGTGCGTACTGATGGGTTGCGGTGGGGCTGGACTGCCGAACGGCAGAGCCCTCCAGCGGGAATTATCCCCCTTTTTTTAAAAAAAAAAATCGACACCGCTTTGATCGCGGTCGCCCCCGCAAGGGTTAAAGAAGTAAAGACTAGTATGAAAAAGGAAGCTGTCCTTCCCCAGGAGAGGCTCATATTTGAAATACCATTCTCCAGGCTTTGAGCTTGCAACTGGAAGCCTGTTGGCACGGAGGACCCGGGCGGATCTTCCCGTCAGATAAAGCCCATAACATTCCACCGGGAAGCCCCGGGGGCCTCTCGCCGCCCAGCCCACCTCCACCCATCCCGGTCTCCCCATCGCCATCCCCAACCCTCCCCGCCCCATCAAAGGGAAGTGGGGGGGGGAGAGAGAGAGAAATCACTCCACCTCACCCTTCCGTTGATGCCATGGCCTTTCGGGGAGCCTCCTCCGGCGGTCGGCTTCAGCAATCCGAGGGCTTTCAAGAGTCCGCAGCGGCTTGCAAGGGGCCAAGAAGGAAGGAAGCCCTTCGTTCTTTCTATCTTCGGGCGTCGTCGGAGAAGAACCTCTTTAGGTCCTGCCTGGTAAAATCCTCTGGGCTCCGAAAGGCGAGCATCCAAGACGCCGGGCTCTGGCGATCCCCCCCACCCCACCCACCACCCACCCCCCCTCCAGCCGCCGCCGCCGCCACTACCTCTTCCTCCACCACCACCACCACCACCTTCACCAGCGCCTCCTCGTCCTCCTCCTCCTGGCTCGGAGTGGAGATTTCTTAACGTCGTCGGAGAGCTTGAATGTCTTGAGGAGAGAAGGGCAGTGGCGCCAAAAGAGAAAAGCGGCGGGGAAAGTGCAGGGGGGGGGGGGCGCGGGGAAGAGGAGGTGGGCAGCCAGCAACGGCGAGGCGGGGGCAGCGTGGCTACCGGCGCTTGGATCCCTGGTTCTTTGCTTGGTTGGTTGCGCGCTTTCCGCCCTCACTTGGGGAGCCCGCAGGCAATGCCCGAGTGTGTGTGTGTGTGTGTGTGAGAGAGAGAGAGAGAGGGAGAGAGAGGGAGAGAGCAGGCGGGGGAGGTTGTCTCTGTGTGTGTGTGTGTGTGTGTCTGTGTGTAAGAGGTGGCGGTGGGGCTTCACATTGCCATGGTGTTGGCTGAGGCTGGATTGGAAGGTTTAACTCTGGATTTGCAGTCGATCCCTCTCTATTTCAGGCGAGGGCTGACATCACTCGCCGTGGCAGCGCCGCCAGAATGCCCCAGCCTCTTTTATTTATAAAGGGGAGAGAAAAGCCCTCCCCGGGGAGCGCGTGGATCTATAGGAATGAGGGCGATCCCGGCTGAACGGGAGGGGGGGGGAGGCATGCAAAGGCCGGGGACAACTCTCCACCCCCCCCCTTTCTCTTCTTTGCATTTATTACCGCGCCTTTTTCCTCGAGAGGCTGCGGGGGAACGGCAAGCGGAGGCCAATGAGCTGACCGGCGGGGAAAGAAGAGCCTCTCGGCTGAGTCTCCCCACCCCAGACGATCGATCCCCCCTTTGTGCTCCGCTCCGCTTTCTGAGCCCAGCCGCAACAACCGCGCTCCCGCCTCAGCTGTCTGTCAGCTCCTCTATCGAGGGAATATCTACACTCTCATCCCTATCATTCTTCCGCACATCGGATTTCCACACTGCATGGGTCTCTCCATCGCCCCCCGCCCCCTTTCTCGTCAGGTTCCTTTGCCTCTTCCCTTTCCCTCCCCCCCCCCCCCCCCCACTGGCTTAGCTCTTCAGGAGCCTCACGGCAGCTTTTGATGGCCAATTACAAGTGCAGCTAATCAGTGCAAATGGTTTCCTTCCTTCTCCTGATGGCTCTTGCTCCTCCTGCTTTGGGGTTTGAAAAATCGGGCTTGTTCTGATCGGATGGAAAGGCAGCATCCTTTGGCCCTTCAAGGAAAGGGTTAAATCTCTGCCCTTCTCCCCCCTACCCGCCCCCGCCCCCCTCAATCAGGCTGTCACATCTCTTGTCCGTTAAAACCCACCTGGATATCCGATTGGAACGTTGACGGAGGAGGAGGGGCTACACTAATGAATTAATACTCACGAGACAAAAGATGGCTTTACAGAAGGCACACAAACACACTCCCGGACAGAAAGGGGATAAGCTTCTTTCCAGTTACCTGGAGGTCTCCCGTTTGTCTCCTGTAGAAGTAAGGCTGTCATATACCTCCTTCTCTTGGAAAAAGTCCCATTGAACTCAACGGAACTAGCCACGAATTTGATTGCGTTATATACTCCTTTATGTAGTGTTCATATGGAGTTATATTTTTTCCATATCCTTGGGTAGACAGCCAAAGAAGGGGGGAGAGGCACCTGGATACTCTGAATGGCGAGTAGTTACAAAGTCTTCAAGTAATCCTCCTTCCCATGACCTCCTCTTCAAAAGCAGATGGATAAAAACAAAACAAAGCCTAAAATATTTTTACAATGGTAAGAAGAATATGGAGAATGGAGACAATTTAATGCTTTAAAACTCTTTTTTTAATGTTGCAGAAACAGATGTTTGTCAGAAAGTCCTGTAGAATTTGGTGGATCCTAATAAAACACAAGCAGGGACGTGGTGGCGCTGTGGGTTAAACCGCAGAAGCCTCTGGGCTGCAAGGTCACAAGATCAGCAGTTCGAATCCACGCGACGGAGTGAGCGCCCGTCGCTTGTCCCAGCTCTTGCCAACCTAGCAGTTCGAAAGCATGTAAAAATGCGAGTAGATAAATAGGTACCACTACAGTGGGAAGGTAACGGCGTTCCGTGTCTAGTCACGCTGGCCAGGTGACCATGGAAACTGTCTTCGGACAAATGCTGGCTCTATGGCTTGGAAACGGGGATGAGCACCGGGCCCTAGAGTCGGACATGACTGGACTAAATGTCAAGGGGAACCTTTACCTTTACCTTAATAAAACACAGCTTTTTGCTCCCCGTTTCTATATCCATTTATCTGAGTGCATCTAGTTCAGCTTGCTCTTTTCTTTATCCTTCTTCCTCCAAGTGTTTCCATGAAAGTACCTGAATTAACTAACAAATCACTCCGAATCATTATTACTCAGTGGTTTAAGTATCTGCTTGCAGAGCAAGAGGCTGGGAATTCGATTCCCCACTGTGCCTCCTTGACAGGAGCTGGACTTGATGATCTGTAGCAGTGGTCCCCAGGGAAGAAGTCCCCAGGGTTTCCAGGGAGAAGACTCCCTGGAAAAGACCCTGATGTTGGGGAAGTGTGAAGGCAAGAGGAGAAGGGGACGACAGAGGACGAGATGGTTGGACAGTGTCATTGAAGCTACCAACATGAATTTGACCCAGCTCCGGGAGGCAGTGGAAGACAGGAGGGCCTGGCATGCTCTGGTCCATGGGGTCACGAAGAGTCGGACATGACTTAACGACTAAACAACAAGGGTCCCTTCCAGCTTTGCAGCTCTAAGATGGTTGTCATCATCATCATCATCTTACTGAGGTTTCCTACCAAGCAGGCAAGGGTAGTGTAATTGTTCCATCTGTTTTAAAGAGCTATACATTATAAAAGCAGTAAAATGATACTTTGTATTTGTTCACTCTCAGATGGGTGGATGTGCAGTCTTACAAGTAACACAGCATTCTTCATCAGACCAAATGAACAATTGAAGGCAGTTTAATAAGCTGAAAGAAATACACAGTTCAAATAACACATTAGCACTTTTGTAAATATTTTGTGAGCATAGTTACGTCCTGAAAGCCATAATGAGAATATACCATATGTGTTTGAAATGGTTTAATTTGGAAATAAAAATAGCTTCTTTGCAGCTCTAAGCTCCAGTGACTATAAAATGTCAGTCCTCTAAGGCTCTGCTGACCTCTGTTGGAGATGCAGTAAATCAATGCTTATTGAAATGGGCATGGGAAAGAGTTGGAAGTGGACTTTCGCTGGAAAATTAGAAGCATTTGGTTAGTTCTCTTTTCTTCTCTTCAAACAATTTCTTCTTAATTGACATTCTGGGAAGTAGCTGGTAGATTAGTCTCCTTAGAACAAGGTGGAAGAAAGAATAATAGGTATTCTTCTGAAGTGGAACATTGGCTGCTAGAGCCCTCAGAATCATTCGTCCAGGGACTATAAAGCTGGAATAGCAGCTTTACTTGCAGGATGAAAAGGCCCTTGAAACTTAATACACAATCATGCTTAAATATTGTCTCTCTCCCCCACCAACTCCTTTTGGGAAGCATAGACTAAACAGTCACCCCCCAAAGGATATTCTGTGTTTCTGGGGAGGCAAACAAAATGGTGCAGCTAGGATTGGATGTCTGGCTGGGCCAGGGGCCCCTGATAGCAGCAGATGATGGGCAGTAACTAGAGATGGGCATGAACTGAACTGTGAACCAACAAACCACCACAAACCAGGCTGGTTCATGGTTTGGTTCATGGTTCAGTTCATACATTCTGTTTTGCCAAAACAAAGAGCTGACCTTTTTAATGTCTGGCACTTCATTTTAGCAAAACGGATGGCCCACCCCCTCCCACAGCTCCAGTTGCCTCCCTGCTTGGTCTTGCTGCCTCCTCCTCTTCCTTCTCTGTTGCCACCATCTTCCAAAACAGCAGCCCGGCTGCCCTTCTGGGAGCCAGGCCTACTGCCTTTGGGCATGCACTGGCTTATCAGTGCAGTGGCAGCAGCAGCGGCACAACAGGAGAAGGTAAGTTCCTCCCCTGGCACAGTGTTCTGCTCAGTACTGCGCAGTCAACCACAATGAATCATCACGAACCACCATTTTCCAGGTTTGTGCCCATCTCTAGCAGTAACCAATAAGCCCAATATTAGCACTAAGCCAATATGGCCAGCCTATGTGGGCTTACTCTGGTTGCTGCAGTAAAATTGGTATACTTGGGGTGTGTGTTTTTTTTAAAAAATACATTTCATAGGAACCTAGGAAGCTGCCTTATACTGAGTCAGGCACTTAGTCTATCTAGGTCAGTGTTGGTAAAACTGACTGGCAGCAGCTGTGTAGGGAATCAGACAGGACTTTAAACAACCTTGCCAAAATATGCTAGTGTCAGGACATCAGAAGCAAACTCCATTTTATTCATCAGGTCATTCTGGTGTCTTTGTGTGGCTTTGAAGTTTGACATTGCACAGGTCCTGTTTTTTCCAGGGTTGAGCAATGCTGGTTTGCCACTGAAATATATTAGAAATGCAGAAGTAGTTATACGTAAAGCATAGAATGCAGTGGCAGGATATGTTAACTGTGTGCTTCGCAAAAAATGTTATATGCATAGCCATCTGAAAAGAAGTCGTAAGTGTACTAATTTATGTAATTGCAGGACTGGAACAAAAACACAGAACAGTTTTACAGCACTAATCATGTGCATTCCTTGCTTGTAATGTGTCTCCTTTATCTCTGCTTCTGAGTTTATCTTCATAAACTGTACTATGTTGTTTGACAAACAGTTTTCAACCTTGAATGATACAACACTCAGCATGGAACAGGTCCTACCCAACTCTGATACGCTGTATACGAGTTTTACAACAATTGTCTCCTGGTGTGTTTTTCTCTCTTCTCTGAAGTATTCACCTATTTGGAATAATTCTGCTGGAATAATCTGTATTTATCACTGTTTCTTTTTGTTGATGTCTCTGCTAGCTGCTTACTTCCCACATTAACTGAAATTTCCTTCCAAACTATATCCTGTCTTAGGCAGTAACTACACTGGCAAAATAGTATGGGATTTGCTGCAAAAGTAGAACAGATGAAATCAAACTTTTTTTAAAAAAAAAATGACCACATGATGCAATGGCTGATGAAACTGTCCCTCTTCTCTAATGCTCTGCAACACTTTAAGCCGCCCACTGTTTTTACAATGAATCATACAAGGATTGCAGGGGATCAAAGGAAGAGGGGCTGTGACATGGATTGAATCGCATTGGATTGAGGGGTCACTGTGAAAACTGGCACCACCAATACAATCTGCAGTTTTTGTGTGATCACCTAATCTGAATAGAAACATTGACCACATTGCTGTGAACCAAGCAACAGCAATGTAGTCACAGCCTACGTGACTGTTTTCACATTACAATACAAGATGGTCTTGTTGTGGAGGCCCATACTTTTGCTTCTCACATTTAGGTGCTCTGATGGTAGGTGAACAAATGTAAAAGACTATTCTTATGCAATTCAGTCTTACCTCTCCTCTCCATTCTGCTTCACTCCCTTTCTTTCTATTGTCAATAAGAGTTCAAATTGTTATATATACGTATATTGAAGGACTGACCCAAGCCCATTTGTTTTCAGAGGTGAAGGAAAAGGTGGTGGCCTTCCCATCTCATGTACAAAAGATGACCAGACAGACAATAGGACCCAATTTCACGACTGTTGAATATGGTGCCCTATCAAAAGCTTGGAAGTGCTTTTGAAGGGAGATTACAGCTCACAGAATCACCCAGGCAGTTGAAGTCCTAAAAGTAATATTCCCAAACTCTGGCCTACTAACTTAAGTGTAGCAGGGCCAACATTCCATGTAGTGCATACAGTTCTGTCTTCAAGTATCTTTCCATCAGTCATTGGTCTTCAGCACCCCAAAATGGCTACATGATTCTGTTTAATGGTAGGAACAAGTCTCAAAGCTAGCTCTCTCTTTTTAAGTCATGCCACAGTTGTTCCAGTCTTCAGCAATTCCAAATATTTCTTTACCTATCACCTTCTCAATTCTTATCAAGTCAGAGCCTTTGCCTTTAATCTTTGTGTTTATTTTGTTGTCTGTAGTTGTAACTTGCAAAGTTCTAGTCATGCTAGGGATTCTTTACCTTGCAGTAGTTACAGGGACAGGAAAATTCCACTAAGCATAGATTGTCAGATTTTTGCAATAGGAAAAGATACACCGGGTGGAATGCTCCCTTTTATGCAGCTTGTAAAGGTAACCAAGTAACTTTTTTTTTCTGTAGAGCTTACTGCAAATCTCTCTCTCTCTCTCTCTCCCTCTCCCTCTCCCCCCCCCCCCCGGTGTGGCCAATATGCAATGACTGCAGCATCAAACAACAATAAGGCACATAGCTCAAATCCTGCAAAATAGAAATTCCTTATGACTTGACCTCACTTTATTCAAACACAGTCCTTTTCACCTGAAATTAAAAGTGAAATGCATTAGATTCATCTAATCCATTTCCGGTGTTCAAACTATTGAGTGATGAAATGTTAAATAATGTTTCGTTGCTCTTCAGTATTGTGTCTGTTCCATTCTTCCCAAAAATGAACTGGCGTGGAGAATGTCTTAGACATCAGTTCTGTTCTTATGGGCAAGTCTCTTGGAAAATGTGCCAGAATGGTCAATAAATATTGCAGAGAGGAGAGTTAGATTTGGATTGCCAGAAATCTAATAGTAAGTTGCAACTAGAATTGACCCACTGAATCAATAGAACATATAAAGGAGTTGACTCACCAAATAATAATAATAATCATGTGCTGTCAAGTTAATTCTTTTTTCTAAATAAAGAATATTCAAAAGTGATTTACCAGTCCCTTCTTCTGGGGGCATCCTGGGACTGCGCAGCTTACCCAAGGCCACATAGGCTCACTCTACTAATGTTACGGCACAGTGGGGACTCAAACTCCCAAACTCTGGCTCTGTAGCCAAATATCTTAACCACTGAGCTATCCAACCAGCTTGACTTACCAAATCCTCACTGATCCAGTGGGCTTAGTCTTGTTTAGACTTCTTACTGGGTTTCAGCTTTTCTCTTCTTGAATTGAGTCACTGGGGGGATTTGGTGAGTGGATGCACCTCTGCTTTGATTATTCCACTTTCAGTGACCTTGTGCGGAGTCCACACTCAAAATATAATCTACCCTCCTGACAATATATAGTTCTCTGGTTCCAGTATGCAAAGAAATCATGCACATTCTTTTCTTCTCTAACAAAATGAAAAAACAGACTGAAAGGAATCAATAATCAAATGCTGATTTTCAGGTTATAACAAACCTTTGTTTATTTGAATATGTAATATATTCAGGAGGGAAAAAATACAACATACAGAAAAAATACAGACAGCTTAGATTATTAACAAACTAATTACCTCTTTTCAACCTCCTACTTGTCTTAAACCTTTGATGAAAATGCATTTCGATACCTTTATCCAAGTGATTGTCAAATACAGATTAAATACAGCTATTTCTGGCCAGCGTATTGTGGTACTACAATCCATTTGGTACCATATCTCATTCCCACCAGGAGAATGGGGTCAGCTTAGATTGTCAACCCATCTGCTGCACTCAGACTTTTGGTTCAGATGAACTGATCTTACTGAATAGCTACAATTCTGTGCCAAGCTGGTGAGGCTTTTGCCTTAGTTTTATCCCATAAATCTTCCACAATGGGAAACCTAAAGCATCAGAGATGGTAGGTGAAATTATACATTTAACATTTTTTAAAAAATTATTTCATTTCATATTCTTCTCAACCCAGTCTTTAAAAGGAATTGCTCTAGTGTAGGCAGTGTAAAGTTCAAGGCTGCAAGTTTTATCATAGCCCCAGCTCACCAATCCCATGAGATGCCAGGTTAATTCAGAAGATGATTTTCCTGTTAATGGTATCACTGCAATGCCTCCAGTCTCAGCTGGGCAGATGTTTGAAAAGGCGGTGGGGTGTTGCTTGGCACAAAACATACTATCGGTGACACTGACATGGATTCCCTTTTCCTCATATTGCTGCTCACACAGTAGGGAATCCACTATCTGAACAGTCCCCATACGGACTGTGTCATTCTTGTAACCTGGGTCAGCCACATCTGTCAGGATCTTCCAGCCAGTGATTATTATTTGCAGGTCATCTGCAGGTGGGTCAAGATCACGTGTTGATGCCAAGCATACAGGTTGGACACGGCTGCTGATTTTGGCTTTATCCAGGAGTTTAATGATGGCTATGTCAGAATCAAGCAATATTGGGTCATAGTTCGGGTGCACTATAATAGCTGAGATCTAGGACAAAAGCCAGAAAGAGTAGAATACTAAATCGTAGGAATTCACAATCAAATGTGCTGCCTACTTCATTTTCAATTTACCAATTTCCTGAATATCAGCGGTGAGGTTCCAAGATGTTTCTAGTGGTCATTGTATGGTGTGCCAGAAGATAATTAGACCTTGACTGTTTACAATAACCACCAAAATTAACCCTGATTCTGAATTAGAAGATAATCTCTGAGGCTTCAGCATGCTTTATCAAATTATTTGTGACAGCTAGAAACTTTAACAGTTTCAGCAGGTGAGAATGAAGATTTTGTGGCAGGGGATGTTAGCAAACCTTTGGTTCCTATATCCTGCAACCATTCCACCCATCTTGTCACTATACAACTGTTTGGTAATAAAGAAAAAAAACCCCTCCAAAGATAATATTTGCCATTAAATCACTTCTTATGTGTACTGACTACATGAGTTACTGACTGCCAAAATGTTCTACCATTAACAGCTCTGCTCAGATCTTGCAACTAACAACAACCCATATTAGGCTGTTCTCTCTTCCTACTGTCCCCCCCCCCCCAGCAATATTGTTTTTTCCAGTAAGATCTGCTCAGGTCTTGCAAACTAAATGCTGTGGATTCCTTTGTTAAGTCAATCTGTCTCATGTTAGGTCCTCCTCTCTTTCTAACACCCCCCACGCACGCGCACATTTCCCAGCAATATTGTCTTTTCTGGTCAGTTCTGTATACTCATTACATGCGCATGGCAGGAAAGCCTCAGCTTACTGATTTTTACTCTAGTGAGAGTTCAGGCTTGGCTTGATTCAGCACCCACTTTTCTGCCTTGCTGGCTGCCTATGGTATCTGTAAGGCTCTCCTCCAACACATTTCAGATGACTTGATAATTTTCTCTTTCTTTCACACACCACAGGTAATTTTGACTTTGGTTTCTAGTGACAATCTTCGCAAACCACAAGCCCTCCCTTTTTTTTTTTTAAATTTCAAAAGGCTAGGGGACATCTCCAAAACACACAGAGAACATGTTTGTAGAGCTTTTGGGCCAATATAGGTTTTATTACTCACTTTGTCTGCCCCAAGGTAAGGGGTTGGAAATTGGAAGAACGCTTTCTAGTCTGCATTCTGCAGAGTGGGCATGGCAACATTAGTTTACCTGAGACGTTAAGTGGTGTATATTTTTCTCCCCTGTATGTATTGCACTTACACCTTTGCTTCACCATTTCATTAAGTTCAAAAACAGCCTTTCAAAATATTTTGGAACAGAGGCACTACAGCCAAATCCCAGCTGTCCTTGCTTCTGCCCTCCCCCAGCAACCATAGTACAGATCATGTGCTCATTCATCTTCTGGGATCCTCTCACACTGGGTAATTCTACATGAGGGGAGTTTCTGTTGGAAATTATATATAGTGTATGTACACTTAAACTTCCATTTTAAAAAGCCAGGAAATTAAGTTCTTCAAAAAACCTCATTTTATGAATGTAGCATATTCTTCTTCTGTATCCACTGGCAATGACAGTGAGCACAAGAGGGCATCCTGTAGACTGCTGCCTTTTTGTATTGTCAGTATTGAGGCTGTCCTTTGCTATGTAAAACCTATGTTCACTACCATTTGCGCTTGTCTAAAAAACAGCCCTGACAACTGCTTTGTGTTTGGTAGTGAATGGTAGGGAGCTCAAGAGGGTATCCTGTAGACCAGTGGTCCCCAACCTTTTCCCAACCGTGGACCGGTTGGGGGGGGCATAGCACGCTCGTGCGTGGTGTGTGGCGCGCTCGTGGGGGGGTGGAGCACGCTCGCAGGGAGGCCGCTCACATGCATGCGCACGGCATGCTTGCAGGGGGCAGAGTGCACTCGTGCGCATGCATGGGGTGGCACTCATGGGGGGTGCTCGCGGGGGGGCAGGAGATCTGTGTCCGCAGCCCAGTCCTGCCTAGGCCACGGACCGCTGCCAGGTTGCGGACTGGGGGTTGGGGACCCCTGCTATAGACCATCTTGATTGCTGCTATTTGTGTTGTCAACATTCAGGCTGCTTTTTGCTATGTAAAGGTTGGCATCCTTTTTCCTACTCACAGTGCAGGCATAGTATTGTGTAGCAATAATGAGCCATTTCCTGGAGTTTTGAATTGTGGGGGTAGAAGCACAATATCCCACATCCATTAACTGGAGGGTTTTTTAAGAATAGAATCTACAAATAAACAGTGTTGCAGTACTTGAACATCAAACTCACCCATAAATTCTGTATGGTCTTCTCGTCTCTATCATCATCTCTGTAGAGTTTACCAAGAACAACTTTGATGTCTGCTGTTTTGAGAACGGTAACCTTCCCCAGATTGGTGACACAGTGGGCTGCAACAACTACTGTGCGTTCATTCAGAAGGGCCCCACTGCAAATCAGTATCCATGCCCCTTTTCTCTGACTGGGACTCTTCACCCCATTGGGTTTCCTATAGATGGCAGCTTGCCATGGCCATATAGTTGTAGATGATTTTTGAAGAGTGGTGTTTTCTGTCTTTCCACAAACTGCTCACCCCAAAAATAGAAAATAACATAAAAGAAATCAGGCTTCTTCTTTTTTCCTTTGAAAACTACCTTGGTCCAAATCACTACTTTACTTTGCAGTCAGATCATACACAGAAGAAAAACAATACCAAAGACTATCTAACAGACCTTCTCTGCTATTCTAAATTTACATTCAATTTTTGAGGTAAAATATATTTTGCCATTCACCAAATCAAATTCTGACAAAGACCTACAAGAAGCAGGTTATATTTTAAAGAAAATGTCTAAGACACTAGGCACCAACTTTACCAAGAAATAAGATCTATTTCATATGTGTGCATGAAAATCAGGCTCAGAACAGGAGGTAAGTTGAGAAGATTGTGGCAGTTCTGGTTTTCCAAAGCAGCACCTGTTTCCCCCTAACTAAAGCAGTGATTCTAATAAACATTTTATTCTGTGAAATAGTCACTGAAATCGTATGATGCAATTTTCAGTTGTGCAAGGCTGGTGACTTAATCATTTCAACCAAGGCAGTTGAAAATTTCTGATCTCCCCTTAAGATCCTAAGGTTCCCTTGGGATCCTTCCATAGTGGGGAAGCCTTTGGGGGCCACAGGTTGGTAAGAAGTTTGTAATATCTGCAAATTTGCTTAGCTACTTGACTATGCTCCAAAATGTACAATACACATAAAATAATATTGGCTTACCCAGACCTTGGAGAAATTAGTTTTTAGACTGCAACTCCCAGAATCCTCTAGTCAACACAGCCAGTGGGGGATTCTGGGAGTTGCAGTCCAAAACTTTTCCAGTGTCTGAACTTACCTTACTGGGCTGCTGTAAGAATTACTAAGGCAATGAGTGTGCACCATGTTAAACACTTCAAATGACCTATATAAACATGACATATTATAAGGTATTTGTTATTATAGCTATTAATTCTGCATAGGTGAGAGTAGGTGAGTATGTTAGTGATAACTTTACTATTCCTGATGTTGTCTTGGCGATTATGCAAGCTGCTGTATGTTTTGCACCTATCATCTTACTTGGAATGCAGGAAGGAGCTCTCCCACTCCATTTCCCTGTTTTCAGACAGGTTCTCCGGCTACTTCCCAGCCGGCGGTAGAAGGGAGAAATGCAGTCATACTGAAGCTGTGTGTGAAGATGCTGGAACCCTGGAGGTAGTTCTCCAAATGGTAACAATGGTCTTTTGGTTGGATATGCTTCCAGCTTCTGCTTGCTAAATGCAGATGAATAGAGCCGATGCAAAGGGGTCTCTCTGTTTGATGCATAAAGAACATGGGAACACACCAAAAAGCTCCCATTAGTATAGCTTTATCAACAGCTGTATTAAGCCCCATTTAAAAACAAAGCCAGTGGTCTATGGGGACATCCAGAAAAACTTTACACAGAACTGCTTTATTCTATCCTTATGACCAATAGCTTTCATTCCTCAGAATTCAGCTAAGAGCTTGATGTGCTAATATCAGCAATTACAGTGTGTTTAAGCAGAGTTTGGAAAGTTGCTTTAGGACAACAATTCCTCAGCGAGCATCTTGGGAATTATGGCCCAAAAATAACTTCCCCAAAATCTGGGTTTAAGCACCTTTCACAGCACTAGATTGTGGCAAATGGGTCTTACTTTCTCTGGGTTCCATCCCAAGGATAAAAACTGTAAGTAAGACTCAGCATTTCTCACCCCAATGATAGAACGGCCATATCTAAGTGGCAGATTACATTTATACATGCAGATGCTTCCAGCTCCAGTTCACCGACTCTTCAGTTAAAAGGGTCAGATGGACTGATAACATCTTCTGGCTGTTGCCGTGAAGATCTACTGCTTATCAGAGTAATTGCATCACTCAACTGTGTGCACCAAAGATCTGACTCACTGCACTTGAAAAATGCAGCTGAAAATCATACAAGACTGTTTTTCAAACTAATGTTATTGCTCTTCATAACATTTGTGACTTCAACATCTGTCACCATAATTAATAACTCTTTCTAAAAGGTAAAGGTAAAGGTTCCCCATGACAGTTTGTCCAGTCGTGTTCGACTCTAGGGGGCGGTGCTCATCTCCATTTCCAACCCATAGAGCTAGCGTTTGTCCGAAGACAATCTTCCGTGGTCACGTGGCCAGCGCGACTAGACACGGAACGCCGTTACCTTCCCACCGTGGTGGTACCTATTTATCAACTCGAAGTGCTAGGTTGTCCAGTACATCTGTGTTTTGAAATAGGATTTCATGTCCAGCTTGTTTCAGGGCATGTTCAGCTACTGCCCATTTTTCTGGTTGTTTTAATCTGCAGTGTCTTTCATGTTCTTTGATTCTGGTGTGGATGCTGGGACAATGAAAGACACTGCAGATTAAAACAACCAGAAAAATCGGCAGTAGCTGAACATGCCCTGAAACCAGCAATCATTATGTTAGACTACACAGGGAAGTCACTGAAATCCACAAACATCAGCAGAGCTTCAACAAAAAAGAAGATAGTCTAAAACTCAACAAAGCCTGGCTCCCAGCACTGAAAAATACAGCCTGCAAAAAGGTAAATGAACTCTACCCAGCCACAAGGACCGGTGATCACTGCACACAATAGACTAGCTACCAACACCCATCAATCACAGTGACAGATAATCTACCCCTTATCACAACAATACACCCACAACAAAAAAACACCCTGATCACCATAATCACCCATTCTCCTCAATAGGACAAAAAGCTGATCCCACAGCTACAAATACTCAACTATCCCACACACTACACCAGAACACAGAGTTCTAACTCCTGTCCTCTGAAGATGCTGGCCACAGGGACTGGCGAAACGTTAGGAAGAAAAACCTCCAGAACACGGCCAAGCGGTCCGAAAAACCTACAACCATTGGATCCCAGCCGTGAAAGCCTTCAAGAATACATATCTGATATTATTTCTACAAATCTTTTACAGCACAATTCTTCGTGTTTCTACTTAGAAGACTCATTAAGATGAGTGTGTATTACATTGCCATCTATGTCTATCCCATGTCGCAGGCTTGGAAAAATTGATTTTACTAAAGACTTCCAGAATTTCTTTCTCCAACATGGTTACAGTAACTTTTCCAAGCAAAAATAACTTTTCTAAGCTTCCTCTGTGCCACCATTCTCCACTAGAGTGTTTTACTGATTATGTCGTCATTTAAAAATATAAAACCTTCAGCACAGAAGAGTCAATAAGGTGCCCTAATCAACAGAGTGCTTTCTTATGTTACTAGGAGCCCAATGGCCCCAAAACTGCTAGTAAACAAGATCTCTATTTCTGCTGCTTGTGACTCTTCCTTCTCCAAAACATTTCTTGAAGTGTGTTTGTTGATCTGTTGATTCAATGGATCTCATTTAGTTGAGACAAGCAACTAGATTTATTTTAAGCTACTGAAAGAATGTCATTTATATAGGATATAATTGCTGTAATAAGAGATTGGTTGCATCTCTAATCCTGCTAGAAACTGTAGACAGTAACAACAGAAATCTCATTGAATTTCAGCCCTTAGGGAGAAAGTACACAACATTTGGGAAAATTAGACATTGGGATAAAATCAAGGAGAATATCCTGGTCATGGAGTCATGTGCAAGAAGATTGTATGATAGTTCCTTCTATGCAGTGAGGTTATGCAATGAATTTACAGCTCGAGTATTATCACAGGAGCATGGAGGATTAACCTGCAATCATACTTAATTATGCCTGTTTTCCAGCTCCTTTAGAAGACCCTTTCTCTTAATCTCCTCTTTATCTATTTAGTTTTACTCATCCAGGTGGTGACAAAGCTAACACCAGAGCTATCACTAATTGCAGCATTAGTTATAGTGCTTAATGAGATACCGCCTGTTTGTGGGAGATCTATCTGTATGTGGTCTCTTGCTGACACCATTGGTTTGGGCACTATGCCTAGTGGACCCCAGACCAACTAACAACCATGACTTCCAGAACCTCAATGAAGCTCAGAAGAAGCATTTAACAGGATGATCAACCACTCAACCAAATAAACAGAGAAAAACGCAACAACATTTCTCATTAACATTGTAGTTAAGACATTGCAATCTCACCTTGACTGAACCTGCATTGGGAGTACTTTCTGTCTCACCAGGTCAGAGATCTTTGGCTCTCTGCAGGCTAGAAAAAATACAACATTGCACAAACCTTTTCCATGTTCAGAACTCAAATATTAAGGTTTACATCTCAAATTACCCTTTTCATTTTTATTAATAATAATGAATCAGATTGAGGGACAAGGTGTTTGTGAAAGGTGCCTTCTCTCTCTCTCTCTCTTTGTTTTTTGTTTTCAGGGTAACTTTCTCAAAAGAGAAGTTTTAGTTGTGTATATTGAATGGACACACATGCTTAGATACCATACAATTCCCCCACCCCATTGGGAAAAAGGTGGCCTACAAATGATACAAAATTAAGGTTTAGATGGATACCCGTTACAAATGATATAGGGATAGATACAGTCCAACAGTGCAATCTAATGAATGTCTGCTCAGAAAACCCACTGAACTCTATAGCAGTTACTTTCAGGTAAGCATGTATAGATTTAACTTAATGTTAAAGGTCAGTGCTTGAAAACTAATGCATAACTATAAGTTTCAAGTAAAGATCAAACTCTTAGGCTAGCCCATATATAGCTCACATCCACTATCTGTAGGATGTGTGGTTTGGGATGAGGCTCTATATTTTGGGCAAATCATGAAATCACTATAAATTCTAAAGCCCCAGTTCTGTCCTATCCAGCCTTCAATTTCTCTTCAGTCCAATCCAAGTTAATCGAGCTCACATGCAGGGCACTGAGTGAACGTGTACAGTAACAAATATAAGTATAATTATAAGTACAAAAAAGAAAATGCATTATAACTAATTTTAAATGCATCAGGATATTGTATTGTTGTGAAAAGTCAAATTTATAAAATATTTAAGAGCAAAAAATATTTTCCCACATGCTTACCAATGGAAATTTTTTTAGACAGAATAGTCAATATCAAAACTAGAGTTTAAAAATATACAGTAATTCACATTTATACCCTATTTTATTGTAGTATATTAGCTTCTGCACATTATATTCATTTTTCTTCCTTCTGGAAAAATATCTTGATTGTTCTAAAATAAAACTAGGCTGTTATAGTTCTAAACAAAATGTACATAGAAAATGCAAACCATGAAACTGATTTTGCAGCTTGGTGCTGATGTAATTCTTGCTACTAAGTCAAATTTAATCATTTGTTGAGGTGTGTTAGAGCGTAGCAACTTTTTTCCAGTTCTTTAATATCCTTTTGATGTACTGATTATTTAAATTCACTCCACTAGAAGAGGGTTAGGCAAAACAAAGAATGAGGAAGCTGGATCTCAGAAAGCCTTAGGCTGCAATTCTGTACCCCAGAGAATATAAATGTGTGTGCTTTTCAGATTTTGTTGGATTTCATTTCCCATCATCCTGAGCCAACATAGCCAATACTGGCAGATCATGGGACCTGCTGATCAAAAACATCTGGAATTCAAGTATGTCTTCCTTTTGAGTAGCTGTGCATAGGATTGCATTATGATAGAGCTAGCAGGATAGCATGATAAAACTGAAACCTAAAAGCAAATCTGGCTGGCAGGCAAGACTGTACAAGCACAAGAGGTGATGACAGAAAACATTCAAGACACAGTAAGTGCTAATGGTTGCCCAGAAAATGGTTGATATTGACTTGGAAATTATTATAAGTCTACCACATCAATAGAAGCCAATGGTAAGTAGAATTAGAAAGATATCACAGCCTTCAGCCCCACATAAACCAACAAAAGCCAAACACTACAGTTCCCAGTTTCAGGATGTGACATTACATCCTTACATTTCTTACAGAAATCCTTACATTTCTTACAGAAAATAAGATTTGAGACAGTTATGAAATCTTCAAATGCACAGTGGCTGGAATCACTACTAATTTCCTTCACAGGACCTAGCAGAAAAAGCCTGGGAAACTTCCTTACCTGTGTATCCGGAGCAAATCAACTCCAGTGTTGGTGTATTTCCCCACACACCCCACAAAAGAGCTTGTATATCAATAAAACAAGCTATATAACAAAACCCATTTTTATACATTTTTAATAAGGAGAATCTAAATTACCTTTTATGCAAATTGGCTGTTTCCCTGACCATTCTCCATTTTCTTGACATGTCCTGTGCTCATTGCCACTGAGAACATAGGAGTTATTGCAAAAGAAAGTAATAATTGTTCCGATTCTTGCATAACGGCCATTCATCAGCTCAGTCGCTTCCATCATTTTCCTGTATCCATTGAGTGGAGCACCAGGATCAGAGCAGTTTTTGTCTTCTATGACTAAAGGGGAAATGGGAAGTTATTGTTTTAAGCATTGCAACTAATAAGGAAATATTAAATGAACCATTACAAAAAAGTAATTGTATATTGAACTGTTAGATTTTACTCTTTTATTTAGCAAGTAAGAAGCTTTATCCAGAGCCATAACTTGCAATTGTCATGCCAGGGGCCTCGTTGCTCTATTGGTTAAGCTTGGATCATATGAAACTTCCATACTTAGAGAGCATGTGTCTCTGGCAAGGGAAAGCTAGAGCTACACCAAGGAAGAGCAGCTGATGGAAAGAGAAGCAGGGTTGTCAGTTTTGGGGAGAATACTCAAAAAGGCATAAACTGAAAGGTGTTCTCCAGCAGAAAGTGCCAGTATTGGCCCCAAGAATCAGAGGTCACAACAGGCAGCAAGAGGCATCTGTATATATAGTTTCTCATTAGGATGTTATCTTGTGGAAGAATCCTAACATATATTAAGAATATAGAGACAATATAGAGATACCAACAAAATTAATGTGAAGCTACAAATTTGTTAATCTCATAATAAAATGTCATCTTTTCATTATACCAACATCTTTAAAGGTAATGTAATAAATGTAATAGCTGGGGAAAAAGAAGAATAAATATAAAGCATCCTTACCACATCCAGGATGTTGTGTTGACCAGCTCCCATTTAGCTGACAAGAGGCAACATGGCTGCCTTTTAAGGTGTAACCTGCGGTGCATTTGAAGTAAACCTGGGACCCGTATTTAAAGTCATCTCCTTCCACAAAACCATGAGCAGGAGTACCTGGAGTCCTACACATCACCACTGACAGTTCAGATATTTCAAAAAAATCCACTTTATTACAAAAACAGGACTGTTTTAGGTTGATATTTTAAAACTTAGAACGTAATAAAAATATTTAGAAATAAGAGTTACAGGAGATTTTTAAAAAGTCAAAATTATGACCAGAATCCTATTGCTTATACACACCAGTGTAATGGTGTAAATCATAGTGGTGAATTGCTTCTGGTTAAGGAGGCACTGCTTGTCCTCCTCATCATGCATTAGTTACATGACTGTGCATGGGATGAGAAATATAAGCGGCAACTCCTTTACTAGCAGCAATTTGCCATTGAGATTCATGATATGGGCACTTATTTCAGCATATATAAGCAATATTATTCTGGTCAATACAGAGTACTTTGCACAGTATCAATTCACTCTCTGAATTCTGATGTGCCTTTCATTTTAAACACTCCTACGTGGCTCACCAGATGAGTCACTTGCTTGAAAACATGAGTATACACACTTCACTGAGCCTTCTATTTTGCTATAATCAATATTTTCTATGCTACCCAGAGTTTTCTTTGGAATGCTAGGTATCATTGGACTCCTAGGTCTATAGAACTGAGCCTACTGAAAAGTGACTGCATAATTAACTCTGCTGTAGAAAAAGTAACTTCTATAATTATAAGAAAACAATATGGTATGATTTCAATGAAAACCATGGATTCTTAAGGTGAACTGATTTAGTTGGAAAGTTACTAATCTTCAATTGAAATTGATAGACTGTAAGAGCTTTACCTTTGCTGGATTGTGCCTGTAATCATGAGTGAAAAGGAGCTTCAAAATGTTCAGTTTCCCCTGCTTTATTATACTACAGTATCTCAATGACCGATTGCATGTAAACAACATGTCATAAGACCTAGCTTGGCACAGACTATGGACTGCAATTATTCCTTTGCTCTATTTCACAATCACAGCTGAACATCCCGTAATAAGTAGACTTTATCTAAAGTGGAATGAAGCATCATTGTTGATCAACAGTGGGTTTAGAATGGGTTGATTTCTTTCTCTTCTAACCCTTCCTTTAAATATAGTTCTTATTGTCTACTTACAATTCACTAAATGAGCAAACACATAGACATCTATGTATCTAAATTATAGATACCTATATAAAGAATCAATATATAAAGAATTCATTCTAAGAAAATACACCTAAAGCAATAGTTTTAAAAGGAACATGGTCAGCGGTTGTTCCCAGGTGATAACTATATTCTAGCAGAGTACTACTAAATGCTTTCCTCCTGCACCCTATAAGATCTCTAAGCACTTACTATATGCTTTATTGTGCTCTTTGCCCTTCATTTTTCTTATTTTTGGAAGCACCCTTTGATTCCATCATACTCCAATATTCTTCCAGAAATAGCTTGTGTCAAACAGTCAACTGGATCTTTAAAAACAAAAGAGCTTCTACATGATGAATTCAAGTATTTATCATCTCCTACTCTTTAACCTACAACTTCTGAAAATCCTAAATAGTATCATGGTGCAGCTCTGTTTAAGTCTTGGCATCTGAATCTATCAGTGTCTATTACTGTGCAAAACTTTTCTCACAATTTTTATGCCATTTAGTTAGCTTCTTTCACTGCTGCAACTGACTTTGAAATGACTCTTCTTAACTGATGTTCTTTGTAGGGACATTTCCTTTCATTCTGGGAATGGCTGTCAATCAGGTTCATAAACCCAACTGACTTTTCCCCCTCAGATTCCACAGTACACTCAACAGAGTTTTTGCCTAGAACAAGATGCTTTGTAAGAGATATTTTTAAATTCCTTTTAGCAGATATCCCCTGCTTCTTTTACCCTTGGATTTATCTCTGACATTCTATCCTGAAAGCAATTTCAGAAAGAAAGAAGGGAGGAGCGGAATATTCTGTGATAACCTGTCTCAGTACCTACATAGACCGACAAAAGAATTTATATTTAAATCCCATTGAAATCAACACTGAACTATGTGTGCTGGGTCAACAATAATAGAAATCTGTGACCTGGATAGGTGACATCTACTGCCAGGCAACAAAAAAAGTACACGTGAGTCATTATCATTTGTTAGAAAAGAATGAAAGAGCACAGTCTAACTAAGAATAAGCACATTTCAGTCCCCAAGGCCTAATTTAAAGTCTCATTGACTTAAATAGGTCTACTCTAATTAAAAGTAAGGGTCAAACAGCACTCTACATTAAACATGTAGCATGTGGCTTTGTATCTTTTGCCTCTTCTTTGCTCTTAGCAACAGGGGAGTTTGTGGTTCTCCACATTGCCACTACCAAGGAGGAGGAAAGGAAGAAGGTGCGCACACACGAATTAAATGGATAGCCTCAACTTTATTGGTTACAGCTGCAGAGCCTTGAGATTGCACAGGGGGCAGAACCAGATAACTTGCCTGCCAACTGAAGAATCAACCCACTTGCCCAGCAATACCTGGTGTAACATGATCTGGGTACCACCTGAATTCTCAAGCTATTTGGCAGACCCCATATTACCTGGGATGTGAGGCCTGACTTCCTTCCCTCAAGGTGGGCAGGCTTTCCATGGGAACCTTTGCCCTACGTTCTCTTGTGGGGGATCCTCACTATTTCCAGGGACACTAAGGGTAGGTTTTCTACCTTTTGTATTGTTTGTTTTGTGTGGTTTTCCTCTCCTAGACTGAGCATGCATTCTATACAACTCTTCTCACTCACTTGGGACTATGTCCCATAGAACTCAACAGGGTTTACAAGTACTTTTCAAGACTTTTTTTTTATCACTGTTATTCATATTCTTATACCAGGGCAAGGTCTTCTTGAACTGTCCCAATTTAGAATCTGCCACACTTTTAAACATGTTTAGTTCAACTAGGACTCTGGATTTCATTCTTTACCAAGAAAGGATAAGTGTCTGAGTAGGGAGATGTTGGCAAAGGGGTTACAAATGTTTCAAAGTTGTATAACAAGTCTATGACTGGTTTAATAGAATTTAATGTCATTCTTCTTTTCTGTAGATACATTTTGATACTCATCTTGCTTGTACTATATTTAAAGTCTCGTTCTATGAGTATATTTAGCACTCAGAGACAATGTAGAATAAATGAAGACAGAGCATCTGAATTTTTAAGTTAAGTATCCACTATTAATAACACTCCGGAGACTTTTATTCCCTTCCTCTCAATTATTTCTGGGCAAAACTGCCATTTAGAAATGGGTTTCTGTATTCAATTTCCTACAGAAAAAATGGATTACCTATTTAAGCCACTGCTCCCTCCCTGGAATATTCTATTAAAACTTTCCAAATTCCGACTGTCCTTTGCTCTTGTACCATTGATTCTTTGCATAAATAGATCCTATTTTTTCTTTTCCTTCTCTATGTCTCCAGCATTATTCAATGCTAAATAATGTATATGTTAATCTCATCCATGCACCCTTCAGCTATAATATATCCCATGGCCAAATAGGAAGACTTCTGTATGACCAAATCATTACATTTGCCAATAAATTATTACAAAACATAAGATGATTGAAGAATTTTATCTTCAAGAATTCCGGACATGATCCACATCTCCTGGATCGATGTATGGACCAGAACTGATACACCTTGGATTTTGCACTTCTTTAAATATTGCAACAGATCTCAGCATCTCAAAATACATTTAAAAATATGTGTAAGATTGAAAATGTGTTTAAATAAGTGGTCGTCTGACCAGATAGGTGGGGTAAAAATACAATAAATAAATAAATAAATTTAATTGTGAATATTTGTTTCTGAAACTTTGCAGATTAATCACAAATGGGATCAAATTGATTTAGGGTAAGAAAACATGCAAAAAGAACAAGGACACAAGAGCCGGCCTTTTCTGTGGCTGCTCACAGGTTTTGGAATGCACTGCCCTGAGAAGCCAGGTTGGCCCCCTCCCTCTTGTTCTTCTTTAGGCAGGCTTTTGAGTAGAAAGTTGTCTCAGGAATACTGGTTTTGAACTTACAGATGTTTAATTGTTTTTAAATTGTTTTATACTGTTTAAAAATCTTGATATGTATTTATTTTTTAAATGTGATATTTATGCAGTGTTTTTAAATCAGTTTTATTTTGCTGTGAGTTGCCTTGGGTCCCCTATGGGGAGAAAGGTGGCATATAAATAATATAAATAAATAAATAAATACATTTTTGGACCCGGTGGATTCCAAGAACTGATGTCTTCCTTCCTTCTTTTTGTCTCCATGAAAAACCCTCTTTCTCTCAGCTGACCACTGGTTGCAGAACTTGATACTTGTAGCTGCTATTCCTACTGTTCTCATTTTTTGAATGTGAAATGCCATCAAAGTGCCAAGCACAAGTTAGTGACTCATAAACTCCTGTATCAGGAGGAGGTCAGGGGAATAGTTGACATTCGATGCTCCATGAGTCCTGTCATGGAACATCAAATGCTAATTCAGGAAGATGGAGGGGGTGCAACACTGATACCTACATGGACATAGATTCTGCAGCACAAAATCACAGACTCCTCTGTTTGTGTGTGAGAGAGATAATATCTCTGCTTTCTTTCCCTCTGTGGGAGTCTGTCTGTCTCGGCTTTCCATATACAGGGGCTTTCCATATAAATCACTCCTAGTATATTCAAAGGTTATTCATGGCAAACAACTGCTAAATGAGTATATGAATCATGTAATTCTAGGACTAGAAAGCATTGTAGTTTAGTTGTTCCTAACCCCTAATCCTGAAAGCCACTGAAGAACTGCTAGAGTAACATTTGACCTACAATTCCTGCATTTTAATTTTTTCAAACACCCTCCTATCACTACACTTGTTCTAGAGTACATATGGAAAATCTTTGGGTCTTCTCATGGGCCATGGTAAAGCACTGTGGGAGTGGCAGTCTACCTGGTGGGTCCCATCCCTATCGTAATGAGACTTCAAAATCCTCAGGTAATCTCCAGCCTAAATTAACATGTCTGTCCCTTAAGTCACATATCTGTTGACTTGCAAAAGATAACAAACATGTCTTAATTCAATTTGGATAAGAACATAATTCTATTATATTTATGAAAAGCATGCTCTGTTTCCAGCTCCCATTCAAAATCAGTCACTTCACAATGTCCAGCATTTTCATGATGTGTAGAAAATGTGCCTCTCCACTTCCTTTGAACTTCATTATAATGCTAGCAGAAGCATTTTGAATGCACATTCCCTACCTTGAACACAGGAAAGTGTCTAAATGCAGAGAATTCAAGCCACTTCTACCACACTTCAGAATTTTCCTCATTTTTATCATATTTATAAAATGGAATCCTACACTATCCATGCTCACAAAATGCTTTCATCTGTGGACTTACAAAACTTCCTCTACCGTTCAAAAGCAAAACATCCTTTTTGCAATTATGCCCCCCCATGAGAAATAATTAGGATAATGCGATACGGTAAACCCAGCAGCAATGAAGATCTTTTCATGCCTTTACAGCCAAGTGTAACCCACCCTGATATTTTCCAGCTCCATGCTTCTGTGAATGAGACAGTAACCATGTGAAACTATGCTTGGGTCAGCCACTGTGATGTATTCATCCGGAGGCAATTTGGAGGCTGTTGCTTACAACCAGCCACTTGATCTTTATCAGCATTGTTCTAGTCCCTTAGAAATCTATGTCATTGGATACAACCTTTCCGGTTTATTTGGTTAACCTGCTTTAATTACAGAACTGAACTGGTTTCTGTATAAGCTTGGGCTGAATGAAAGTTATGAAGATCCTCATCACTCTTCACCTTCTCTCTCTATGTTTCTAGCATTAATAATATAGACATGCTCAAAAAAAAAACCCATCTCTTTTTAAGCACAACTTTGAACCACCATAATATATGTGCATTCTCTTTCTTTTCTACTGAGTTTAAAGGAACAATGTATTGTAACATCAGTGTTTCTATGCTGCCTTTTCTCCAGTGAGCTCCAGATGACCTATTTGATGCTTCTCCTCCACATAACCTCATAATTTATCCTCATAATAATCCTATGAGGAAGAAAAGGCTGAAGAGAAAACACTGGTCTAAGGTTACCAAGTGAGTTTCATGACTCAGCAGGGACTCAAAACTGGAGCTCACAAGTACCAGACTAATATTCTAACTGCTATTCCCAGTGTCATGGAAGAGATCACTTGACCTGCCTAAATTATCAAGAGTGCCAGTGGATACACATTCTTTGCTCTCTTTCATCTATAGGCACATGTACTTTACCATCCCCATTTTTGCTAGGGCATTCCCCTATCTTTCCCCTATCTTTTTGGTACTAGTTAGTGCTCCATGTTCACCAATATGTATGCTGACCATAGATGGTACCAAACACAGTTTGCAACTGTAGTTAGAAGTTAAATAGCAAACAGTGGTTCTGACTAACTAGAGTTAGCAAAAATGTGTTCTTAACCTCTGGCTCATAAAATGTTCTGGACTTCAGCTCCATAAAATCCAGCCAACATAGTCAATTGAGTTTTGGGGACCTGAAGTCTATGGAGGGTCAAATGTTGAGAATCATGACAATATGACATACAGCATTTGAAAGAAATAACAAGGAAGGGAAAATGAGTGAAATACATCTAACTTCATACTAGCAGGGAGCATAATTGGAATGAATGAAAATACAATAACAAATAAACATGGGGGCAATGGATTTCAGATTTGGGTCTTATGAAACCTTGCCCATCGCTCTGCCTAACAAATGTCTTTCAGAAACCCTAGATGAGATGGTCAAACGATTGGGAAATATTGACAAATGATGCTAAACCAAAGTACTTTTCACCAAGAATCTGATCCTTTAAATACAACTTTGAGACTGACTACATAGGTGTTTAGCCTGCCACGGGTCCTTGTTGGAATGAATCAACCTGCCCCCAGAGCAGTCCCACCATACCTTTCTAAGCCCCCATCAGGGGTCTCTACTTTTTGGGGTGAGTAGGATCACTCTGGTTTGGATTGGTTCCAGCATGTGTGTTCACTGGAACTGATCCAAAGTAAGCCTTCCAGTATGAATTCACCAGTATCATGAAGTGGCATAATAAGCAAGCCACTTCAGGATATTGGTAAATCAGTCACTTAATTTAAATGTGAATGGATAAATTAATCACTTAATTTAAATGTGAATGAATTGAGAAAAATATTTTTTAAAAAGAAAATTGAAAAAGTAGTCCCTCACTGAAATGTTCTTCATATGGTCCTTTAGTTTCTGACAATTAGTTGAGAAAAGACTTAAGAAAGTATATATAAAGTGTTATAAGACCCATAGCAATCCAATATATCAATATATTTAATAAACAGAAAGTAAGATACACATAGTGGCTTTGATATCTTGTGTAAGCAGTTCAATTAAGATTGCAACAGGACTGAATCCTTAAAGTACAAGAACAGTACAGTTCCTATTTCATTTTCTAGTACTAATTACTGCTCTAGTAATTAGGTTGAGAACAGACTTGTATTCTAAAAGAGGCAGAGGTGCTTAGATATGTTTCATTTGGCCCTGGAAAGAAACTGGGAAGTTTATAATGTGATATGTGAAGAAATATATCTTGGAAAAGCCACCTTTTTTTAGACTATAACTCACAGAGTGCCCAAGCAAGCCTGGGTTCTCTGTTTCTTTTCTCTGCTAATCGTCAGTATGTCACCACACATACACTTCTTAAAACTTGTTTGATAATTTAGTTAGCATACACTGAAAAGATGAAGTTTCAGCTCTTTAAATATTTGAAAATGAGGTTGTGTGCTAAATCAAAAATATCAAGATTAATGCTGGTGTGGTTTCTGTTATGAATTTAATCTTATTTATTTATTTATTTATTTATTTATTTAACTTATATGCCGCCCACACTACCCAGAGGTCTCTGGGCGGCTTACAACATTTAAAATACAATAAAAAGACAAAACAATTAAAATGCAATTAAAATATATACTCTAAAAATTGCCATCGGACCCACAGCTGATATCATTTCAATTAAAAGCCTTCTGGAACAGGAAGGTTTTGACCTGGCGCCGAAATGTCATCAGCGTCGGCGCCAGACGAATCTCAGTCGGGAGGGCATTCCATAGTCTGGGGGCAGCTGCCGAAAAGGCCCTTTGTCTACAAGCCATCCCTCTTACCTCCTTGAGGGATGGCTCTTTCAAAAGGGCCCCCTGGCTAGATCTTAACTGCCGGGTAGGTTCATATGGAAGGAGGCGGTCCTTCAGGTATCCAGGGCCCAAGCCGTTTAGGGCTTTATATGTCAAAACAAGCACTTTGAATTGGGCCCAGGCAGCAACTGGTAGCCAATGTAACTTAAACAGAATCGGCTTGATATGGTCCCTAGCGGCCCCACCACTCACCAGCCGCGCAGCTCGATTCTGGACCAGTTGCAGTCGCCGGACCGTCTTCAAAGGCAGCCCCACGTAGAGCGCATTGCAGTAATCTATGCGAGATGTTACCAGTGTGTGTGTAACTGTCATGAGACTCCGCTCGTCCAGGTAGGGCCGTAGCTGGTATAATTTCCGCAGCTGAAGGAAGGCGCCTCTGGCCACCGAGTCTACCTGGGCTTCCAGTGTTAGACTGGGGTCCAGGAGCACCCCCAAGCTGCGGACCCTGTCCCTTAGGGGGAGTGTAACCCCATTCAGGGCAGGGAAATGGCCCTCCAGCCTGTCTGGTGAAGCACCCACTAACAGCACTTCCGTCTTGTCTGGATTGAGTTTCAATTTATTAACCCTCATCCAGTCCATTATCAGGTCCAGACACGAGTTCAGCACAGAAACTGCCTCACCTGGATTGGTGGAAAACGAGAGGTAGAGCTGAGTATCATCAGCATATTGCTGACTCCTCAGCCCAAACCTCCTAATGACCTCTCCCAGCGGTTTCATGTAGATGTTAAACAGCATGGGGGACAGTATTGAGCCCTGAGGAACCCCATGACATAAACGCCATGGGACAGAGCAACTGTCCCCCAGCACCACCCTCTGGACACGGTCAGCCAGGAAGGAGCGGAACCACCGTAAAGCGGTGCCCCCAACTCCCAACCCAGCCAGCCTATCTAGAAAGACACCATGGTCGGTGGTGTCGAAAGCCGCTGAGAGGTCCAGGAGTATCAACAGGGTCACACTCCCCCTGTCTCTCTCCCGGCAAAGGTCATCGTACAGGGCGACCAAGGCTGTCTCCGTACCAAAACCCGGCCTGAAACCCGATTGAAATGGATCCAGAAAATCCGTTTCATCCAGCAGCGCCTGGAGTTGCCCGGCCACAACCCGCTCCAACACCTTGCCCAAATAAGGGAGGTTCGCCACTGGTCGGTAGTTAACCACCAGTCTTGGGTCCAGGTTAGGCTTTTTAAGGAGTGGCCGAATTACCGCCTCTTTCAAGGTGGTAGGGACCACTCCCTCTCTCAAAGAGGCGTTCACGGCCTCCTGGACCCAGGTGCGAACCCCCCTGGCAGATCTTCCAATTAGCCAAGATGGGCAAGGGTCAAGCGGAGTGGTGGTAGAACGGACAGATCCAAGCACCCTGTCCACATCCTCAGGTCTCAACAATTGAAACTCATCCATTAATACTTGACCTAAGCACGGCACACTGGACACATCCTCTGATTCTGCAGTAACGGTGGAGTCCAACCCACTGCGAATCTGAGTGATTTTTCCCTCAAAATGAATAGCAAACTCATCACAGCGAGCTGATGAGCAGTCCGGGACCTCCACCGGATTTCCCAGTTGAAGAAGATCCCGGACCACCCGAAACAGCTCTGCTGGATGACATTCTGAGGAAGCAATACGGCTGGAGAAATATTGCCGTTTCGCCAGCCGTATTGCCACGAAATAGGCCCGATAATGGGCTCTACGTCGTGTTCGATCGGACTCCCAGCGGGATTTCCTCTACCTGCGCTCCAGCCGTCTCCCCTATCGCTTCATCGCCCGCAGTTCAGAAGTATACCAAGGAGCTGTCTGGGCTCTGCGTGCAGGGAGAGGGCGCTTAGGCGCAATCGTGTCAACTGCCCAGGTCATCTCCCTATTCCATAGGGTGATCTGAGCTTCGACAGGAGCGCCGACCATATCAGATGGATAATCCCCCAGAGCGTTCAGGAAACCATCTGGATCCATTAGTCTCCGAGGGCGGATCATCTTAATAGATCCCCCACCCTTGCAGAGGGAAGAAGAAGCTAATAGACTAAACTTGACCAGGAAGTGGTCTGACCATGACAATGGGGTCACAACCAGCCCCTCCACATCCAAACCACCATCTTCCAGTCCCGTTGAGAAAACCAGGTCCAGGGTATGGCCCTTCTCATGTGTCGGGCTGATGACACATTGAGACAGCCCCATGGTTGTCATGGCGGCCATGAAGTCCTGAGCCGCCCCAGTCAAGGCAGCCTCAGCATGGATGTTGAGGTCCCCCAGCACCAACAGCCTGGGAGTCCTCAACACCAGATCCGAGACTACCTCCGTCAGCTCAGGCAGGGAGACTGTTGGTACGCAGCAGGGTGGGCAGTACACCAACAGAATCCCCAATCTGTCTCGCAAGCCCAACACACAATACAGGCCCTCAAGACCTCCTCTCAAAGGGATAGGAAGCCTGGTCAAAGAGACAGAACTCCTATAGACTATAGCAACTCCCCCTCCCCGACCCTCCGAGCGACATTGGTGCTGGACCGAGTACCCAGGCGGACACAGCTGGGAGAGGGGAACACCACCCTCTTCTCCCACCCAGGTCTCAGTAATGCACGCCAGAATTACATCATGGATGAGGGCAGTCTTATTTTGTACTGACCTGGCGTTCATCAACAGCACCGTGTGGCTCGAGGGTTTGCTGATATGGTCACCTGATACCATCTGGTTGGGGGTAGGACTAGAAGAGGGGATAGATGTAAGGTATCTAACCTCTCTTCTCCTACGTGGGCATGTTCTACCCCCACCGCCATTCCTTCCCCTACCCAGCACCACCTCAATGGCTGCCCCCTCCAATGCCCTCCCCCCTTCCTGTTCCCTCAAATCCACTGTGGGTCTCTCTTAATTGATGGCAGTAAAATAAGTAAAAAATAAAAAATAAAACCCTTCTAAAGCCCCTTCTCTCCCCCCCAGCCATGTGGCTGATGTTGAGAGGGGGTGAGGCAGCCAGGAGCAGCAGGGCCCAGTCCTGCAACAACAGAGGGAGACTGAGCCGGCTCCCTTGGAAAGGAGCTGGCAGCCGGCAGGGGCCCAACCACAGTCCCACTGCCTCTCACACAGTGAGCTGTGGCCGGCAGATAGTCTTTGGCTCCTCCTGAGTGCAGGAACGCTGGTCTTTCCAATAATCTTTGGCAGGTTATGCAATTACACATTACAGAATTGCTTTTGGGATGTTCCCTACTACACCATGTATCCCTTATTTCCTTACAGTAAAAACAACCTATTTTCCTGTCAAATGTTACAGAAGCATGTCAAATCCTCACTTAGGAGTGTCAAATAATCACATGAAATTTGATTTAAACAGCATACAAACCTTCCTTCCCCGCATCTTGTACCAAGTTTAGAGAATCATTTCTCAGTTTAAACAAACAAACAAGCAAGCAAGTCATGTTTGTTATCCTATAGAGCAGAGACAGGAGCTGTGCAGCCAGGTGCTGCTAAACTGCAACTTCCATCATCTTTTGCACCCAGCTGTGCTGGCTCGGGCTGATGGAAATAGCAGTCCAACAACATCTGGAGGGCACTTGTTCCCTCTTCCCACCCTCGCTACAGACAGTAATTGTGTCTCTTTCTCTTGTTACTACAAATTGTAAGGGAGGTTCTTTTGCATTGACTGGGTCACTAAAGACAAGGAAGCCTTTAAAATAAAAAGGTGCCTTACTAAAAGCTCTCTACATTACTGAGCAATGATAGTGGGCAGGAGTCAAGTACAGTCATATGGGAGAAGAACCAAAAGAACATTTTCACAGGCCGCCACCCCCCCTCCCAAAATCAGGACTGACACTGGCACACTCCAAGACTAGTAGTGATGATGGCACAGTACACAACAGCTCAGCTCAACGGAGTACTCTTCATTAGGATGCAGCACAGATATCTCCCAGTTGGCAATGGGGACTGAGAAGCTGTAAAGAAATGGAAGTTGGATCTAAGCAATGAATTCCCCATTCAATGCAAGATCCCAGCATTTACTCAAGGACTTGAGTTTACTGTGCTTTGTTCTGCACAATGGGGACAGGAAGTCTCAGAGCAGAAAGGGGTCACAGTCCCTCGCTTTGAAGGCCAGCAGTCCCATGGGAGGGTCTGCTCAGCCAGGATGCTGAATCCCATGGCAGGAAAATAGCACTGTTTTAAAGGGATGGGAGGGGGCAGAGACAAACAAAGGCTTTGAAGGAACAGGAGCAGACTCTTTATATACACCATGCAGGTAGGGGACAGGTGGCAGATGCCAGCAAGCACTACCCAGGTAAAGTCTGCTAAAGAAATGCACATCCAAAAGCCCAGAGTGGCAGAGTTACTTGTTAGTAACTGGTCCTTGGCACTAAAGGGCTCTGCAAAAGCAAAATTAAGCACATGAGGCTGCAGTTGGGTGAAGCTGGAAAAACCTGATCACATAAACTTTCAGGTGAGATTTGGTAGCTACTGAAACAACATATATCTTCCAGTTCCTGTCCTGCAAACTGGTTTACCTTAGTCTGTTCCACTTGCTGACTGATCTAATTTTCTACTGACTGCTACAGCTGTCTTAATCCTACTTTTTGGATTCTTTTTCAATTTTTAACATTATCTCTGTGGGTCTGTTTAGCACAGGATTGAAGAGGAGGTACTTTATACTGAGTCATGCCATTGGCCCATCTAGCCCTATAAATTCTAACCAGCAATGACTTTTGGGTTTCAGGCAAGACTCTTTTCCAGCCCCACATGGAGATCCTTGGTATTTCCTTGGCAGTGTTTATCAGACCCAGTCTTGTGTAGTTCTTGAAAACAGACAAAACTAAGTTTTGGCTCAGCTTCAGAGGGCCAGCTTCAGGTTTAAGGGCATTAACAATTTCCTGCCCTGCTTTTCTATTTGACCTTTTCAATACTATTTCCGTTAATTTAATGTAAGTGACACAGCATGGTTAAAACAGATATAGCTCTTTTCTGAATAAGCATCTGCCTGGACCCCATACAGTTATACTACTCCTATATGCCAGCAAACCTTCATCCAGCAGTATCTCTTTAAATACCAGTTTTGTGCCATTTAGCTATAAATGACAAAGTCCTAGTGGCGAGGGCTTCTGAGAGTTGCAGTCCAAGAACATCTGGGTTAACCAAGGTTGGGAACCACTGATCTAGGCAAATCTGCTTCAACAATAGATGTCAGTACAGGAGGGAATCAACAGTCACTGTAAGGGAGAAAAATAATTCCCTGAAATTTGTGCCATTAAAAGGCCCCAAATTCTCAAAGCCCTTTTGGATTATAATTCCCAGAATTTCATACCCGGTATGACCAGTAGCCATGCTGGCCCAGATGGTCTTGGAACCGTGGTTCAAAAAAGCAACTTTGCCAATCAATTCTATCCTTCTCCCTGCAGTGTGGTATCAGAGAATGAACACCATACTGGCCAGACTAGAGTGCCAGAAGGCAAAACAACAAGAACAACATATCTCATAGGCCAAGATTGTTGGGAGATGGTCATCAGTAAAGGGAATGGATGCAATTCCCAGTGAAAGGAACTACACAGCCTGGGTATTGCCACTGCAAAGATGCTCTCTTATATGCCCACCAGGCTACCTTCAGATTCTGATGTGACAGAGGGAGAAGCTCCATTAAAAAAAACACCTTAAAGCCTAGGCAAACTCATGCCAGTAAAGGCATTCCTTCATGCTCTCTAATCCTAATCTGATTAGAGCTAAGGAACAACATTTTTTCAGTTGCTGCCTTCTTGTCTCCTACTGAAGAATACCTGTGCATTCTGATCCCTGTCATGCCCTCCTAGTACAGAATTGCACTGACTTCAACTGCATATCATTAACTGCACATGCCAGATACTTTTATGAAACGGTGACTGGCTCACCGGTGCCAGCAACCAGTATCTTCCTTTGAAATGTTACTTCCCCCCCCCCCCCCAGATTAATAGACTAATCAGAATTCCTCTAGAAAAGGCTTCCACTATTTTAGGAAGACTTGTCCCAATGATTCATACCCAGAAGCACTTCTAATAACTAATTCAGTTCCCACATTTAGGGAATTTTATTCAGGCTGTTGGTCAGAGTACACTTAAATATTAGACCTGCAAAACATGGAAAAGGCTAAAAGAGTGGTGTAGATGTGGGGATTCACATAAGCAATACTTCTATATCTACACACACACACACACACACACACACACACACACACACCAGTCGGGCTCCTGATCATGGGAAGTCTGTGTGCCTTCACCCTCACTACCCATTTAACTGTATCTATCATTCCTGGCTTGTGCACAGTCAGATGAAGAATGCCTGAACAATTTTTTTTCCAATTAGCACACCACAGGTTCAAATCCAGTCATTAATTGTAACTAGAGTAGATTCATTGGCAGAAATCCTGGTGCTTAACATAGTAAGTCGCACTAACGTAGGCCCACGGAATCAGTGTGAATTTGGTGAGCCAACTCCTTATTAGTTCCATTAATTTAAATGGGCCTACACTAATTGTGACCTTCTATACTAAACAATTGGAATGCTAAAGTAGGGAGTCAAGAGATAAAAGGAACAACAGGTAAATTTGGCCTTGGAGTTCAAAACGAAGCAGGGCAAAGGCTAATAGAGTTTTGTCAAGAGAACAAGCTGGTCATCACAAACACTCTTTTCCAACAACACAAGAGGTGACTCTACACATGGACATCACCAGATGGGCAATACCGAAATCGGATTGATTATGTTCTCTGCAGCCAAAGATGGAAAAGCTCTATACAGTCAGCAAAAACAAGACCTGGAGCTGATTGTGGCTCTGATCACCAGCTTCTTATAGCAAAATTCAGATTTTGCTATAAGATTCAAGATTAAACTGAAGAAAGGAGGAAAAACCACTGGGCTAGTCAGGTATAATCTAAACCAAATCCCTTATGAATACACAGTGGAAGTGAAGAACAGATTTAAGGAACTAGATTTGGTGGACAGAGTACCTGAAGAACTAGGGATGGAGGCTCGTAACATTGTACAGGAGGCAGCAACAAAAACCATCCCAAAGAAAAGGAAGTGCAAGAAAGCTAAGTGGCTGTCCAATGAGGCCTTACAAATAGCAGAGAAGAGAAGGGAAACAAAATGCAAGGGAGATAGGGAAAGTTACAGAAAATGGAATGCAGACTTCCAAAGAATAGCAAGGAGAGACAAGAGGGCCTTCTTAAATGAACAATGCAAAGAAATAGAGGAAAAGAATAGAAAGGGAAAAACCAGAGATCTCTTCAAGAAAATTGGAGATATTAAAGGAACCTTTTGTGCAAAGATGGACATGATAAAGGACAAAAATGGTAGGGACCTCACAGAAGCAGAAGACATCAAGAAGAGGTGGCAAGAATACACAGAGGAATTACACCAGAAAGATGTGGATGTCCCGGACAACCCAGATAGTGTGGTTGCTGACCTTGAGCCAGACATCCTGGAGAGTGAATTGAGCCTTAGAAAGCATGGCTAACAACAAGGTCAGTGGAGGTGATGGCATTCCAGTTGAACTATTTAAAATCTTAAAAGATGATGCTGTTAAGGTGCTACTCTCAATATGCCAGCAAGTTCGGAAAACTCAGCAGTGGCCAGAGGATTGGAAAAGATCAGTCTACATCCCAAACCCAAAGAAGGGCAGTGCCAAAGAATGCTCCAACTACCGTACAATTGCACTCACTTCACACGCTAGCAAGGTTATGCTCAAAATCCTACAAGGTAGGCTTCAGCAGTATGTGGACCGAGAACTCCCAGAAGTACAAGCTGGATTTCGAAGGGGCAGAGGAACTAGAGACCAAATTGCTAACATGCACTGGATTATGGAGAAAGCCAGAGAGTTCCAGAAAAACATCTACTTCTGCTTCATTGACTACGCAAAAGCCTTTGACTGTGTGGACCACAACGAACTATGGCAAGTTCTTAAAGAAATGGGAGTGCCTGACCACCTTATCTACCTCCTGAGAAATCTATATGTGGTACAGGAAGCAACAGTTAGAACTAGATATGGAACAACTGATTGGTTCAAAATTGGGAAAGGAGTACGACAAGGCTGTATATTGTCTCCCTGCTTATTTAACTTATATGCAGAGTACATCATGCGAAAGGCTGGACTGGATGAATCTCAAGCCGTAATTAAGACTGCCAGAAGAAATATCAACAACCTCAGATATGCGGGCGATACCACTCTGATGGCAGAAAGTGAGGAGGAATTAAAGAACCTCTTAATGAGGGTGAAAGAGGAGAGCGCCAAAAATGGTCTGAAGCTCAACATCAAAAAAACTAAGATCATGGCCACTGGTCCCATCACCTCCTGGCAAATAGAAGGGGAAGATATGGAGGCAGTGACAGATTTGACTTTCTTGGGCTCCATGATCACTGCAGATGGTGACAGCAACCACGAAATTAAAAGGCGCCTGCTTCTTGGGAGTAAAGCGATGACAAACCTAGACAGCATCTTAAAAAGCAGAGACATCACCATGCCGACAAAGGTCCGCATAGTCAAAGCTATGGTTTTTCCAGTAGTGATGTATGGAAGTGAGAGCTGGACCATAAAGAAGGCTGACCGCCGAAGAATTGATGCTTTTGAACTGTGGTGCTGGAGGAGACTCTTGAGAGTCCCCTGGACTGCAAGGAGAACAAACCTATCCATTCTGAAGGAAATCAACCCTGAGTGCTCACTGGAAGGACAGATCCTGAAGCTGAGGCTTCAATACTTTGGCCATCTCATGAGAAGAGAAATCTCCCTGGAAAAGACCCTGATGTTGGGAAAGTGTGATGGCAAGAGGAGAAGGGGACTACAGAGGACGAGATGGTTGGACAGTGTCATCGAAGCAACCAACATGAATTTGACCCAACTCCGGGAGGCAGTGGTAGACGGGAGGGCCTGGCATGCTCTGGTCCATGGGGTCATGAAGAGTCGGACACAACTTAATGACTAAACAACAAAAATACTAAACAATAGGATTTCAGCCATTATATCAATACCTATATGAGTCCCACTGATTGAGTTAATCTATTCTAGTGGGACTAGTAATTGGATTTAGTCCTCAATACTCCAGAAGTACATACTGTTAACCAAAGGTTGATTCCATTATACCAGATACCTTACTGAATGGCAGCTACATAAAAATCTAAACTGTCTTGGCTGTCATCTTCCTCTGAAACTGTTGAGTACATAGGTATCATCAAAGGTTAAGTTCATTCTACTTTTCATATATTGAACAAAGAGTGGGCTCAAATTGATCCTTACAATAAATAAAGTTGCATTCTGTCAAGTAATCCATATTGGAAGAAAAAGGGCACATAAGCTACAGGTTCTGCCTATGATTTGCCTGATACTGTTCTGATACTACCCATGAAGCAATCTGCCTGCCTTCACCCATCAGATGTGTCCAAGGTTCCTTCTCCAACTCCTCCAGGCTCAGCTCTGGATCTACCACCATTCCACCCCACTTAGTGGGTTAGAATTTTTTTAAATGCAAATTTTGCAAACTTGCTGCTAACCACTGAGACATGACGAGGAAAGCAAAATGTTGAAAAATAGTAAGCGATCTATTAAAATGAAAGTGTCCCTCTCTTGAATATTCACAGTTACTGCTGGACTCATTAACATGAAACACTAGTTAAACATTTGAAGCTTCCACCAGAGGAGAGATATGGTGAAGTATGTCGAGATTTCTCCATTAAATGTGAAATGTGCTTGCCAAACTGAAACCTAGCAATATTCAATAACAAATTGGTCAGAAATTGCCAGTTCAAACACTGGTATATAGAATTCTAGAAAATGCAATGTGAATCATATGTTGACAGATAAATAAAACATCTACAGAGGTACAAAGACAGAATTTCATAGGCAAATAAAGGAATTATAAGATTTTCCGTATCATATCTGTAAGCTAAACAGGTGTTTTTTTTACACTAGAATTATAAATTAAGCTTTTGGTCATAAACTAAAATAATAATGGGGGGCTTTCCTTTGAAACTGCATGCCATCACTGATACTCATAGTATCAGTGTAGTAGCTAATGTAGTGATTTTAAGCCTTGTTCTAATGCTTCCTCACAAAACAAATGAGCAAAGGAGCCATAATATTTGTTCCTGATAATTCTTGCAAGATTGTGACTTAAAGTAAAAAAAAGGAAAGGATCATTGCATTAAATATTATTTTCTACCCACATCATCAGCTTGATATGTAGTGTAAGGTAAAGGTAAAGGTTCCCCTTGACATTTAGTCCAGTCATGTCCAACTCTAGGGTGCGGTGCTCATCCCCGTTTCCAAGCCATAGAGCCAGTCCGAAGACAGTTTCCATGGTCACGTGGCCAGCGCGACTAGACACGGAACGCCATTACCTTCCCACCGAGGTGGTACCTATTTATCTACTCGCATTTTTACATGCTTTCGAACTGCTAGGTTGGCAGGAGCTGGGACAAGCGACGGGCGCTCACTCCATCGCGTGGATTCGATTTTACAACTGCTGGTCTTCTGACCTTACAGCACAGAGGCTTCTGCGGTTTAACCCGCAGCGCCAAAACGTCCCTTTTGATATGTAGTGTGGTGTCCTCCAAATGTCTCACAACTCACATCAGCTCCAGCTAGCATAGCTAATGGTATGAGGGTCATCCAAAATATCAGAAAGACACCAGGCTGCCTAAGCCTCTAAAATCTTCCACACTGACTGGAAGCCAATAGACAAGTTTTTAAAAGAACAACAACTTTCCTTGGTAGGCATCTGGCAAATATCCAGAGCAGTGTCGCCAATGGAAAAGGATGGGATGCTGTAGTCCAAAAGCATATGGAGGTCATAGTTCTGTGGTCCTGCTCAAGGGGCAGAGGAAACCATGACCATGTAGAAAACACTTAAATGTCTCTCCAAGGGACTTTGTTGAACAGGCAAATGGGCAACATGATGCTTTTAAGTGAGAGCAACATTCCTTACATGGAACACAGGGATGGCTTCACTGGATGCCTAAACTGGTCTCAAAGCATCTGTTGAGGCAGGCAAACTGCTTGAGGAATGTAGACACTATCCCATAATTACCTCTGAGTGAATATAATTAATTATGCAATGTCCAGTCCAGTCCAACTCTGTTCTTGTGAAGATTTTTTTTTTTAGAAATTCTTTGTTCAGTTCCTTCTGAGCACAACAAAAGGCTTGGTGGATAAGTTATCAAATTCCATCAGTCCCATCATCATATATGGCAATGCTAAATATTTGTTGCATTCACAAAAACACAGGTATCCTGATCATGTTTATGTACTCACAGCTTTCGCAGCGGTTCCCAGTATAGCCTGCCAGGCAGGCACATTTGTAACCACCAATTTTATCAAGGATGCAGGTTCCATCATGAAGACACGGAGATGAAGAACAACCTGGAGAAAAAAAAGCATAAGGCGGATTTCTCAGTTTCTTCCTTCAGTTTCCTTCAACCCTCTTATCCTGCCCAAACCCATTCATCACAGTAAAATAGATGCATGACATGTGTCCTTCAGTGAACATTTCTGTTTGGTAGATGGAAACATAAATCTTTCAGGTTATAAATTGTAGTAAGAAACTGATTCTTAAGATTCTTCTGCTTATCCACTTTCTTGATCTATTAAGCATTATTCATTGTGATAAACAATAGACAAGACAACAAGAATTAGGGATGAAGCTACAGTATGCCTAAATGAATGAACTTTCTAAAATGTCTAATTTAAGAGCAAGAGCTGAGCAAGAGACAACCCTCTGATCCTCATATATATCATCTGAGCTGTCTACATATCCTGCTCCCTGAGGGACTAACTTGCTCAAGTAGATAGAAATGAGGTATGTGCACAGTCGTGACCTGACCCATTAAGATTTTAGAAGACCAGAAATAAAGCCATAGGAGGAAAAGCCTGTGGGAAAGAAACTTGCATAACTGTAGAGCTGCAATTATAGCAGTAGGGCCTATAGAGATCACGTAACAGTGAAATGTCAATAAAGAGATCTAGGGATGCAGGAAGCTCTTAAAAAGGATCTTAATTAAGGCAATGCAAGAACAGAGTGCTCAGCAAAGGTGGGGGGTAAGGCTTTCCATATCAAATATTATACATCACTGTAATTTATGATAGAAAAGGGGAACATGTAGGCCTCCAGATGCTGAACTTCAGCTCCTTTCTGCCCTAACCAGAAGAGTCAATGGGAGGGAAGATGTCTAATGTGTGCATTGCAGTCCAACAATAAAAACTGGAGGGGTGCATCCCTATCTTCAAAAAGGGCAAAAAAAGAGGAACCTGGGAACTACAGGCCAGTCAGCCTGAAATCAATCCCAGACAAAATTCTGGAAAAGATCGTAAAGCGGTCATTCTGCAATCTCCTAGAAAACAATGCAGTAATAACTAGAAGCCAACAAGGACTTGTCAAGAACAAATCCTGCCAAACTAATTTGATCTCATTTTTTGATCCGGTCACCTCCCTGATAGACAGAGGGAATGCTGTAGACGTAGTATATCTTGACTTCAGCAAAGCTTTTGACAAAGTGCCCCATGATATCCTGATTAGCAAGCTAACTAGGTGTGGGCTGGATAGATCAAGTGTCAGGTGGATACACAATTGGCTACAGAATCATACTCAGAGGGTGATGATTAATGGGTCCTTCTCTAACTGGGAGGAGGTAACTAGTGGGGTACCCCAAGGCTCAGTCCTGGACCCGGTACTCTTCAATATTTTTAATGACCTGGATGAGGGAGTGTAGGGAATGCTTGTCAAATTTGCAGATGATACCAAATTAGGTGAAATAGCTAATACCCTAGAACTGGGGTCCCCAACCCCAGGTCTGTGGCCCAATACCGGGCCGTGGCCTTGGCAGGACCGGGCGGCGGAGACCAATTTCCCGGCCCCCCCCACGCACACAGCCCACTCATGCACGCCCTCACATGCATGCATGCACGGGTGCCCCGCCCACCCATGCACCCACGCATAGGTGCCCTACCCAGACACGCACACACAGATGCCCCGCCCAAGCACACATGTATGCACAGGCGCCCGCCCACCCACATGCAGGTGCCCTGCCCACCGACACATGCACGGGTGATCCACACATGGGTGCCCCGCCCCCCACGCATGCACGTGCAGGTCCCTGCCCACCCACGCACGGATGCCCCACCCACCCAGACACTATACCGGTCCATGGTTCAGAAAAGGTTGGGGACCACTGCCCTAGAAGACCTCGATAGGATGGAACACCGGACCGAAAGCAACAGAATGGAATTCAACAAGAATAAATGCAAAGTACTGCACCTCAGAAAAAGAAACCAATTGCACAGTTACAAGATGGGGGATACCTGACTCAGCAAAACAATGAGGGAGAAGGATCTTGGAATTGTCGTAGATCACAAGCTAAATAAGAGCCAACAGTGTGATGTGGCTAAAAAAAAAAGGCAAATGCTATTTTAGGCTGCATTAATAGAAGTATAGTATATGATATCTTGAGGAGAGGCTGAAAGAATTCGGCATGTTTAGCCTTGAGAAAAGAAGACTGAGGGGTGATATGATAGCACTTTTCAAATATTTGAAAGACTGTCATACAGAGGAGTGGCAAGATCTGTTCTCGATCATCCCAGAGTACAGGACACACAACAATGGGCTCAAGTTAAAGGAAGCCAGCTTTTGGTTGAATATCAGGAAAGATTTCCTAACTGTTAGAACAGTACGACAGTGGAACCTGTTACCTCGGGAGTTGGTGAATGCTCCAACACTGGAGGCATTCAAGAAAAACTTAGATAATCACCTGGCAGATATGCCTTGATTGTATTTCTGCATTGAGCAGGGGGCTCAATGGACTTGATGGCTTTGTAGGCCCCTTCCAACTTTACTTTTCTATGATTTCTACGATTTCTATGTCTCCTATTTTTGATTTTAAGCACTGATTAACCAAACCATCACACTTTTCATTTTCCTTATTCTTCAATAAATAGTAAGGAACCTTAGGACTGTAATTCTAGCATGTCACCATTTATTTTTAGACCACTGCACAATCTTTGAGTGGTTAAATCTGTCCTTAACATTAAGCACAGGAGAACAGCCAAGTCAACTCTGTTCATCTTGTTACACTGGTCTGAACTACTTCTTAGGAGGGTTTTTTTGTACCTTGTACCACTTTTTAAAGAAAGATTTCACCCTGCTATATCTTGTTAAATTAGTGCTGCCAGAGGTCTCCATCCCACAGTTTTGTCAAGCCCCCCTCCAACCTCTTCACTCCCCATGCAAATCACATTCTTTCCCATAAACAGTGTCAGTGGCCAGGTTAATGCTTTGCAAAAGAGAGTGTTTTAAAAGCTTTTCATTTGAGCTGTACCACGTTAAGGCCAGGACAGCTTCACAATAAGGCACACACAATAAAGCTTCCTTATAAAACTGTAAGCCCTCGGTATCCCACTCTGCATAGATTACCACAGTAGCAACTACCCAATCTCTAAATAATTACTGCTAAAAATGGGGTGGAAAGGAAAGTAGGTTGCAGCAGTGGAATACTAAAAGGCTCCTGCTGAGCAGAAGAAACAAGATCCATTCATTCCACCCTGTATGGAGTATGTTAGTCCCATGAGTGTGGGAGGCCTTGCTGCAGGATACCCCACACCATGTTAGATTTCAAAGAGCCAACTTCTGTTTTTCATAGACCCATTGATGCAATAATACTTCTTGCATCTCCTATGATGGTACTATTTGGATTCAATGCAATAACAAGATGAGAAACCATGACGTAGTTTGTCAGTTAAGGCATCCAGATGTAAAGAATAGCCCTGTTCAACTGAGAGGTAGAGTCAAACTAGATGTGAAGAGGAAGGTGAATTCCTTGTGATTAGCATGTTCTTTTTCTGACAGCTGCAATTCCCAAAGAGGAAACACAAAGGCAATCAGACTTGCAAATGAAGTCCGAGCTTATTTTCCAGTGACCAATCATAAAACAGAGCTCACTGGAATTCAAAATACCGAGATAAGTGAAGATGAACAAAATCATGTGCCTTGACAATCAGTAATATTTTGCCATTTAAAGAAGTACCGGTTATAATGACAAACTAACTGTATTGGTTAATTTTACACTCATACCTGGGAAGAAGGAATCTGCATTTAAAGGCATTTCCCTACAAAAAAACATGTACTGTCTTGAACAAATAACCAACTCTTCTATTCAGTCTACTAAGATTTCAAAACCTTATTTTGTTGTCTTAAATTTCGAGTTCCACAGTACTAATGGACAAACTAAACATTAATGACAGTGTATTCCCTACAATAATCTTATCTTCCTTTCCACAATGGGATTTCCTCAGAAGTATAGTCCTCAGCAATCATACTTGTACATTAAACCTGTGTTACCTTCCACAGACTAATACAAAACATATTAAATTAAAGATATGAAGATGAGGAAACACATATTCTATCTATCTATCTAGCTAGCTATCTAGCTAGCTATCTAATATATTTTACCCCACCTATCTCCTTAAAAAGGTTCAATGCAGCCTGCACTGTTAAAAGACAATGTTTAAAGCTAAAAACAGTGAATACGAAAAAGGATCAAACAAATACCCTTCTCCATCTTACCGGTAATTTCTTCAAAGATGGCATGAAACCCATCAAAGTTCTTAGAACCATCTGACTGGAAGAGAACATGGAGTGAAGACCCTGTGCTTCGGACTGGTGGAGGTCTGTCATTCCCACAGAAACGCTTAATTATTCTGCGATCAATGCTGTCCCCATCTCGGACTTCCACATAATCATACTGGCACATGTAATCAAACTCCAGACTCAGCATGGCAAACCTTGGAGTTAGAGTTAGGAGTGAGGGAAGGGACAATAAAATGAAATGTCAAATGCTCATTTTCCATAGGAATGAATTTCTAAATTACTTGCATGCTATCAGTCTGAAAAAGCCTGGCACTGAAGATCTTCTTTCTTCACACAAGTTTCATACAGAGGGAAATCTGGCAACAATCTAATATGGAATGCCCCCCACCCCACCCCGAGTAAACAATACTGATTCAAATGGATAAACAGTCTGATCTGGAGCAAGGAACTTTTATCTGTCCTGATGTTATAGTCACATGTTAACAGGTAGTTAGTGGTATCACCATGAACATAGTTGTTTTCTACATAGTTGGCCCAAACTGGATAGACTACTAAGCTGGAACTTTGAGCAATCACATTCTAGTTCCCATTGAGCCATGAAGCTCACTGGGAGACCGTGGGCCAGTTGCTCTCTCTCAGCCTACCCCCCTCATAGGCTTGATATGAGAATAAAGAGCACAGGAGAAGACATACACGGACTGCTTTGAGCTCATCATAAGAAGGGTGGGATATATAAATGTAATTACTAAACATAGAAGGGATTGCATGAATAAGCAATATTGGATTTACTTTATAAACATACGGAGAATGACGAAAGACATTGGATAGGAAGAGATTCTCAAGGAGAGTGAAAATGAGACTCTCCAATTTTCACATTATGAAAAAGAAATTAGAGAGAGTAATCTACCCTGAACAAACACAAAAATTGGCCAAAATCCAGATGTAAGTCATGAGTGGAGTGGAACTATTGAATCAATGGAACCTACATAGCTTTTGGCTCACCAAATCCCAACTAATTCAACAGGCCTACTCTAGTTGCAACTTACTACTGCAATTCAACCATACAGTAGTACAGACAAAAAAATCCATTTGAAAACCAGCTACTAATCAGGGTGTTCGCCCCCCCCCCGTTTTTGTTGTTGTTTTGTTTTTTATAAGGAAAGACAATTGGGCAGCACTGTGTGACATTCCACCCAGTGTTCCCTGTTTGTTTTCCCCAAACACAGGTTCACTCTCTGGATATGTTTACTCTTTCTTCCGCTACCACCAGTGGATCTCTCATTCACACTGCACCATATATGCATCAGACACGTGCTGCCAATATAACTTGTTTATTTATCTTTTGGTTTTTAAATCACAGATGTTCTTTTATTATTGTGTAGGATCACTCATTAAAACTTCTTATATTTGATTACACGTTTGCTTATTCAGGTGTTGTATTTACTTATTCACATTAACCAACTCATTAATATTATCTGACTATCTATTTAGCTTTACTATTCCATTTATCTCCTTCTCATTCTCTCTAACTCTCCAACTTTCCAATTCTCTTTTCTTAACTTTCTTTTTTTTTAATTTTTATAATTTTTATTAATACAACATAAACCAACTACCACACAATGAACTATAAAAAACATTAAAAAAAACAATAAAAAACAAAAAGATACAATTTCACAAGTGCCCCCATCACCTTCAGGACTAGCATTAAACTTCATTCAATCCATTTTCCCTCCAAAATTTCATTGTTTCTTCCCTCGGTGTATACCCCTTCCCTCTCCGAAATACATATTCCAAAAATACATTCCATGTTTTCTTAAAATCATTATTTTTCAATTGGCCTCTTCTTATTTTCATATCACATGTCAGTTTATCATTAATTGCCATATCCCATAATTCTCTATACCATTCCTCTAAACTAAATTGATTATCATTTCTCCAGTTTCTTGCGAAAATTAATCTTGCAGCCGTACTCATTATTACTATTAAATCCTTATTTTCTTTCAACAATTGATCCTTCTTAATCACATTCAATAAAGCAGTTAACGGAGACATTTGAATATTCAATCCAGTTATTTCAGATATTTCTTTAAAGATTAAATTCCATTCTTTCTTTCTTATTTCACATAACCACCACATATGTAAATACGTCCCCTTCTCTTTTTTACACCTCCAACATAATGTTGACACACTTTTATCTATTATATTCATTTAACTGGCGTTAAATACCACCTCCATATTACTTTATAACAATTTTCTTTTATCCTTACTGACATGTTCTTCATAATTCTTTGATCCCATATTTTATCCCATTCTTCACCTATTACTTCTTTATCCAAATCATATTGCCATTGCATTTTTAATCCTTGTGTACCCTGTTCAGATTGCGTTACTAGTTTATATATTTGGCTTACAATTCCTTTTCTTTCTATCTTTTCCTCTGATTTCAATCTTTTTTCTATAATCTCTTCAAATTTTGTCATTTTTCTACCTTTCCCTTCTTTAGTATTCCATTCACTTGTCCACCTTTCTAATTGAATTATATTTAACCATGAAATCCCTCTCCTCCTAATACCTTTTTTATGTCTTCTTTATCTCTTATCTTCTCTCTCCAATCTTTTAATCTATTTATCTCTTTACTTTTTAATATATTCTTAAAGTTTTTTAAATTTTCCGGAAAATTCCTTAACTCCACCACCTGTGATAAAGGGGAGATTGGTGGACTTAATAAACCTCTAAATTTTTTCCAATTTTCTAACATATTTTTAAGGAAAGGATTATTAATCTTTTTAACCTCTTCTCCAATTTTTTCTTTAAACAATATACCCTCCACTCTTTCTTCTTTACCCTCCATTTCTGTTTCTGTCCAGATTAAATTTTTATTACCCTTAATTATATCTAGGATATGTCTAAGCTGATTTGCTATATAATATAATTTTATGTTAGGTAATCCAAGACCTCCCTTTTTTTGTGTAACATACCATAATTTTTTATTAATCCTCACTCGTTTATTTCCATTACAGTAACAATTTATCATTATCTGCCACTCTTTCAATTGTTTTTCTGTAATCTTTATAGGAAGCATCCAAAATATAAAATTCAATTTAGGAATTATTTTCATTTTACATAATGCCACTCTACCAAACCATGAAATCTTTAATTTCTGATATTCTTTTATCCTTCCGTTTATCTCTGTTTTTAGTCTATCCAAATTTATTTTAATTATTTCTTGTAAATTCCAAGTAATATTAATTCCTAAATATTTCATAACATTTCCAATTTTACCTTCAAATATTATTTTCATTTTTCTTTTCTCCTCATCTGAGTGATTTAACAATAGACATTCTGACTTTCCCCAATTTACTATTTAATAACCCAGTTATACTCTCAAATTCCTTCAAATGTAATTTAAGCCTTTCAATTGTTTCAACTGAATTTTTAACTATTAATAATGTATCATCAGCAAACAAATTTATCTTATCATTTTCTTTGTTTTCTATCCCTCCAATCTGTTTATCATCTCTAATTATCTGTGCCAATAATTCAATTATCATTGTAAATAGTACTGGAGATAAGGGGCAACCTTGTCTTGTACCTCGGCCTAGGTATATTGTCTCAGTTATACCATCATTAACTATAACTCTGGCTGTATTCTGTGAATAAAGTTGGTGGATTATCTGCCTAAAAATAGGTCCAAACCCTAAATAATTAATTAATATCTTTAACGAATCCCATTCCACTGAATCAAATGCTTTGAATATATCTAACGATATTACTCCAGCTTTAGAATTGGTTTCTTTAGCTAGGTGCATTAAGTTAAATACCCTTCTCATTAAATCTGACATTTGCCTACCTGATATAAATCTATTTTGATCTTTTTCAATATATTTCCCCATAAAACTATGCAATCTCTTTGCCATTATTGCCGTGAATATCTTAGCATCTTGATTTATCAGTGATATGGGTCTATATGCTTCCATATTTATAGGATTTTTATCTGGTTTCAATATTAAAACAATAAGTGATTCTCTCCATGATAGTGGGATTTCTTCTCCCATTAATATCTTATTAAATAACTCTTTTAATTTTGGTATAAGAATCTTTTTAAATACCTTATAATACTCTGGACTTAATCCATCTGTTCCAGGGGTCTTTCCTGCCTTTAAATTATTTATGATATCCTCTATTTCCTTATCCGTAATCAACTGTTCCATTTTGTTTTTATCATCATCTGACACTTTCTTATTAAAATTATTTTTATATACTCTTCAATTTTTATTATAGAAGGATTTTTACTAGCATATAAGGTTTTATAAAATGTTTGAAATTAAACCTCTCTAACTCAATTCTCCTCTCTAACTGCTTCCTCTGTCTAACTGTCTAATTGACTCCACCCCTCCTGTCTTCTCATAGGCTCCTGCACTTGAGCTTCAGCTATGATAGACAGGAGTGACGTGGGCATTCCGTCACACACTGAATCTTCCTTTTTAGGAATTTCTGGATTAGTGGGAATCTAATTTTTCAAAAAGATTGCAGATGTATTTCGCACTGTTGGTAGTTGTGACCCAAAGTAAAGTAATGGGACACTGGCATTGGTATAAAATAGGTGGAGAGAGATATCAGGAACTGTATGCTTTTTTCATTGTAGCATCAGGGCTAGTAAAAAAAAACATGCACAAATTCTTCTGACTTTGAGAAGGATGTGCAAAGGCATAAATATTGGGGAGATTTAAGATATCATGGAAGAATTACAAAATAAGCGGTAGAAAGAAATCACTACACATTTGAACTCTACAAAAGAGATGAATATGCATCTTTAATCAGGTACCAATCTGAGGAGGGAATGGTCCTAGTTCAGTGTTAAAACAATAGGCTTGCATGTCCCAAGGTACAGCTGGAGAAAATCTCCAGACTGAAGCTTCAGAAAACAGCTGCTAGTCAAAACCAATAGTACGAGACTACATGGACCAATGGTCTGACTCAGTGTATGGCAGCTTCATCCCAAACTGCTCAAAATATGTGATAAACATAAAATAAGTAATATGAACATAAGTAGTGCTGGCTCAGACCAAGATCCCATCTACTCCAGCATTCTGTTCCCACTGTGCTCAACCAGATGTCTATGAGAAGCCTGCACACAAGAAATGAGTTCATATCATCCAGCAACTTGTATTTAGATCAGAACCATACTGAGAAATTTTGGTGCTCAAGGATTTGCTGCTCAATGGGTTATTTTTGGGTCATGTAATACTGGCACACAGGGGAATACAAGAGCAATACAGGACAGAGGTGTGTTCAGGAAAAGTTGAGTATGAGGTGCAGTTGCCATATTGGTTCCACTTTGCACTTCCTTCCCTTTTAATGTTTCTTCCTTACAAGCGAGAAGCATTTGTAGGCAGGCATGTTCATGTTATTCTAGCAGCAGCATCAATGGGCAGGTCTGCATATTTCCAGGAGCAAATTTTGACACCCTGGGTCTAAACCTCAGACACCCCATCTTAGTTAGAAGCAAGCTGCCCATGTTGCTGAAAGTAGTAGATAACTAGTAGCTATTGATACCCTTCAGCGGGAAAATCACCATATTCAGTGTCACCTACCTGCTAGAAAAGTCAAAACCTGGGAATCCTACAATATTCCATTGCTGCTGGGAATACCTGAAATCATTGCTTCCTTCTTCACCTGCCCAAAGGTAAGTTTCTTTGGGGATAAACTTTGGAGATGCTCAAACTCAGGGATGGTAAAGACAACCTAAGAACTGGATGCAAAGACCAAGACCCACTGTATCATTTCTGAATGTTTTCATATGACATAAAAAGAGGAACAGAACCATGTTTAAATCAAATTCAATTTAAGATTAAATTTAGTGACTATGGAATGGGGCAAATTCCACTAGCAATTTCTCTGGGTTCCAGCTTTAAAATACTGGCCTGATATCTGAACATACCTTCTAAGTTTGAGTCATACAAGAAAAAAGAAAGAAAAGAAAAGAAAATTCAGTACACCAGCAGTCAGCTCCTACCTACCTTAACTCAACAACAAACCCAGGTTTGGCATGTATAGTCCACTCACAGTGGGCATTCAGTGGATAACTCTCCAATAAAATCTGGCCCCTTGAAGCCTGGAGAACTTGTCCACACTCTGAAGGGGAGAGGAGATAAGAAGAAGACCATCAGTGTCTATGAGGAAAACAGGACCCAAGAAGCATCAAGGTAAAAAATAAAAATAATCCTGAGCCAGATAACATGCTAGCAGATCTTCACTTTTGAATATGGAAAAGAACCATACAAATCGGACATCTTCCCACTTGACAATGATGTATTATAATCTTATACAACACACACCAAACAATCTTTAACTTTAAAACAGAACATAGCTTAAGTAAAGTTCCCTGCTTATGTTCACTCATGTGTACTCTAGAAAGATTCAGAGAAGGGGGTCTGAACAAAGCTATTCTTGAATTACATTTCAAGCAGTTTTCAGGGCTGTGGGCAGGCCATCTCACATCTCTGAATGTGGCAAGTTATTTTTCCCACATGCATAGACAGTAGGAGGTGGACTACAAAATATCACCTTCTAGTTGTGATGCATTAGAGGTATGAGTGTATCACATTCAATCACATGCTAAATGCCACATATCTCAGGATGTCTTTCCTGCAAGATTCTACAGTGTTAAGACTCATCCATTCTTACGAAAACAAACTGTTTGTCAGGTTATCCTCATTTACCCTCAATTAAGCGCACTTAGATGAAACAGAAAACAAGCTGAGAAGTGTTCATCATAAGTGTTTCATTCCTCACTAGTGTTTGTTGGTTCCTGATGTGAAAAGGCTGGAGAATTAATTACTTTGCCCCTATGGCTGTCATTAGGATACCATTGGGAAATGCCAGGAACCCTTGCAACGTACATGATAATGTGGCTTCCCACACTGGAGAGAGGAAATCTAGCACTGTTGCTGGCTCCTACCTCAAAACAACCTGAGACAATGCTGCAGGAAACCTTCTTCAGAAAGCTTGACAAGATCCTTGAATCACCTCAGGGAACATTCCCCTTTTGCTACAAGGGGGCTTTTGAGTCGCCTTTGTTGCTATTGCCTTGGATGAGAAAGAACTCAAAGAGATGGTGCTGTGCAGGGAATACTGAATGCAGCTTTCTTGGGAGAACAGTACAGTCTGAACTTGCAGAACATTCCTGCCAAGGAAACAGGACTGGCCAACAAAGCAGGTGGTCCAAATGCTAAAGGCAGAGCCATTCAAAGAGTGCCCCCAAGGGAAAAGGCTCTCAATTGCCACAAACCTTCTTTGCATGAAGCCTATCCATGGTAAGCTCCAATCTTTCTTTTCTCTTTGCCTTGCTCACTTCAAGAAAGGTTGATGTAATTCCCCAAGACCCCTGTAAGCAAACTTTTGGGGGCATCCAGCTCCACCATCTTCCAAGCAGAAGGGTCTTTTATTAATCACCAAAGCTTGGAGACCTGGAAAAGTCCTCAAGATTAATTTACACACCAAACACTAATCCCTGCAAATCCTGCCTTATTCTGAACAGGAGGAGACGGGGAGTGAGAAAAAAAATCTATTCTGAAAGATTGTCAGCATCACTGTTTCTTTTATGTATGAAAAAAGAAGCAAAACTGTTCTCTGGGATTCAGAATATTTCTAATTTGAGGCACACACAAAAATGGCAAAAAGAACAGTGAATAGATCTTTTCAATAACCACAGTTGACATTATGTGTTTGCACCTCCCACCCCTTTATGACTAGATCAAATCTTGGGCTATCTTCTAGATCACAGCTGGGCAATTGTAGAGCCTCTAGATCTTGTTAGACCACAACTCCTATCTGGACTAGGCAGTATAGCCAATGGTGATGGATCATGGGAGCTGCAGTCCCACAATGTGCCTGTGAGACTCCAAGTGCCACTTGACATTCAAAACCAAACTGAAGTATAGGGGAAAAAAACCCTTGTATCTGTGTCCAGGTTGGAAGAAAATAGGCAGCAGAATGGTTAGGACAGACTCAGTTATGTCTACCTGGAAGGACGTAGCATGGCTGTAAGTCAACTGGGGGGGAAATAGAAATTGCATCCAACTATCTTCTCCTTACTGAGTGTGCCTGTCCTCTGATTAGAAACAATGAGTGGGAAGTTTCACATATTAGTCCCAAAACATCAGTGGATTTTATTGTGTATACTTGGGGTCACCCCACTCCAAAATGCATATCAATAAAACTAGAAAATGTGCAGAGAAAACCTTTCATAATGATTGAGAGATAAAAGAACAGGTCCTTATAACACATCTAGAAATCTGCCCTTGTTTGTTTGGGAGGAAAAGGGACAGAATTTTATAAAATCATGTATGCTATGGAGAACAACCTCCAAAAGTCCTACTCCACCATCTCAGCATGGTGTGGAAGTGACGCAAGGTTCTCGAAGGCCACACCAATGGACCTTAAGCACTGACAAGCTTACCAGATCGCTAGGGCTTCAAGTAGTTCTGGATGTGGATTGGGACGCTATCATCTGAGAACCAGTTTAGCTAAGCATGGAGACACTTACTACCAGAAAGTTGACTGCCTGGTAACAAACTGGTTACAACAACTAGGTGTGGAACCATTTGGGTTTGTAAAGGTAATAACTAAATCAGTGATAAAAATCTGTCCACATATTGGCGAGTTACTTGAAGAAGAGTCTGTCAGACAGGACGCAGAGGAGACCCCACAGGAGGACATGAGTAGGGCTGAAGCGTAGCAGAATACAGTAGCTGAGCCCACACCCTACAAAAAGAAGAAGAGGAGAGTAGTTGTAGTAGGAGACTCCCTGCTAGGTGGAATTAAGACCGAAATTTGCCAGGAGGATCCATGGACTCACCAGGTATGCTGTCTCCCTGGAGGATGGATAAGAGATGTGATGGAAGGATTGCCATCACTCATAAAACCTACAGATACATGTCCCTTTTTTCTTGTCCACGTGGGAACAAACGACACAGCCAAGAGTAGCTACCGAGAAATCACATCTGACTTTGAAGCTCTGCGAAGGAAACTCAAGGACTTTGGGGCCCAGATAGTTTTTTCTTCCATCCTACCAGTGCTTGGAAGAGGAATCGAAAGAGAAAGGAAGATCTTCTGGGTGAATGACTGGCTACGAAGGTGGTATTGACGAGAGGGATTTGGTTTTTGGGACCATGGGCTAAGCTTCCTGGAAAAAGGACTGCTAGCAAGAGATGGCTTGCATCTAACAAGGACTGGGAAGAATGTGTTTGCCCACAGCATGAAGAACTTCATCAGGAGGGAGGGGGAGGGAGACGCAAGCACAGAGTTAAGGGTAGATGAAGCCTTACACACAATAAGAGGAATGGACCAAACTGATCAAAAGGGCAACAATAATAACATTAACAATAATAATCAGAATAATAAAGATAACAATCATCATCATCATCATAATAATCATAATATTCATAAAAATGTACAAAGACGAACAGACCACAAATCACACACACTCCGGTGTCTGTATACGAATGCCAGGAGTATGGGAAACAAACAAGAACTGGAAATTTTAATTCAGGAGGGGAAGTATGACTTGATAGGAATAACTGAAATTTGGTGGGACGACTCCCATGACTGGAATACAGCAATTGAGGGATATAAACTGATCAAAAAGAACAGAGAGAATAAAAAGGGAGGTGGAGTTGCAGTATATGTCAAAAATACACATTCCTGCACGGAAATACAGGAGGAGGACAGTGGCTGTCCCATCGAGTGCATCTGGATCAATCTAGTTGGGGCAAAAAAACAAAAGGAACTTGGTAGTTGGAGTCTACTACCGACTGCCCAATCAAAGAGAGGAAGCAGACGAAACTTTTGAAAAACAAACTGCAGGGTTTTCAAAGAGACACAATGTAGTAGTGATGGGAGATTTCAATTATCCAGATATGTTGGGAGGCAAATTCTGCCAAGTATGGCCCTTCGAAGAAATTCCTGGCTTCTGTGGCTGATAATTTTCTCCTACAAAAAGTGGAGAAAGAAACTAGAGGATTTGCTATCCTTGACTTGATTCTGACCAACAAAGATGACTTGGTGGGGGAAGTGGCAGTAAGGGGAACTCTAGGTGAGAGTGACCATGTCTTTCTAGAATTCTTGATTTCAAAGGAAACGAAAGCAGAGTGTAGCCACACACGTCTGCTGGATTTTAAAAAAGCCAATTTTAATAATCTCAGAACAGGGATAAGTAAGGTCCCATGGCAGGCGATTCTAACAAGAAAAGGAGTCCAAGAAGAGTGGGAGCTTCTAAAAAAAGAAATTCTAAAGGCACAACTACAAACAATTCCAAGAAGAAGAAAAAAAAGGGGGGGGGAGGTGGCAAAAAAGGCCAGTGTGCCTTCACAAAAAAGCTCAGGGAGGACCTAAAAACCAAAAAAAACATGTACAGGAAATGGAAAGAAGGCCAGGCCACCAAGGATGAGTACAGACAAGTAGCAAGGAAATGCAAGGATGGCATTAGGAAGGCAAAAGCTGAGAATGAGCTGAGGTTAGCTAGAGACACTAAAAGAAATAAAAAAGCATTCTTCAGGTATCTGAGTAGCAAAAGACAAACAAAAGACATAGTGACACAGCTCCACAATGGAGATGGAAAAATGATAACAGATGACAAAGAAAAAGCAGAGGTGCTCAATTCCTATTTTAGTTCAGTCTTTTCCTATAAGACAGACTATGAACTTCAAAACAAATTGGAAGTGCAAGGGGGGGGGGGGGACAGGATTGCAGCTGGAGATAGATAAACGAATAGTCAAGGAATACCTTACCACCTTGAACGAGTTCAAATCTCCAGGGCCGGATGAACTGCATCCGAGAGTACTGAAGGAACTGGCTGAAGAACTCTCAGAATTGCTATCCATTATTTTCTTGAAATCATGGGAAACGGGTGAGGTGCCAGAGGATTGGAGGAGGGCCAATGTTGTCCCTATCTTCAAAAAGGGCAAAAAAGAGGAACCTGGGAACTACAGGCCAATCAGCCTGAAATCAATCCCAGACAAAATTCTGGAACAGATCGTAAAGCAGTCATTCTGCAAGCACCTAGAAAACAATGCAGTAATAACTAGAAACCAACATGAATTTGTCAAGAACAAATCCTGGCAAACTAATTTGATCTCATTTTTTTTGATCCGGTCACCTCCCTGATAGACAGAGGGAATGCTGTTGACATAGTATATCTTGACTTCATCAAAGCTTTTGACAAAGAGCCCCATGATATCCTGATTAGCAAGCTAACTACGTGTAGGCTGGATAGATCAAGTGTCAGGTGGATAAACAATTGGCTACAGAATCGTACTCAGAGGGTGATGATTAATGGGTCCTTCTCTAACTGGGAGGAGGTAACTAGTGGGGTACCCCAAGGCTCAGTCCTGGGCCTGGTGCTCTTCAATATTTTTATTAATGAATTGGATGAGGGAGTGCAGGGAATGCTTGTCAAATTTGCAGATGATACCAAATTGGGCAGAATAGCTAATACCCTAGAAGACAGAAACAAAACCCAAAATGACCTTGACAGGATGGAGCACTGGGCCGAGAGCAAGAGAATGAAATTCATCAGGGATAAGTGCAAAATACTGCACCTCAGAAAAAGAAACCAATTGCACAGTTACAAGATGGGGGATACCTGGCTGAGCAAAACTACGAGCGAGAAGGATCTTGGAATTGTTGTAGATCACAAGCTAAATATGAGCCAACAGTGTGATGTGGCTACAAAAAAGGCAAATGCTATTTTAGGCTGCATTAATAGAAGTATAGTTTCCAAATCCCGCGGGTTGCTACTCCCCCGCTATTCAGCACTGGTTAGGCCTCACCTTGGGTATTGTGTCCAGTTCTAACAAATTGGAACAAGTTCAGAGGAGGGCGACAAGGATGATCAGGGGGCTGGAAACCAAGCCTTATGAGGAAAGGCTGAAAGAATTGGGCATGTTTAGCCTTGAGAAAAGAAGACTGAGGGGTGATATGATAGCACTTTTCAAATATTTGAAAGGCTGTCATACAGATCTGTTCTCGATCATTCCAGAGTACAGGACACACAACAATGGGCTCAAATTAAAAGAAGCCAGATATCGGTTGAATATCAAGAAAAACTTCCCAACTGTTAGAGCAGTACGACAGCGGAACCTGTTACCTTGGGAGTTGGTGAATGCTCCAACACTGGAGGCATTCAAGGAAATCTTAGATAATCACCTGGCAGATATGCCTTGATTGTATTCCTGCATTGAGCAGGGGGTTGGACTTGATGGCCTTGTAGGCGCCTTCCAACCCAACTTCACTTTTCTATGATTCTATGATGGGTGTCTATATGGGACTTTACGTGTTCAGAGCAATATTCGGTCAATATATATAACCTAGTTTCATGTCCGGTTTATAGAGATGGAGTGGATTTCAGCTAATTTACTCTCAGTGAAATTAGTGGGACCCAACTGGTTTAAATCCAAGCTTATGAGTTGGGGAGTGAACCATTCAGATACTTGTCTTGTATTATGTTGCCATGTTTTTATGAACTGTGATTAAAACTGCAATCCTAATCATACTAATCTGGGAGTAAGACTCACTGAAATCAATGGCACTGGACATCTATGGTGCTTCTTTGTCGGTGTCCTCACCAGGAAGCTGCAAAGGGGAAAGAACCAAAGAGCAAACTTTCCCCAGTACTTAATGCATAATGCAGAGGCATCCTTAATATCAGGGAGTCATTAAAGGGTAAGAGATTTTGAGTTATTTAATTTAATTTAATTTAATTTAATTTAATTTAATTTACATTGCCAGGAGAGGCACCTGTCAGATTTCCTGATATATGTTAAAATGACTCGGTTGGCTTAGGATACCAAGCACCTTGTTTTGGGTAGGTGAGGAATGTCATTAGCTGCTCTGGTTGAGGCAGCAAAATGTCTTGGCTTGACCAATTTTGCAGAGATCCCTGGATGGATTTCAGCACGTTTGCACTCTTGCTCATCATGTCTTCAAAACAAGATATCCACAGTCTCCTTGACGCACAGTGAAAAGAATAGAAGATACACTTGGTTTAAAACTGTGTTGCATTAATTGAGCTCACACTCTTAGGTGTATAGAAAAACCTCTGTAGCAGCACCTTTATTGTGGAACTCCTTCCCAAGGGAAGTCAAGATAATGCTACCTGTATTTAGCTTCTGGTAGGCAGACCTTTGTTTGTGGCCTTTGACCTTTAAGACTGGTTTTAAACTTGGTTCTAAACATTAATCCAAATCCTCTTGCCCACTTACGTTGCATAATACTAACTATGTAACTTTTGGCAGCAAACTACCTTAAGAAATCATCACATGCTTTATCGTATGCATACTCAGTTGTGTGAGTCAGCTTGCAACTGATATCTATGATGAGTTTTTAACAATGCAATTTGCCTCCAAAGATTTTGTCACTTGTGTAGCTATGCAAGAGGATTTCGGCCATTGTTTTTAATCTGTTTTTAAATAGTGTTTTAAATTTACTTTATTGTATATCAGTTTCAGATTCTTAGTGGGCAGGAAAGCAATACATGATTTAATAAATATAAATAATAAAAATGGCTACATTTCCATTTTAATGAAGAACAAAATATGCTTGTAAGCCTTCCATTTACTCTGCACTTTCATCCTTGTCCCAGCTACTACTAACTAGTGCAGTCTGTTGTGTCAGCAAAAAGCAGGATTTTATCCATACAAATTGTACTCGGAGTTGGGCATATATATTGAAATGAAGTAGCATAATCCTCTAAAGACTTTCAGACTTTAACAGTTTACACATACTTTGTTGCTGTGATTACTCATTAATGGATAACAATAAATATGTCCAGGTAGTATGAGATGACTTTTTACACCAGCTATTCATGGCCTGCATTTTTTTTATAGAAGAGCTCCTGAGCACCACCTACTGGACATACTGAGGTATTATGTATACTACAATTTACAGTGTTGGTCTGTTTGAACAAAAACAAAAAACATTTGACACTTTTAAGACTAATACATTTATTTCGCTGTGATTTTCCATATAGTCCATTTCTTTAAACAAACCACTCTTCTATCCTACAACAGTTTTTTAAAAGGAGTGAAGAGGGGCCAACCATTCTACAGTGAACCATATTCTGGACACCCAACTAAGCTACAACCTGTATTTTCTCTAGTTCTGTATTTTCTCTAGGTTGCGTAAAAAACAGGAAAAGTCTGCTGTGTGTTTAGTAGCTGGATAGCAGTGAGACCTTCAGCAAAAGGAAGTTTGCATGACAAGCTACACGTTCTGAAATTATCCCTGCCAGACAATTTAGAAGATGCACAGGAACCCTGTCTTCTTTTTCACGTAACTACTCTCTACCTCCTCTCCTACTGGTAGGGTTTCTGGGTCTTGGGGTATCAGTTGAGGTCTCTAAGAACTGTTATCTTCTTTTAGTCCCACAAGTGGCTAGACAAGTCTCAGAGACTGGAGAACAAAGTTTGATTTTTCCATGTGCATTAAAAGCTTGGCACCTATCTCTGTTCACTTTGTATGTAAAAATATTGGGGGGGGGGGGGGAGGGAGAGATAACCCATCTCCACCCTTTCTCCTCTGGTACTAGGCCTCACTTTGTAATTGCAAAATGGCAGAATACCAAAAAGCCAGGAGCAAGGGAAGGGGAGTGAAAATAAGGTTAGGGAGTGCATGCAGTTGTGCCCATTGTGCACAACTTTCTTGTTGGCACAAGAAGGTACTGTGCTATTTTACAAGTACAAAGTGAGGCCTAGCACCAGTGACAGCACAAACACCGCATCTGGGGGGGGGGGGAAGGAACAATTGTGGGCAAGCAGTGAGCCTTCCAAAAGTCCTAGCAGCAGCATAAGACCTGGTGGGTGGGATCCCCATTTGTCATGTGTGCTATAGGTACAGCAGCAGGGGATGCTAACCCTAACAGGAGTGATGACATGTGTCCAACTGCTAGGCACATTTTGTTGTCTGGATGCCAAGAAAGAGTTATTTCTCCCTGGTTCTGGGATGCCATATTTCTTGATTAGCCAGGTTTTGCCCAGATTCTGGGCCCTTTAAGTTGGATCCCACTTGTGCTCATTTCCACAATCAGCTGTTCCCAAAGCAATTCTGCATTTGCCCGCTCCAATGCCCCATCTCTGTAATGACATAAAGACCTATCCCTGTAACATTACACAGCTTATTGCAAGCAAAAAAATTGTATTTGTTTTAGATGGGACACATTCTGGAACTAGCTATACTTTCTTTCATTCAGGGTTCCATCCGCTGTATATAATGCACAGTCTGGAAATACTACTTTCTTGCACTATACCTCCCAGATAGCTGGGGGGGGATTCTGGGACTTGTAGTCCAAAGCACTACTTTTCCTAGCTGTGATACCAAGCACCATTTTTAACCACTCTGGAAGAAACGTATGCCATGGGAGATACTTACTCATGCAGTCCCCTCCATACCATCCTGCTCTGCATTCAGCGCAGTAGATACCCTTGACATAGAAGTTGTCTAGCGTTCCCCCCCAGGATCCATTGCGGCAGGATTTACAGTTCTCAAAAATCATACATCCTAAAAGAAGAACAAAACCATTTGGTAGTCACAGAGAACTACGCCTGATCCTCCACCACCTCCCCAACCTGAACAGGAAATTATGCTTACTGATTCCAATTAGAGACATGCAGACCTGTGGTTTTCTGGACTACAGCTTCCAGAATTCTAGAAAGTGTTCTAATATCCTACCTTTGCCTCTGGAAGTATATGTGTACATACTGATTTATAAGCCCCGATTAAATGCCATACTAATATCAAAGTACAGCAAACATGAGTCAGTAGATATCCCTGTGATGAACTGCTACAGCTTTGCCTGACACAGCTGCTGGCCTTTACTCCTACTGATCCCATTACTGAAAACTCTGCTGTTTCTGCTCCTGAACATATTTATATTGTCTTAAACTGAGTTAGATGACTGAGCCATCTAGTGAAAGCGTGTCTGCTTTCCCTGTTGGAGCTACCTGAGGCCTTTTTCCCAGTCATACAACTTGAGCTTCTTTTCCTCAGAGATGCCAGAAACTGAACCTGGCATTTTCTGTGTGCAAGGCATGAGTTCTACCACTAAGGTTTCTGTGCCCAAACATGTGGGAAATAAATACGAAGAAATTATATTGCATATTCTATAATTTAACACTTTCCCTATAGATTCTAAAAGTATACATCTCAGAGACAGGCAAGACTGGGATATTATAATAATATTCTGGAACCTTCAGAAAGACATGTAAGGACGTAATTTCAAAACTTTAAATCCAGACATGTCTTGAGTAGATGCTTCATCTGCATCTCAGTCTGAAGAATCTGAACAGTCTGAATCTCTCTCTCTTTCTCTTTTTAAAAAAAATGTATTATGAACAAACATGCAGTGCTACAGATGTAGAACGTTGACAAAGCATAGATCAGAACTGCTGGGCTTAAGAAGTCCCAAAGGAGCAACAGAAACACAATTGACTCACATATATGAATAAACAGAACAGGAGATAACACACCACAGTTGTCAGTTCACCATGTCACAATTGTGCCAGGCAACAGGAACAAGTAATAAAAGACTGAGGCTCTGTGGTTGGAAAAAGCACAGTATGTCTAAATCTCCTTCTAGCTCCTTGACTTCATGACAGGGAGACTCTTGACTAAAACAAGCTGTGGAACTAGATTAATAACAGAGCATTCCCCTTAAAGAATACTACCTTTAGAAATCTAAACATCCTCTTTAAGTAATATATGCTAAAAGACAGGCCAAAGATAAACTATCATCTCTAATGGAAATGTATTTCTCATGACTTCTTCCTTATTCCTTTACCTTAATTTTTTTTTCATCTTCCTTTGCTGAGGAATTCAACAACCTGGTTCCTCTCAAGTTTTGTTTTGCTTTGCTTTAAACAGGCTTTGGAGGCTAAAATCTTCATCCTTGGTCTCAAAGCCAAGGATGACTTTAGCCTCTGGAGGACTTCCAGGCATGCATGGTGAAATCTTGGAAATTTCAGCTCCTGGTGTGAGTTTCTATTACTAGCAAAGAGGACATGCCATGGGCAATATGCTAAATGCATTAACTCCCATCACCATAGTGAGTCGTTTGTATTGGCATCCATCCACCCATCTCTAAGGAGAGAAAAACCAGTGTGCATTCGCCACCTGGCTGCAAACAGGATCACTACATGTTTATACAATGAGGAAAACTGAATAGGTTGAAGACATCTGGGTAGTAAATCAATATACCTGGGTGAATTAGGCAGGAGTCGCATTCATTGTCCTCATTCCTGCAGCAGGGGATGGTGTAACCTACTACTTCTTTCCGCCCAGGACATACACACTTGATCTGATCATATTCACAACACTCCCGGCACATGATATTCCATTCAGCTCCTGGACAGTTTTCATTGATCACCGTATACTCTGGAGAAAAGTAAAAGAAGAAGAGAGTGGGTAGGAGGACCCAATTAATTATTGACATAACACAACCCATTCCATTCTGGGCCAATCAACGTGTTATGCAGGAGATCTGGGATCAGATGACCTGGCACATTCTTTTTTTAAAAAATGGAATGCAGATTTGGGGAAGCTACTAATGTGGGAAAAGCAGTGGGATGAGGCCTCTTAACCATTCCTCTTATGTCATTTTTACAGTCCAAATTCTCCACCCATGCCTAAACAGCTGTCAGTGAAGTCTTGTTGGTATGTTTAGGGTATAGTGATAATGAGGCATAATAATGATGACAACAATGATGATGATTTAATCTACAGGCAAACTGTGGAGATAGGTTTGACTAGGAGAACAGCATGAGGTGCACCAGTTGAACAGAAATTTCCAAGAACTGCAGTGCATCACAGAAGATAACAGGAGGTGCTATCTTGGTTTGCCAAACACCTGTCTGAACAAAGAGCTGCAGTTTTATCTAGTGCAGCACATAATTTTGCCTTCATCAAAGGTTGCCACTTGCCACCTTTCACGATCTAAAAGCAAGCCACTGGGAACTTCTCCACCAAAAATCCCTGAAGGGGCACTCTAAAAGTTGTACTCTTTACACTGAACCACTGTGATTTGAGTCCAGAATAATTTATACAGGTTCATGGATACTTGGGCCACCAGTAGTAATTAGTCAGTATGGGTGTGTATCAGTGCAGTACAGTTGGGGCCCCCTATCCTCTGCACCAGCATCTGAGGATTCACTTATCCACTGCCTGAAAATATGAAATTAAAAAATCCAGAATATCCATGGTGTCTTTACCAGAACTGGCCTGTAGAGGGAGCCAGAGACCATGCTATGTATAGTGTTCACGATTACCATAGATTTTCAGCGGGGGGGGGGGGCTTGAAACCAATCCCCTGCAGACGTCCGGCTTGACGCTGCGACGAGACAGCAGCAGGAGGATGGAGCTCCGTCCCCTGGGCTGAATTCCAACCAGGGGGTTAAAACCACCCCAAAGAGGTGGTGAAATGGGGGAGAAGCCTGTTGATCACGGGGGGGGGGGGGACGGCGGTTACCCACGTTTGATCCGGGAAACTCCCCAATCAACCAGCGGGCGGAAACAAGCAGCTGAACTAGCTTGATTGCAAGTCGTCAGCAGCCGGCAATGGAGAAAGGATAAATCAGCTAATTAACATCGTGTTACCACTGGGTGAGAAATATTTTTTAACTGTACTGCTTTATGACTATCCCTGGACGAGACAATCCCTACAACAGAAATAGTGTCTTCTATCCCCCACCACTGATTGAGCAGTGGTGAATCTAGAGAGAGGGAAGAGACGCAAAGAAAATAAATTGGACATTAATTAGACATTTAATTATACTTCAAGGAAGTAAGTTTTGTATTACTTTGTTGTTAGAAACTTAAGAATCTTTCTCTTAAAACTATCATTAGCAGCAACTCTGGGAAACTAAACTTGTTTATGTTACCTGTAACAGCTATCTAAAGCGCTGGCAAAAAGCCTAGAACAATGACCTTGAACACTTTATAGCTGTTTGGAATTCCCTTTCTTTTTGAGGACTGAACTGAAGTACAGATAAATTAACCCTAGAAAGCCTAATCCAACCAAAGTGGAACTTTTAAACTCTATCCTGGGTTCTGAACTTGACTGGAGCACAAGCTGAGACAGAATCAATACTGGAATGGATTGCCTCTGGGCTGGATTACAAAAGACATCAGGCCATGAACATAAACATTGAGTGAACTATTTGGTGAGCAAGTGTACTTGAGCCTTTTAGGCAGGGAAAACCTTCTACATCTGAGACTGGATTCAAGTTTAATCCTAAATATGATCAATCTATTAAAGTAGACCTATGGAAGCAAGTATTGATGGAATTGGACTGATTACTTTAAGCATCTGGACAACTTTCACTTGGAATACAATTATTTGACATCTGAGACATAATGCCACAACAAGGAAAAATTTTGGGATGAAACAAAATCTACCTTTCAAGCAATTTTAGAAATAGTGAGATCCCACAACGAAGAGGCGAAATTATTCAAGGAGCAGTTAAAGAAGGGCTATAGTCAACAGGAGACAGGGAATAATGAACAAGGAAATGAGATGGTGGTGGATGATGTATGCCAATCAAAGGAGGGGCTGGAGGAAATTAGAGGAGAAAACCTAGGAGATCTAATTCTAACCCTGGAGCCGAGGAGAGTTTTAGGTGTGCTAAGGGAAGATAAGGGGAGAGAACCAGCAGATCTAATTAAAAAGAGCCTGGAAGATCTATTGGAGATAGATCAAGTGTATAAAATGATCTCAGATGGCACAAGGGACAGCAGAATTTTTAGAGAGATAGAAACAAGAATTGGGAAAAGACAAATAAGAGAAGGAGTTAATTAAGATGAAAAGGGAAAAAATATTAAGGTGGCCTTCAACATTGAAAGCATGTATATACCTAACTTCTGGAATTGTAAGGGGGCATATCCTATATATTAGAAAAGGGAATTAACTTGAAATAAGGGATAAAATCAGGGTAAAGGCATAACAAGGTGGTTCTTAAGGTAAATTAAAACTAGATATAAGGATGAGGTAAAACAAATAGTACTTAATGAACATACATTAGATATGATATTGATATAGACATGATAGAAAATGTGGAAATAGAAATGGCTAAACAATTATATAAAGAAAATCTGTATAAAATGCTTTAGATAACATCTATTATGTGTTAGGAACCTATTTAGTTATTATTGGTATAAAATACAAAGTTCATCGGTTAAATCACCTCAAAATTATAGATATTTGAAACCGGAATTACTTTTATTAGGTATGTTATTAGAGGATTTTGAGAACATTGTATACTATGAGAGCAATATCATGATAGTAGCCAATATTGTATACTAAAATACACACACAAATGGTTTAAATGTTTAAAAAATGTATAGATTTTGAAGGGACAACTAAGAAGACACCAAGACGCAAAAAACCCAAATAATTATAAGCAACCCATGTAACACAATGTTTAACAAGCACGAATTGAATGTTGCTGTTGTTGTTGTTTAGTCATTAAGTCGTGTCCGACTCTTCGTGACCCCATGGACCAGAGCACGCCAGGCCCTCCTGTCTTCCACTGCCTCCCTGAGTTGGGTCAAATTCATGTTGGTAGCTTCGATGACACTGTCCAACCATCTCGTCCTCTGTCGTCCCCTTCTCCTCTTGCCTTCACACCTTTTCCAGGGAGTGAATTGAATGTAGATAGATTGAAAAACTAATAAAAAAAAATTTTTTTTAAAAAGAAAGAAACCAATCCCCTGCAGATGCCACTGTCCTATTGTACAGTACAGAAGGAATAATGCCTCTACAGATCGGTTGTTAGGGGATTCAAGACAAAGAGTATAGTTACACTCAAGTCCTTCTGGTGGGCTTTGATGAGCAAATTTGTGAACATAATTTTGGACTAGCCAGGCCATTTGTCTGATGTGTCCCTGCACAGCTCCTTTTCTATTCTGTTCTAAAGCCAGATTGGTTCCAATTACACCTCCTTCGGGGAGAAGGTTTGGATCCTTTCTAGCTTTGACTCAAGGAATTCCCATTCATTTCAATGGAGTTTGTGCAAGAGATGCCCACTGAAGTGGCAAAGTCACAAATCACTTTTGAAAGACCTATGTATTTTTATCCTGCTTTTTATTTCATCTGAAAACTCTCACCATATGAAGAGAGCTTTTTACCAACAAGTCAAATAATTGAAAGCTAGAATTTGCTCCGATACAGTTGAAGTTGTCTTTTACATTGCTCTTTCGCAACATGGAACTTTTTTCTTTGGCTAGAAAATGAAACCAGTGGAACAAAATCAAACAACTTCCTGCTTGTTATTTCAATGGGCAAGACCAGCCTAATAAGAAATTCACCTTGACAGCATGATTAGAAAATTATCAAAAGGCTGACTGATGTGAGATCAGACAAAAGAGAAAGAAGCCAATGCTGCATCTAGAAAAAAAAAAGGAGTCTACAGTCAAATAATTATAATTGGAACCACTGGCTTTTTGATAGAGAATCTGGTGCCAGATCCAAATGTTTTTATTCCATGCTCAACATATAATGACCATACTTTGCACAAACTACGTCCCCTAACTCCCATCAACTCTAGGCCCCTTTCAAGACATTTCGTATTCATGGTTCATTGTGAATCAGACAGAGAATATTCTTACAGTTTGATAGTGGAGTCTTCAGTGATGAAGAAATATGAGTGATGATCTTCTGGATCTACTTGAAGCCCTGCTCAATCTGAAACCATGGCAGCAGGTGCCAATCAGGTGTGTAATAAGCTCCCAAGTCTAGTATCCCCCCACAATTGGGAAAAACATATCGCTGGCTAACTGCATTGGCATGGGTGTCACAGTAGTACAACCTCATTCTAGAAGGTATGGTGCATGTAGTTAACACCCCGAATCCCCCACTGGCCATGATGCCTGGGAGATTCTAAAGCCCAAAAAGTAATTTTCCAAGCTCTCTTCAGACACGTCTCTCACTTCACAAAAACATTTTGTTCTGAAGAACTGTTCATTAGTTGCTGTATTTTTTTAAAATAACTGCAGGATACATGATTTGCCAAGCTTAACATTTCAGGTCCACATCTCAATGCCATTTGTGCAATTTAGAAAAGTCATATGCATCTTTACTTTTTAACATATGACTTCACAAGGCAATATCTGCTCTGATAGCTTTATTTCATGTGACATATATTTATTACAACACGATTACAAACTAATAAGAAATCAACTAAAAACTGAATTATGATTTTGCTGCCACAAAATAATTACTCTTCTCCTCCATCACACTTGTTTGTTTGTTAATTATTTATGTCTTTAATTACCAAAACTGCTGCCACTAGTAATGTCATCACGGTGGCAGTCATTTTCAGTAAAGACTTCTTTCTCCCCTCCTGTGGCTCCCATGGCTTCCAAATAATAGCCCCTCGCTGATGATATCATCCATATTCAGTGGGTATAGTTTTGCAAACAGGATTTCAACCACTGTGTTCAGTGGGACTTACTCCCAAGTAAGTGGGCTTGAGATAGCAATCTAAGATTTTCAATTCAGCAACCAAAACCAGTGTCATTTCTTAAGTCCCAGTTTTAAAAGGCTAAAACTGTGGCTATTTTAAGAAAGCAATTCGATGGATTCTACATTTTCTTTCATCGGTGTGCTGTTCTGCATTCAGCAAATTGAATTTTAATAAGCAGACAATGTTGTCAAAGCATTCCTCAATCAACGGGCTGGCCTGAGGAGTCAGGACAGTAATGTAAAATGAGAAAGAAGGAAATGAGAAGAGAATATAATATGGTAGCCCTTTTTATTTTTCACAACATCAGATTAATTTCTTTCTTTATGTTCAGTGTAACAAACTGTTTAATCTGGGGGGCTGAGGTTACTACTTGATGAAACAACTAAATCTTGACAAAATTAGGCACATTGAATTCACAGTGAAATGTACATGATTTTCCTATATGCACTTTTCTAGGAGTAGGCCCCATTGAATAAAGTGTCCTTTACTTCTGAGCAGATATGGAGAGAACTACAGTTTTAAAGCTCTACTTACTGTAGAGGCAGAAAAGGTTTCGTACATTTGCTTGGTACCTTCACATCATAGGCAAAAGCATTTGAAAATGCATATTTTTAGGAAATGGTGTCTGGATACTACATAATGACCAATTTTTAATAATTAATTTCTTCAAATGCATGCTTGTCTTCCTAGAAAGGAATACCACATATGCAAAACAAACCCCCAAAATGCCTCTGTGACAGTGACTCTGTGTGCACAGGAATTCTGGGAATAGTAGTCCAAAAATGTAACTTTTCCAAGTTCTGAAAACCACAATAATGCTTGTATGCCAACATAGAGTTCTTGTATTCCCACAAAGCTTAGTTGTGCTGTTAGTGCAGTCTGAGTGCAATCAATGAGTATGTAGTCCACAGGAGTCTGCAGGAAGCAGGCTGTGTGTCTGTTGAGGCTGTTGCTGTAGAGTCATTTTTGTACAGTATGCTATTTTTGATCTGTTCAAAACTTTGAGTAAATGAAACCTTTTTAATGTATTCTCGAAGGCTGTCACAGCCAGGATCTGATGATTGCTGTAGGTTTTTCGGGCTGTTTGGCCGTGTTCTGGAGGTTTTTCTTCCTAACGTTTCGCCAGTCTCTGTGGCCGGCATCTTCAGATTGATTAGACAATAAGGGGTAGTCTGCTTTGGGGATACTTGAAGCTAATTTTGCTCTGTAAGTCCCTGCACTTCTGCTGTGCACCTAGAGGTGTTCTTTTAAAAATCTGAAATTCAAAACTTTGCAACATAAATGACCTCACCAGATTCTATTTATTCCCCCCCCCCCTTGACTAAGTTTCACATTCAGGCATGGCAAGGAGTGTGGGATCCATTGCTGATTAGACTGGGTGTATTCTCGAATTTTCTTGCTTTTTCTTTCAGGTAGCTACCAATGAGTCTTCATTACATTGACAAGTGAGTATATGTGTGATTGTGGGGTGGATAACTGACTGTCTAGTGCAGAATTTGATTGGATCGGTCAAAATAGTGCCAGGATCTACCTTTCTCCTCTGCCCTTCTACTGTACTTTGTTTTATTTAATTTTGTAATGCCTGCTGTTCCTTATTTTCAGAAACATTTCTTTCTTGTTGTGGCTTCCTGTGCATATTCCAGAGTGGGTGGGTACAAAGAATGCAACATTTTGATAAGTGGAGGCACCTGGCTAGTAATCAGGGACACTGAGGAGACATCTTCCATACTCCCAACACAGACTTTTTCTGAGCATGACTTCGATGAGGGAGGAATGAAGCAAGCAAGCAAGCAACTAGGAGTTTTGCCCACAAAGTGAAAGTCCGCCATATTATCAAAGTTTATGGTGCTACATAGTACCACTAACATCACCCAAGCCAGTTCACACTTCTGTTTTCCACATTTTCCACTTCAAACCACTTCAATTTGGTACAGACCACCTCCAGATCAACTCACAAGAGGGCAATCATGATTGATACGGGAAACAGTTATACAGAAATCAGACAGGATGGTATTCATACAACCCAAATTCAAATGAAATGTATCTTGAGATCTCAAGCGATAGGAGCAAGACAGAAATATTCTGTATTAATAAATACATTTAATGTGTCAAAACAAAATGGTAAAATTGCCTAATGGCGATTAACACATCCCAAATATTTAATGGAAATCCAGTCTTGGGTGTTAGCTTAGTTTGAAGATTAATTGTTAATATCCAGCAGCACAAATCTATTTATATATTAATGTGTCAAAATCAATGTGATGCAATAAGACAGTTGCACCTTGCAGGAACAGGTCAAGAGAACACAGATCTAGTAAAGACAGAAATGTATCGTGATATGATTGAAATATTTATTTCCTGTCCCATGGCCATATCAACCCAAGACTGGGTCCCTAGGCTTTCAGGTATTTCGAGGGCCCTCTGCAGAGTGCAAAGAGCCTTTAACAACTGGAGCCCTAGGGCATCTCAGAAAAAAATTGATGGGACCTTAGTCCCTGCGGGGGCCCTAGGCTTCAGCCTAAGCCTTATGAATAATGCAGCCTTGTCCTGTCCATATCTCTTGCAACATTTCTTGCATCTCCCTTGTTACCCTTCTCACCCTTGCTGTGGGTGATGGGAGTTGCAATGCAATACCTCTGCAAGGTTGGACACAAGTGATTTTTTTTCTTTAAATTTTCTAAGGGATGAGCTATCATGCAACTATGTGGCATCTGATGGACTAACAAGTTTTATTTGGCATAAGCTTTTGTGGACTGTAGCCCAAGTTTTCAGATGTGTGAGTGTAGTTGTAGCATTCATTTATAAAAACACAGGGAAGAAGGAAAGGCAAAACATCCAGCAGTGTTACATTCTAACCAGTGGTCATTTATGGGAATTAGCAGTCCATGGAGATTCACTTTAATTCATCTATCTGCGCTTGGGCACACCTGTCATTCACCTACTTTCTTTCCTTTACTCTCAATGACCACTATTAAGACATGTACCCCCCCCCCCCATGACTCTGAGTAACATCATTCCTGTCTTGGACCTTTTGCACTTCCCTCCACCCTAAGTTTGTACAACTGCCTATCTGCTGAGGTACACTCGGTGCATCAAATGAACCAGATTACAGTGCAGAAAATCTTATGACAAACACAAATATGTTAATTTTTAAGATGCCACAAGACTCTCTTTTGTTTTCATGTTGGATGAAATCCACTTTTTTTGACCAAAAGCAAGAGTCTGTTTCTCCCATCACAGAAACTGTCTGTATATACTGTATACATGAGTCACTCAACACACTTATGCCAAACCTCCAATGCAACTCTATCCAAAATTGCAGGGCTGTGGAACAAGTGATGACAGAAGCCCCTCAAGAAAAATGCTTTTTGTAGCTGTTCTTAGAAAGGAGGAACCAGAAGGTTGGTACATGACTTGTTCCAGAGCAAAGCCAACAGAAAGATCCCAAGGAATAGGAGTCTTATCTGCATATTTTTCAAATATTCAGGATAGGTCTAACCCAGTGATAGTGACTGTGCCAATTTCCAGAAGTTTGTCAACTCCAGTCACTCCTCATTGTTGGCTATATTGCTTAGGCTTGATGGTATCTGAACCCCAATAACACATGGAGAGTCATCTGGTTTCTATTCCTAGTCAAACTCCTTACAAACTCATTTAAGAAATAGAGTTGCTTGAATATTTTTTTTTAAATAGACATTACAAGGAAGCCTGGCACCTATCACAGCTTCAAAGAAGAAAAATTTGTCAAGATTACAGCAAAAAAGGAAAGTACTCACATCTTCCCTGCAACTGCTATTTACATATTTTTTTAAAATACACATCGACATTTTTTCCAGGCAACTAACATTATGTCTAATTTTCCTCTAAGTCTTTCTCTCTCTCTTTTTTTTCCTGGTTAAGAGCAGTGGAAGACTCCAAAAGATACAGATAATCTCATTCTATACTTCAATTTTTTAAAACTAGCTCAAACTTTCCCTAGCTCCCACATTATGGTCATATATATGGAACTTCAAAAATTTTCTTGGCAGAAAGAATGGATGACGTAGGCAGCTAAAGTTTTGACACACAACATAACTTTTTGACCTTTCAGCAAATCTGTTTGCTTCTCTGAGGGTCTGCCACAAAATCTGAGAATTTTTCATGAGTCTGGGGGAGTGGACAATGCATGGAATTTGAATGGACTTTTCCAATCCTGTGATCATCAGAATGCTTCCCCCCCACATACACACACACACACAATGCTTAAAACAACTCCATGATGGGATGAGGGTGGAGGTGGGGTTGGGAGAATCAGAATCTCTAGAAAGAATCATTGTCACAGCATTGGCTACTGGAAGATCTTACTGTTGTGTTCTGCTTTACAAGCATGACTCACTGGGGGTGGGAAGGGTATTACATAAGCATTATCTATACACAGATAGTGTTCAACACATGGTATAAAACAATTTGTTTGGAATGCAACCTTATGAATCATTTTTCCAAACCTCCCAAAAATTCCCAAGCAAGTTGAGTACATAAGGGTGTGATCTTCATGCAGGGAAATTGTTTCCTTCTGATATATTTTTCTGTATATTAAATAATCAGAACTGCATTAGTGCAGGCATGGTATTGAAACTGGAGGTGCTTCTAGAAAGTGAACCTGCACTTCACTCAGTGCTGTTAATCAGTCAATGCTACAGTCAGGACAGGATCCCCATTCCAGCCAAATGTTGCAATCCCAGCCAATTCTAGCACATACATGCATCGTATATATTCCACCACTTGGAAGGCAACAGATATAGAGAAATCAATAGCATAAAAGGTACTGTTACTACATAAGTACAAAAATTACCCCTGATCTGAACTGTTGAGTATGACAAATAGCTGTGTGGTCAGTTACAAACATCCATCACTGAGAAGGCAAACTAGTGCTGCTAAAAGAAAAGCAGTTTGCCTCAGAAACTCAGCAAATATCAGAGGTGGGTATGTGAACTTCAAAATACAAAACGAATGTTTGGAACCCTTGGTTTTCTGCTCCAACACTTATTTCACTGATGGCAAACTGATGAATGCTCCAGATATTGAAACACATTTGCTCTTGCAAAGCACACTAAATAACCCTTAACCTTAATCCAGGCCAGCAGTTGCTAAAAAGCACTTTCTGCCCCCCTCCCACCGCAGGCTAGGTGGGAAACGTGAATGAGGTCCTGCTGGCTTTAGGAATCTGAGCAAAGTAACCTAGGGCTACACCCATGGATTACTGTTTAAAATACTCTACAAGGATGTCCTCTTATCCAGGTTTCTTTGCTTTAATCACTAGCAAAATGTTAAGTTTTGTATGTCTGCACTGCAGACATACCATTCACCATGTAAGAGTGATGTAGCCTGTGGATGACCTGCCATGTCTTCATTGAAACCATCTGGGAACTAATACATAACTACTACGAGTAACAGAAGCTGCTTTTAGACTGCCCTGATGAAGGCAAATGTTCTTGCTAACACAAAATTATACCTAATTATCGAGAAGGAAATCCTGAGTTAGACCATTACTTAGCTGCCATCAGTACCATGTGTTGGCTTCTCTCCTTGCTCCCTAGCCTCAGTTTCTCCTCATTGCCTTTGCCTGCACAGTGGTCAGTGGGCTAAGGGGTTGTGGAGGCACTGTGTTGCTCCCTAAATTTGGGGACAAAGGCATGGTAACTAAGTTTTTGCTACCAGTGCTGCTTTAGCATCAAGGCACAACTGTGAGCTGTAGTAAAATGCACTGTAAATAAATCCTTAAGAGGGAGCTGCTTATCTACTTTCTGCAGACAACTTACTAAAGTGGAGTGTAGCTGGACCAGACACTCTTGCCTTCCTTCCTACCATGAATATGATCCTATCACAAACATAGCTCTGATGATTTTAATGGGACCAGCAGAGAACCAAAAAAAAAGTCTGCTGGCCCTGAGGAAACTGCCAAGGAAATCCATTTTGTTTGACTTTGATCCTTTCAAACTCAACAGTAGGCCTGATGTATAACCTTACATATGGAGTTATTTATACGCACTGTGAGCTTCAGTGTATGGAATGCCATAGTGTTTACTTAGTATATGTGATTTTTTTCTTTTTCTTCTTTTGCTGCTTTTCTTTTCTTTTCTTTTCTTTTCTTCCATGAGGCACCTTTTGTTATCCAGAGAACATGTGCCTATGCCTTTTACTTTCAAAAGACCACCACTTACTCTATATATACATCAGAGTCCCAGAACACGACACATATTTTACTTTGACACTATTTTCACAAATCATTATTTTATCATGTATTTATTGTATTCTTCATTTCTTTATATGCCCAACAACCCTATGAGGTGGGCCAGGCTGAGGGATAGTGACAAGCTCAAGTAAATGACTGTAGTTTGTCCCAGTTAACCTGTCCATCTCTAAAGTCTATATCACACTGCCTCTCCAACTTCTAACAGACATTATATTTTGGCTTATTTCAGAACCCATGTGTATCCCTTTCTTTGAAATAAGCCACTCTGAGTAATAACTCTGAACTGCAACCTGAGAGATCCTGCCAAGGATTCTGGCAGCAAACATTTTATCAGGCAACAGCATGGCACTGGCAACCCTAAAGCTGCCAAACAGCTTTTTGCAAACGAAAACAGTGCACTTAGAGAGATAGTCCCAGCAAGTCTATCTTTCCAGGGAAGCATCTTTGCCCTTAAGAGTCAAGAAGGAAAACCATGCATGTTAGTTCAGTGGTCCAACATTTTAAAAAGAAAGCTGCTATAAAGCCGTCTTTAGGAATATTTTCCTTTCGAAGTAAGAGGGTGCAGGCGAAAATAAAGCATGAATGGGAAATCAAGCGCAGCTTTTGTTTGCCTCCCGGCCACTTCTTTCTTTAGAGTAAGACTGGAAAGGGGGGGGGGGGAGGGGGATCATCTTCTGGCAGACCAAACTAACAGCACTTTGCAGAATGAGAGCCTTCTCAACAGCTTTCTCCTCCGTCCGGTCAGTGATAGGAAAATAAAACAAGACGTAGGCGGTTGAAAAGTTTTGTTGAACGGTGGCGGGCATTGGTTTCAACCTCCCCCCCCCCCAACACACACTTCCAGAAAGCTGTCCTAGGAGAACCTCTCTCTCACACACACACACACACACACTTCCAGAAAGCTGTCCTAGAAGAACCTCTCTCTCTCACACACACACACACACACACACACACACACACACACACACCAGTGCCAATAATTTTAAAACACACACACACAGCTTTGCAAAGCAGAGTCCCCTTCTGTGAGGACCTTCTCTTTCTCCCACCCCAGAGCCTGGGAGCTGAAGGGGAGCCGGCCAGGCAGCCGTCCTGCTCAGCATGCATCGCCCGCCGCTCGCCTACTTACGGTACCTCTTGGCAGGCACGAAATGAAAAGGAGCTGCAAGAGGACGGCGAGACCGAGGTGCGCCCCGGGAGCGGCTTCCATGATGCGGCGGCTGGTGCGAGGGAGGAGGTGGGTCTCTGCGCTGCTCCGGGAGGGAGAACAGCGGAGGAGCCGCTTGGACCAGGACCTCACCGAGCGGGGCTGGTGGGGAGGCTCTCCGATTTCAAACCTCGGCTGAGACGGGGCGGGGGGGGGGGGGGAGACTACTTTCCTGAGGCTCCTCAGACGGGCCAGAAGCGCGACGACGTCACCCCCCCCCCACACACACACACACAAAAAAACCTCACAGCTGCTACTTTAACCCTTTCTCGGCTCAGGCGGGCCTTCGGTGTTGTGGAGGGTGACCGACCTCGAGAGTAGGACTTGTTTGAAGTTGAACGTCGTTTCTCTCCCCCCCCCCGCCCCCTCCACGCCACTTTTCATCCTGAGGGGGCAAAGGCATTCCAGGTCAGGGACGAGACGGAGCAACTGACCCTGTGCTTTTGGTAGTGAAAGGTGACCTAAAGGGAAGTGCCTTTTTTTTTTTTTTTTTTTTTTTTTTTTTTTTTTTTAGGGCTATTACCCTCAAAAACGGGCTGGAGAATTCGGAGAATTGTCGCCCAAAACGTCACTTTTCCCATCTCTCAAGATTCCTAGGTAGGGCCATCAATCATCGTTTGGGGCCAGCAAGTGTTGTTCCCAAGCTCAGTGAGTTGGAGGACATGACTGCCGAGCCAGGAGTCAGCACAGGAGTCTCTGTTCTTCCCCGGGGAAACAGCCAGCCTGTGGAGCTTTGGGCAAGCTGCACAGTCCCATGGTGCTCCCAGAAGAAGGGAATGGTAAAGCTCTTTGCCTGCTTTGTACCATTAAAACTCTGGCAAGAGTTGCCATAAGTCAGAATCAAATTGATAGCCTGTGAATATTATTTTTGAGAAGTATGAGCATGTGCAAAATCCAGAGGGAGTGTCATGAATAAAGATGGCTGAGAAACTCCTGGTCCCAGCGATGACTGGTCTATTAAGGCAAATGAGTGAGCGACTGCTCCACTTCTGCCTCTGGCTACCAGCAGGCATGCTACCAGCCTGCTTAGCTATGGCAAAAGGCCTCTCCATTTGTGTGTGTGTGTGTGTGAGAGAGAAAGAGAATATCTCTGGCTCCTCCAGTCGTTTTGTCTTGTACTTTCAGCCCCACCATCCACAGAGGGCACCAGCCACCATTGCTGGACTCCAAACGGTGCTGCCTAGAGAACCTCACCCTCTTCTGTAGCTCTAAAAGGCAGAATGCCTCTGTGCATTGGAAATGGAGTGAGCCTATTCTAACCAGACCCAAGTGAAACCATGGGGGCAAATTAGGACTTCCAAGAACCTGGCATGAATGCAGGCCCATTTCCAGGCATGAAGAGGCCATAGCTCAGTTGTAAAGTACATGGTTTAAATGCAGACATGCCCAAGTTCAGTCCTTTGCCATTGCCAAAGGCACAGGAGAGACCATTTGATTTGGGCACCCATTATAAGGCATGTTCCTGTTTAGACATGCTGCACTTAACAGCATTCAAAAACCTCCTTCCAAGTTTTCAATTCGAGTTCTTTCGTACTTTTTGCTCCAACACATACAACACTACTTTGGTTTGAAGACATAATGTAGCTTCTTGAGAGACATTGTGGCTTTCTTCAATGTATGTCATCTAGGCATACTGAAAGCTAGGGTCAGGCCTAATAGGATAGGACACCCAAGCTGTATGAACTCGTTACTTAATCGGCAGTATAATCCTGTCTGGAACATGTTGAGTATCACCAATTATCAGAGAAGTTCAGCTGAAATTCCTTCAAGTTGGAGCTAGCAGCTACCCCAAAGGACAAGAGGGGGAATGAGAAAAATGCTTCCTAGTGGGTGTGAAAAGTACAGTTCTGCACTTTGAACTGGAGAAAAAGAGAGCTGGGATTTTCTAGCCAGAATTGGCTGAAACTGAGGTTGAAGCTTGGGGCTGGCTGACTGCACAAGTTGATCTTTAGGAATCTGATGCAGCCTCAGCAATTTGCTGAGTGCAGAACAGCTGCCTTTCCCCCTCTACTGTGCTCACGTTATACCTTTGTAAGTAAAATAAATATTGCAAGATATGAATGGTGATCTCTCATGCAGAGAAGAGTAAAATCTGTCTCTAGCATCATTCATAGAACTGAAGAGAGGAAGTACCACTGTTATATATATCCTGCAGATCTTGGGTATGTTTTGCAAATCCTCCAGCTAGTGACTTTTTGAATCTCTGTAACTGGCAGTAGTTTAATTAAAGATTCTCAATATATTTACTTCTCCCTTCAACACATTATTGAGGGTATCTTTCAATAAAGTAGGAGCAAAGTGCCTGTCTCTAAAATACTGCTTTTAGAGGAAATGCCAGGCTGCACTGTAACATCAGGTGGACATTTTTATGATGTAGATGGAAGATTGAAACAAAGAGTGCCTTCTGCCCTTTGAGCTAAAAGGCTCAGCCACATGTGCACACAATGCAATATCCAGTATTTTTAAACCTCTGTGCATTTTTATTCACATTCTTACAAGCAAGAATGGTATGTTGGGCTTATGAACCGTGCCATGCAACTTATTCAGACATTCCTAAATAAAAGTACATATATAATGCAAACCTGATGCTGATGCTGCTTTGAAATGCACCTCACAAGTACCTGCTTCTGTGTTCACATGCAAAGACTTATCATCCAGAATTTCTGTACAACACTACAGTAAAATAAATTATCTGAAAGCTACAACCAGCTGCATATGAGAGGCTTGCCAGTTGGCGGAAGACAACCACCTGTGGGACAAATTTGAAACCCCTTCCATGTGGCAACTGTTTTATGAGCGTCCACACAGAACTGGGCATGATCTAAGTCCACAGAGCCATCATTTTCCTTTCCAGAATTCAAAATAGGTCAGAAGCTGAACTAGAAATAATAGTTCAAACAATACCATGTATTTGTGGCACCAGTAACATAATAAGAATTTTTCAAGGGGGATTGCCATGTTAATTTGTTGCAGCCTGAAGAGTCTCATGACTCCATAAAGACTAAAATGTTTTACCCAGCATAGGCTTTCATAGACTGTAGCTGACTTCATCAGAGGCAAGATGCAAGAGTACATAAAACATGCAATACTCATCATATGCAAGTCATCCCACCAGGGTGCCAGGGGGACTGGCACAGTTGCCTGCCCCAAGTAAATTCTGGAAAATGAAATGAAACCTGCTCTGAAACCACTGGAAAGAAAAAAAAATCAACAGGGTTAAATGGAATACCAGTAGAACTATTACAAACCACGGAGACTTAGCCAAAATTCTGACAAGAATATGCCAACAAATCTGGAAAACAAAACAGACTGGCAACGTTCAATATACATTCCAATATCCCTAAAAAGGAAATGCCAAGGAATGCAGTAACTATAACATCATTGCTTAAATTTCATATGCAAGCAAAGTGATGCTCAAGGTGTTGCAACAAATGCTTTTGCCTTATATGGAATAAGAAATGCCTGAAGTTCAAGCTGGATTCTGAAAAGGAAGAGGCACTCAAGATCATATTGCAAATATCCACTGGCTACTGAAGCACACCAAAGAATTTCAGAAGAATATCAGTCTATGCTTTATAGACTACAGCAAAATCTTTGACTGTGTGGATCATGAGAAACTATGAGTTGTCCTGAAAGACATGGGGTGTGCCTCAGCACTTGATTGTCCTGATATGCAATCTGTATTGTAGAGAAGAAGCTACTGTTATGACAGAATATGGAGAGACAGAATGGTTTCTTATAGGCAAAGGTGTCAGACAAGGGTGCATTTTATCCCCTTATCTGTTCAATCTGTACACAAAACATGTTATATGGAAAGCCGGATTCAGATAATGGAGGACTGAAAATTGGAGGAAGAAACATCAGTAATTTAAGATATGCAGATGACATCATCTTACTGACAGAAAGCAGCAATGTCTTGAAATGGCTTTTCAGGAAAGTGAAAGAAAAAATTGCCAAAGCAGGACTGCAGTCAATCATTAAGAAGACAAACAATATCACTACAGAAGAATTAGAGGACTTTAATGTTGACAATGAAGAAATTGAAATTATTTGAGATTTTGCATACCTTGGTTCAATCATCAATCCAAATGGAGAGTGTGGCCAAGAAATCAGAAGCCTGAGACTGGGAAGCACAGCAATGAATGAATTAGAAATGATCATCACATGCAACAATGTTTCACTAGAGACCAAGTCCGAGATGATCTGCACTCTTGGATTTTCTGTCACCATGTATGGACAGTAAAGAAAGATGGTAGGAAAAGAAATGATTCATTTGAAATGTGGTGCTGGAGAACAGCTTTACAGATATCCTGGACTGCAAGAAAGTTGAACAAGTGGGTTCTAGATCAAATTACACCTGAACTATCTCTGGAGGCAAAAAAATGATGAAACTGAGACTGTACTTCTTTGTGCACATCATGAGAAGACAGGATTCTCTGGAAAAGACAATAATTCTGGGAAAGGTGGAAGGCAGGAAGAAAAGAAGACCAAATATGAGATGGATTGACTCTAGACTTCAGAGAGGAAAGAAAGCCACAGGCTTGAGTTTACAATAGCTGAGCAGAGCTGTTGAGGACAGGACATTTTGGAAATCACTCGTTCATAGGGGTGCTATAAATCGGAGACAAGTTGATGGCACATAACAACAGCAAGGTGCCATGAGACTCTTTGTCATTTAGAATAGGACTTGTAATGAAGATGTTAAAAAGAGGAACCATCATAATAGAATGGAAAGAAAACCAGAAACAGAACGAAAAGCAGAATCACAACTGCAATAGATTGTCTTTAAAGAGGAGGAGGAGGAGGAACAAGTGCTAGTTTATGATCTCATTTATATTTCTGGGCAATGGACCAGTAAAACACAGCCAAACGGATATAACTGTATAATGGAACTAAACAAGGCATGTGTTTTCTTCAATGTTATTTGATGTCTTGCTTTGGTTTTCCTCTTAAAGAATTCTTTCTAAAGGAGTTCTTTCTTACACATAGTATACATAATGTATATCTTTACCGTGACAACATGGTCTGATTTTTTTTTTAAAAAATAACATAAGCAAATCCAGGAATAATTATGAATGGAATTAGAAATGTTACTTCCCATTCACTAGCATTACAGAAATCAACTGATAAAAGCAAGACTGCAGTTGTGTCAAAACAGAGAGTATATGTATTGCTAGGAGAACAACCTGTGGCCCTCCAGATGTTGTTGCACTTCAGCTCCCATAATCTCTTGTCACTGGCTATGCTATAGAGATATCTTATGGGAGTCACGGTTCAACAATATCTGGAGGTCCGTCAGCCCAACACTGATATAAAGCCATGTTGGCATGGTGAAGTTTCATGTTAACCTTCATTCATTCATTTATTCATTCATGATAGCTCAGTAGTTTAGGTATCTAACTGTGAGCCAGAGGTTGGAAGTTTGATTCCCCACTGTGCCTTCTTGACAGGGTTTGGACTTGATGATCTATAGCAGTGATGGCTAACCTTTTTGAGCCCAAGTGCCCAAACTGGGGGGGGGGGGGGGGGGAGAGAAACCTAGCGGGCGGTGGGCCGCGATGGAAGCGGAAGTGGCAGAAGCGGAAGTGGTGGTGGAAGGGGGAATCCTGGGCACAGAGGTGCCTCCAGACCCCACTCTGGATCCGCTTCCAGTCGTACCCAACCCCCACCAGCGTCAGCTGCTCCAGATCCTGGCCCACCACCTGTCGGTGCGCTAGCATCGCGGCTGCAGCCGCCTCCTCAGGTTTGGCTGCCAGGGGTAGCAATCCAGCAACTTATGGCTCGTGTGCCCACAGAGAGGGCTCTGTGTGCCAGCTGTGGCATGCGTGCCATAGGTTCACCATCGCTGATCTATAGGGTCCCTTCTAGCTCTGCCGTTTTAAGATGATGGTTTTGTATCATTTGTAGGCTTCCTTTCTCCTGATGATGGAATCCAAGGCAGCTCACAATGTTAAATCAAGTAAAATTAAAAATACAATAAATTGCACAAAAAAAGCAATTGAATGGATTTAAAAGTGATTTAAAACATTTAAAACTTTAAAAACAAAATTACTTAGCTAAAAACCAACATCCATTTTTTAAATTAATTATCAGTTATAGTTAATGAAAAAACTTTCATCCAGGTACATAAAATAAACTTCAACGTTTACTGAGTGACATCTCAAAGTTTTATTTTTTCCTGACTCTTTGGGAATTGCAGCATATTTTACAGTATAAAAATCTACAGATGTGTTATGAGTGCAGAATAATAAGTATTCTACAGTACCCAAACTCCTAAGCCCTATTCAGGTGTTGTAGCCTGAAAGCAATCTGTGCGATAGCCATTGTAGGGAACAGGATGTGGGTGTAAGTTCCTACCCCAATGCTCTCCCAGATGCCAACCAAACCTTCATGCATTGAGGACAAAGGTCTGAAGAGGCACTTGTAAAGCATATTTGGTTGCACATGTGTAAAGTGCTTCCATGATCAGGAATCCTGCCTTATCAGGGCAGCTGATCAAGGAAGTGCTGTAAACACATTCTCCTGAATGTACGTATGAGCACCTCTTCTGACCTTCACAGCCAAAAAACACATGTTCATATGAGCAAGAATGCTTGTTTTCAGCCGCTGTCAGCCTTCCTTTTCTACAAAGTGTGTATGATTTCAGACAATTTCTGTCTTAAAAAATAGCACTAGTGTTTTTCCATTTTGAAACAAATAAAATTCTTGTTTTGAACCCAACATATTAGGAAATGGATGTAAAGCCTGAAGGAAAACAGCTGTTGTTGTTTACTTTCAGGAAGGCTTATTGTTACTGGCATTTTCTATCCCAATAACAAAATAGACTCTGCTGAGGGAAATGGCCCCCAAAGAATGGCCATTCTTATCCAGGCACCTTATAGACAACCACAGCACATCATTTTAACACTGCGGTGGCCCTTATGAGAACATTTTCCATATATGTTGCCTGGTTTTCTTATCCACTGTCCTAATGCAGAAATGACAGCCAGGGCAGGGATAGGATGTTGGCTTTTTCTGTCAAGTAGTGCCAATATATGTAATATCTTTAGTTACAGACTTTTGTCTGCTCAAAGCTGATGGGAAGAAGTCTCCCAGTACATTTCACCCAGTGTAGAAATATGAATTAATCAGTATTGGATGTCACCATGCCATAACCAGGTTGCTTGCCCATATCAATGACTCTTTTCAGAGTATAGGATTTCTTGGCATTGTATCAACCCCACACTTAAGGAGATTGTTTTCCTGGAATAATTTGCACATTGTGCCAGAAACAGACATTTTCTTCTGAACTCAACTTTCCATTCTCCAATAGATAGCTCTGTCCTTAGTGTGTTACTACAGTCAAATCTTTTTAAGAACACAATCCACATGTTGCGACATGTAGCCAGTTTATCAGTGACTCTATGGAACTTTCCTGTTTTCTTGTTTCAAGCAGTTGTAAGTGCACAACATTTATAAAGGCCCATTATCATTTTAAATTGGCAACAGCACCTGGAGACAGGATGCCATTGTTTCTCCCAGCCTTCATTTTGTCCATGATACACTTCCAAGGGGAGCATGAGGCCAACTGGTGGCTTCAACTCAGTGATGTCACAGGGCTTCCCTACTTTGATGCTGGCATAGTTCCTCCTCTTGTTTCCTCAAAACACAAGCTGTGTGCCTCCGTTTGTTTCACAGATTGGCCAGAATCCTGTTAGGTATGCCTGCCAGCATATCTCCATCAGCCTAACATTCACCAGCTTGACTCTGTGTGCAATAGGAAATGCCTACATCTTTACTTGAGGAAATTCAGCACTGAAAATTATGGCAATGGTGTTATGCTAGCATTAATGTGCAATAGAATTCTAGTCATTATGTGGTAAAGGATGATACTTGTGGGGAATAGGTCAGTTCAATAGTTTCCAGCACAGTTTCTTTGTTTCAACTTTGTTTTTGGCTCTACAGATTCCCAAATAATATATCTCTGGATGCTCTATAGTGAACCGTCTATGGAAGTTTACACCAGATACATCTACTCCTTCCTTTCTTTATAATGGCATCTCCAGTTGGTCCTTCCTGGACAGGGTCACATAAGCATGCACTTGCTGTCCTCCTCCCTCTACATCTTCTGTTCTTTAGAAGACTATTACCACAGCACCCATCTATTCCACATGTGTATGAAGACATTTCCAGCATGAAGTATACTTAAACTTGATGAATGCCTACAGGAACATTGTTTTCAGGTTCTCTGAGAAATTTTCAGCTGACAACATGGTGTCTTCAGTGAATGCTTTGACAGTAACCCTCAAACACTGATCCCAGTGTTTCAACTGAAACACAAGGGGCAAAACCCTCTTGGCATTTGCAGGGCATAATGCCTCTGAGAATGGACCATTCTGCACAATCTCATGCTTGCAACTGCATGAGCCAGAGACTGACCCATTCAAAGCAATGGGGCTTTCTGCTTGCACAAGTGGTTAGTGAATTTCCCCTTGTGGAAGTGATGAGAAAAGTGGAAGGATGTGCAGAATGAACCTTTTCTTACACAGTTAAATATAAACAGGATTCTGGCCAACCTGGTCATTCCATTGCACTTCAAGATTGCAACACGCATAATAGAGCAACAGCTCTGGCCAGATGAATTACACTACTAATTCCCCCCCCCCCCCCAATTTTTGCTTGTACCAAGCCATGTGGTGCAGTGGTTAAACTGAGGTACTGCAGTCAAGACTTTGCTCACAACCTAAACTCAATCCTAAGAACCTCAGGTAGCCAGCTCAGAGTTGACTCAGCTTTCCATCCTTCCAAGGTAAGTAAATGATTATCCACATTGCTGGGTGGGTGGGGGCAATGTGTAGTCTGCATAATTAAATTATAAACCATCCAGAGAGTGGTTTAAGCACTATGGGGCAGTATATAAGCACCACACTTTGCTTTTTGCTTTGCTTTATACCAGTGAGGACTGATTACTCCCATAAACCCTTTGTACTATGAAGCTACAGTAATGTGGGGTTACATTATCAGTCCCCATTGACACATCAAGACCACAGCAAAATAACTGCAAAATGCAGATGAACACAACTTACTTGTTGATGGAGCAGCCATGCATTTATTCTCTAGTGAGCTCTGACTCTTCTTGAAATGCCCAAATCCTACCTAAAATCAAATGGCTGCTTTTTGCACCTACATGAATAAGGTAAATTGTTTCATACAAGTGGTGATGTTTAAGATTGCTATTGTCTTCTAGTTTCTCTATTCATGGGAGGAGGGATTGTTTTTGATCTGAGATTCATACCAGCTGATCTTGTTTTGTCCACAGAATGGCATAGGACTTTTCCTACCTCTCAACACCTTGCTTTGTCTGGAACCGGGGTGGGGTGGGGGGACCTCCAATGGGGAAAAAATGTTTAGCTGAGACAGTTTTTTGTTCCAATGATTATTGCTCTTGAAAAACAAATAGCAACAACAAGTATAACCAAAGTTGCAGATGGGAGACCGTTTACAACTGTTTAGGTGACAATGCTATAAAATTCCTAGCTAATGCAGTCTAGTTCTGCATGAATTCTGCAACAAACTATGATTCTTGGCACAACAAAATGTCCTATCTGTCTAGATGAAAGTTGACAGATGCCACTAGCATTGAGTTATTATTTGTATAAACATTCACAACACCCTAATCCCTAAACCAAGCAGTCTCTGAACATGAGCAGAATCTTCCCACCAAGTAGAATAGCCATTTGTGAATGCCACTTCCTCCCAAAGAGAGAGAGAGATAATTAAAAATAGAGGAAACACGTTACCCAAAAAAGATGGCTGTACATGCACAAAGAGCAGAGCATTCTAGGAGAGTGGATGGGTACAAATTCGGGTGGGTCCACCTGTTTCCACTATTCCTTCCCTGTCAAGACTCCACACTCTGTCTTAGCCATACCGTGATACACAGTCCACAAGAAGAATAAGCAATCCAACCTCAGGAATTGTTCCTGCTCTGAGCAGGGGGCATGCCTCATGCCAAAGTGACAGAATGAGGTACTTGCCTCAGCTCAGACCCACAGATAGCTGATCTACGTATGTCAATAGGAGATGATTGTTAGGAGGTGTATTCTTGATACAAAACCACTTGGGATATAGGAAGAAGGGGTAAGATATCAGAGAAAATGATTAGAGACATATCTTTCTTCCTTGCAGTTAAAGATGACATACCCTAGGTGTGTGTATGAAGCAAATAATGGAGAAAAGCTGCCATTTCAAGGGGAAAACAAAAAGAGACAGAGGTGAATGTTTGAGAACTGTGTAAGACAACAACAGCAGGGGATGCAGGGTACCGCCTTTTCTTTATGCAATAAACACAATAAATTTAACATCACAGACACTTTGCCCTTGAAGAGTGTAAATGATGCAGGCATGAAATAGGCAAATAAAATACTTGAATTCAGTTACAAGCAGAAATGGAAAATGGCTTTCAAGAAGTAGAGACAGAGCTTACTTTAAATATATATTTGTGTATTGCATGATAATTAAAAATCCATTGTAATCCCAATATTTTTGAACATTTGTGGTGTCAGTAATTTTGCACATAATATAAAGTTCCACTGTAAACAGATAAATTATCAGTGGGGGAATAGGTCTAAACTGTTGGATAAGATTAAGAGGAATAGCTCTAACTCCTGACTAAACCGGCCAAACTTCTTCTTCTTCTTCTTTTTTTGTTTTGTTTTTGTAACACACATGTAAAACAAACAAATCGGTAGGCTGAAGAGCCTTTCAGTAAGGTCATGAAGTTCAGTCTCATTTAAACCATGAATATTGGCAGACAATAGACTCATAGCATGATCTAATTATGTTTGGTATTTCAAGGACAGGGGGCAAGACAGGAGAAAGTAAGAACTGGCGGAGAAATATTGGTTTCAATTTTGGCAACTTTGCAGATGCTGTAACTATCCCTATGGAAATCTCATCAAGGTTTTGGGAAGGCAGCTTTCCAGATTTTTTTCCCCCTTCCCAAACAGTTTGGTAGATAATATTGCTTGAAAGAAAATAGTGGCTAAATCTAAGCAGTATATATTATTAACAGCCAACAATACCCCACTACCATTCCAGTGCTGTGTGCCTTCCAAAATGGCATTATCCTGCAAATGAGCAAGCATTGTTAAAGGCCAGCCTACATTCAGCTTACAGCCTACCATAAATATACTCTTTAGGAATTCAGGAAGACACTCTTGGCTGCTTTGCTGTATCTAGTGGAAGGCAACTGTGATTGGGAACTATGTGAAACTGAGCCACAGGGGGGAAAAACAAATGCACATTTACAAGATGGGGGATACTTGGCTTAGTAATACTACATGTGAGAAGAATCTTGGAGTTGTTGTAGATCAAAAGCTGAATACAAGCCAATAGTGTGATGTGGTTGCAAAAAAGGCAAATGCTATTTAGGATGCATTAACAGAAGTATAGTCTCCAAATCTTGTGAGAACCTAGTTCCCCGCTATTCAGCACTGGTTAGGCCTCATCTAGACTACTGTGTCCAGTACACCACACTAAGAAGGATGCCAGCAAACTGGAACAAGTCCAAAGGAAGGCAACAAGGATAATCAAGGAACTGGAAACCAAACCCTATGAAGAAAGTCTGAAAGAAGATAAGACAACACTTTTCAAAAACTTGAAAGGTTGTCATACAGAGGAGGGGCAGGATCTGTTCTTGATCAACCCAGAGTGCATGACACACAACAATGGGCTCAAGTTACAGGAAGCCAGATTTCGGTTGAATACCAGGAAAGACATCCTGACTGTTAGAGCAGTACGACAGTGGAACCAATTACCTCGAGAGGTGGTGAGCACTCCAATGCTGTAGACATTCGGGAGAAAAATGGACAACCCTCTGTCAGATCTGCTTTGATTTGGATTCCTGTGTTGAGCAGGGGTTTGGCCTTATAAGCACCTTCCAATTCAATTATTCTATGATTTGATTCTGTTCTATCAGACTTAATGAGTTGCTTTGAGAAATCAGTGTCAGAACCATAACTAGAGCAAGGGCAATTAGGACTTTTCTTCAGAGTACTAAAATTTAGAGGCTGGTGAAATCTAGACATGAACCTACTGGTGAGTGTTAGGAAAATAAGTGGCAACAACCTATAACTCTATTCGCTTCTTATTTGCTCCCCCTCTTTTTTTGAAAGCATAACTTTTTCTTTCTTTTTGGGGAGGGGTACCCCAGTCTCCTCCTTGTTAGGGTAGTAAGAGATAGTGCTGCTTTCTCAAGATACCAAGATTGCTATTTACACCTCTGATCACTATATGGCATCCTCAATTCCTACTTGTAAAACGTTTGTGACAATACTACTACTGCAGAGAAATACAGACAGTACTGCCACTACTTACCTTAGGGAGATGTAATAACCTGTCATGAGCATTTGCACATGCAGAAAAAAAATTTCAGAGATACCACCACTACTGCAAATTAACCATTGCTTTATTATTTTATTTGCTGCCTTATTGAGAGATTTATTTCATGCATGTTTGTAAGGAGGCTGCTCCAGTCATCCTAGGTGGGCCATCTACCATCACCCCATGCCCCCTAGTAGACCCAGTGGAGACCCCAGCAGCAGGGCACCAGGAGGACATGGAAAGGAGACAGAGGCAATGGGGGGGGGGGAGTTGGAGATCATGGAGGAGGGGGGAAGAGTTGGACACAAAGAGAGTGGAAGAGGCAAAGGAAGAACTGGACCCCGTGTTTTGTGCCTTGGATGAGGACTGCCCACTGATTGTGCAAAACCCAAAAATTGGGAAGTGAGTCAAAGTGCAACTGGCTAAAGGGCCTATGCAAGGAAGAAGCACACCACTCTTCAACCCACACCCACCCTGACCCCCTGGACACCTTGGAGACAAACTGGGCACCTGGGTCCCCACAAAGGTGCTGGAAGAAGAAGTGCCAAGGTCAGAAGCAAAAGGGACTTGGGGGTTATGAGAGTCTATGCACGCCCAACAATGCAAGCTGTCCCTAAAGGGCATTTGCTGGCAGGGGTCAGTGTTGAGAACTAGGCCTCAGCCATGGACTCTGGACAGAGCAAACCCAGTGAGTGGAACTTAGGTTCAGGCAAAGGTTGGACTTGGCCAATTCAGCCCCCCTGCAAACTGTTGGGATGGGAGCAGCCAGCACCCAACCTAGCTTTGTACCCCAACCCTGTACATTAATAAAATCTAGTTCTAGCATAAATATAGTTGTGATTCTATGGAACCCATGGCTGAGAAGACCTCCCTGCTACCCCTGGCCTGGGCAGGCACAGTGGTGAGCACAATATTTTAGCCTTTTTGAAGGAAGGTCCTACTTGAGGGAATAAGGCAGAACAGAAATAAAATGAATGAATGAAAGAAAGAATGAATGAACACCACAGTATAACTGAGAAATATTATATTATTATTTACCTTAGACAGTATGGGCGAAATCCAAATTGTTCCTTTCAATGTATCTGAGAACGTGCTTACACAACAGCTACTCAAAAGCTAAGTCCAATGCTTTACTGTTCCTAAACTGTAATCAAATATGCATAGATCTCCCTGCTTATCACTGCCTCTTATTTTCTTCTCCTCTTCTTTCTATTGTCCTCCAGGATGGAATGGTTGATTGTTAGGTATCAGGGGAAAAACCTAGTACAATGCATATTATCACCCCATGATGGCAGTGGTGTTGTTGAAGGTGATGCTCCATTGAGTAACAACAACAGCAACAACAGCAACCTTAGAACTGCAGAGTTGGAAGGGAACCTATGGATCATTGAGTCCAGCCCCTAATAAGGAGGCCCAGTGGGGAATCGAACTCTCAACCTCTGGCTTCACATCCAGAGACCTAAACCACTGAGCTATCCAGCAGTTCTTTGATAGAGAATATCACATGGCTCTCTGGACTGTGCTCCTGACAAGGCAGATGTTTATCTTTCAATACTGACAGCTAAAACTACAACAGGCATCCTCTTAGCTTGAACAATAGTCTGCAAGATGCTGCAGCAGTTGCTGGAACCCTAGTGTGTCACTGTGAAGAAGGGATAGCTGTTAGGAGGTGTAGCTGCAGTCTCTAAGCAGTCATCAAAATCATCAAAGACAGCCTAATACGTTGGTCCAGCATTGGGTTTAGGAAGGCATGATTGTCACAAGATCAGTATAGGAAAAGAAGAGTCACAGCTTTCTCATCAAATGTAGTTAGTACAGCTGGTCATTGCCATGACCTGAGGTTTCCTTGGGAACTCATGTTCCCATAGATCTATGCAAGAAACTAAGGGAGGGTCAGAAGCAGTTCATTTGTGACAATGATTCATCTTGCCTCCAAACACTGTCATCCTGACAAGGATAAACATGAAGCAAATTTTCCATGAATAAAATGTAAACACTGTTGAATCCACTGGCCATGGACAGCTAGCAGTAACTCAAAAATTAACCTATTTCTACGTGGCTTATGATTTTTTCCAGCTCCTTGAAGAAAAAAAACCTCTATCTGATGTATTTCTAATCAGTGAATTACTGTATGTGCCACTTGTCTGGTTAGGAAACTAATGAATAGTTTCAACACGTATTTTCAAATATTGAAAACAAAAAACACAAACTGAAAAAAACAGGGTTCAGTGGGTTATCCGATTGTTGATATAAAACATAAAACCTAGTCATTTCCAAACCCTAGATCTTCTTGGCTCTATTATAGTAGCATGTTGTACACAGTCATATTGGTACACATACAGAGAGTAGGACGGTGTTTACTAACCCCCTCCCATTATGTCTCTGTTGCCTCCATGCGCTCACTGTTCATGCATTGGAGGGAGATGTGGGTGGAGGGGAGCGATCTATACAATTAGACGTGCATCTGCACAACATAGTTAAGCTGGTTTGACATCAGTTTAGACATTAGGAGCCCATCCTAAGGAATCCTGGGTTTGTCAGTTTCTCAGCTGCTGGAGAACTGTAGTCAGTTCTCCAGCAGACAATTCCAAGTATCTCACCAAATAGCAAATCCCAGGATTCATTAGGAGGAAACCATGATGGCTGAAGCAGTATCAATCTGACATGACTGTACAGTGCAGATACAGCTAAGGTCCCAGGTGCAACCTAAGCTTGTTCACTGCCTGCAGAGGAAAAGAAAGCACCTCTCCCCTAGGGCTAAGCCACCACTCTCTCCAAAACACCATGTTCCCCACTCCACTCCCCAGCAAATGCAAATTAAAGGCCCATTCTTCTTTTTCTGAACTCTTCCCAGCTGTGTGCACTTTTCCAAGAGAAACAAGATTGTCTGCAGCACTGTCACGTCCAGAAATGCAGGGCTGGCTCTCCACAAATCTGGCTCCTTTTTGTGAATGATGATTACAAGAAGGCTCTTGGAACTGAGGCATGGAGCCTAGCAGCCCCAGAGATCACCACTCCCATCGTGCTTTGATCCAGAGGACCCCCTCAGAAACAGCATTCACAGGGCTCTGAGTGATGCTTCTGGAAGCCCCACTGCCACCACCTCTTCATGTTCTTCTTGATGCAGCACATGCTGCTGGGAAGAGATCAGAAGGAGGGAAGGGGTATTTCTTGTGGTGGCCCTGGGCAGCAGTGAAAAGGAGGAGCAGTTCTTTTGCCTTCTCCAAAGCCCCACCACTTGAAGCGAGTTGGGGATAATGTTAAAGCTAGCCCTCATAGGTCCCGGAAGAATTTAGAAACTTGCATCACTGGGATTCGGGGGGGGGGGGGGCGCACTTACACAAAACAGGTTCCTCCTCTCTGCAAACATTCTTTCCACAACAACACCACTGGTAAGGGACACAACTGATGGAGGTTGCGAATGAGGGCCTTATGGACAGGCATGCCCCCACCAAGTATATCTGTGTGGAAGACAACTCTAGAATTGGGCTTGTAAAAAACAACAACAAAAAACACCTCTTTGTCCATACTCTTTTACATTTTACATCTGATGGCTAATGGCGTTTCTTGTAATGTCAGAGGTGAAGCAATCAAGGATTTGGAGTGAAACCAGAACAGTTCTTGGGTCAACTGATTGTGGATACAAACATGACAAGGTTCTTGCTAAATAGACACAGGATCTGGGTAGAACCTAGATAACAAGGTAAATCTGGCAACCCAGAACCAGAGGGTTCTGGGCCTAATCTGCACCTATATTTAACAGATACGTATGACACATGAGGAGTCGTACCAGAGTCAGTGTTGCTGCTGGAGCTCCTGGAAAGCTCCCCACTACCCACAGAGAGCTTTTTCCAGGCCCTGCATTACTGCTGCCAGAACAAGGACAACAAAAAAAAGCTCAAAAGTCATGATGCTGGTGCTCTATACCTCCACTTTGTTCCAAAAGGAACAATAGGGCCAAGTGTGTCCATCTATCAGCTCTCCTGCTGTGCCTGACTCTTAACTTATTGATGCTCCAACACTGTACAGCATGTAAACAACAGATTAAAGCCGAGCCAGTGAGCCCTGACGCTATCTGGGAATGGGTGGCAGATGATGTTTTAATGAAACTTTCCTCTCATTAAGTGCTGTTCACCCTGAGATATGTCTTCCTGCTGGATACCTGGGGAAACAGCAATTTCCTGAGACTTCAGCAATGCCTCAAGAACTGGCAACCCTAGAATGAAGTTTGAACTTGGTGTAAACCACCATTTGTTATTAGAAGACCTACAGGCATCACAGAAGTTTTGACTCATGTGACTAACACAATCTGTGTGTTTTAATCTGCCTTCAATCTTGTATAACCTCCACCTTTAATACATCAATACACATTGATGTATTAAAGGTGGAGGTTATACAAGATTGTTATGCAGGCAGGTACAGGTGTTCCTGTTAAGAAAATGTGAAATAAACCAGTTAACAGCCAAGGCAATGAGGTAAGAGCCATGCAATCCAAATGGAAAAGCAATCTAAGTACAGGCTGGAAAACCGAGACATTTACAGAACAGGAAGGGAGCATCAGAAGCTCCAAGTCAAATGTTTACCCTTAAGTGCTCAGATCAAGCCTGGACTGTCACCGGAAGCCAAAATGACTAAACTATAGTACCATGGGCATATTATGAGAAAACAAGACACACTGGAAAAGACAATAATGCTCGTAAAGTTAAGGCACCTGGAAAGAGGAAAACTTAATATGGAATAGATTGACCAGTAAAGGAGGCCATGTCCTGTAGTTTGCAACACCTAACTAAGCAAGGCAGTTAATGATAGAACTTTATGGATGTAATTTATTCATAGGGGTGCCTTAAGTGAAAAATGACAGCTGCGGATAGCCAGAAGGAAATGCATATTAGAGTTGCCTGTCTTCTTGATTTGTCAACGCAGCCATCTGTATATAGTCTGTAGACATGTTTTTGGATTGCTCCTCCCAGAATTGGCCAGGAAGCACCTCCCAGAATTGGACTTCAACTCCCAAAATTCTCCAAGAATTCGCCCCCAGCAGAATTCTGAGAGTTGCAGTCTAACAGCACAAATCTGCACACTTACATTGACTGGAACTTCACACAGTAGCACACTGTGTGAAGTTGTGGAATAGCCACCAACCCTAATAATTCTAAAATGGTGCTTGAGGTGTTTGTAGAGAATTGGGCTATCATTGGTGACTAATAATGATGGATATATACCCCTTCCACTACTAGTGACAATATATCTGTGGGCATATGTTGATGGGAAATGAACATGGGACAAGTACTGTCGCATTGATATCCTTTCTTGTGGGCTTTCCATAGCAGAAGTGGATGGTCAGTGTGGATTAGATAGGACTACTGGTGTAATCTAACTTTGTTCTTCTTGTGTTCTAATGCCTGAAATGCTTCTATCTAACTGGTTTCCATTCTGGTGCAAGGAGAAGAGAACCGGTGCCTGTTCCTTCAAGTCAGCTGTTGTATGAGAAACTATGAGAGCACTAAATGCAGTACGTTTGTTTTATGTTGGCCCTTTGCCCTCAAAAAGCTGTTTCCTTACTGGAAGAAGATGCAGCTTAGAAACTATTTGGTGTTTTCCATTATTTGCTTCTCCTCTTAAAGGTTTCGTCAATGGCAAATTGATGCCAAACTGCTTCTTGCTTTACTGATAATAATTTATTTTGTCTTCTAACAAAGCAGTGGTAGTATACCAAAAACCAAAGACATGTCTTTAAACAAAATTCAAGAAGAATCACAGCTGTGAGACTGCTGTGAGACTAAGCTCAAACCCTCCCCCACAAAACGTCTATTGCTTAAGTTCAGTGCTAGAGAAAGTCCATTGATATCTTAGGTCACATTCACAAGTGATGGTAAGGACAATTTGTTGGAGTTTTTAAAACCTCGCATACTGCCTGAATAAGGTGCGGCTAGGAGGGACCTTTCTGGACTGGGGTGACTATCAGTCTTTTCAGCACTAACCAATAGTTTCCTCCTGCCACTGAATTAAAAGAGAGCCTTGCCTCTCTGCTGTGTCTTTTTCTCCTCTCTTGAGTCTGTTTTAGACTGTTGCTGAAGGCAGTCATATTTGTTAGTTTACTGTTGATCTGGCCAACAGTAGGAGAGCCAGTGTGTACATACATTTTATCCCCAAGTGCCATATGGAGCAAGGAAAGACTCACATTTTAATTTGTAATGGGTTATGGCTGAACAACACAAGCATATCTAATTACTCCCTAAACCTCTGCTAATGCGGACCACAGATTGCACAGCCTATAACTTAAAACATTTATTTCAGAGATATGTAACTTTAGTATCTCTGGAAGGGACAAATCTGTGCCCACTGGATCTCCCAGGGATCAACAAAATCTCAAACAAGGAACCTAAAAGTGGCTATGTATATATAAGTCCATTTTGTTGGAGTTTTATTTATACCCACCCTCACATGCTATCTGCAGTTTGAGTGATTGTGAGGGACTTTTCTGGTCTGGGGTGATTGTCTGTCTATCCAGCACTAACCAACCATTCCTTCCAGCTTTTGAAATTCAAAGAGAGCCCTGCTTCTCTGCTGAATGTTCTATCCCTTTCTCTCATTAGTTGGTAGCAGTTGTTTTTTTGCTGTTGATCTGTTTGGTTGGTTGCTAGTAAGCGTGCAGTAAAGAAAGCAGCATACACAAGTCTGTATTCTTTGTCCTACAAATATCTAAGAGGAAGTTATTGACCCTTTAAGTGCCTGTTAATGAGAAAGAGGTGAACTCTAGGGAATGTGAAGTTTTTTTCCTCTGTGGTTCTCTTTACTTTTGCTGTTGAGCAAAAAGAGAATTTTACCAGAAATGTAAAAATCTGCAACACTTAAAAAACAAATAAACAAAAAACCCAGGAGCTACAATCTATTTGAAAAATAAACTTCCAGGAGCAGCAACTCACCTACCCCCCCCCCCCTCATTTGCAGGAAAAGGGAGGCACTAGAAAATGGCTTGGGGACACAAAACACCTTAGGAGCTTAATGCAGCCTCAGAACCACACCTGATTTATTTGGGTGTCAGGTCTCACTCAGTTGCCCTAAGATCACAAGCTATTGAGTGGACGATTTCAATACTTCATAAGACAATACATCTTAATTCTATTAAATCTGGAGTCTGGAAAAGAGCTGAATTCTCATCAAAAACACAAAAACATTAAATAATAGCTAATTTGGCTATTATCCTATCCGAACTTGGCTATTTGTATCCTATCCGAACAAAATAGGAGATGAGTCAAAAACACCAAATAAATAATAACTCAGCCTTGTTTTATAAGACATGGGCAAGGAATCAGTGTGTCAGAGGAGTGAATAAGGATTTGTTTACTTCTTTATTCGACTGCATTTTACCAATATTCAGAGTCAGTCCGATGTGCAAACATGTTTCATATGCCTCCTATTTTGTCTTCACAAGAGTCCTCTGAGATTGCACAACTGATGCACTTCTACAGGGTGCAAACCCCTTGCACGTCTACTCCACCTGCACACTTCCCCCCCCCCGCCCCGGTAACAGGATTTTGTCTTGTGTATTTAAGATTACGTTTGCTAAAAGCAGCATATTTTATAGAGTGCTTCTTTTGCTTATTTTAAAAAAATACTTCATAATAAGTGTTGCAAATTAGACTACCAGGGCATGGCATGAAATCATTCAACCTTCTGTTCACATAAAGGGTTTTGTGTCTTTGGCTTGCATACCTTGGACACAGAAGTATGCAATTGTTTGTAAAATTAGTCCCTTGCTGTAAAAGAAACTGGAAAATGATCAGCAATATGGCTGCTTCTGAGATGCAATCATGGGTGAAGTAATTTCTGTGACACATGAGGTGTGGAATCTGCAAATTTAGCAGAATGAGGTGGAGATTATTTGTTAGTGCCTGTTAGGTGACAGAACAGACTCTACAATTCCAGACAGCAAATGATCTATACCACTTTAGAGTGTGTCCTTGTGCTGAAAACAGAAAAAAAAGGTCTTTGCAATTAGAAAAATAGCACATGAGGAAGTACCTTTGGCTGAAGAGCTGGCTTTCTATTTGCAAGCAACTTTTAAATATAGCATTTAAAAATCACTCACTCACTCACTCACACACACACACACGAGTGCAATCCATTTTACCACTACAAATCTCTCCTCCTAAGAAAGTAAGAACAGCGCTGGACCAGCTGAAAAGCATGTCTGGCCCAGCATTTGTTCTCACAGTGACTAACTAGACATCTATGGGAAGACCAAGAGGACGTACAGTATGTGAGCACTAGATCATCCTCTCTCTCTTTGGTTTCTCATTAACAAGTATTGAAAGGCAAAGTGCTGTGTTCCTGGAAGTGACACATGGCCATCGTGATTATTAGCCACTGAAAGCTTTATCCTCCATGATTTTTTCTAATCCCTAATCCTGAGAGTGGGAGCAGGTCCTTATTGTGGTCATAAATGGACCCTTGGAAATGCAGCATGAACCACCTCTGATTGAGGAAATTGGCAGAAGTGGTATCTGGGTAAATTGACCTAGATTCCAGTTAAAACCCAGCTAATACTGTAGGCACCATAGCACCCAAGAGCAAATGGGGGAAAAACCACTATTGGGCAAAATGTATACAGCTGCAGCAGCTGTTTTGAACATTACTTATATCCTTCCAGACCTTACCTACCACACGTGTGATCCATGCAGAGTTGTTCCAGACCTTACGCTGTTGCTAGGGCATATGGAGGGTTCCTCACCAGCCAGTGGCAAGTCTTTGTTCCAGCCCTGTGCTAATGCTATGTAACAGGAAGGATCATAAGGTGTGACAACGACACTCCACTCCCTGTCTTGCTGCAAACAACACCACAGGCCCAAGTGCATGTACCCACCAGCCCTCTTTCCAACCCTCTCCCCCTGCTTCTGGCTTTTTGGTGTTCTGCCATTTTGCAAGCACAAAATTCATACAGACAACAGTGAACCCTGGAGCCAGCTAAGAATGGATGGAGATGGGCATCCAGGGTTTAAGGCCATCATACATACAACACGTGTTTGCTTCCAGCACCATGTGCCCTGAGATTTGTCTCCCTACCTGGGAAGGCTAACCATTCCTTGAGACTTCTGCTGTTGGCCTGAAACTTGACAACGTTATCACTACATCATGTGGATGTACATTCTACAGATTAACTATGCACTCTTGTGAAAAACTTTTCTTCCTCCTCCTCCTCCTCCTCCTTCTCTCTCTCTCTCTGTCCTGAATCTCCCACTCTTCAGGCTCATTGGAAGAATTCAGGCTCCAGCCACATGAATTCTGGTCTCCTGCATGTGAAGGCAGGCCATAAAGAAAACATTTTCATCTTCTGAAATACAGCCCCTAAATAGTAATCATCATCATGTGCCGTCATGTCAACTCTGACTTATGGCACCCCTTTTCAGGGTTTTCCAGGGAGAGAGTACTCAGAAGGAGTTTACTATTCCCTTCTTCTAGGGCTGTCCTCTTTCCCAAGGGCACAGAGGCTGGCGCTACTCACAGGAGGCACAGTGGGGAATCGAACTCCCAGCCTCTGGCTCTGTACTCAGATACCTAAACCATTGAGCTATCCAGCCAGCTTAATAACAATTGTGTGTCATTAAGTTGATTTTGACTTCCAAATTATGTTAACCCTTTCCAAGGTTTTCTAGGTAGAGAGTACACAGAAGTGATGTATCATTTCCTTTTTCTGGGACTGTCCTGGGACTGTGCAGTTTGCCCAAGGCCACACAGGCTGGATCTATTCGCAGGAGGCAGCCAGTTAAGACATTCAATTTTTTTCTATATCTTGGACAATTGCTTTTCAGATGAATGAATATAAGAACATAGAATCATTGAATAATTGACTTGAAGGGATCTATAAGGCCATCAAGTCCAACCCCTTGCTCAACGCAGGAATCTAAGTCAAAATAGATCTGACAGATGGTTGTCTAATTTTCTCTTGAATGCCACCAGCATTGGAGTGCTCACCACCTCCTGAGGTAATTAGTTCCATTGCTATACTGCTCTAACAGTTAAAAAGTTTTTCCTGATATTGCTTTAGCTTGAGCCCTTTGTCACATGTCCTGTACTTTGGGATAACTGAGAACAGATCCTCCTCCTCCTCTGTATGACTATCTTTCAAGTATTTGAAAAGTGCTATCATATTTCCCTCAGTCTTCTTTTCTCAAGGCTAAACATGCCACTTCTTTCAGTCTTTCCTCATAGGGCTTGGTTTCCAGTCCCCTGATCATCCTTGTTGCCCTCCTCTGAACTTGTTCCAATTTGTCAGCATCCTTCTTGAAGTGCGGTGTCCAGAACTGGACACAGTACTCTAGATGAGGCCTAACCAGTGCTGAATAGAGGGGAACTAGTACTTCAAGGGATTTGGAGGACTAGGCTTCTGCTAATGAATCCTAAAATAGTATTTGCCTTCTTTGCAGCCACATCACACTGTTGGCTCACATTCAGCTTTTGATCTACAACAATTCCAAGATCTTTCTCATTTGTAGTATTACTAAGCCAAGTATCCCCTATCTTGTAACTCTGCATTTTGTCCTCACCTCTAGGTGTATAACTTTGCACTTGTCCCTGTTAAATGTCCTGTTGTTTTCAGCACAGTGCTCAAGCCTGTCAATATATTTTTGAACTTTCTTCCTGTCTTCCAAGGTATTAGCGTACTGAAAGCATTCCTAACTAAGCAGTGGCAGGGGTTCCAGAGTACCATTCTACCATAACTCAGTTATGGATGACTTGAGCAGGTCCTTCTATTAATTAATTTTAAAAGCAATTATGCTCAGGCACTGAAATAAACTCCTACAACAAAAGAACAGGAGGTAATTCCAAAACTAGCGCCACTTATCTTTCCTTTTCCAGACCAAAAGCAAGGAAATTGCCCCTAACTTTGTTAGCCAGTTTTGTCCACAATTTCTGGCAGCCAAAAAACAAAACAAAAGAAACTCACAAACAAATAGATGAACAAACAACCGGAAATGTTCAGCCAAATTTCAGCAACTTTCCCACTGAAACCAATGGTACCTTAAGGTTCCTCTTTGGTTGGTTAATAAATACAATATTATTAAATTGCTGTTCTGCCATTTGTTTGAACTGTGCATTATATGTGCATGTGCTGGGGTGTGTGGAGAAATCTGATATATTTATTTTATTTTACTTAAAATATTTTTAACCTGCCTTTCTCCTTAAAAAAGTACCCAAGGCAGCTTACATCATTAAAAGATAATACTTTTTTAAAAAAGAAAGAAAGCGTAAAATATTTTAAAATAATCAAACGAATACCACACTAAGTATGGTAAACAAGATCAACACCAAAAACACATTCAAAGCAGCAAAGGCACAACACTCCATTTAGAAACCCCTCTCAGATAGCCAAACACTAAGGGAGAAGCTTTCTGAAGAAATCTGAGTCTGGGTGCAGCGACAGAGAAGGCCCCGTCTCATGTCCCCACTAAATGTACTTGTAAAGGTGGTGAGAGAAAGGCTTTCTCTAATGATCTCAACAGCTGGGCGGGCTGATCATAGAGGGAGACACAGTCCTTGAGATAGTTTGAACCCAAGCTGTTTAGGGTTTCAGAGGTTCAAACCAGCACTTTGAATTGTGCCTGGGACCAGATCAGCACCAGTTGAGCTGCTCTAAGAGGGGTGTTATGTGATCCATGCAACCAGCCCCAGTTAACAAACTGGCTGCAGCATTTTGGACTTGCTGAAGTTTCCAAACACTTTCCAAAAGCAGCCCCATGTAGATAATGTTACAGTAATCCAGCCAGGATGTAACCAAGGCATGTGTCACTATGGCCAGATAAGACCTCTCTAGTAGTGGGCACACCTGGCACACTAGTTTTAATTGTGCAAATGAACTTCTGGTTCCTGTGCAAATGAACTCCCACTGATACCTGGGCATCCAGGCTAAGAGATGAATCCAGCAGAAATTCAGAAGATGCTTCTAAAGAGATGGCGGCTACCATGTGTTTCCAGGGGAAGTGTAACACTATCCCACACAGGCTGCATCCCTATTCCTTGATCTGCCTTTCAACTGACCAAGAGCACCTCTCTCTTGTCTGGAGTAAGTTGCAGTTGATTCACCCCTATCTAGTCTATTACTTACACCAGACACTGATTTAGAGCTGAAATAGCTTCCTCAGATTTAGATGGCAAGGACAGGTAGAGTTGGGTGTCATCTGCATACTGGTGACACTGAACCCCAAAACTCCAGACAATCTCTCCCAACAGTTTTATGCAGATGTTAACTAGCATAGGGGTCAAAACAGAACCCTGAGGGACACCACAGGCCAATGGCCAGGGTGTTGAAGAAGAATCCCCCAGCACCTCCTTCTGAGTTATCTCCTCCAGGAAGGACTGGAGACACCATGGAGCAGTGCCTCCAAGTCCCATCCCAGTGAGATGCCCCAGAAGAATACTATGGTTGATGGTATCGAAAGCCACTGAGAGGTCCAGCAGAACCAAAAGGAACACATTTTCACTGTCCAGTTCCCAGATAGATCATCCACCAAGGCGACCCAAGCAATCTCTGTCCCATAACCACATCTGAAGCCAAATTGAAATGGATCTAGATAATCCATCTCATCCAGGAATTCCTGGAGCCGAGAAGCCATGACCTGCTCTAGCACCTTGCTCAAGAATGGAAGATTAGAGACTGGTTGGTAATTATCCAGTCCTGTGGGGTCCAAGGAGGGCTTTTTCAGTAATGGTCTAACTATTGCCTCCTTAAAGCATGTGGGACTCCTTCACTGTTGCAAGGAGGCATTCACCACTCCTCCTACCTACTCGACCAGTCTCTTTCTGGCAGCTGTTATAAGCTAGGAAGGGCAAGGATCCAAGAGACATGTGGTAGCCTTCACCTCTTTAGAAGATTTACAGTGTGTGCACTGAAATCCCATGCAAAGCTTGTGTATTCCAGTAGCCCATTATATCCCCGAGCAACGGACATTCCAGTGTACCTACCTCATATATGGTCCACTTATAACTCTTTAAAAGTTGAAAGAAAAAAATGAGGAAAGGACCACAGTCAAAATATGACCTATTAAAGCAGCTCTGAAACATGTGCAATAAAATCTAAAGGAACACAAATTGAGGGGTTGGGGAGGGGCAGACATGAGGGAAGGAACAGAAATTCACCACTGTGGAAAAAAAAGAGAAGTTATATAGTTATGCATAAATGAAGCACACAGATGTCTCTGAGGGTTTTAAATAACAGAATTATGGGGAAAGTTTGACAATCAAAAATAGACACATTTTATTAAATTCCTGCCTTTTAAATGTGCATTTAATTTTTAGGAAGGCAATGAATTGATTTACACACCTCAAAATAAGGATCTAATGAGAACTCAGCATTTTTTTCAGTCCAGGTAAGAATAAATGTTGAGCACTGTTTCTTCTTCTTCTTCGGGCAGGAAGGAGGGACTTCTTGGCCAATTTCTGTATCAGATTAAATTTGACAGTCCTGCTCCCTTTGGGCCTGAAGTATTTTTGCTTGCATGGCAGTAGATAAGATTTATTTAGGTATTGATAAGGCATTGTCTGGGAAGTACCAATTCTTGGGCAGCATCTAAAGAACTGTGCACAGGATTTCCTGGAAAGAAACTGAGGACATTTTGCTAGCCAGAGAATCTGGGGAAGGAGAAAAAAGGCAGAAAATCCTGTAGGAAGCTGTGGGATTGAACAGCATCTTGTCTGATAACCATACTTCACAAGCATTGTGAATACCTCTGAAGGTGACCTCTAGATTCCAGAAAGAATGTCATGGTCAGAATCCCAGTGGTTATTTACACCAGAGTAAGTACAATGGTAAAAATCAAGGCAGCAAATTGCTACTAGTTAATGAGCTGCTGCTTGTAAACCACCCAGAGAGTGCTTGAAGCACTATGGGGCGGTATATAAGCAGCACGCTTTGCTTTATACCTTGTTGTGGTCTGTCATGTGATGGGCATGCAATGAGAAATACAAGTGGTAATTTATTAACTAACTGCAATTCACTGCTGCAGTTTACACCATTGCCCTTACATTGACATAAAGAACCATAGCTTTCTGGCCACTATTGGTAAATTGATCTTTTAAATATCAGTAACAAATTTGTTTTGTTTTGTTTTGTTATGTTTTGAACTCATAATCACAAACAATCAACATGCAGTAATTGACTGCCATCTGATTTCTAGGTTAGGTCCTGCTCTTCTTAGTCTCTGACTTCTGCACTAGGTGTACTGATGGCCAAGCAGGCAGCTTGCTTGTGGAGGTCAATAAACAGAGTAAGGAAGCATAGAGAACATTATCAAAATGCAGGCTAGCAATCACAATCTGTATGGGAGCTTTGTTTGTTCATAGCCTTGAGACAGGATTGGCAGATGGTTCCAGTTAGAGAAGAGCCATTGAATCAGTGGGATTTGCCCAAGTGTTAACTCACTGTCCCACTGTTGATTCAATGGGTCTATTTTAGTTTAGACCAACAACTGGATCCAGACTGTCTGTTTTGATTCACTTTAACACAGATCTTAAAGATTCCAGTTATCTTTGATCCTGCATGTCACTATGACCTGGATCAACATGTCTGAGCAGTGATGAAATAAAGGCTCCAAGGCTTGTCTCTATACTGGGAATTCAAGCTCATGCCTTCAATTCCTCTCTAGTTCACGGAGTTTGGGAAGCCAAATTCCAAACAAGTATCCTCTGCATCCATACTTGGCTCTGTCAGTAGTGAGGGGGCCCTAGATTCTGCTCTGTTCTGCAGATAAAGCAGTCCTCATGGGCAGAGAATAGAAAAGTTAGTTTTTGGACTAATTACTGTTCACCATTTAACCTCCCCAACATTGACATTCTGGCTGGAGGAACCTGGGAGTTGTAGCCCTACAAAGTGCCTTTTCTGAGCTATGCATCTGGCCAAATCATGACTGCATTGGGAACAGAAACCTTTTGAATTACATCTCTGTTGTACGCTGTAGTGGAAAACCTGACCACAGCAAACCTGCAATTCAAACCTTTTCCTGCCTTTTCATCTCAAGCAATTAACACAGCCCTGCCTGTTTTTAATCACATTTGTTCTACTGCTTTAATTATATTTTTGGAGTGAGGGTGAGGGGTATCTCTCTAAATTCTATTTATTTTTCCCTGTTGTCATAGTAATTAGTTTTTCCATCTTACAGGCTTTTATTCTCTCTTTCTCCATCCCACACTACTCCTTTTACATTATTTCACCAATTCATATTCCAGACTAGGGACTCCAACCATTTTCTGACAAAAAGAAATTGAGATTAGAAGTATCAAATGCTGTAGAAATCTGGCATTTAGGTCATTGTGTCTAGGAACAGGGACACTTGCTCAAGAGAAGGAAGACATAAACAAAGAGTCAGAAAAGCATGGGGAGTTCCAGGAGCACCTCTGAGATTTTTGCAGCATTGATCTGAACTGGAGGTTCATGTCAAAAGAAAGAATAAAAACAGGAACTATTATGCCTCAATGTCACATTCCCGGGGGTTTCAACAGCAGAGTCCGATAGGCCAGTCCAAGTTCAGAGCCGATACCAAAATACCAAAGCCAAATCACAAACCGTAATCCAAGGTCAGGGTCCAAAGCCAAATCACACAGTCCAGGGTCAGGAGTCCAAAGCCAAAGGTCCAAGGAACAAGGTTCAAGGCAGTCAGGAGCGTGGATGCAAGCCAGAGATTTGACTTGTTGCTTCCACGGATTTCTAGCCGACTAAGAGCTGTTTATATAGTAAAACAGCCCCTTGAGCTGCTGGAAGCTTTTCCATCCTGTCAGTACTCAGGGCTAGTTGATCGGATGTTTCTGTGGGCAGCCTTCGAGCGATCTTCTGACCTTTTTGTCATAAGTCTTCCCCGAAGCCTGGCCCTCAGCCTGTCTACTGGGGGAGGAGAATCTGGGGGTGATTCAGGTGTTTGTGTTTCTAATTGCTCAGCATTCTCCTCAGCCACAGTTAACCCTTCCGGTTCCAGGTCTTCAGCTGCACTCATGACACTCAACCACATTGAGACAAGACAAAGTGTTTCCATGGCCAGAGACTTTTCCCCTTTGGCTCAGGCATTAGAAAGAGGGGGGGGGGGGGAATCAAAGCTCTCATATTCATCAAAATATGAGTTCAGATGTCATTATGGTCTCTTGGAACCACTGGGGAATAAGGAAGAAAGTCCTTGGTCACTGGCCCAGGTTTCATGGAATTCATTCCCTCACTAGCAATCTGTTTAAATAACACTTTATTGGATCAATAAAAATGCTAAATGGATTTTTTTCTTTTGGCCTTTTAAAGAGTTCATTTGCTTCTTTCTCTAAAAATAATGGTGCCTGTATATGACAGGATACGGAAGAGGCGGTTGTTCTGTTGTCATCTTTTTAAAGTCTTCTTTAATTACCAATTGATACATCATATGGAGTAGCCCTCATAGTCAACAAAGGAGTGGGGAAAGCTGTACTGGGATGCAATCTCAAAAATGATAGAATGATTTCAATACGAATCCAAGGCAGGCCTTTCAACATCACAGTAATCCAAGTTTATGCACCAACCACCAATGCTGAAGAGGCTGAAATTGACCAATTATATGAAGACTTACAACACCTTCTAGAACTGACACCAAAGAAAGATGTTCTTCTCATTATAGGGGACTGGAATGCTAAAGTAGAGAGTCAAGAGATAAAAGGAACAACAGGTAAGTTTGGCCTTGGAGTTCAAAACGAAGCAGGGCAAAGGCTAATAGAGTTTTGTCAAGAGAACAAGCTGGTCATCACAAACACTCTTTTCCAACAACACAAGAGGCGACTCTACACATGGACATCACCAGATGGGCAATACCGAAATCAGATTGATTATATTCTCTGCAGCCAAAGATGGAGAAGCTCTATACAGTCAGCAAAAACAAGACCTGGAGCCGATTGTGGCTCTGATCATCAGCTTCTTATAGCAAAATTCAAGCTTAAACTGAAGAAAGTAGGAAAAACCATTGGGCTAGTCAGGTATAATCTAAACCAAATCCCTTATGAATACACAGTGGAAGTGAAGAACAGATTTAAAGAACTAGATTTGGTGGACAGAGTGCCTGAAGAACTATGGATGGAGGCCCGTAACATTGTACAGGCGGCAGCAATGAAAACCATCCCAAAGAAAAGGAAATGCAAGAAAGCAAAGTGGCTGTCCAACGAGGCCTTACAAATAGCAGAGAAGAGAAGGGAAACAAAATGCAAGGGAGATAGGGAAAGTTACAGAAAATGGAATGCAGACTTCCAAAGAATAGCAAGGAGAGACAAGAGGGCCTTCTTAAATGAACAGTGCAAAGAAATAGAGGAAAATAATAGAAAGGGAAAAACCAGAGATCTGTTCAAGAAAATTGGAGATATTAAAGGACCCTTTTGTGCAAAGATGGACATGATAAAGGACAAAAATGGTAGGGACCTAACAGAAGCAGAAGACATCAAGAAGAGGTGGCAAGAATACACAGAGGAATTATACCAGAAAGATCTGGATGTCCCGGACAACCCAGATAGTGTGGTTGCTGACCTTGAGCCAGGCATCCTGGAGAGTGAAGTCAAGTGGGCCTTAGAAAGCATGGCTAACAACAAGGCCAGTGGAGGTGATGGCATTCCAGTTGAACTGTTTAAAATCTTAAAAGCTGACACTGTTAAGGTGCTACACTCAATATGCCAGCAAGTTTGGAAAACTCAGCAGTGGCCAGAGGATTGGAAAAGATCAGTCTACATCCCAATCCCAAAGAAGGGCACTGCCAAAGAATGCTCCAACTACCGTACAATTGCACTCATTTCACACGCTAGCAAGGTTATGCTCAAAATCCTACAGGGTAGGCTTCAGCAGTATGTGGATCGAGAACTCCCAGAAGTATAAGCTGGATTTCGAAGGGGCAGAGGAACTAGAGACCAAATTGCTAACATGTGCTGGATTATGGAGAAAGCCAGAGAGTTCCAGAAAAACATCTACTTCTGCTTCATTGACTACACAAAAGCCTTTGACTGTGTGGACCACAGCAAACTATGGCAAGTTCTTAAAGAAATGGGAGTGCCTGACCACCTTATCTATCTATGTATATGTGGGACAGGAAGCAACAGTTAGAACTGGATATGGAACAACTGATTGGTTCAAAATTGGGAAAGGAGTACGACAAGGCTGTATATTGTCTCCCTGCTTATTTAACTTATATCCAGAATATATCATGTGAAAGGCTGGACTGGATGAATCCCAAATCGGAATTAAGATTGCTGGAAGATATATCAACAACCTCAGCTATGCAGATGATACCACTCTGATGGCAGAAAGTGAGGAGGAATGAAAGAACCTCTTAATGAGGGTGAAAGAGGAGAGCGCCAAAAATGGTCTGAAGCTCAACATCAAAAAAACTAAGATCATGGCCACTGGCCCCATCACCTCCTGGCAAATAGAAGGGGAAGATATGGAGGCAGTGACAGATTTTACTTTCTTGGGCTCCATGATCAGTGCAGATGGTGACAGCAGCCACGAAATTAAAAGACGCCTGCTTCTTGGGAGGAAAGCGATGACAAACCTAGACAGCATCTTAAAAAGCAGAGACATCACCTTGCCGACGAAGGTCCCCATAGTCAAAGCTATGGTTTTTCCAGTAGTGATGTATGGAAGTGAGAGCTGGACCATAAAGAAGGCTGACCGCCGAAGAATTGATGCTTTTGAATTGTGGTGCTGGAGGAGACTCTTGAGAGTCCCCTGGACTGCAAGGAGATCAAACCTATCCGTTCTGAAGGAAATCAACTCTGAGTGCTCACTGGAAGGACAGATCCTGAAGCTGAGGCTCCAATACTTTGGCCATCTCGTGAGAAGAGAAGACTCCCTGGAAAAGACCCTGATGATGGGAAAGAAAACTCCCTGGAAAAGACCCTGATCATGGGCAAGAGGAGAAGGGGACGACAGAGGACGAGATGAATGGACAGTGTCATCGAAGCTACCAACATGAATTTGACCAAACTCCGGGAGGCAGTGGAAGACAGGAGGGCCTAGCATGCTCTGGTCCATAGGGTCACGAAGAGTCGGACACGACTTAACAACTAAACAACAACAACACATCATTTGTCACATGTTATCTGAAGGCTGAACCCCCAAGTTAGGGTTTTCATATATGAGATTCATTGATTAGGCACCGGTTAGAATTTTCATGATATCTGATATAATCACAAATGCAAGAGAAGCAAGAAGCCAGGTTGGCCCCTTCCTCTTGTCCTTCCATCATCAGGCAAGTCTTTAAAAGCCTTTTCAGGAGGGCTTTTAAGCAATTGTGTCTCAGGAATGCTTTGTTTATTAAATTTAGATATTTTAAAATGTTTTTAAAATTGTTTTAATCTTGGTATTAATCGCTCTTAATTGGTTTTTTAATATGGCAATTATATGGTATTTTATAACTGTTGGTTGTCGTATAGTTTTAACTGTTTGGATCCCTTATGGGAAGAAAGGGAGCATATAAGTCAGTCGGTCAGTCAGTCAGTAAGTAAGTAAGCGGGGCAGCTATGTACCTTTAGTGAGCAAATAGGTTCATATTCTACAGAGCCAGGAAACTGGAGGTTAACCGATTTGTTCCATGATAACAAATGACAATGTACAATGTCACAAAGCAACCTCGTCCCCATTCACAGCCATGTTTCCTTTGACTTCCAGGATGAAAAGCATGGAGGTTCTGGAACTAGTGAAGAGTCCTAGTTCTATAATGTCTTCGGAAGCATCTCAGCCTTACCTTATTGCTAGAGTCTCCTGTGAGTTGATACATGCAAGTTTGTTGCTTACATCAGTAGCCGGCAAGATGAATTCAAGAGTGAGATTGGGGTTTCTCGTTTCCCATCCTTCCACATCGTTATGATGGTGTTTGTGTGATGTTATGCTACAAATGAATTATATCACAATTCAAATTTTTTATTATGTGTTACAGTTCCCTGGTCAGGGTCCCTCACTATAGCCACTCTGCCACACTACCCCCCTTGCTTATCCTGGAGGAGTCAGATGCGGTGAAGGCTAGGGAACCTGACTGGAACTGTATCACTCCCGTACACTACCATTAACTCAGACTCGGCCACGCTTTCAGGGAGTTCAAATGAAATTCCATAAGGCCTGGCACTGAGAAGCAAGGTACCTCCCTTGCAAGGCTAGAGCTGCCACCACACTCATACAAGCACCAAATATATATATATATATATATATATATATATATATATATATATATCCTGGTAGCTTGGTGAAGGCATGACCTGGCTTTGGTACCATCAACCCTCTGAGCCAAAAATCCAGACTGCTGCTTGAAGGGAGTTTTTGTATTGTATTAAAGAGAGAAACAAAGGCTAAAAGGACAAAAGGCAAATGTTTCAAAAAATTACAAAAGGATGTCCCAAAATACTGGAAAAATCCTGAGACAGTTTTAAGGCCCTTCAAGACAAACAAACAAACACACACACACACACACACACATACACACACACACACTCACTCACACACACAAAAGGCTAAACTTATCTACCTGATACTCACACCTTAGCAAAGAGGTAACATAGTTCTGGGACGTACACAGAGTGCATCCTTCCCGGCATGGCTTTGTAGAATGGCAAATGGACACAGTCTCTACCTTCTGATTAAGTCTGAGTCATCTAACCAGATTTTTTTAATACTTTTAATACATTATATGGCCCATTCCAAGCCTGTCTTAATCAACATCTTAATCCACTTTCTTGTTTACCCAAAACAAAGGGATGTTCTTCCCCTCTTCCTTTCACACAGCTGTAATCTTCCCTCAATTTGCATAAAGGAAGCAGACTAGCTTTTGGAGTCAAGAATTAAGGTGGAAATGTTAGATCCCATTGTTACTGCTTTGAAGTCCCCTCAGGCAGGAAATCAACTGAAGGTCTCACTTTCCCCTTTGTTCTTGGCCAGTACTGACCCTTGCCTTCTCAACCAGCTTTCCCAGGTACATAGATGTCTTGAAGTTTCTAACTGGACTCTGTGCCCCATGCTCCCCGAGTTTCTCAGTTCTTCACATAATGGATCTGTCACCACAGCATGACTAACAGAAGAAAAAACTCATTCACTACCTCACTGACAAGTGGTTAAGCAAATATACTGTATATTCAGCTTGTGTAGGTTTGTGTGTGTGTGTGTGAGTGTTTGTATAAATGTGGAATATTAGATGAGCTTGTGTGTGTGTGTGTGTGTGTGTGTGTGTGTGTTGGAATATCTATGCCTATTTATCTATATTGACATCTACTTCTATATCTAAACCTACAGTATATCTATATGTTCCAGGACTTGGCAGTTACTAGAGAATTCAGGGTTTTTCAAAAACTGTTCTGATCATTTTCTGTGATTCTAGAAATGGATCATGGGAAGTTGTCTGTGTGTCATCTTACTCCTGACACCATCCCTATCCATCAAGTGCGACACTGAGATGTAACCTGAGTGAACCTGCCACTCAACTGCAAAGCCACGTTTGCAAGGGCAGTTTGCATTTACCCTTAACTACAAAGAAACATGGCTAGATTTCTATCCATTTGTTTGCATAAAACATATTTTAGAACAGCAATTCCAACTCTTCAAAAAAAATCCCAGAAATTTCTGAGCCATATACCCCCGGATTCATACTATGGCACTGCAAGGTCTGGGCAATGGCTTGTTTTGTTTTGTTTTGTTTTTTCATTCCCAAATTCTGTTTGCAACTGCTCTGTTATGATTGTTGCTATTTATGTTGCATGTTTAGTCATGTGCTGTTTTTCTGCCAAACTGAATGACTGGAATTTTTATAAAGGCAGGGGAGATGGAAAAACAGGCTTTAATGCACTTATGGGGAAGAATTAAAAGGCTCACAGTGAAATCCATGATTCACACAGGCTAGAATATGAGTCCAGTGGAACAAAACATATAGACATACAAAATGATAAAGAGATAGTTTGGGCCAAGAAACCCCACCCCAACTCCTTCTTTGTCTCTTGTCTCCCATGTATCCTTCTTCTAAAGGCAGTGTTCATGGATTGTTGTGTTTAATCCATAAAAGGCAGGTGAGGTAGAGAGGGGCAGACAACATGGGTTGGGGTGTGCCTGAGGCTACCAAATGGGCTTCATAGAACAGGAGAGATTTAAAACAGCAAGCTATGGTAGCTATGATATTAAGCTTAGACACAGAAGAGGTCCACAGCCATCATAGCTTACTAATTCTCTAAATCAAATCATTGATATACTAGAACAAGCCGTTTGGAAGGGAACTCAACATTCCTGTGGTCTGATACTCACAAAATGGAGGAAACCCACTACTATAATATCCCTGATACATGGCCATTCAATTTCTGATCTAAAAAAACCCCAGTGAATGGGAAAGCAGCATATTCTGAGGTAATCTGTTCCATAGTTACAAAGCCTATAGTATTGGATAGGTCTTCAAAACAATTAACTGAAATCTTCTGTCTTAATTCAAATGTGTTGGTTTCAATCTTGAAATCTGGGGTAGCAGATTTTTTTTTTTTAACATGACAGTTCTTCAGTTAAATGAAGACAGTTGTGATATTGCCTCTTTCCTGGGCTAAGCATACCCTGTAATTTCAGCTTTGCCCCACAAGGGATGGTCTCAGTGACCCATAGCCAGTTCGTCACAGTCAATGTGGAATCAGAACTCATATATCAAAATGAACAAAAGTGGGCATTTTGTATCCGGTCCCTACAATGAACATTCTTGATTGCTTTTCTAAGAGCTGGAACCTCATCAACTGGTGGTGTAGGACAATCTTATTTCAAGTGGCAGTAGTTTTCTTCATTCCATTGACAAGGAGCAACCAATTTTGACAGGTTATATGTCTACATGACATGTAGACAGGTTATATGTCTCAGTTTTATTTAAACAAAATATAGAGAGATTCCTTAAGCCATGGTGTCCACACAAAAAATATTTTCTGTCATGCCCAGGGAAACTAATAGAATGTTTTTTACTTAACAAGCAATATGTCCAGGGACTAATGAAGACTGAATGCCCTGCAACAAGCAATCTGCCTGGTAGGCCTACCATGGGATCACAGACTATTAGAAAAACATGTTTCTGGAAAGCTGAATAATAGGCCGCACTAAAAGTGGAAAAGTAAAAAAAAAAAGGGGGGGGTCTGGCAAAGTTAGAATTACAGGAACAGAAAACATTATACTGTGTGATTGAATGGCAAGTTAAACAACTGAACCAGGGATCTGTGAAGAAAATAACCAAAAAGCCACTAAAGTGGTGATCCTTAAACCACGGCTGAGGACCACACCCTACCTTTTCACACAGATGTTAAGATACATAGTGAAAAATGCAGAGATAAGAAAGCTGGTGGGGGAGAAGAGTTAAGAGTTAACATTTCAGTGCATTCTTATTGAGATAGATATTCAAATAGTCTACTGATTTTTCAGTCTCTGGTGGCGGATTTGAAATTTCTGCTACATGCTGAAGTGTCCTTTCAAAGAGCTTTGCCTCTTCTGCAGTACAAGAACTTCAAAGAACCCCACGGTGCAACAGTTCTCCCCAATGTGTTCACATAATAATTAATCTGACCCAATATGCAATGAATAGTGCCATTATAGTGGGGAAATTTGTGTTCACCCCTCCCAAGTACCTGTGCTGTTCAAAAATTCAAGTAATGCAAACACTGCATTATGTGCAACGTCAGCTGATAATGTAAGAAATGAGTAGTCCAGGTTCCTCTAGAACCTTAGATTGTGATCAAGTGTAGCCATTTCTCCTCCTCTGCTAAAGATATTCGATGCAGACTTCACTGCTTCTCTCCACCAGTTTTCAGTAATGTTTCAAGGACAAACGAAATAATTCTAGAATATGGAGATGCCTTTCCTAACAAATCATATGAAGCAGTCAGCATTATAGTAAGGATGATGTGCTGCCAGAAAAAAATGCAATATGACATTGTGAAAAGGGACCTTCCAACATGAAATGTTTATTTCTCAAACAAAGCTTGGAATATTATTTTTGAAAAGTAATTTGTTCCTCATTGGCTGTTAATAATTGTGTGCTGTCAAGTCAGTTCTAAAATAGAGGAGAACAGCAAAAGGGGGAGGGCTTTTTCCAGAAGATTGAAAAAGTTAAAGGGAAATTTAAGCCTGCATTAGGAATGCTGAATAACCAGCAGGGAAGCACACTATCTGACCATGAGAAAATAAAGAGAAGGTGGAAACAGTAAACTGAAGACCTATACAGAAGGAAGAAAAAGATGACAGACTCCTTTGAACAAGAATCTTATGATGAGGAACCTACAGTTCTAGAAAGTAAAGTGAAAGCTGCTTTGAAAGCACTGGGAATAAATAAATCACCAGGAGTATATGGAATACCAGTAGAAGTATTTCAAGACACAGAGACTGAATCTGTCAAAATCCTAAAAAGAATATACCAACAAATTTAGAAAACAAAACAGTAACCCACAGACTGGAAGTATTCAATATACATTCCAGTCCCCCTAGAAAGGAAATGCCAAGGAGTGCAGCAACTATAACATCATTGCTTTAATTTCCTATGCAAGCAAAGTGTTGCAAAAAAAAATGCTTTTGCCTTGTATGGAGTGAGAAATGCCTAAAATTTGAGCTTGATTCTAAATCAGAAGAGGCACTCAAGATCATATTGCAAATATCCACTGGCTACTGCAGCACACCAAAGAATTTCAGAAAAACATCAATCTATACTTTGTAGACTACAGCAAAGTCTTTAACTGTGTGGATCATGAGAAACTATGGGCTGTTCCAAAATAAATGGGTGTGCATCAGCACTTGCTTGTCCTGATGTGTTAACCTATATTATGGACAAGAAGCTACTATTGGGATAGAATGTGGAGAAACAGAATGGTTTCCTATAGGTAAAGGTGCATTTTACCACCTTATCTATTCAGTCTGTATGCAGAACCTATACGGAAAGCCAAGCTAGATACAGATGAAGGAGGAGTGAAAATGGGTGGAACAAACATTAGTAATCTAAGATACGCAGATGACACCATCTTACTAGCAGAAAGCAGCAATGATTTGAAATGATTTTCAGTGAAAGTGAAAGAAGAAAGTGCCAAAGCAGGACTGCAGCTGAACATTAAGAAGACCGAAACCATGACTACAGAAGAACCACACAACTTTAATGTTGACAATTAAGAAATAGGAATAGTAAAAACGTTGTACAGTATATACCGCAGTTCAGTCATCAACCCAACTGGAGACGGCAGACAAGAAATCAGAAGCCTGAGACTGGGAAGGGCAGCAATGAAGGAATTAGAAAAGATTTATTTATTTATTTATTTATTTATTTATTTAGTCAGTCAGTCAGTCAGTCAGTCAGTTTGTATCCCACTCCCATTAGTGTCACAGCACTACTCTGAGTGGGTTACAACTTGTAAAATAGAAAACAAAAATTAAAAATAGAAATATTAAAACCAGTAGCAATATCCATTGGCTAAAAAAAAAAAACCAAACCCAGATGGCACTGACTAATCCCAGAGTGGACGGAGGAAAAGAGGAGAGGGAAGAAGAGGAGGGGAGAGAAAAAAAGGGGAGAAGGGGAGGTGGAAGGATCGTCAAGTGTAAAGATGTATCCCTGGAGACAAAGACCAAGCTCATCCACACTCTTTTTTTCCTGATCACCATAGATGGATGTAAAAGCTGGACAGTAAAGAAAGGTGACAGGAGAAAAAAATGATTCATTCAAAATATGGAAATCCTGGAAAGACAAAGAAGTGGATCCTAGAGGAAATCAAGCCTGAACTATCTCTGGAGGCAAAAATGATGAAACTGCCCTACTTTGGGCACCTCAGAAGGCAGCAAGATTCTCAGGAAAAGTCAATAATACTAGGAAAGGTTGAAGGCAGCAGGAAAAAAAGAAAGGCCAACAACTAGATGGATTGACTGTCTTAAAAAAATCCACAGGCTTGAGTTTACAAGAGCTGAGCAGGGCTGTTGAGGACAAGACCTTTTGGAGATGGCTCATTCATAAAGCTGGCATAAGTTGGAGGAGTCTGGTGAACAACACCATTTTGCATTATTACTGGCAAACTCCATTGTGTGTAGGCTTCTAAGTGTTATTACAGGTAACTCCAGGCAGCAACGAAAATACAGGGGTTTGTTATAGTGGAGCACTGTTTGCAGATTACAATCACATACCATTGTATGTGGACTCGAATAGCTTCCGTTTAAAAAAAAATATCCAGTATCTTTTGAAATTGTAGCTTGAGCACAGATTGGCAATTGTATATGCAGCAGAAGTCCTTTCCTTTGTAGACAGCAACAGGATTCCATGAAAACTCCCCAATGGCGGAAGAAGGAGGGGAAGAGACCTTTCCTGAGTCAGCTCTCCACATGGCTCCCAAGCTCTTTGGAGCAGTTTGTAAGAAAAGGGAAAGACTGTCGCCCTGCTGTCTTCCTCCAGCACTAGTCAAATTCCACTAAATATGGATCTGGATGAAACACAGCAGTAGTAAAGTAAGAAAGTGGGGCAAGCCTCCCATAAGCAACCCACAGGTTACTGAATTAATAAGTGCACGTGAAACAACCTGCAGTCTCAAAAATGCTGTCTAGCTCTCTTGCAAGTAACCCGCCTCCTTGGAATAAGCCTGTGCTGCACCACTTGGCAGTGGCATTGATTTCATTCTGAGCTGGCACGTTCAGAACCCGGCTTCAGACACTTTCTCTCCAATTAAGCACCTGCTATCACTGGTTGCACCCTAGAATAAAGGGTGTCAAATGGTCTAAACTACAGAAGAAGCCTGCGCTTGATGTGACTTCTATAACTTTAATAAAGCCAACCTGTCATTCAGATCAGAAAAAATGTTTCTTCTTAAAAGCGACTTTCATCATGTGGCTTTGTCTTCCCAAATCTTTCCACATAAATGGTGATAAAGGCACAGTTACTAATCAGGAGCCTGACCTACAGCAAGTTATAATAATAGTATAACACCAGCAAAGGACTGAACACATAGAGACAAAGAAATGCAGTTTAGAGCACAGAAATAGCAGGAAAATGTAACCTTTACCTTGCTGGCCAGTTTTTTTGTGCCAATTTTCCTTTCCCCAAGGTCCAGTTCATGTTTATTTCTTACATACCCCAGGACTTCAATCATGTTAGTGTTCTAGAGATGGGACTCAGGCAGACTTTGGGGTCTGAGAAATCAGACATGCAAACAAACCTTTAAATTGCATGGTGTGTAAAAAACACCTGCCATGAGCTCACATATTTCAGGTAGGTTATGTGACAGATACCTGTGATGCACAGTTTGTTCCTTCACTAGAGAGTTCCCAAATCCACCAGTAAAAAATTATTAGAAAATGATTTCCTGCTTCTGTAATATGAATGTAATGTTTGTTAGATTCCTGTTCTGGATTAACATGGTCACCTAGGAATGCCTACTTTAAAAAAAAAAAGTCCTAATGAGTTCAGTGGGGTTTACATTATGGTAAGTGGGTATTTAACAGCAGCCTCTTGACAATCACATTTTTCCAGGGATTCTCAACATTTCACTTTGGGTGCTGAGGATTTTGATGCCTGTGTAATCAGAAGATATTAATATCTATACCTAATGGGGTTTCCAAGGTATACGATATATTTAAGGAGTGGTTTTATCAGTGTCATTCCTCAGTGAGTTTTCATGGCCAAGCAGGAATTTGAACCCAGTTCCCTGAGTTCTAGTTTATTATGCTATTCATTACACCACACTGGCTCTCTTCGTACTATGGAATGAACAAAACAATAGATACATGGCTGCTGTAGTGACAGAGTCTTCGCCAAGCTGAAAGACAATGGAACAATATGGACAATCTACAAACTTGGATATTTCCAGTGGCTCCATGACCAGCACGTGCCCTGATAAGATGATAATATCATTTGCCTCAAGACAAAAGGATGCTTTATTCTCTGGGAATAAAGAAAGGTGGTGCAATGCCCTTTTTCTCCTGACTTGCCACCTACCAATAAAAATCTGAATCGTAATGACGAGGGGATCTAAGCCAATCAGAGTGCAGGAAAATCAGGGATTTCAGTGGAACAAAAAGCAATTGGTTCTTGGAAGAGAGGGGGAGGACATGCAAACATTTATAGTGCATCAACTCACTTTTTAGTTTTGAGGATTTTGACTGCTTTGTGGCCTTTGGGCCTTAGTTTACCTTTTTGCCTTAGCCTTGTGAGAGGTTTCAGGTTTTTATAAAAGGTTAGATTCCTTGATTTGGGAGACTCTACACTTCTCCAATCAGAATTTTCCCTTGTGATTTTTTTTTTACACAGGACTAGGTTTTCTGGCTTCTAGATAGCTCAGTGAGTTAGAGCCAGAGACTGGGACTTTTAGTCCCCACGGTGCTTCCTGGGAAAACAGCTAACCGATGTAGTCTTGGACAAGCTGCACAATCCCGGGGTGCCACCAGAAAGGAATGGTAAGCTACTTCTGTGTACTCTTTACTTAGAAAACCCTGAGAAGGGCCACCATAAGTTGGAATGGACTTGACTCTGATTCCCTTACTTTCTCCTTTTATTCTATCCCTGCACCCCCCCCCACACACACACACTTTATTTTACATTTTTTATTATTTTAATTTTCCCATCTAAAAGTTCTTGAATAAATTTTCTTTCTCATTCCCCTGAGTCTTGTTCCAACAGGTAATCATCTGTCTTTCTCAGTCTTTAGGACAAAGACTGCTAAACAGCTGGGAATGTAGTAAACTTGAACTAGAGGGCTGGTGGAAGATTAGGATTAAATACAGTATTTTATAAAGGACTAATTTTGCATGTTATCAAATTGTTCTACATTACACTTTTCATTTAATTATTGTACTGTATTTTGTCTGGAATTCATTATTTGTCCTCTGACTTCTTTTAGTTGTGCCTTCATTTCATGAACCTTATTCATGGTTTATCTGCTGTGATTTCAATAAAGTTTTATATTAATTGCTCTTTTAAACAGCCACAGATCATTTCTGCTTACACTCTCTTGCCCATTGGAGCAAATACTAAACCGACTTTTCAACCAGCTGATGGACTGCGATTGTCAGTCTTCACTTGCCTATCGTTGAAAAGAGGAGAAATATTGACAACAGTAAGACATTCAGCAATATTCACCTGAGACTGTGTTTATCAAGTCTCACTTTGTTTTTGACATTTTTCTAGTACAGGTGTTTCACACCTGTATTGCAGGTAATTTAATATGTTGATTTTATAGAAGAAAGTTATCCACAGCATATTCAATTTCACGCAAAAAGGAGGTCAGAACTATTTATATAATAAAAGATGAACATGCCGTTAGGATTCCTTTATAAGAAATCAACATCTTTGTTGTGTTGACAGATGAATGTATGATATTATAATCAATGCAAAGTAACATTCTTCCACTTAATGCTACTGTGTGTCATGAGTGTTTTTTTAATGTCATTGTGCTGAAGACCCCATTTAAAAAAGAAAATAGCTAGCTTCAACCTTGATTATTTGAAGTCCCAAGAAAATTGAGTAGCTGTGAGTGGATTCATTTAGGTTAAGTATTATTGTGTTTCCAAACTGCAATACAGAATCCAGACTATGAGGATGGCATATACCAATCTCTTTACAAGACAAGGCAGACCAAGACAAAATGGCCTCAGAAAAACGGGGCAGCTTCTTTAGAATTCAGTGCATTGGTCATTCATTGTATCACTGCTCAGTTGCAACCTGCACATTCTCCTTTAAGTCTGCTGCTAAACTGGACACTGTTCCCCTATCCTCTATACTACTGTGCTCTACTCAGTGTACCGTACCAAGCAAAACTCCAGAAATGGAGCACAGCAGGTAGAGGACTGCTGGAAGATCTTGAAGGGGAAAAAAGGCTATATAGAGAGATTAGGGAGAGGCAGGGCACATGATGGAAGACAACAGCTACTCTCCTTTCTGAAGTGCTTTTTTGTTACAATGCTTTGGCATCACATGTTCGCTTCCCTTCCTTCTGTCCCTCCTTCTAGCCCTTTGGCCCTGGCACTGTTTTTCTCCAACTTCCCTCCTGCTCTTATTCCAGATTCCTCCTCTTTCTTCTCACCACAATGAAATTAGGCAGAATGCCACAGATATTCCACCCCTGCGCTGAACAACCCATTCTCCATTGCTAGCTCATGCCCATTGAAAGCACGGGGTGGGGAACATGTGTCGCTCCAGATGGTTGCTGGACTTGCCATGCCCACCAGCCTTGACCAGGACAGCCCCCTGCTCAGGGATGATGGGCACTTCAAACAACATCTGGAAGGCCACAGTGTGCCCACCTCTGATCTAAGGTTTTCTTTTTCTTAAAGCCCTCTACCAAACTTCAGCTTTGTCACTAAAACACTTCTTTGGAAAATAAGAGATGCTCTAATTACATGGCATTTTGTCCTGAGAGGATTGTTCTCCCATTTCCCCCAAACCCGAATGATTGCTGTCAAGTTGACATGGCATGTAAGCTTTTCGATGACTCAGCCTTTGTTTCAATCCATGTCAACTGCTTGGAAAGTAAACATCTCCACTTTCTCTGTGAGGGTGTGATGCCATCGCTTGCTTTCTGCTGCTTTGTTTTTATCACCACAGTTTGTCTTCTTTTGTGACTCAGAAGATAGACACCTGCAGTGATAGAACTCTCTTTGTTCATTGCACATTCAATGCTATGTATGGTATGTAGGATTATTTCCTTTCCCTCCTTCCTCTGCAGGGATTTATTGGATGGCTCTCAGCTGAATGTTTACAGGAAGTTCTGAGGCTCGGCTCAAAGTCATTTATAAAATAAAATGCAGAACATCTAAACAAAACAATTAGGCAGTTTCCAGAAGAGGGTGTTAGTGGTCTTGTTCCCTGCATCTGTTTAACTCAGTGATAACTTGCTGTTGATAAAATAAAATGTTTGATAAACAGCCACATTGGATCCTTTTAAAGAGAAAAGTGGGGTAAAAATATTTTAAATAAATAAATAATATTTTTTTAAAAAATTCAGCGAGAGTTGCTGGATAGCTCAGTGGTTTAGGCATCAGGCTGCAAAGCCCGAGGTTGGGAGTTTGATTCCCCACTGTGCCTCTTTGACAGACTGGACTTGATGATCCATAGGGTCCCTTCCAGCTCTGCAGTTCTAAGATTAAGATTAAGGTGGATGGAGACAGAATGAGGGAAGGTTACTGTTTTGAATTACAGTTTCCAGAAATCACAAGTTGGCATGGCCACTGGTTCAAGAAAGTAGTATTTCCAAGCTCTGGGCAATGATAACAAGTCATTTTTATGTGTGTTGTGGTGCCTAAGGGTTGTCACTAGGCATGAAATTTTTTTCTTTAACATTTTATTAGTTTTTCAATATATCTACATTCAGTTCGTGCTTGTTAAACATCGTGTTACATGGGTTGCTTATAATTATTGTTTTTGTATCTTGGTGTCTTCTTAGTTGTCCCTTCTAAATCTATAAATTTTTTAAGCATTTGAACCAATCATGTGTGTATTTTAGCGTACAGTGACTACTATCATAATATTGCTCTCACAGTATACAATGTTCTCAAAATCCTCTAATAAAATACCTAATAAAAGCAATTCTGGTTTCAAATCTATATAATTTTGAGGCAATTTAACCGACCAACTTTGTATTTTATACCAATAATAACTAAATAGGTTCCTAACACAATAAATGTTATCTAAAACATTTTATATAGATTTTATTTATATAATTGTTTAGCCATTTCTATCTCATTTTTCTGTCATGTCTATATCAATATCATATCTAATATACTGTATGTTAATTGAGTACTATTTGTTTTACCTCTTTCTTATTTGTAGTGAAATGGGAGAGGAAAGAGGTAGAAACAAATAGTACTTATAGTAATTAAGTACTATTTGTTTCTACCTCTTTCCTCTCCCATTTCACCACCTCTTTGGGGTGGTTTTAACCCCCTGGGGGATCCCAAACAGGTCAGAATTCAGCCCAGGGAACAGAGCTCTGTCCTCCTCCTGCTGTCTCGTCGCGGCATCAATCCAGAAGTCTCTAGGCATGAGATTTTTACATTGTTTTTCACTACACCTACCAGAATTCAGCAGGAATTCTCCCAGCTAGAATTCTGGTAGCTTCCTGTGTCTAGTTGTCATCTGGGTAGAGCGTGGAACAATACCATTATAAAGCAATTAGTTACTATTATAGTTCCAAGCTCCCCCCAATAGTTAGCATCATTTACAAGTGATTATAGGTTAGTTTTTTAAGGTAGGTGTGTGTGTGTTTAATCTGAATGTTAAAAGGTGCTCACCTGTGGTACAAAACCTTCTTCCCACCCCATGCTCCACAGCACCCACAGTGGAGCATGAGGCCACATGACAGAGCACAGGCAGTCTAGTATATGAACCAGGTTGCATTCCTCCTCTACAATTTCATCATAATGAAGGAAATAACTTTGCAGAAGAATGGTGTTGAAGTTAGAGCTCTAATGTAATGGACTCTTAGTCTTAATGTTATGGAGGAGGAGCTAATTAACTAATACATAGTTATTTATAACGTATTGGCTCCAAACTTTGAAATTGGGAAAGTGAGAGAAAGGGAATCTAGAGTTTGAAATAATTGAAATAACATGTATTCTCGAATCAATTTAGTACATAAAAGCTTTAGAGATTTGTATGAATAACAGACACACTAACAATATTGGAATGAAGGCTCTATCTACCACATCTATCTGTATCAGTTTCCAGTGAGGTTCAAGGCAAATAAGGGTTGTGGAAAGTCTGGGAAAACAGATATTGATGGTTGTTGTGATTTTTTCAGGTTGTTTGGCCGTGTTCTGGAGGTTTTTCTTCCTAACATTTCGCCAGTCTCTGTGGCCGGCATCCACAGAAATTGGCGAAACGTTAGGAAGAAAAACCTCCAGAACACAGCCAAACAGCCCGGAAAAACCACAACAACCATCGGATCCCAGCCGTGAAAGCCTTCAAGAACACATTAAAACAGAAATTATTCCTTCTCACAGGAATTCTGTTATTTGCTTTGGAAGTTTCAGAACACTACACATGAAACACATTTCTCTGCTCATCAAGCACACGGTGGCTTACCCAAAGTTACAGAAGGAAGCATGGGTGACTTTACACATTAAACCTTTCCCACACAAATGTCACTTCCTTTCAGGAAGTGACACATAATCCATAGACATTTGGTCTTTTGTTATTATTTCATCTGCTAGCCTGTCTCTTGTATACAATTCTGCTTGACGGGTTGCATTACAATACTTCTCTCTTCCCCAATTTTATTTGTTACATTTTGATATTTCATACTGCTTGCTTAGTCTTAAAAAGTCCTTTGCAGCAGAAACAGCTTACACATTAAACACAGAAATAGAATTTAGATACGTTGGGTGTGGGGGTGATCAGGTAAAGGTACTTGCAATTTGTCTCCTAGAAGAAGGGACAGATCACAGGATTTGGAGAAATTCATAACCAACCTTATTGATTATATCATTTTCTGGCACAGACACTTATAAAGACTGTCTGTTGCTTGTCCTGCAGATAACACAACCATAGAACCAAACATCTGAACCTACACAATATGAGTTGCCCAACAATGCTGAGCTTTCTGATAGAAAAAGGACTTGATATTCCTGAATCCAAGCTCAGCTTCCTAACTCAAGAGTGGGCAACACACGGGCTGTGGTCTGCATTTCTCTTCTCTGCCTCTCTTGAGCCACCCCTGCCTCTCCAGCTGTCATGACATTAAAAACATGCAGTCAAAACAAGGAAAATGGTGCTCTTGGAAGCAACAGGAGTGAACTTTCTCTTCTAAAGTAAGGTGGAAGGTTCTGCTTCATCAATGAGTTCCTTTTGTGTCTGTGCTGTGGTTTTTTTTAAAAAACTGAAAACAAACTTCTGGTCACTTCTGGTTTGGGGATTAAAACCCAAATCACCATTTTTGTTGGGGTGCAGCTTGCCTTGGGTCACTTGAGGAATCAGAATTAGACCAGAATTTGCTCATCCTTGCTCTAATTCCTATTCCTTTGTTATAAAGAGTACAGTAAACTTACTCCTCCCTTTCCTTCCTCCGCCATACTATCACAATCTACAAGTTCCCTCCAGTGGTCTAGCTATCCTGTTAAATTCCTCTGACAGTCTACATCAGGTGTTAAGTGACCTTCTTATAGGAAGGGCCACACTCCCTTGGGGCAGTCAGCTGGGGACTGCATGCCAGTGATAGCAGGCCTGATGTCAACAGGGAATGCAGTGAGAGACAAACATAGAGCAGCTTGTCTCTTTTCTCAGTTTCCACTATCATCTTCTCTCTTGTGTTCTCCTATACCATTCTGTCTCTCTCTTTCAGCCCTGGCCTGCCACCTTCCCTTTCTTGTTTCCATTCAAAAGGCTGCTGGAAAAAAGACTTGACCTGACTGGAACTGATTACTTTTGGCTTTTGAAATAAGAGTTGAGACCTGTATGAGTTTGGGACAAAGGCTGCATTTTGCTCATTCCTTGTATTATAACCTCAGCGCACCAATGCATGTATGGCTGATACATCTATTGCCTCCTCTTCTAATATTTATAATACTAAGAATGTGCTGTCAAGTCAATTGTCTTTCATGATGAGCCTTCCCAGGCTTTTCTAGAAGTAAAGTACTAGCCAATGTCTTCTTGTAGAGGTTCTCTGGGATCATGTAGTTTACCCAAGGCCACATAGGCTGGCTATTTTCCTGTAAGGCAATGTGAGGAATCAAACCTGCCAAATCCTATGCTCTGACTCACTGGGCTATCCAAACTCCTACTACTTTCTCTACTTACTGGCTAATTGGAGTTTTATTTACAACTTCACATGCTGTTTGTAGTTTGAGTGACTAGGAGGGACTTTTCTGGGCTATGGTGATTGTCTGTTTACGCAGCACTAACCAATAATTCCTTCCAGCTTTTGAAATTAAAAGAGAGCACCACCTCTCTGCTAAGAGTTTTATCTCTCTTTTATTGGTTGGTGGCAATTTTTTGTTGCTGTTTATCAGTTTGGTTGATTGCTAGTATGTGTGCAGTAAAGAAAGCAATATACACAAGGCTGGAACTACAAGCAACTATAAGTAAAGAAATGTTTTTTATTCTTTTTCCTACAAGTGTCTCAGACTGAGTTACTGAGACTTTAATGCTAGATAATGAGAAAAGGGTAGTCTCTGGAGAACATTGTAGTTATTCTCATCTGTGGATCTCTGTACTTCCACAATGCAGCAAAAAGAGAATTTTACAGAAATTTGAAACTGCAAGAATTGGCTATATGACTAAAAATACCTTCCCATTGTTCTCAGTGAGTCCTGCATGAAAAAAAACGCTACTGGTGGAATGTTGCCAAGCTGATTTGTAGAGTTTTTGGAAGACCACATGCCTGAAAAGGGGAAACGAGAGTGATCTAATTATCTCTCTGATATGAATGAAGGTGCTTTGTGTCTCTGCTGGAGATGTCACAAGTGAGATGTGTCTGTGACAGAGAGATAGACAAACACAGACTAGAAATGAGGATAATACGTATAAGAAGGTGAGATGGAACACAAGGAAACTAAACAGAAAGATAAATGGGGTGATTTGCAGAATCTGAAAACCATTAACTGCTATCATTGAGAAACTACTTCTTTCATTTTATTTATTTGTGAGGAAAAGAAAAGAGAAAGGATTTTGCAGGGTTGGGTGAAAATGAGGCAAATATATGCTCCCGCTAAGTATGGTACCACAAAACTTCCCTTGCAAAGGTGATCTCTGGCTCTCTTTGCAAGACAAAGATTTCTCCCCAGTAAATTAGGCATACTAACTGGGAGGAAAATTTTGAAATGCACTAACTCACAAGGGAGTAGCTATATCCAAGCAAACAGTTTCTTTCCAATTGGATCTCTTGACTTAAACATGGAACTGGTCAGCTTAGTTGGCCAGACTATAAAAATGCAGCTAAAATGGGCCCTGGTTTTGAAGTAGATGAAGCATTTTTTTACTACTGAAATGTGCAGTATGAATGTGAAGTATTATTACTGCTGTGATGCACTTATCACATTTTCCCTCTGTGCAAAGTTTGAAGCAGCTCCAAGTCGGTGTGATCAAAGAATTTTATTAAAGCACACACCAGTGTTAGGCCCATGGTGTCACTGAATACAAAATAGTATTGCTGTCTGAGTGGATCCGATGCTGTTTTAAATTTAAAAGGAGCTCTGTCACTTTATCTGAAAAGCATACAGTTTTTTGGTTCTGGTATAGATGGAAACTGGCCCACAGCAACTTTGAAGTTGTTTGCCTCCACAGAGATAATGCCTGTCTGATAAGCATTCTTAGGGGGGAAAGGAAAGAAAGAAAAGAAAGGAAAAGAAAATTGAAGGCAGTAAAGATAGTTCCAGTCATAAAAGCATGAGAAAGGAAGTGATCGGGAAATTCAGCCCCAACTCTCAGTGTTAGTTTTGCTGCTTTATCTTGCTCCCACTGCTGCAAAAGTTGGTGCTGGTTGAAAATCCTGTTCCTGAATGACTCCAGAGAACTGGAGTAAATAAACAGCATCATTTTTGCTTGGCACACAGGCAATAAAATGGAGGGTACTTCCAGATAGTACCCAGCATGGTGTAGTAGTGGATAGAGTGATGGACTAGGACTTTGGAGTACAGGGTTCAAATATGGGCTCAGCCCATGGAAACTCACTGGGGGAATGGAACTGGTAAAAACAATCCTTAAATATCTCACTTACCTTGAAAGCCCTATTAAGGTTGCTATAAGTTGGTTCTGACTTGACAGCACCTAACAACAACTTCCATATAGACAACTGCTAGTGTTACCAATCAAAGGCCATTTAAATGTGGAACTATCCTGTCTTTCCCTCCTTAATGTACTTGTTGTAGTAAAAGAATGAAGAAAGCAGCAGTGAGATAGATGAAAAGATTATTAATGGAAGCTCTCCTTGTCTAGACCAGCCCCAAACACACATATTTATAAATGATGAGGTAGGAGGAGTTCTCTATTAAAGGCAGCATGTGAGGTTGTAAATAAAACTCCAATGCTAATTGCTTTTCATTGTGATGCTGGGGACTTCAACATCCATGCCTAGGCCACTGTATCAGGTGTAGATCAGGACTTCTTGTCCTCCATAAAAAGGTAAAGGTAAAGGTTCCCCTTGACATTTAGTCCAGTCGTGTCCGACTCTAGGGGGCAGTGCTCATCCCCGTTTCCAGGCCGTAGAGCCAGCGTTTGTCCAAAGACAGTTTCCGTTGTCACATGGCCAGTGCGACTAGACACGGAATGCCGTTTACCTTCCCACCGAGGTGGTACCTATTTATCTACTCGCATTTGCATGCTTTCGAACTGCTAGGTTGGCGAGGAGCTGGGACAAAGCAACGGGAGCTCACTCCGTCGTGTGGATTCGATCTTACGACTGCTGGTCTTCTGACCCTGCAGCACAGAGGCTTCTGCGGTTTAACCTGCAGCGCCACCACGTACCACGTACCTTGTCCTCCATGGCAACTATCAATCTGTCCAACATGGTATTTGGCCCTACTCATGTTTCAGGGCACACTCCAGATCTGGTCTTCTGTGCCAGCCAGATGATAGTGAACTGGGTGTGGAGGAACTCTTTGTAGTTCCATTGTTGTTAACAGATCATTTTCTGATGGAGTTTAGTCTTCCTGAAACACAACTTCTACGAGGGTGGGGGACTGATTAGAAAGTGAATGGCTTTTTTTTTACAGCTTTTGGAGAGTTTCCTGTTGAAGCCCTTGTCAACCTCTGGAATGGGGAAATGACCAGGGTTGTGGACATGATTGCTCTTAAAGGTCGCCTCCCACAGAATGTAACCAAAAGAGCCCCCTGGTTTCCCAAGGAGCTTGCAATGATTGAATGAGTAGAATGGAGACATGAGCAACAAAGCAGAAAACTCAGAGCAAATCCAAACAAAGATGGGCTAGAACTCATTTGAAGGCCTGCTATGTGGCAGTGTCAGCAATGAAGAAAGTATTCATCTCTGCCACCATTGCGTCTGCAGCAAGTTGACAACAGAGTTGTTTCAAGGAGTCAAATACATGCCCCACCAAAACAACAGGATGGTGACTATTCTGCAACCAGCTGTAAGGAATGTGCACAACATTTTGCAGACAAAGTCACTTGGACCTGCTCTGACTTGGATACTGTAGTTAATGGACGTCCTGTGGGTGTAATTTTGGGCCCCTCTTGTCCAGTGGTAATGGATATGTTTCAATTGGTGTAGCCTGAGGATGCAGACGGGATTCTTGGAGAGGTGAAAAGTTACCACATGTCTTGCCCTTCGTGGTTTATAAAAGCAGGCAGTGGGGGAATGGCAGAGCAGGTAAATGGGAGTGGTGAATGCTGTCAGTTCCTGGTGTCTTCCCTACTTTTAAATTATTATTTCCTCTATCTCATCTTCCCTTATTGGCTGCTTTATTATATCTCAATCCATTGCTTGAAATCTATTCCCCGCATTCTTTTCTATATATTTCTTAATTCTTTCTAGGAATGATTTCTCCATGGTGTATAATTTTTGAAAAAATCTTGGAAGACCTTTAATTGATCTCTCATCAAGGGAAATATGTAGTCTGACCTTTGCTTTGATGCTATTGCACAATAACAGTTCAGATTTTTCTCTGACTTTCACAAATGTTTCTTTCTTTCTTTAAAGGCTTGCAAAATGGACCACAATATCTCTGGGATCATCTCTCCCCTCCCCCTGCATTTCAGCCTCACTCTATAAATCTCTCCAGATCTTCTTCCACACAACCCAGTATTATGGCCACTGTGTTAATCCTTTGTAATGAAGGGTACCAAGACTGTTTCCTGGCTTTTTGCCTGTCTCTAATGCATTAATCAATCAGCGAGAGACAGAGAGATCCAATAGATATTTGTTTATTTTCAGCTGAAAGCAAGCAAATAGACGCAAACTTCACTCGCAGAAACACGGGGAGAAGAAGCGTGCCCCAGATACAAAAGTATACATTTTTATAAGGCAGACATGAAAGAGGGGCTAAGGGGGATTGGGAGAAGGAGGAGAAATGGGAGGAGGTTCTGTAATTGGGAGGAAGTTCTGCATGTGTTCTGGGGCTGTGGACAATAATTCATTCCTCCCAGCTTTGTGTCAGATGCCCGGACTTCTCCAAGGACAAATTTCCAATTTAGAAACACTTTAATTGTAAAGTGAAAGAAACTCAGATGGACACTCCCTCCTCCCTTGTTCATTCTTGCCAGCCTAAGCAAAACCTTAATATAACTGGTTTACACATTCATATAGCAAAGCAAGTTACAGAAAGCAAGATGGCTACGGTTAGGCTAAGATATATATTTTATATGTATTTGACCCCTTCAGTAATGCTACATCTCTAAGTTTCACTCTGTCTTCACCTCTGCCTTCTGGAAAGCCATGCAGTTTGACTTTTTTTTTCCTCTGTCCTCTATCCTCCTAATCAAACAGGGTTTTTTTAAAATCCGTTTCAGTGAATTTATCTTCATATACATATAATTGTCAAGCAGTAACTCTGACCTTTCTATCAATCTGCTTAATTTCTGAACCCAGTGTTTTTACTTCATCTTTAATTTGTGATAGAGCTTTCTATACAATCTCTCTGCTTTAATTTCAGCCACAATTTTCTCAATTTCTGCTGATTTCCTGAGTGTTTTGCTCCATTATTTTTTAAAAATTTCATTTAGTAATACAGCTTTTACTTCTTTCCTTTTAGGAATGGATCCAAGCTTTTCCCTCTGAGGCAGCTTTTTAATATCAGGATAAACACTTCCTGGTTTCAGTAGTAGTGATGCTCTGTCTTTCACTTCATCAACAATTTCAGGCAGTTCAAGGAGTTTCACTTCCTCTCTGTTATCTGAGCTTTGGACCTCAGAGCACGCTTTGACATCTTCAAAGACTTCAGCAGTTACAGCTCTCTGCAACCTTGCTGAACTAGATCCTACCTGCTGTGAGGAAATCAGATGGGTTATGTTGTACTTCCCCAGGCTTCTACAGGTGGTGCTTATCTGCATGAAAAAGATTACTTGTTTTGCTCTGTTCAAGACTGAACTAAGGAAGTACCACACTGAGCCAGAGACATCACATTCCATTCCTAATTGCTCATTACAGAGATTCTCATGAGAATTGAAAGGAGGGGTAGAAAGAAATTACATTTTGAGAGTGAAGTTGCTGCACAAAGGACTTAAACCTGATTGGATAACATCATGTTGGGGGAACATGGATTTAAGATCTAGCAAGAGACTGGAGGTTTTTTTCCGTCAAGCTAGCTATCCTTTCATCTGTCTGTCTGCTGCTGATGGATTAGGGATAGAGACACAGTAGCAGAAACTCAGTCATGATTACTTAGCTGGTAAATAGTTTTTAGGCAGAAGTAGTTTTTATAAAGCTTTCATAAAGCTCAATTAATTATTTGATAATGCATTGCTTATTGCTATTACATGGTTTTAGAACTGTACAACTACTTTTTTGAATTCTTTATACTTTTTTATAATTTTAATAAACTTTCATATTTTTACCCAAGTGTGATCCCTGGGAGAAAAGGGCTTGGAGTGTCTAAAGAAGGTGCCTTGGGCAAGAGGCTACGTTAATTAAGTTTATTATTCTGAGTGGTCTACCTTGTCTGGTTGGTGTTCTAGGTACAAAGTGCACAATCAGGGGAGAATTCTGTCTCAGGTAAGTAGACAGGTGAAAATCTGCTTGCCCGTAGTGCTAATTCACACATCCTCTAGGTCTCACCCAGCCTGGGGTTCAAAGGGTGGTGAGTATAGTACTACAGAACTACAGAGGCTCCTTCGCCTGGTGGAATGCCCTCAGGGTGTTCTTTACACCCACTTTGAAGCTTTTGCTGCTTGACAAATAGGGTGAGATTTATCATGTATCCAAGCTTTTCTTCCCCCTCTTCTCTTTCTTCTGTTGCAGCATTCAAAATGACACTGACAAACTTTCTCACAGAGTGGAAGAGCTGAGTGAAAATCTTCACCCCTTGTTCAACAAGTGATAATAAACTGCACCTCTTCCTCTTTCAAAAGACGAAAAGTACTTACAATTTCAGGGCTGTTTATAAGGGAATATTAATTCTTTTTCCTGGCTCAGCTGTTGTATATGTTCATATCAGAAACAGAACCCATGAAGACAGCTTTGGACACCTTGATGGATGATCGGCACCAAGGACTTGACAGGGAAAGTGTGTCACTGTTGGTTCTGCTAAATATCATTGACCATGGTATCCTTCTGGGCTGTTTCTCTGGGATGGGACTTCGAGGCACTGCTTTACCATGGCTCTCATTCTTTATGGAGGAGATGACTTAGGAGGTGGTGTTGGGGGACTCCTGACTATTGACCTGTAGTAATCTCAGGGTTCTAGTTGGTCCCCAAGGCTATTTAACATATACATGAAACTGTTGAGAGAGGTTGTCCAGAATGTTGGGGTTTGGTGTCACCAGTATGTCGATGATGCCCAACTCTCTCTCTCTCCTTTCCATCCAAATCTGAGGAAGCTGTTTCAGTTCTAAATTGGTGTCAGGTTTCAGTAATGGATTGGATGAGGGTGAATAAACTAAAACTTAATCTGGACAAGACAGAGGTGCTCCAGGGCAGTCAAAAGGCAAATTCAGCCTGTATTCGACCCTGGTAATTCGACCCTGGTAATAACTGTAATTCAGTCTACAAGTGGATGCCTTTGAAGACAGTTTGGAAACATCAAAATGCAGCAGCCAGACTGCTGACTGGAGCCACTTGCATGGAACATATCTCTCTTTGCAACAGTTTTGTTGCCTGTCAGTCCATTTCTGGGTCTAATTCAAAGTGCAGGTTTATGACTTATGATTTGGGTCCAGGCTATCTGAAGTGCCAGATCTCCTCATATGAGCCTTCCCAGCACCTATGATCTTCAGAGAAGGCCTCCTCTCAGTACCACTGTGAAAATCTCTCCCTCTGGAGGTTAGGTTGCCCCCCAAGTGCATTTTGGAATACTGTGACATGATCTGGTGTAAGTTATTTCCCACTGTTCACACAACAGGTTGGAACATTTTGGTCCAGTGGCAGGTCCACTGTTTTCTGGGCAGATCTTACTTCCTTATAAGGAAGTAAAGTCTGCTGAATTGTGCAGGCCTTATTTCCAAAGAAACAAATTTAGGATTGTGACACCAGACTGTATTTTACATACAAATAAATTACAGATACATATATATGTTCCATAGAAATGATACATAGCTGTATTTTTCTCTCTTTTTTACTAGGCTAAATATAAATATTATTTTGCCTTTGTGAATCATTTTTGAAACAGAATAAGCAGAAAACTCAAAGAACTGTGTATCATCAAACCAGCTGATGAAGGCTCATGCCTGCCAAGAACCAAGCATCAAAACTCATTTGAATGGATTTGATGTTCAAAATGGCTGCTGGCCATGGTTACCTATGAAGTGTTGTGTAACATGAAACTGTCTTGTACATAAATCACCGAGTTTCAGTGTCCTGCATCTGGCGCTTAGATTTCTTGGTTAATGTCAAAAAAGACATTTGTTTCCTATAGCATTCCGTGAAGGAAAAAGCATTGTGGGTTCCTAACTGAGCCAAACCTTGGAGGCTATTGAATATTGAAATTTTAGGAGGATCCCTAGAGGATCTCCATGTCACCATCACATCATAAAGTTAACAAAAACTTGCCTCCATCATGAGCATGCAAATCCAATCAAATCTTTCTTTATTACAGGGAACATCTTAAAAAGATACCAATGGCCATTTAAGCCATAGATTGTGTAGAGTGCATTAGAAAACAAAGGAGTATAATGAAAAACGCAATAGTTCTCTGGTATCTTAAAGACATAAAAAGAGGGGGGGTATCAGCTTTCATGCGCCACAGTCCACATCTTCAGATGCATCCCACTTCTTCAGAAGTATGTGCAAAAATGGGCTGCAGCTTGTGAAAGGTTATGTCAAGTATAGCTCAGTGATTTAGGCATCTGGCTACAGACCACAGATAAGTTCTCTGGAAATTGTGGTGATGAAATTGCATATCTAAAAGCAGTTCAGGGCCAGTCCTTACTGAGCATTTGTTCAACTTTCCTTGTGCTTGAAATACCAGTACTGCACCCCAGTGTCCATATGATGTAGGGCTGAAACTAGTATCAACAGAGTCAAAGAAGGACCACCCCCTCAGTTTTCCAGTTTACAAAAAAATATACACCACTGTTAGGTGGCACTGTATTTTTGTTCTACTGTGCTGTGATATGCTTCAATGGAGGATCTGCTCATGTGGACTACATTCTTGCATGCTGATCCATGCACTTTATGGGTGGGGGTCATTTGATGATATCTCCTTATGAATGTATTTTTGCTAGTCAACCTCTACCCCTCCATGCCTTACTGCTACTCCTCTCTAGTTTTCTTGGCATGTTAGCTGTCTTTGTGTTCTGCTTTTTCATTTTTTTTTTATGTTGTCACTTTTGCACCCTAGCACAAAAATGAACCCTAAAGGTAAAAATAAAATAAAATTAGAAAGCATTGCACCCCAAAAGAACAGTATTTGAGAAGGGTGGGTGAGTGGTACAAAGAGGGAAGGGAGGAGAGATTAAAGTAGGTGGGTGAGGGCAGAGAAGGTCTTGGCCATGTTTGTCTTATGCTTTCTGTTATTGTTATCACTTTTGCATCTCAGCCCAATAGTAAAAATATAAAATTAAACAAATGTTAGAAAGCACTGCAGTGAAAACATGAAGGTCTGAGAAAAGGGGATAGATTAAACAAGGAGTTAAGAGAAGAGAATGTGAGTAGGGTGGGAGAGAGCAGAGACGATAGGCAAAAGAGGAGGACAATCTGTATCAGACCTCAAGGACAAATTCCAGATGTACATGGACAAGCAGGACCAGGAGGATGCAGTGCATCCCACTACATACAGCAACATGTACCTCCTCATTTGCAGATGCCAATATTAGTATAAACTGTTCAAATCTGCAACAACAAAAATACCAGAACAAGCCAGAGCAACCTCATACATGTAGATGATCCCTCACTATCAATGTGACAAGCTAAAGACCTGTCTTTTTTATTTTCTGAGGCAATTCTCTAAAGCACCCTGTACATCGTTGTGTTCAATAAATAACAATAATCTTCCTTGGAGTAGGCCATGTAAATTAATTCTTCTCAGGTGACCTTCTAAGATGATTTTGCATTCTGATCTGACAGTAGGTTGCTGGCATTTCATTCAACTGAAACTTTGAAACTGGTCCTTACATGTGGCAGTGGGACCTTACTGAAGAGAGAGTCCCTTAGAAATGTAGAATGAAATAATAAATACTCCTAATACATTGAACTGTGCACTAATTTACTAGAAGTTATTCAGATTTCTGAGAACTGACATGATGTATTAACCTGTTAAAAGACTGACCACAGTGTTCACTGGTGATGTGGAGCAGAAAATTTTCCCATGTAAAATTTTGGTTACTAAAAATAATATTGTTTCATAAAATGCCTTGGTTGCTATGCACAGATGTCAAATTGCTTCACTCTAAAACTGAACTAAGTGATGTAAGTGACCATGCAGGCAGTGATAGTGGAACTGGAGGTGACCCAATGATTTTACTGGAAGACAGTTAAACCACAGCATAAAATATGCCATTAACTGTCCGTGCCAAAACTGGGGTGTCAGTGGTTTTCAGTGCCTTTTCCCTTTGAATTTAAAGAAATGATGCGAGGGAAATAAACACTGGCTGAAATCCTGTTGTGTAACATAAGCAAATTCATAAGTCTGGGTTTTGTCTCCACATCTGAAAGCCCAGAAAAGGGTAGCAGTGCCCCGAGCTCTGGCAACCCTAATTCCAAAAGAACAGTCCCTACCAGAAAGCACGATTAGTCTCTGGACATCCCTTTAAACTATATCATTCTGTGTGGACAGTATTACTGTCATCCCAAAAACCTTGGGATGAGCTGCCTAAACTGTACCAGTACGTCTGCTTTGCCCCACACCCTGACTTTTTCTCACTTGACAGATGGGGTGGAGTGAAGCAGACTGAGCTAATGGTTCAGCCAGGGAACATATGCGTTGTTCCAACCTTGCCTTTTCCAAACACCAACATGGTCTAGACTCTGGAGCCATGTTGGCTCTACCTTTTCCGAGGTGTGGATGGAGCAAAGCTGGTTCCTTCTTGATCTACATTCTTCTCAAGGTTGTAAACTCCTGCCCCTTCTCCCTTTGGACCAAATTCAGGGCAGCCAAATTCAAGCCTTCAAGCAAAATTTTAATTCTGTACACAGCCATGCCTTGGACCGATCTGTATCTTTTCTAAACTGCTGCCAATGTTAATAAGATCCTTCCTCTGGATAAATGACAGGCATTTCACTGCTAATAGCATGTTTTCATGTTCTCAGCTTTTATGCTAGGCAATTTAATCAGATTTGTAAGCCATGGTCTGTTTGCTTAGGTTGCAAGCAATAGTGTATCAATTTTTACATTTAATTTTGTTTTACTTACAATTGCAAGAATCCTTTGCGAATAGGATTTCCCAGACTGAGGTTTTGCTCATTTAGAAGCATAATTTAGTTTTTGTTGGAAATAGATTTGCTTCACCATGAATTACTAGTAAACCTACAGTCTCTATATTTACATCTGCCTCCTTAATTCTCTTTTTCAGCACATAGTGATTCTTTTTGATACGTACTCTGTGCCACTCCTCTCCTCCTTCCTTCCTTCCTTCCTTCCTTCCTTCCTTCCTTCCTTCCTTCCTTCCTTCCTTCCTTCCTTCCTTCCTTCCTTCCTTCCTTCCTTCCTTCCTTCCTTCCTTCCTTCCTTCCTTCCTTCCTTCCTTCTTATAACCCCCACCCCCAACTACCACAGTTTACTGCTGGATAAAAAACAATTATTCAGAATAATGGGGCTGTTCCTATAAGGGATTGTGAATTGTGGTAAGTGCCATCAGTGGCATATCTGAGCCTCACTGTTAAAAAATGTTCAGATTTGAGAGATAAAGAGCCAGATTTCAACATATCATCATCCCACACAGTGAAAGGATTTTTGGAGCTAGAGAAGAGGGAAAAAATCCATAATTCATTGCTATCAGCACCGGCATACTGCTGGCACTAAATAAATATTAAAGAGCAGCACACCACCAAAGAAGAATGTGATGTGATAAGAACTGTGACAGTCAGCAATTGGAGGATAGTGGCAACTTTTCACCCAAATGCCAGAAGTGTTTTTCACTGTCACAGAACTGTATTTAAGAGGACAGAACAAGAAACAGGGGGAGGGGGCTGCTGGAGAAGGCAATCCCTCAGTGAGTTGTGTGTTTCTCTACAGCAGCCCATAGTGTGAGATGGAAAAGCATGAAACCCGGATGACCTCTCAACATTTATAGGAGGCAGAATATGATATGAGAAGAATTCTTTACGAGAAACTCCTGGGTTTCCCATAAAGATTGCTTTGCTTATGACTAACCACTGTTTTCTTTAAACTAAGTATTCTGAACTTCACACATGGGTCCTGCATCAAAGTGTGGCAGTGCATCCCAACCCTCAAAGAAAAATGTCCATCTGGTATCTGGGTTCTTTTGACACTTCCTCTTCAAACTGTACAAGTCAGCTTTTGTGTGCTATGTGCAGGCTTCCCACAGGCCAATGGCTGGCTGATATTTAAATCTTCTTGGCACATGGATGCAGCAATGGGGAGCTCACACTGGACTTTGTTTCAAAGGGTCCTGATAAAATAAAACTACCCTGTTTCCCCAAAATTAAGACTTAACCTGAAAATAAGCCCTAGTATGATTTTTCAGGATGCTCGTAATATAAGACCTACCCCAAAAAATAAGCCCCAGTTAAGTGAAACCCCGCCCTCCACCATTGTGCAGCATTGTACAGCAACCAGAAGAAGATGACATGACTGTAAAATAAAACATCCCCTGAAAATAAGCCCTAATGCATTTTTTGGAGCAAAAATTAATATAAGACCCTGTCTTATTTTCCGGGAAACACGGTATGGCAACCATAAAGCAAGGCATGAAATGTGATGGGAGATATTTGGGCAACAGTTAGTTGCTTTAAAGGCCAGTTTCTCAGCCAAAGTGGTATGACAACAGCTGGCCAGTATTTGGCAACCCATCCTGGTCTTCCCAATCTTTTAGAAGTCCCAGAGGTCCCACAGTGCTCCAGTGCGCAACATCAGAGTTTGGTAGCCTGTATAAGTAGGCTTGCATACGATAATAGTGCAAGATAGTTTGAAGCGTACTGTGTTGACATTATTTATTTATTTATTTATTTATTGCATTTATACCCCGCCCATCTAGTCAATTGACTACTCTGGGCGGCTTCCAACATATATAATAACAATATAAAATATAACAACATTTAGACATCAATAGTAGAGTTATTCAAGATGGAAAGAGAAAAATAAAAAATAAAAAAAATCAAATAATAGCTGAAGGGAAGGCCTGCCATTACCCTCGTTCACACAGTTTGGTAAACCATGGATGCGCAGAACCCCTGTGCTTATTGTGGGTGGGCACCTGACTGCTCCTGTTAGAAGAGGGACAGGGTAAACAAACTATATATTGGGCTTTGTTTGTTGTGATGTATCAACCCAGCTAGAGCAGCTAGAAATATGAGCATTGCCCATCAGCCATGTATGGCAGCAGATTTCATTTTTACAGCCCCTGGCAAGTGGCAAAAACAAAGTCCTGGTACATTTACCTACAAGAGTGCTGGACTGCATTTACATCCATTAACATCCCTGTGCCAAAAAGACATATCTGCTACTTATAAAAATTGTTTATAAGTAAAGGGAAAGGGAAAAGATTATTGGCCATAAATGAGTCTTTCTGTGCTTCTGGGTTTCCTCCACATTTCCTCCATAATGGTTAGGGAGTCTTAGGCGGTAAAACAGTCATAGGACACATGGCTATAACTTTGATCAGCTCCCGCAGAACCGATGGTGGTGATGGTGGGGTCATGCTAGCTCCAATCCAAAAACATCTAGAAGGCCACACTGTCCCTGTCCCTCTTGTAAATGAACGCCCTGAGTATCTTCCTTTTAAAATCTTTTATGTATTTTTATACAAGAAGAAACAGAAGCTTTCTAATTTCTAATGGCAAAGTAACTTTTGGCCTGTAGGTGGGGTAAGCGCAACATGGTTGGAAGCACAGCACTTTTCCATAATGGTTAAATTAAAATACCTTCTTCAGAGACTGGTAGGAAAGAAGAATGAAGTAGGAAATATTTCTCTTCTTTGGGTTTGGAAACACCAAACCTTTAAAGAACTGTCCATAGTTAAGTCAATTTTGTTCACTCCTTGTACTTTGGTATCAACATACTTGAGAAGAAAACTCATGCTTTTATCTTAAAACCCAATTTTTTAAAAATTGACAATATATTTTGGTAGAATGTTTAAAATTATTTGATGTTTTAATTGTATTCTACTTGATTTTGGTAAGAAAGCTGTTCTCATCATGTCTCACCTCTGTCATCAACCGAATGCTGTCTTGGATTATTAACCTCAGTTACCCTCATCTGCAAAATGTAAATAACAGTAACTTCACTTGAGAGAGTTGCAGCTTAGGGGAATACCCCAAAGACTTTGTAACTAAAATGAGATGATACAAAACTGGTAGGAGGTCTATTTTGTTAACATCACCTTTCTTATAAATTTTGCACCATACGTTCATTATCACAAATGAGAAATTTTAGTATTCAAGTCTTAAAATGGATTAAAATGCTGAACTGCCATTTTAAAAAATGTCATCATAAAGTAAAAGTACTTTGTGAAACATATACGCATCTCATTTCATAGTGGGTGGATTACATCTACAATTAAAACCCTATTCAGGCATTATTCATACAGATTTGCTAAAAACCCATGGAGAAGGAATGCATTACCCCTCTGTTTCTTGCTATTTCTGTCACACACCCCTATCTGTAGAAGGCAATTTTACTGAACTGGAGGACCTTTTTGCTCTGAGGGTGTTGCCATTGGCTTCTAAATCCTGGAGAAATCTGTACTTAGAATTGCATGGACAGCCTCCATGGATTGAGGGGGCTGACCTATTCAGAAAATTACTTGTGGATACAGAGTAAGAGAAGAAGTAATGGAGGAGTGGATTTGTGCATTACACATATAGTCCTCACTTTAGTAGTATCCCATCTGAAGGGCCACAATAGCTCAGTTACGCATGCAGAAGGTCCCAGGTTCAAACCCCAACATTTCCAAGTTAGGATTCAAACCCTGGTGAGCTGTCAGGGTTGACTATATTGGGCAAGATGGACCAAGGATAGGACAACTTCCTATGCTCTGTATGGTGCTGCCTATAAGAAAGGTTTGAAAAGTTCAGTTGGCCCAGGAGGCTGTAGCCAGACTATTGCCTAAGGTCAGTTCCTGAGACTACCTCACAGTAGCTACTCCTCTGGTATGGCAACTTTACTTGCCAGTGGTGAGATCGGGCCACATGAAAGTTCACTTTCTCCCATATGAAGCTGTTTGGCTTTGAGATCCTCAGGAGAAGAGCCCCACTCTTTCTCCCACCACTATCAGCAGTACCTTTGGCAGAAAGATGAGAGACAGTCTTTCTGCTTGCTACCTCGAGTACTGCTTGTAGTGGAAACGCTGGATATGTTCAATTAATAAAGAGTATAGTTTTCAACCCTGAGTGCTCACTGGAAGGACAGATCCTGAAGCTGAGGCTTCAATACTTTGACCATCTCATGAGAAGAGAAATCTTCCTGGAAAAGACCCTGATGTTGGGAAAGAGTGAAAGCAAGAGGAGAAGGGGACAACAGAGGACAAGATGGTTGGACAGTGTCATCAAAGCTACCAACATGAATTTGATCAAACTCCAGGAGGCAGTGGAAGACAGGAGGGCCTGGAGTGCTCTGGTCCATGGGGTCACGAAGAGTCGGACACAATTTAACGACAAAACAACAACAATAGTTTTCACTATTCTGTTGGATCATAGTGACACTGACTGCAGTTCTTTGCACACTTTTCTAGGAGTGTAGAAATGAGCACAATGGGACTTACTTCTGAGGAAACATGTATACGATTTCATGAGACTAAACCAGGAAACTTTGCTTCTTTGCCAAGCCCCTTTTTTTAGACAAGCCAATATTCAGTTTGCTCCATCAGCAGCTTGGGAATAATTATCTACCTGACAAGGTTATTGGTAAAGAATTGCTGAAATATAATTCCCATGAACACTCTGAACATCTTGAGCTTAAACTGTCTGAAGAAATGTTATACGTATCATGCTATTAATTCTGTAAATCTTCACAAAATCCCATTTTCTTCCACATGGTGGAGCCCTCATGTGATCCCAGGATAACATTAATTTCTAATTACTTGTAAAACTTGACATTTTATATTAAAACACCAAACACATTTATTAGTTGTGTAAATAATGAATTGGGGTTAGTGGATTAATACATTCTAATATATGACGGGAAGAAGCAATTATGTAATTTTACTATCAGTGGTGAAGAAAATTAAGCTGTAGATAGTTTGTACACCTACTGAATATTCATAAAGGCTGGTTCCACTTTCTGATAGACTGTTAGAGAGATATAGATACTATTGGTGACACAGATTGCCAGTACTCAGAAAATGGATAATAGTGTCGGATCAGGATTGGGTTGAAGTACATAGCCTGGCATGACCTTGCTCATTAGCCAGGATGGCTAAATAGTGCTTCTATTCAGTCAAGAGACAATAGTTGTAAACAACAGGTATGGACTGGTGTGTTTATAACCTGTAATCTTCTGCATGTCTATTCAGATGTAACCCCCATCGGATTAAGCAGGATTTACTCTCAAGTGAATCTAAAATGGCATACATGAAAATTTACTATTTGCAGATGGCAGCTCCTGGAATTTCCCAATAAGCATGGACTCTTTAGCTCAGGGATTCTAGAAATTAGTGGGCCCAAAAAGTAACTTTTCTAAGCTGAGGATCACAACCTTGTAGACATTTCAGCTGGAAGCTGGAAACAGAATACTGAGCTAAATTCAGCAAGTAGGTTCTGGTGTGCCTTTGACCAACTGTCCCATAGGCAGTGCTGCCTTAATACCAGGAAAAACAATCTGCTTCCCACCATGTATTTTGGATGACAATTTCCTTAATCCCTGTTGGACCACGAGCAGTGCTGGCTGTGCTTATGGGAACTGTAGTCCAATGCATTCAGAGGGTAATGGCTCAGCAGCCACTTATTTAATACAACACTGAGCACTCTTCCCATACTTGGATGGAAAATTTCCTATACAAGGAAGTGCTAATCCTTTAAAGAAGTAATACGTTAAAAATTTAAAATATATATTTTAAAAAAATTAAATAGTCCTGGCCATCACATTGCTGATCATGAGAGATGTTGTGAGTATCTCTGACATTTAAGCATGCACATCCTGGGGTTTGTACACACTTCAAATGCAGTGGGTTAGCACTACTAGATAGGGGGGAAACTGCATTTCTCCATGCTCATATACAGTGGCACCTCTACTTACGAACGTCCCTAGCTACGAACGATTCAACTTACAAACAGCTCTGTTCACTAAATTTTGCCTCTCCTTGCGAACGGAGCTGCAATTTACGAACCAAAAAAAAAAAACTTTCCTGCCCTTTTTTTAACATCTTAGGTTAAAAAAAAAAATTCTCCCCCTAGTGGTAGAGTACGGATTAACCAGCTTTGCATTAGTTCCTATGGGAACTAATGCCTCTACTTACGAACGGCGCCTCTAGATAAGAACGAAAAACAGCCGGAACGGATTAAATGGTTTTCAATGCATTCCTATGGGAAATTTTGCCTCTACTTACGAACGTTTCAACTTAAGAACAACATTCCAATACGGATTAAGTTCGTAAGTAGAGGTTCCACTGTATTTGTTGTCTGAAAAATGGGGAAAAGCAGTATCCCTCAAACAGAAGTGCTTCTTTCAGAAGGACGATGGTGACCCTACACAATGAATTAGCAAGAACTACACATTTTTGTTTGGAAAACCCATGTTTGCAAATTTAAGAAGAAAAGGTACAATTGTATTCAGCCCCATTTTATTTGCACTACTTTATCAAGAGTCAATGTGGTGTAGGGGAGAGAGTGATAGTTAAGACCTGGGTTCAAATCTCTGCTCTGCCATGGAACGTTGGTGATGGTGACAATGGTAAACTTGAGCAGCTCACCTGCCTTGAAACCCTATTAGGGTCACCATCAATTGGATGGTGACCCTAATAGGATGGCAACTTGACAAATAGATTAGGCTGCACCTAGACATGACGGATTCTGGGGTAACAATTCCAAATTATGGCAAAAGTTCCAAAACTCTCATCATAGATAGGAAGGCTGAAGTGGGGGAGAGAAAGGGCAGGGGGGAATCTTAAGTTATGAAGCTATGGAAGAAGACAGAAGTAAGAACCCATGAGATTCTTCTGTGAATAATTTGCCCTTGGAGGGTTCCTTCTGGAAGTGGTTAGTTTTAATCTCTCACAATACAGTAATTGTTGCCTATTTCCCATCTCTTCATAGCAATAATGTACCATGTGTCAAACCTTGGCATTTTTATCCATTCTTTACACATAATACATGACTCCCTACACTATCTCCAAAGGCATGTGAACAGTCATGCCAGAAGTGCTTGAGAGCCAGCCTGTAATAAATCATGACATTTGGTGGAATGGGATGAATTCAAAAGCAAAGCATGGCTTGAACCTAAAATACAACTGAAATCTCTGTCCATTGATACAGAGTTAATCTATAAGTAAGGCATGCTGAACACTGTTGGATGGACCTCTGAAGATCACAACTGCTACTGAGCAGGTGAAAAGAGCTGGTCGCTGCTAATGACTTTGACCTGATGTTCTCCGCACTGCCTCCGTCTCTCCTCCCTCCCTTCTAATCGGTAGGAGACTAAAAACCAAGTGCTGGCATTTACTGCATTCACTTGAAACCATCATTGACAAATTTCCCGATTTAAAGTCTCCACTTAATCAGTTCAACACATAACTAAGAGAAGTCATAATTGCTTCCATAACCTGCTTGAAATATATTAAGCATTAAGCATATTAAACAAGAATTAAACAAAGATGCAGAATAATTACCATATGCCGGTTTGTATTTGCTTACTTACACTGGCACCACACCATGCACCAGGCTGTCTAGGCAGTTTACAATGGCACATTGAAAGCCATAACAAGGGATAAAATGCAAACATGCGCAACTATCCCGAAAAGCCAAGCTCTGTGTGTGTGTGTGTGTTTTCACTGACCCACGTCCCACAGAGAGCAAGAATAAGGGAAGTCACACTTGCCTCCCTCGGCCACGCCCCATGATAGCGAGAGCGGCCCTCGGTGGGGCACAGCGCCAGGGCATTTGGGTCCCCTGAGCCTTCGCCCTCCTTATGGAGGTGCTGGGGTGGTCCAGCCCCCGCCCTCGGGGCAATCATCCTTCTCCCCAACCCCTACGGCTGCCTGAGCAGACGAGGGGTGCTCTGCCCGCGCCCGCATCGACGCGCTCTCGGCCAGTTCAAAGGGTGCCCGTTGCTGTGCGTGAGGGGGGGGGGTCGAGGCTCGGGTGGGGCAGGCAGCTGCCTTTCGGGCGGCACAGAACTCTTTATTCCGACCCAGAAGCCACCCTACCCTCCCGTGAACCCCGTCGCCCGAAGTTATGTCTCCACCCGAGTTCCCCTGCTCGGCTCCTGATACACACACACACGCAGGCACGCAGGCACGCGAGCGGGGAGCCCTCTGAAGCCCAGCCTCACAACGTGCCTGGCTCCCATCCTCGATTCTAACCGTGCCGACTCCTTTGTGCTTCCCCGAGCGGGCGGGAGGGAGGAGCGGGCGGAGGCGCCCCATCCCTCATCCCCTCATCCCGCCGACAGCCGGCTGAGGACAAAGCAGCGGGCTGGGAGGGGACGGCAGCCGCCCTCGGGAAGATGGGGGATGAGGGGCGCCCCCGCTTCTGGCAGGCGCCCCCCGCCGCCCACGGGGGCCCACCCTTTCCCGAGCCATCGCTGCTTTAAGCGGCAAGCCATGCTGGGCGGTGGGCTGGGTCCCCTCGCGCTCCCCCCCCCACGTGGTCTCGGTGCTGGTGAATTTCAATCGCTGGAGGGTCTCGGTGCAGACGCCGGTCCCGCAGCCGAGACGGGGGCCTCGGTCCCGAGCAGCGATCGCCGCTTGGCGGGAGCCCTCCCGCCTCCGTTTTGGTTGAAGGCAGCCTAGCGCCAGCGCCCTGAACCGGCCGGCCCGCCCCCCGCCGCCACCATGAACGGAAGCAGCCCGGATCGGGCAAACCGCGGGGCTGAAGAGCCGCCGGGTCCCGGCGCAGCGGACTGAGAGGGCGGCGGCGGCGAGCGCAGCGACAGCAGCCGCGGGAGGAGAATGCAACGCGCGGGTCTGGCCGGGCTGGGCTCCGTAGCCGCGCTCTGGCTGCTGCTGGCTTGGGCTTCGCTGGCGGGGTTGTGGAGCGGCCGGATGGTGGAGGAAGGCGCCCTCGGACCGCGGTTCCCGCAGGAGGCGCGCCGGCGACCCGGCCCGGAGGTCAGAGGCGCCGAAGCACCGCCGGAGGCAGCCACAAGTCGTCTCCTCCGCCCTCCGAGTCAGGCCGCCCAGAAAACTTTCCGAGCGCTGCTCACGCTGCCGGGACCCCAGCCGGCCGAGCCCCAGGAGGGGCCGGGCCAAAGCGGGCAGGAGCCGCCGCCGCCGCCCTCGGCTCCCCGGTCTCGCTGGGAAGGGCCAGGGGCCAGGGGCGCCGCGGAGCCGCTCCCGTCCTCCTCGCCGGTGCGCGGCGGGATCTTCTGGAGCCGGGCGCTGGAGGCTCAGGTGCCCCCGGGTTTCTCGGCGGCGGCGGCGGCCTCGTGGCTGCGGGCGGCCCGGGAGGCGCGGGTCGTGGCGCTGGAGCGAGGCGCCTGCGGCCGGAGCTCCAACCGGCTGGCCCGGCTGTCGGACGGGAGCCGCGCCTGCGTGCGCTACGGCATCAACCCGGAGCAGATCCAGGGCGAGGCGCTCTCCTACCACCTGGCCGGGCTGCTGGGCATGCAGGAGCGCCTGCCGCCCCTGGCGCTCTCGCGGGTGGAGGCGCGCGGCGGGCAGTGGGCGCCCGTGCGCGAGGAGCTGCGCGGCTCGCATTGGGCCGACGGCGCCGTGGTGAGCCTGGCGCGGTGGGTGGACAATCTCACCGACGTGGTGGCCCCCGCCCCGTGGCGGGCCGAGGCCGGGGCGGCGGCGGCGGGGGGCGCGGGGCGGCGGCTGGAGCCCCTGGCGGCCGGCGAGCTGCGAGGCCTGGGCCAGGGGCAGCTGGTGGAGCTGGTGCAGTGGAGTGACTTGATCCTCTTCGACTACCTGACGGCCAACTTCGACCGGCTGGTCAGCAACCTGTTCAGCCTGCAGTGGGACCCGCGCGTCATGCACCGAGCCACCAGCAACCTCCACCGGGCCCCGAACGGCGGGCTGGTCTTCCTCGACAACGAGGCCGGCCTGGCCCACGGCTACCGGCTCCTGGCCATGTGGGACAAGTACAACGAGCCTTTGCTGCGCTCCGTCTGCGTCTTCCGTGAGGCCACCGCCCAGAAGGTGCGGGACTTGCACCGCCACCGGAACGCTGCCGCCGAGCTGCTCCGGCTCTACCGGACTCAGGAGCCCCTGGCCGAGCTGCTCGGCTTCCTCTCCGACCAGCAAGCCCAGCTGCTCCAAGACCGCGTCGACTTGGTCCACAAGCACATTTTGCACTGCAAAGCCAAGGCCGCCGCTGGCGCCCTGTGACCTCCTTGGCCAGGCTGTGAAGAGGAGGGGGCTTGGAAGGAGGGGTCCCCGGAGCTGAGGTGGAACCCCACCTCAAAACTCCCGGGGGGGGCGGGGCGGGGGGGATCCTTCTCCCTGGAGCCCACCTGGAGGGGGGGGACCGCCTGTGCCTCTCGTCCCAGCCTTGTTACTGGAATCCCGTCTGGGAGTGTGTGAGGACCCCGGCTAAACATTGTGACAGGGAGTCTTTTGCTGGGGGAGGGGTCGCCAAGAGACCCTCTCAGATCCAGACATTTTAAGACTGGGATCCAGCGATGGAGTACAGCCTTCCTTTGTTTGACATGGTTTTAAGCCCCAGAAGTCAAAAGCTCTGGCCCAGCAGCTTTCCGTAACCACGGCGGCCAACTTCCCATTGCCCTGCCCTCACCTGAGAACTGGCAGGCTGAGAGATCTGCACACTGTCGTCTTTTAAGCATCAGCCGTACTATTGGTTCCTTGCACCTGTTCTGCATTTTTTTTGTCTGTCCGGAGACTAGGCCAGAAAGGACCTTTGCGTTGCCCCACCCCCTTTTTGGTCAGAAGTAGTTCGTGTTCTGAGTTCTTTGCAGGACCCAGTAAACGCCCTGATGTGTCGCAGCAGTGTTGCTGGAGCTAAGTCGGCAATTTGCCCCTTGGATGGGAGACCACAGCGATACCCCGCACGAGATGAAAGTCTTAAGTGTAATAAGTATCTATTTGAAGTGCTATACATTTCACTGTAATGGTTTCACACTGGGATTTTCTTCCCAGCGTGTCTTCCCCCTTAATGGCTCTTAAGAGTTTCCCCATAATAATTCATTTTGCTACTTTTTCCTGTCTAGTTGGGACCAGTGGCCACAGGAATTTACCTGTCACACTCTTGGCTTTGAAACTGAACATCATTTTAAACTGATGCCACAGTCTGTTTTTGGTACTGTACTTTCACGTGGGTCTCCCCAACCATAATGGACATAGGCAGTGTCAGAACATAATAGGAAGAAATGTGCAGAGAAGATCCCTGTTCGAATAGCTCTTAGTCCTGATGAGTGAGAAGCATTGGGCAAAACTCTGTTTCTCAGTGTGTCTGTTTTATATGTAACCACTACTGTACAATAAAATAATTGACTAATGGGGGTGACAGAGAAGAAAGGATTCCCAGGTTTATGGTATTGTCCATGTAGTAAATTTCTGATGCATTAATCTGGAGGAGGGAAAAAATCAGTTTCATGCACTTTATTTTGATTTTTCTTATTTTTTATATGAAAAGACCTTTTTATTTTAAAAAAAGTCTGCATTTTAGGTACATGATGTATGTTCTTAAGCTGTTCTGTAACATACTAAAGAAATGGATATTTCAGTAAAAATGTGTTAATGTTTTGCCTTCTTTGTGCTCAAGAGTTGTGGTTTTCACTATTTTAAGAAGTAATCTTCTATTCCTCCTGACACATTTGTATATGTTCCCCCCCTCCAAGCCTTTTAATAGGTGTTTTTCTTTGGTTTGGTAGGATGAGTGGGAGAAAGATTCCGTAGATTGGTAAAGGACCACAGAATATGACCTTAAAGCTAGAAAAAAATTTTGTATGCTTGCCCCCTTTTTCGTCTTTAGCTATCCAAAACCATTCATGCATTGAGGAATACTTAACATACCTATCTTGTAGTCATTGCTGAGCTGAGTGATTATACCTCCACATATTTCCAGGAAAACAGTTTCTTTTTTTAAAAAAGAAAAAGAAATAAAGTATCAATTCAGACAGTTCAAGTTTCAGCAGAGACTAAAATTCCTGCTAGCTGCTTCTCACACTGGTAGGAAAAAAACCTGTTGCAGTAGTACCAGAGACTGTAAAACAGGAACATCTCAGAGCATATGCCATATTCAGCAGCTGTTAATTCCTTTTCCATTTTGGTTTCTGGGAAACGGATAACAAATGGAAAAGTCGTAAGTAGTTTCTCCTGCCAAAATAATTTAGAGGTACGTTTTAGTTCAGTTTCTGTCCTGATCCTAGTGGGAGCAAGTACAGAAACTTAAATAAAATGTATTATAACTTTTACTGAGTGTTGATACCCTGTTCCAGTAAAGGAGATCCATGAATAGAAGCAGCTTTCTGCGTATCTTTCTGCCTGCATCATGCTATTCATCTGGGCCCCACTGAATGCATCTCCCATAGCGCCTGAGTAGTGACATCCCCAAGTAGGCCACTCAGCTGCCCTGTGTGCTTGGGCCTTGATTTGGCTTCAGTCTGTTTGAGTTAGTCACTGTGAGGAATTGTGCCATACAAGGAGAGTGCATGGTTAAAACAATGGGATGGCGTACCATAAGATATGGTTATGCTCTCCAACATGTTGTTCTCTAGCATCAAGTTACCTCTGATTGTGGTAACCCTATGAATCAGTAACCTCCAAAATGTCATGTTTTCCTTTATTGAGTCAATCCATCTCATATTTGGTCTTCTACTTTTCCTGCTGCCTTCAGTTTTTCTTCGCATTATTGTCTCTTCCAGCAAGTCTCCCTTCTCATAATGTACCCACAGTACAACTGCCTAAGTTGAGTCATTTTTGCTTCTAGAGAGTTCAGGCTTTGTTCTAGGACCCACATGTTGGTGGGTTCCTAGATTGTTCAGGATTTGGTCAAAGACCCACTTGTTTGTCTTTCTGGCAGCCCAGAGTATCTGCAAAATTCTTTTAACTTGAATGGTTTTAAAAGATTGGGAAGGGGTGGAATCATGGATAATAAGGCTATGAGAGGCTGTCTGTCATGAAAATTCTGCAGTAGGAGGGCCAGTCTTTTTTGCCATTCTAGCCATGGAAACCCTTTAGATCTTTTAGTAGACTTTCTGTAGGCGTCTTGTTAACCACTGTTGGAACAATGCTGTACAAGATAGGTCTATGGTCAGATCCAGCAATGTTTTTTATGTTCTTGGGAAGCTGGTGTTAACAAACAGTCTCTCTTTATAAACAGGAAAGTATGGAATAAGACAGATTAATCCCTTCCAACTTTAGTCATCTATCAGATGGGAGTGTAATCTCTTGTCACATCTGGCAAAATATATGTTTCTGTACACTGGAAGCCAACGTGCAATCTGTAAATTTCAGATAAGTGTAGCTGACATCATTTCGAGCAGACCCATATCCGAAGAGATCTATTGAGTTCCACTGCCAGTAGACAGCATCTTTTCTGATAACAGTACCTCAAGTGATGGGCCTGGTTTGAATCATCTTGATCATAGTTGCCTCTCGGACTCAAAGCACAATAGTGTTTTTACATACATTAGCCATTGGGTCTTTAAAATACATAAGGCTGTTAACTAAGTATTGTTCTCAGCCCTTATACTTGCTCTAGAAGGCTTTCTCTCTGCTGCTTCAACTGACAGGTCTCTTTATTTAACTCTTATTTATAGCTTGCAGCTTTTTATCACTCAGCACAATGCACAGAGTCCCATGTGGTGTTCCTTTGCCATTTACATGATAATATACAATTTAACTGTGTAATTCTTTTTAGCACCGATTGCCAGCGTGCATTTTGCAACCCGCTCGGATGCAACGTTTCAAGATACATTCACCTAATGAAAATACATTTAAATAATATATCAGCGGCATAAATTTTAAACTGCCCGTAAGAGCAAAACGGCGGGGCTACAAACATCCGAAGGTCTCCCTTCTGCGGAAGCGTTTCTGGAAGTATCAACACACAATTGTAGTTTCAGTCACTAAATGGATGACACATCTTTGCTGCTATAGTGCCTATGCCAAGATAATTACACCTTTCAAAAAGAAGCAGGGGGCTTCCTTTTTGAGGATTGGTGACTATTTCAAATTATATATAGGAAGTATGTTCAGGGGAAAAAAGAGAATCATTTTAAGTAGATGACACTGATCACTGCAAGCAAGTGGAAATGTGCTTTCATAAGAAAGGCAGAATACTAATTTGGGTGGGGTCCAGGATGCATGAACAGATTGTTGAGCCATTGAACTGCTCTTGTGCATCTCAACTTTGTTCCTTTGCTCTCTCTTCTTCGTTGCTCTTCTTTGCCTTGATGTCCCGCCTGTCCTTCGTTCTTTCAGCGGAGTCTCAGTGAGGTAGTAATCCTGTATCTGGGCTATATCCATCAAAGCTATCAAAGATAGCTCTCATGGCCAGAATCCAGTTGGTAGTCTCCAGCTTCAGGAATTCCATTGATTCAATGAAATTGACATAAGTGTGCCTCACCTCTCAGCAGTTGATTCAATGAATCTATTCTGGCTGGGATTAGCAGTTGGATTTAGGTCCATGGAATGAAACATTCTTCTTACCCAGTTTTACTTTGTATAGAAAACTCATGAAAGAGAAAAGTTCTAGCCTAGCATCCAGCTTCACATGCAGATTCTAGATGCCAGCCATTCATGGCAGTCTGCAGTGCCTAGCCATGCAGTGCCTAGCCATTCCACCTTGGCGGGAATTAGGCCTGAGTTTGTGTGTCCTCTTGGCTCAGCTACCCTTAGCCTTAGCTGCTCTGATGCAACAAGTGATCTTGTGTGCATGCTGTGCACAGTTTACAGCTTAAGGGAAACATCCAGGATCAGTGAGCAGTCTATTTAAAAACTGAAACAACTGTTGCTGACCCAACAAGGGGTTCATCTGAATGTTTTCTGCATCCTTCAAAGGACAAGCAGTTAACACTCATAGCAGAAGTAAAATTAGATACAATTTTTTAATTACTCTGTTTATACAATTGCTTTAATAAAATGCTGGCCTTGTGTTTTATGTGGCAGGCTTTAATGGAAGTTTCCCTAGTTCTGAGGAGACTTGTGAGGATATTTCAATACTGAACTAGTGTTCAATGGTTTGCTGTTTAGTTGTTAAAAATACACACTCAGATCTGTTGTCAGCCTGTGTCTTGTTCCCACTTGGATTCAGCCACAAAGACCTAACAGAGACATAAAGTATCTAGTCTGGGACAGAATCTTACAGTAAAAAGTGCACATGAATGCATGCCAAGCCTCTTTCTTTGTGGGACGAACAATACCCAAACTGTGTTGTGACATTTAATGATGTGTTTTGGAATTGTGGAAAAAAAACACTGTGGAATTGTCTGCATATTATTCTGCTAGTGCCAGGGACCCTGTGTCTCCAAAAAGATAAATTCTTGAATTACTATCAAGTTAAGAAACACTCCTTTGCTTTTTTTTTTTTTTTAACAAAACACTCTTCTATACATTCTTGGTCAACTGCATTCCTAGCATTCCGACTCCTGCTTAATACTGCAGCCTGCTGTTAGTAGTTAGGGTACCCTAACTACTTCTGTTCACCCAAAACAAAGAGCATAAATGGTAAAGAAGATTGATTAGAGCAAAACAAAATTGTCACAAGAAAAGATGCACCAAGCCCAATATACCTGTAGAAATTTCCATATGGTAGCCTGGCTTCCTGAGAAGTTGTAAGACAAAAGGAAGCTCATCTGTGGCAGAGAGGTGGCTGACTGATTAGGGTATGTAGACAACAGGAGATCTAAAGTCCAATGTGACTTCTGCTAGTAAATAAATCCCCATTTATTTCAATGAGTCTACTCTAAAAATGCCTACTTGGGATCATCCCATTGGGGTGTCATCTAGATGTTTTGGATAAAGAGTCTCATAGTCTCTGATTGTTAGTCATGCTTGCTGGAACTGACAGGAGACTGATCCAGATCATCTGGGAGGTGACAGGTTGCCTTCCCTGATGTACATCTGCAGGACAATGTCTCTGTTACTGTTTCCACAACACCAGTGTCATTATCAAGGTCGGTGGCCATTATCTCTGCAATTAGGGTTGGGCTGTCTGATACTTCTTGTGCATTTTAAAATCTGTGCTACTTTGGTAAGGACACTGGGGATTCTGCTCATGTGGGATTGATTCAGAAGAGTGCTATATGCACAATTCCTTGTTCAGTATTTGAGTATCATTGAAGCTGAGATTAACTGGTTGACTGAATTTCTTCTATTATTATCTTCTATTATTAACTTACCCTTTTTTGCACAGAGCATGGAGAAATTATGTTGTTGGACATACAACCTCCAAAGCCATGGTGGTTTGGGGATCCAAAATATTTAACTTCTTAAAGTAATGCTTTTGCATGTTGGAAGGTCTCTTGGATTCAATCTCTGCCACGGGCAGGAAGAGTTGAGGAAAGCTTCGGCATGAACCCCTAAAGAGCCACTGCCTTGACTGTGTAGACCAGGGCCATCAGAATCCCTAATCCAGCCTCTAGAGCTCCATAGGTGGCTCCTCTCGAAAGCCTTACCTCATCAGAAGGGAAATGGGGTACAAGAGCACTTGAGCTGTGGCCTTGAGATTGTGGCACCACTATTTTGTCTCTCCCTCCAGGGAGAAGGCAAAAGAGAGTCGAAGCTATGGATGATCAACTTTGTCACCCTTTGTGCAGGAAAAGTGAGTAGAGAGCAAAGACAGGTTCCCGATCAAAGTCTGGATCAAAGTCTGGCCAAAGCTCCAACCAGCCCTTCAGCAAGGGCCTGATGACTTAAAGGAGAATGAGTCCAATCTGGTACCAGTGTTGTGATCCCAGCATTGGTCCACAAGGAGATCCAGGGTTGGGGGGATCTGGCTGCCTGGCCTTAAAATGTTTGCCAGCTTTAGTAGGTGGGACTACTGCACCAAGGGCTGAATTCATATAAGGGAACTCCTGGTCCTCTTAAGAGGTAGGTCTTTCAAATAACTTTTTCAGTTTCCTGTCTATGAAACTCACCTTATGATGTTGAGTTAACTCTTCATTGCACTAACACAAAGTTTCCGATGGATGTGAAATGTGTACAAAAAGCCAGAAGAGGACATTGACACAAATTTGTGTCTTGAGAGGTCAGTGTTGCTGAAGTTGTGCATTGTATAAGAGGTCTGTGCCATTTCAGGTTTCAGTAAATATTCATCACATAAATTACTCTGCTGAAGTGAAGAATAAGAGTCAGTTGGCGGGGAGGGGGAAGTTAGAAACTCAACCAATTCTCACCACTTCCGCCTCCTATGAATAGTGACTTTATTAGCTTTTCTCTGCTGGCTGGTTCACACTGGGCAGTTTATATTCTGTGGTTATTGGAGTAAAAGATCGGTCTTTCCAACTGATTCTGCTGCAAGCATATCAGAATGAAACTTGGTTACTGAGTCCCTTGCAATTGCCATGCAGTTTGAGCTGCTACTAATTGTAAGGTTGTGTATTTTCTATTTATGTGACTCCACCAAAATCCTGGAATTTGAAGTCAATGTGCACATACAATAATCTCACTGATGATTTCACTGATAACAACTCAGGAGGACAGATTTGTATGTAGCTTTCACAATTACTCGGTAGCTTTAAGACAAGCATGGAACGTGCAAACAAGTGTGTTACGTCTTTGAAATCTGGGACAAATTTGGAGGCAATTTGTATAAAATGACAAACATCCAACCTTTGTTCTCCTATCTTGGGGGGTGGGGAGTGGGATATAAGTTCAATAAATAAATAGGCTTAAACCACCAACTGAAAAACAGAGATTAAGGGTGGGATGTGATTTGAAGATAAGGGTCAGAATTCTGTTGCTTCCATTATTGTGCAAGGATGATTATGCAAGTGATGGAAGCTGCTTTCTGGGTGTCATATGGTTGTGTGAGTGGGAAACTGGAAAACACAACAGCCCCATGTGTGAATGCCCTTACGTCTGCTTAACAGAATTTTGGGCAAATTTTGGTTTAGAGCCTACTTCAGTACATTGGAAAGGGTCCCTCCAGATTTGGCTTGGAGTTCTTCAGAGGATGCTTGCTTTGGCATGCATGGGTTGAATCAAAACCTCACTATGGAAAATGTGAAATATTATCTGTCTGCCCATCGACTATGAGAGGAAATCAAGAAATCGCTTTAACTTATCTGGTTTTTGATGTTGTTTGGTGTGTGTGTGGGGGGGTGCGGTATAAAATGAAATTTAGGCAGGCATAAAACCACCTCCAGACTGGATGAAGCAGAGCAAAGCGTGCTGCTTCATCCAGCCTGCCTGGTTTCAGAGAAATAGTGCTGTAATGTGCAAGGGAATCTGTAATACCTTTGAAGTCTGGGACAGATTTGTGGGCAGTTTGTATGAAATGACAAATATCATGGACGTGCCTCTAGGTAAAAAATTGGGGAAGGAATATGGGTGGGAGTCAAGGAGCTATAGGGAATGGAAAACAGATTTTGACCGGGGGGGGGGGGGAGGCTGTGTTATTTTCTGCTCAGCTGAGAACACTAGAGTCACAGAAATCTAAATACTTCCTTCTTGATACCAGGTGTGACTGGCAGTAGATGCCACTGCAAGTAGTGCTTGATGCCGTTATAAAACACCAGTATCTTGCACATTGCTCACCACGCTTGCTTCCTTTTATTTTCCCTCAGGCAAAGGAGAGTCTTTTTTTTTGACTCTTTGCTTTTGGGTGAGAAGCCTAGCTCACCATATGACTTTAAACTAAAACAGGTCCCCCCCCCCACCCCACGCCACCTGACCCCTACTCATCCCAAAGTCCTCTTTGGATGCTTGCCTGAAGTCTGTAGTTGCAACTGTGAAGTTGTTGGCAGGCACCATTTTTAGGAGGAAAACCTGCCTTCCTTTCAGTCAGAGATAAAATGCTGCAGGAGCTTGACTGAGGTTGTGGGGACATTGTGGAACACAGCGTTCTCGCTCAGGGACCTGGTGTCAGGAGCTTCACACTGAAGAGGCACCAGTGGTTCTGGGCATCTCCCCATTAATCCTCCACTCAAGCTCCTCCTGCAAACCCTTGAGTACTGTTGCTGCTGCTGCTGATAGCTGCTGGCAATGTTGCTGCAGATCCACAGCCAAAAAATGTGACAGAAATTCAGGAGTAGCCTTGGATATGTTTCTTCTGCATCCCTTCCCAAAGCACCGTGGCTGGATGTAAGTAGGAGAACTTGGCAAAGCTATTCTCTGATTGGAAGGAGGAGCTGTCAGTCACAAAACTCAATTTCTTTTTTCCCATCTGGTGTTTATATGGTGAGTTTGGGGCACAATAGAATGCAGTCATTTTGTCTGTATCCCTCCAAAGCTCCAGAAGAAGCAAAACTCCCATCTGATAAATTTGAAGCAAATTAGCTTTGCTCTGTACAAATCAGAAATCTCTCCAAAGTGCCTCACCTCAGTTCAGGATTTGCTCAGAGATATATACCTCTGCTTTATTCTGTTTGAAAACTAGAGACTGTTGATCATCCAGAAGTTACATACATTACAGGGGATGCTACATTGAATTTTACAATGAGAAGTTTTATGGTGAGAGCTGAAATTGCCCAGTATAGGATGTGGAGCTGCTAATCTGTCATGTGATGAGAGATATAAGCAATATCTTGTTAATTAGCAACCATTTGCCATTGGGATTTATGCCATTGTGCTTATGCCAGCATAAATAAAGTATAGAATTCTGGCAGTTATATGCTTATTTCTGTGCATACACTGTTTTTATTTATTGTTTTATTTTTTCCTTTGAGCAACATGGTACACCTTCTTTGTGATCTTTTCCCAATGGTCAGTGTGCTGTCTCCTCCCCCACTTGCAAGCTACTGGAGCACAGGCAGGGCAAAATTCAGTGTTCGCATAAATAGTAAGTTTGGTTTCACTACCAGGGTGTGGGCTGTTCAAATGCAGCCCAGCAGTGATGGATAAAGTTGAAAGCTTCATATGAATCCAGAGGGGTTTAGAGAAAATGCTGCTTTAAAAAAAAAATGGCCCAAACCAAGTTTTGTTATTTGTTTCCTTTGAATTTTGTCTTCTCCTGGGTGACTGTATTTAATTGATTCCCATTTGCATGCTTGTTGGCCGAGGCCCTAAGATGCTTGGTATGTTACTCTAGAATCATACTATAAAAATTTAACAGCAGCTTAGAGGCTGTGCACCATGTAACCTCTCTACTAACAATAGAGTCAAATGCATAATCAACAACTCAGTAGGAGTCTGTCCAAGAATGATGGCAGGGATTGGTTACACAACCTATAATTTTTTTATATGCAGGTCACTAGCCCAAGGCATTAGCAACTACAGTTTCTCTGTACTGAGCACATGATCTAGTTTTACAGCCAAGGCAGCAGGGTAGATGTATCGGCAGCAAGCTCCAATCCTTGGCCACAAGCAGGCAGACAGAACTGCTATAGGCAACATGTTGTATTTCTTTCTTGTACTCTGTTTTCCAGATCTGTAGAGCAAATTGACAAAAAGGGTAACAACACAGCAATCGAAGAGACCCACCAATGATCTCACACTACTGCAACCTTCTGTCGGGACCGTGTGTGCGCCACCAGTCAATAAGGCCTCCGAGCACTTCACTTGCATTAATTCAGTCATCTTTTTATGACAACTTCTATGAGGCAAGCTAGTATTATTACCCTGAAATTATGGAATGGAGCTGAGAGATGGTAGTCTACTGAAGGCTGCACATAATTCTTATAGTTTCTAGCTTCCACTTCAGAACTCATCTGTGTAATAATTATACTGTGATGTAAGGCCTGTTGCTCTACACGTGTAGAACCTCTCTTAAGGCACTACACACATCCTAAAAACGTGTATAAAGGGCTGCTTGCCTCTTCCTGTTCATGAAGCCTATCTAAGAATATAGCAAGGAGCCAACGAAGAGGACTAGCTGCTCCAGGATCTTGTCCTTGCATAAGCCTGTCCAATGCCTATGGAATTTGGAACATGATGGAACACGAGTACAATAACAGTCTTCTGCTTGTGTCCCCTCAGGCAATTAATGTTGACAGGCATACTGCCTCTGATACCAAAGGGGATATATAAACCTGTCCAGGTTCCTTTTAAACCTGCCCAGGTTCAAACCCACCACTGCAACCTTGCAGTACAGAATTATATAGTTTGATTACACACAGTATGAAGAAGTCCCAGTTCTAAATCTCCCAGTATTTGGCATCATTCTGTGAGTTTGGAGTCAAGTGTAAAGAAAGAAGATTTTTTTTTCCCTTCAACTTCTCTATCCCTAGGACTGATGCTGTTTTTCAAGGGCCCAAGCACTTCAGAGAGCCCACTGATGTATCTCCCGTTCCCATATAAGGGCAAAGTGTGAGCACAGTAAAAAGGCTAGCAACTGTACCAATTAAATTTCTTTGCAAACAATGTGTAATGATAAATTTGGAAGTACAGGTGTTCATCATTGCCACCCCCATGGCCAGTCTCTCACAATGAAAACCCCGAACTACAAGCCAGTGGGTCAATCCATATTAACAAATGTGTCCTAACAGATTTGCATTCACCAGAAACAAGTCTTTTGTAAGGCTAATAGCTTTTAGCAACCTTTTCAAGACCATTCGAGGGGCAGCAAATGGCTGGGCAGCAATGGTAGAATCTGGACCAAACATAAAAAATGGAATCTGCCCCTTCCTTTGCCACTTTGCTCAAGTGACCAGCAACAAGTCTGAAGAGGAGAGGTTTCTGCTAATGTATAGCCTCTGGATATTTATGGCCCCAACTCATTAGAAAAACTCATTTGCCACAAGCTGTGATCATATTTCCATTTATTTAGGAATTTGTTTACTTATTTTTGCATACATAGGAATGAGGTCCTTTAAAGCCAGGGTTTCTTCACACATTATACCTGAAGCATGCACATGGAGTAAATGTGCTAAAACTACAGTTTATGAGAGAGATGAAGTAATGCTTGAAAATAAGTGTACATTCATGTAAAAGTCATACTAATGCATCAAGGAGGAGTCATTTCTGCTCTATAGGCATATGCACATAAAGGAGTTCACAGTGACTTTGGGTATATCAGTAGACGAGAAGAGACTGAGGCAAATGAGGTTTGTTGTTTCTTCCATTTTTCAATCAAAAACCATTTTTCATGCCTCAGCAAAGCGTTTCCCAAAATCTGAGGAAGGCAGCGTACACCCAAGTACTTACAGAAAGCAGAATTAACAGACTAATAAAACAGATGGTGCATTTAGTGGAAGAGCTCTGAATAAATTCTTGCCTCCGCTTTTCAGCAAAGCACAAAAGAAAGGTAGCTCATTTCTGTGCCTGTACGTTTCTGTCACAGGAATCATCCTTTTTTAAAAAAAAATGTGTCTGTCTTGCTATCTTCTTCTTTTGTGTCCTGCTGTGGGGAAGAAATGCATTAATAAACCATATTTCAAAGCTGCTGGCGCAAAATTTTTCTTCTGTAGGTGATTTTCTGAAACCGAGCTGGGAATTTTCCATTCTGCTCTTTAAAACTGCTGTATATTGTTCTGCATTTTCATTTGTAGCTATGTCGCCTTCAGACTTCTGAACATTTTCTTTCAAATTACACTTTTCTTTCCACAGCTAATATTGTATTTGGAAACTGCTGGTATGACAAATATTTTGTGTGCTTCTTATCTAGTCTTCCTTCTGACAAAAAACATTCATGTGATCTGTGCATGATAGATACATTTGAAGGAGAGGATACTGATAGCCATCCTATGGACTAGAGTTACATTTTACAGCTAAGAGTAACTTTTTTGGAAAAATTCATCTTGTCATGAACTTTTGGACTTTTAAGTTCTTCTTGCTGGTACATGCCTGATGAAGTGGATGGTCCTGATCCATAAAAGCTCATAGATTGTGTAATAGTTTTTTTTAGTGGTCTATAAAGTTGTTGGCTACTCTTTCATTTGTATTTTGTATTGACCACACAGCTCCCTTTTACAGGGATACCAAGAAATTGCCCCCCTCCTGCTACCAACAAGAAGGCACCTGGACTCTCAACATCAGCAGAGCAGAACTACAACCACTAGGTAATATTATTTTGACTTTAAACTGTTTGCAGTTGGCTAAACCTAGTGAGTTTATGAAATTATTACTGCAATTCCCAGATGGAGAACTCAGGTTTTATGTGTCTCCTCCCCACACCCACACCCTGACCAAACAAAAATATATCCATTTCAAAAAAATACCAGATGAGGAAGTGTGTGAGTGCATGGCCCATGCCTCATTGTTTGAAGAACTGGGGTGTGATATCCAATCCACAGCTGCCTCAGCTCTAACTTTAAAACAACAGGCCTAATGCAGTCTGCATCTTACATCTAAGAAAGACGTGCCTGATGACATCCATCTTGCTAAGAATGTTTGGACTTTAAGTTCTTCACAATGTTACATGCCCGACAGAAGTGGATGGTCTTGATCCAGGTTATTTACGGGTTCATATAATTTGTTATGAGTGATTTCATCCCAATCCACATTCACAGGTGACAGAGGGTCTGACTTGGAGAGGTGAAAACCATCACATCTGTGTTGGAACCTTGCCCTTCTTGGTGTATGAAAGCAGCTAGAGGGGACTGGTTGAGTGAGTTGTGGAGTGGTGAATTCCTTCTCGCAACAAGGCAGTATACCAGAATGCCTAAAGGAGACAGTAGTAAGACCTTTGTTTAAAAAGCTCTCCTTGAATCTTACTGTATTGGATAATAATTGGCCAGTCTCCAATATTCCAGTTCTGGGCAAGGTTTTGAAGCATGTGATGGCATCTCAGATCCAGGGATTCCTGGATGAAGTGGATTATCTAGATCCATTTCAATCTGGCTTCATGCCCAGTTACAGAAAAGAGACAGTGTTGGTTGCCTTGGTGGATTACCTATGCTGGGAACTGGACATGGAGAGCGTGCTCGTGTTGGTTCTGCTGGACCTTTCAGCTGCTTTTGATAGCATTGACCATGGTGTCCTTCTGGGACACCTTTCTGGGATGGGTCTTGCAGGTATTGTTTAACAGTGATTCTGGTCCTTCTTGGCAGGCTGAACCCAGAAAGTGGTATTGTAGGAATCCTTTCCTGACCTTTGGCCCATGGCATTCCCCAGGGTGCAGTCCTGCTTCCCTCATGCTTTTCAACATCTATATGAAACTGCTGGGAGAGGCTGTCTGAAGTTTTGAGATATAGTGCAATCTCTACCTCTCCTTTCCATCTGGTTCCAAGGAAGCCAATTACCTATTTTAATTTTTGTAAGCTGCCCTGTGGGGAGAAAGGTGACATATAAATAACATAAATAAATACAGAAATATAGAAATTATGAAAATGATCTATTTAGGGGGTATTATCCATACTGATGATAGATTTCAAATGAAAAGAAACAAATATGGAAATCAGGAACCACTGAAATCTCAAACGAAGGAGATATAGGCATTGCTCCACTTTCTTTCTACCACAACATTCCACCCACTGGTTTTTGTCTGGGCAAGGAACAGAATTTGAGAGGGACAAATTACCACAGCAGTCCAGGACAGACTGCTGACTGAAGCACAGCTACTGTATAACTGACATCTCAATCCCAGTGAAGGCAAGGCCCATAGTAACCAAAGCCATGGAAGTTATTCTGGCATGTGAGGCAGATAATCCCAAACACAGGATAGATTTGAGCTGCCTTGGGGTACCATGCACCTTGAATTGGGTTGGCAAGAGTACCATTTGCTACTGCACAACTATCAGCCATATGTCTTGGACCCTTACTGCCAATTTACCAACATCAGACTCTCCCATTCCCACTATAAAAAAACAAAACAAAAAACCCATGGGGGTTGAATGTTGTGCTATAAACAGGGTGGAATAATATGTCCCCTTTGTTTGGGAATTCTACCCATAAGCTCCTTTCCTCACGCCAGCAGTGTGGTGATGATGACAATGATGTCTGTGTAAATAACTAACAATCTGCTGCCATTTCAGGACAACCAAAATATGTTCCACTCCGCCTAATGGTTGAACCTACCATATTAATCAGTTCTTGTGTTGGTGCTATTTGACATTTCTTTGGGGAAATTATTTGAAAAGTAACACATTATTAAAATGAGTCTGTCAACCACTTAGAATGGATGAATTTTCTACTTTATAGCAGATTGATTAATCAGATTGAGATAAACTGGGATTGTATTACCAAATATTCAATACAGGTGGTTGCTCCATAATTAATTTTTACATGGTTAAAAATCTATTTTATAGAATCACACTTTAGAAAGTTGTAAAATAGAAATGTGATGCTGCACGATGGATGGCATGCATTATTATTGGTTTTTTATAGCCTGTATGGAGCCGGAATTATATAATTTTGCAACCAATGCATAGCTGGCATTGGATCTGACTAATTATATGCAAATATAGACAAATACCTTAATCCAGGGTCTGCTAACAGATATCAACAACTCAACACTGAACCCAGAATCAGTCTGGAAACATCTGTTATAGAGATATGAGGACTTGTAAAGTCTTCTGTGAAAAATTAGGTACCTGACAGGCTAATCTTCATAACCTTGAAGTGCATGGAATAATTTGAGGAATATAAACCAGCCTAAGTCACACAGAAAAGGAGAGAGATTTTAACTTATAACAAAATTCAGATATTTATTTGGGTTTTCCTTCCTCCCTTAAGTGAAGAGTGCTATCCAATATAAGCAATCTTATGAACCACAAGGGATGTTGCAGGCAGGCAGTTCTCTTTCAGGCTTCTCAAGAGAAATCCAGATTTTTAGGACTGCTCTGTTTTTCTGCACTACTGTTACAAGTTTTGGCAAACATTTTTATTATTTGGGTCAGGATCCAGTCGGGCCACTGTGGTGGTGGAAGAGGCCCATTTCAGAGGAAACAATTGGAGGGATTAGGGAATTGGTTATTTCCTTTTGGTGCCTGAGTAGATCCATCCAGTCTCATCTCTTCCTTTGGAAAAGCAAAATGATCAGTCTGGATCCTTGGTTAAAGGAGCAAAAACATTTAGTTATAGTACATGCTTTTGTTCTTTCCTTTTGTGTAAAGTGGAGCTACATCTCCACACACCTATCTTCAGAGAGGAGAAAAATGGAGGAGAGAGGAAAGGTAGCTAAGAAAGAAGCAACAGGAAGGAAGGGTGTTCTCAAGGAGACTGAGAAGTAGGAGGAAAACTCTGCAGTTGTGTTAGTCACAGGTAGTAATTGGGAATTATAAACAAACAGGTCATCCTCCCCACTGGCACCCAATGTTAAAGAAGTAGCATGTTTCTCTTCCCCACTCCAACAATTATTTCCCACCAAGCCAAAATGGGCTCCTATTTTCAGCTCTGGAAAGCTGGGAGCTCCTCTAGAGCAGTTGTTCCCAACCTTGGGTGACAGAGGTGTTCGTGGACTATAAATCCCAGAAACTTGGCCAGCACAGGTATGGTGAAGGCGTCTGGGAATTGCAGTCCAAGAACACCTGGGTTGCCCAGGATTGGGAACTATTGCTCTAGAGGAACATTTCTACTTCCAGAAGAATGTTCCATTGTGGGGGTCTGGGGCCTATGCTTACAGGCTTCTTCAATCAGCTCCAGGACCTGACTGGGTTCTGGCCTTTATCGTTACTTATTTTGAATTGCAGATGACCTGTTTCTTAAGATTTGGTAAACAGTTTTCCTTGCTTCATCACTAGAACCAGCCTAAGACATTTTGCTGCTGAGGAAGAGTAGCAAATGAACCTCCTCCTCATTTCTCACACCCAAGTCAAAGTGCAAAGTACCAGTAGCAAGCCAGGTTATTCTGGCACATGAGGCAGAAAATCTCATAGACAAGGAGCTCACAGCTCATAACAGAGTACTTCAGTAATAACTAGATTTTTCTCTAACTACTAGATAACAGGGATGTTGGCAAGTCTTTGGTACCAAGCCCCAAGTCCAAGTCCCTCTTAAAAACAAGTTTCCCCCCCCCCAGAAGAAAGCGAGGGGTGGGTGGGTAGGTTCCGAGTCGTGAGTGGAGTCCGAGCCATTGAAATAAAATCTGAGTTGAGTCCAAGTTGAGTCACCAGTGTGACTTAAGTCCGATTTAACAGTGAGTCCTGTGACCCATCCCTGCTAGGTAATATTTTTCCTGTGGCTTTTCTGCCTAGTGTGTCAATGAAGTTTAATTTCCAACTCTTCTGATATTGTGGTTGCCACGTCTCTGTGTGCCTCTGGTCCCAGCCAAAAAAGAAACTATATTCTTCCGTACAAGGCAAAGGAGAATATGCTAGGAGACCAACAACCCTGTATCTACAAAAATAGAGAAAGATAGGTTCATCCTATGTGGTCCGAGTAACACCTGGTACCTCAAATTGATGCAACAAGTTTGGAGTCTCCATCGTGGGGCTTTAACATAGACAGAATCAGAAAATCAGAGAATCATGAAGTTGGAAGGGGCCTATAAGGCCATCGAGCCCAGCCCCCTGCTCAATGCAGGAATACAAATCAAAGGATATCTGCCAGGTGGTTGTCTAAATTTCTCTTGAATGCCTCCAGTGTTGGAGCACTCACTACCTCTTGAAGTAATTGATTCCATTGATGTACTGCTCTAACAGTTAGGAAGTTTTTCCTGACATTCAACCAAAATCTGGCTTCCTGTAACCTGAGCCCATTGTTGTGTGTCCTGTACTCTGGGATGATTTAGAACAGATCCTGCCCCCCCCCCCCCCATATGACAGCCTTTCAAGTATTTGAAAAATGCTATCATATCTGACACTGCAACATCTTGGGCTTTTCTGTTTCTCTCCCTCCCCCTCTCCCAAGCTCTGCCATGCCCAGTCTGAAGAATGGCCCTACTGGACTTAGAAGCTCACCTGTTTTTAACATTTCCATGTCCTAATAAAATAATCTCATGTCACTTTAAAGATTAATAAGAGCCATTTGGCATAAGCCCTCATCTTCTGCAGTCCACAAAAGCTTATGGCAAATAAAACTGTTAGTAGTCTCTGAAGTGCCACAAGAATTGGTTATTTTAGTGGCAGTAGATTAACATGGCTACTCTCTGCCACCACCCTGTCCTGGAAATTTCCACTGTCAATATATACAAAATATAGCAGAGCCTCTGCCTTGAAAAATGTGACTTCACTGCAACATAAATGCAACCTCAAAGGAAGTTGTACACCGGATGGTAACATGTGTCCTGAACTCTTCAGCAAAATGTGCTCTATTTGTTTAGACCTACATTAATTGCCTTCATTAATGAATACTCAAGGCTTATCCAGATGTACATTTCAAAGAGCTTGGAACTCTTTCGAATTTTCAAAGGAGAATATTGCTGCCTGCAAATTACAGTGCTTTGGAGGTGGGGGCAGGAATCAAAGTTATTTAAAAGGTACAACTTTAAAAACAATTGGGTTGGTGAGATTCCAGATCTCCTGTGAGAGGAAGGAGGCAGAGCATGTGAGACCTGCTCTTTGCTCTTCCTTCCCTCTTTCTGAACTTTCCCAATTTGCTTTCCGTCTCCTAACAAGTTTAGCTACGCCAAGTCTCTACATTCTTTCTAGAAGCGGCAACTGTGTTTTACAACTAGCTACCTTTCCTCTACAGTTCAAAGAAAATACTCGGGAATCTACCATCCCTGCCCCTCATTTTGTAAACTGTAAATTTGTGGGTTTTTTTTCCCCAAAACCATTTCTTTCTCCAAGGCTCATCACACATTTCTCCTGTAGAGTGTCAGATTAAGTCACACTTGGGTGATCCAGGTTTTAGACCCCACAACCCATGAAATTCACTGCATGGCCAGGGCCAGTTGCCAATTCCAAGCCTCCTTCACAGAGGTGTTGTGAGAATAAAATCAGTGGGGTTGAAGAGAACCATGTCCAGTGCCTTGACCTTCTTGGTTAAGAGTCTAGTAAGTAAATGATAAATAAATGGCAGAAGCTTCAAAAATTATCTGTCTCTCATTGCAACAGGATAGTATACTATATCATGTGAAGATTACACAAGATACTTCTAAAGCGCAGAGGAGGAGCACATTATAATTTAACCCAATGGGTTATATTGTCGACCTATGGCTTAATGACCTCCAGAAAACCCTTGCTCAGGTCTTGCAAACAGAAGGCCATGGCTTCTTTTATTGAGTTAATTTATCTCATGTTAGAACTTCCCCTTTTCCTACTGCCTCCAACTTTTCCTAGCATTATTGCCTTTTCCAATTAGCCTTGCCTTCTTGTATGACTCGCATGGGACAATCTCAATTTAGTTAGCTTAACTTCTAATGAGAGTTCAGATTTGATTTGACCCAGAACCCATTTATTTGAAATGCAGCCTGCATACATAAACATAAAGGCATTGGCTATACCAGAATCTTATTTATTTATTTATTTGATTTATATCCCGCCCATCTGGTATATTCTACCACTCTGGAATCGATAGGAATCGAAACCTATCTCTTGATTTCATAGTCCTAGCTAGACTGAGCATTACTTCATTTGCTACGTTCCTCTGAGGAAGTACAAACCAGAGAGTTCTGACAGGTGTGACGTGGATGAGAGATTTCCATTAAGGGTGTTAATATGAATTTTCTAGTATCTGTCAGCAAGAACAAAAGACATTATCTGATGATTGACAGCTCTAGCTGGAAATAGCTGATCTGAATAATATCAAACTTTTTACCTAGTCTAGTAGAACATGGAAGGGTTAAATACAGTACAATGCTGTCAGACATTTTTTTTCACTTATTGTAAAAGCAGGTGGTTTTTTCCTTATTTTGTTGGCAGCTTCTTCAAGAACAGAATGCTGAAATAAATCTACCTCTACCTCTCTTATTTTATATTACAGTATCTATATTTATCTACCTGATTAACTATCCCAAAATGATACAACACTGCTGGCTTTCTTTTTGTGTTACTTACATCATGGACAAGGTAGGAAAGTGTGCTCTGCAATGTCCCCTAGCAGTGAGATGTTATGGGGGTAGTGCCATGAGGGGGTCATTTCCTTTGGATGAAAGAGAGCATTTGAGGTTTATGGGGCCTTTGAAGTGTTTGTTTTTGTAGATGTAAAAGCAGAGCACAGTGGAGGCAAGTAGATTGCTATGAACAGAAAGCACAGCATAGATTTTACATTGGATTCTCACACCACAGTGTGAGAGTCAGCTCTGAAGAGCTGTAGGTAACTCAGTGGCCAACAGAGCATATGCATTGCATGCCAGAGGATCAATCGACTACATCTTCAATGTAAGTTGAAATGTTCTTCTGAAACCTTGAAAAGTTTCTGTGGGTAGACCAGTTTTTCTCAACCTGACATCTTCCAGTGTGTTGGAATACAATTCCCGTCATCCCCAACCAGCTAGTTGGTGTGATGGCTGGGCATGATGGGAGTTGCACTCCAACATAGCGAGGGGGGATGTCAGATTGTGAAAGTCTGCTGTAGACCCATTGATCTAGATGAACCAGAGATTTGATTTGGTGTATAGTGTTCCTGTACACTATATTGTAAATCCATAGCTATTTGTCTTCTCCTTTTCCAGTCTCTCTCTCTTTCTCTCATTCACACACACACACACACACAGAGAGAGAGAGAGAGAGAGAGAGAGAGAGTACCTTTGAAATTTCCTTTATTTACTATACTTGCCTGAATCTGTCAGCCAGTTATTCAGGGATTCATAGAATCACAAAATTGCACAGTTGGATGGGAAATCAGAGATCATCTAAACTAACTTCTTTCCAATGCAGGGCTCCACAGCTAAGCATCCCTGTCAAGTTGCCAGCAACCACTGTTCAAAAAAGCCTCCAATAAAGAAGAGTCCACTACCATCACAGGCAGTTCATTCCACTGCTGAACAACTTGTAACATCAGGAAAGTGAAGACCAAAGGAAGCACTTGGAAGGTAGTCATACAGAGAGGGGCATGATCTGGTCTCAATCTGGCTCAAGTTACAGGAAGCTAGATTTAGACTGAATATCAGGAAAAAAAACTTCTTAACTGTTAGAGCAGTACAACAATGTAACCAATTATCTTTGGAGGTGGTGAGTTCCTCAACACTGGAAGCTAAACAGCCACCCGTCAGATATACTTTAACTTGGATTCCTGCATTGAGCAGAGAGTTGGAGTCGATTGCCTTGTAGGCCTCTCCAAACTCTATTATATTAAGATGGCATGATAAATTCTTCATAAAGTTTAAGTGAAATTTCCTTTCCTGTAATCTCCCCACTTGTTCACAGTGGTTAGACACTGGACTCACATGGTGTCTTTGTTCATGACTGTGTTTGAAACCTCCAGAAGAGAACATGGAAATGATTTTGTAATTGTCTCTCATTCTTTAAATGCCTATGTTACTCTTTACTTGCTGGATTAATAACTACAGTGTGCAGTGGCATCTTTATTGTGGCAGAACTTAAAGCTAATGAAGGCTCTGACATGGGAGCTGAGAAGATGTCCAAGATCTTTTAAGTCAGCAGTCTGGTCCCTGATAGGATGTCCACCATGGCCACAAGGCAAACTCAGTTCGTTATGCTGAGATGTCTCAGGACCCTTATTATTTACCTGCAATATATTATACCAGGGAAGGTGCACATTTATGACTGAGTTTTATTGCAGTTTGACATTTTGTACAAAGAGTGAGTGGGAGGGAGAGAAGGAGAGGGAGAGAGAGAAATACAAAATTATGTCAGTTATCATGAAAGAAAGGGGGAGTACACAATACTCATCTAGATGGATGTGTGATCTAAGTGAAAGGCAGGTTTTTCCATTCCTGAGTTAAAGGCAGTACTGTAGAATGAGCAGGCAGTCAAGAGATAATTATGCCCTATTTTGAACTTGCTCAAGAATCTATCATCTGTCTCCAAGCTCAACCCATGGATCACAGTAATATATAGAGACAAATGGATTTTGCAGCTGAATAAATGGCAATAGAATGTTTGGCATTACAAAATAGTCAGTATGTCTAGAATTCCTGAAGAAAATCTACGGCTGAAAAATAAACATAACAGTGCTTGGGGTGGGGACCTTCTGGAGTCAAATAACATGAGTTTACAGAACCTGGAAAAAAATATTTCTTCTACCCACAACTACCAGAATTGTCTAGTCAATAGGGAGTTGTGGTCCAACAAAACCCTATTTTTTTCAAAGTCATTCATATGTAACATTTAATTAGAACCCCACTATGAGGCAGCTTAGTATGTCCTATATCTAAATTGGTATGCCTCATCTCTTATATAGACATCTGAGCTTTTCTCTTGTTCCCTCGGACTAAAAGGGCATTTCCAGTAAGATATCTGATGCTCCAGAAATCTTTCTTAAATACAAGTTATGATGACATAGTGAGAGACACACACCGTTTTATGATATAAATGCAAATCAGTGTTTATTTCACTGTTATTTTCCAGCATGCTGTCATTTTAATGGCTGCCATAAGTTTCTTTCAGTTAACAACTAGGATGAGTATGTTCACTATCATCTGCTGAATTTATTCTTCAGTGCGGGAAACAATTTGCTCATCTGGACACAGCGAAAACAGGCAGATCAGAAAGTTCCTCAGGATTGCATTGTTTCCATTAGGATCATACAAGAACAAAGGTACCTCTCTCAGTTGGATCCCTGCTCCCACATTCTTTTCACTCTGACAATATCTACTAACCCATTCTTATTTTCTGCTATGTTCACAGGTTTTATTAAGTATAATAATAGCAGTGTAACAGTCCTAAAAAGAGTTAGGAAATGGACTTACAGACAATTGTCATTATCACTAGCCTATCATACTTCTCATTCCAATCATGAAGTAATAACAAAAAAAGGGATTTCTACTTAAATAGGAGAACATATTTTATCCATTGATCTCAAAGGACTGACTGCAAGTCCTATGAGGATTTTATGATACAGAAAGCAGTGAGTATAGCTGATTTCTGAGTTCTATGACTATGCTGCTTTTTCTTTGGCTCCTAAAACTCTCTGCTTGTGGTGAATGACAAATGGGTCACCTGGCTTGTGTACCATGAAACACCAGTTTAGACAGTACATCTTAGCTTACAGAAGAAGAGGTTTGTGGAAGACTGAAGAACTTCACTGCTCAATAATTTCAGCATGAGGTCAACCACAGGAAGACCTGCATCTGTTCTGATTCTCAGTCATTCCAAACCTTAGGGTACGGGCAGAATGGAGTGGCAGTCTCAGGAAGGCAATGATGGGTGTCATAAGATACTCAGCCACGACACCAGGATTTTTTTAAAAATAGCATGAGTGAGGCAGCAGATATTTCCTGAGAAACCAACATGTTGGCCCACAGAATATGTCAATTCTGCTTCTTGGCATGTATGTCATCATTTTTGTTGCTATAGTCTACATTCATTGGAGCCATAAATGCCTCAGCAGCCAAAACAATCAATTTGTTGGGGCACATTTTTGCCTGTAAAAAGGTGGGAAGGGGGACTGATTGTACATGACAAGGACCTGAAAATTAGGATATTGTTTATAATTTATAAGGTGACAATGTTGTAGAAAGCCTATGTTAATATATCTCTTTCAGGTCGGGTCCTGTGACAAAGCATGGTTCTGGAGGGCTGAAATATCCTATCCTGGTGCATAAGGAATAATTTGCTAATCTGTCAGTATTTAACATGCTTGGACATCCCTCCCCCCTTTTCCCTTTAATTTGCCAACTTGCCTGGAAGCTGTATGCAGATACTACAAGGCTGACAAAGGCCGAGGCAGCTATCTAAGCTGCAGTGAATAAGGAGCTGCTGAAAATGAGGACAATGTTAAGAGTGGAAAAAGTAGGATGCCATCCAAGAAGGGCAGTGTGCATGGCTGAGTTCAGAATCTAGCCTGACCATTTTTCCGGCTGCCAAGCTGGCAGGGCAACATTTTCCAGGATGTTGGTAGTGGCACGCCTGCGGCTGCAATAAATGAAATGGCTTCTGATGCCCCAGCACTGTCACGGCATGCACACTTTCAGTACTAACTAACAGACAGCAACTTTAAGTGAGAGGACTTGAAGCTGTGGGAAAATAAAGGTCAAACTACAGGCAAGGGAACCCAGAAGTAATCAGAGTGGCCTGAGAAAAGTGCTTGACACGAAACCTGGGCTGATGCACTGCTGGGAGTAAGCAAGACTTGATTTCGGATGTGAGAAGTAAATGAAATTATCTAAATTTGGTCCTGGTGGCGGCTGCAGCTGATTGGTTCCAGTCCAGCTAAAACAACAAAGAGTCTTGTGTTTTTTGTGCAGCTGACTAATAACAGCTATCTCGAAAAAAGTCCAACTAAGTTAGACCAAGGAGGCAAGAGAGCAACCCTATGCACTTCTACTGAGCAGTGAGCCCTACTGAATCCACCTGCTATTTTGAGTAAATATGTATATGGGCTGCAGGTCATATTGAAATAATGGAATAAACCCATCACCACTAAAATGCCCCACTACTTTCAATCAAAATAGTCACAGCTAATGTTCATGACTTACTGTAACTGAGCTTGCAAGTAAGCCTACACAGATGAACTGAAAAAAAATCCATATTGCTTCCCTATTTAGCACAATCTACACTTTCCTTCCCTTATTTCTCCTGGGCTGAAATGAAGATTGACTGTTCCTTGGGGCAGAGACCTCTGCTCTTGTACTGTGGCAACAGCCATGCACACTGATAGAACTTCCTGTTATTTTTTTAAAAAATGAGTGGATGACCTTCTCCTCCTTCGCTACCATCAGTAAATTAATAAATATCATAGTCAAAGTCACAAGTGTTTCTGGTTCTTAATGAGCAGGCATATAGAGGTTTCTGTCTCTACCTCCCTCCCTCCCTCTCTTTTACACAAAATTGCTTTTTTGGGAGATGACCATTTTTGAAGCGCACACTGTAAGACATTGTGTATATTTGACAAGGACTAATGAAGACATTAGGATGGATCTAGACTTCCAAGGACGCCACGGCAAATGGGCACACGCACCCATCACTTTTTCTACTGCTGTAATCTTCAGTTGTCATTTACACCAATGTGATGAGGCTATAAAACTGTGGCCAATCAGGAGACTTACCAGTTTGCAAAGGGGCAAATTGCCATTAAAAGCATGCTGCAGTATGAAATTAGATTTGTTATAACTCATATAGCATGCATTTATGATATTCTCCAATTTAATTGTGGTAATATAAAGAACTTTAAAAATGGTAATTTTTAAGGGGAAATCTTTTATGGCAGCATAAATTTAAGGAAATTAAACAATCACAGAAGGTAAGACTTGAATGGATCATCAGACAGCAAAAGCCATGTAATCACAGGCTTTATTATTAGAGTAGGCGTGACTCCAGTCTTACAGATGGAATAGGGTTTCTGATCATTTGATCTACTCCAGTTGTATTGCACTGATTCTACTACTCTGCTCCTAGCTTAAGAAGTTATTTGGGCTCTTGAGAAGCTGCTATTAAGTTAGTGGGACTTCTGCACATGTAGGTTGTGCTCTAACTCAAAGGAGGAGCAATGGATTGATAAACTAGGAAGGAGTTGGATATAGGTCTAGCCAGCATGAATAAACCTGCACAGGTACAATAATATAATGCTCTACGCAGTTTGGACACCTTTGTTTAGTAATTTTTACACCATTCTTGTAAGACACTTGGTCATTAATTTCACTGGTAATCTTGGGACAGTCATTATCTCTCAGCTTAGCCTAACTCACAGGATTCTTGTGTTAAGAAAATGTAATTATGAAAATGCAAGTGATACATTCTCCATATTACAGATTTGGTGACCAAGAAGCTGTAGGTGGCTTGCCTACATCCACCCAATAACTCACAGTTGATATTTGAACTTAGAAGCACTCACAAAGTGGAGTTCACTTTGGTTTGTAAAACCATTATACCAGGGATGGATGACTTAGAGCTTTCCTGACATTGTTTGGGCATTCATTTTTATCATTCTTCATCACTTGCTTTGCTGACTGATGAAAGCTGCAGTCTATCAAGACCTTGAGGGCATCAGGCTGCCTATTCCTAGCTATGCTGAAATGGCAAGCCATTCTCCATGGCTCCAAACTGTCCTTTCTACCAGTAACAGAATATACTGGAGATTGAACCCAAGAATCTGAATTTGCAAAGCTACTGAACTACAAACCTGTCCCATCATGGTATGGTAGAGGTGGAAATCTTGTGGCCCTTGAGATGTTTTTAGATTGCACCATCCCATCATTGGCAGCTAATGGGAGTTGCAGTCTAACAACATCTGGAGGCTACAAGCTGTCCACTGCTATTGTAAGTCACTGGAATTTACTTTGGAATAAACTTTGATAGGATCGGACTGCCTTCTTTTCCTGCAATTTGAACTTATTGTTGTTATTATTACCAAATAAACATCTGTTGTGCAATGTATTCCACTAATCAGATGTCTCAGAATGATACAGAATATTATGAGAAGTTTCCAGCCAGTAATTTGAAATCAATGGCCAGAATCCAAATGAAGAATGTGCCAATTTAAGCCCATCACCATGAATTTCAGCAGCAAATTGCTGTTACTTAAGCAGCTGGTGTTCATGTGTCATGGTCCAAGTCACATGAGTACTGTGCAGCAGGAAATACAACTGCTGACTTCTTAATTTTTGCCACTGATATTTTCTTGGACTTCTATTTGCAATCTCACTTGTTGTCTGTAGTATGAATGACTTGGAGGGACTTTTCTGGGCTGGGGTGATTATCTATCTATCCATCACTAACCAATCATTCCTTCCAGCCTTTGAATTCAAAGAGAGCACCACCTCTCTGCTGAGTGTTCTTTTCCCTCTCTTTTTTTCCCATTGGAAGCAGTTGTTTGTTTGCTGTTGATCAATTTGGTTGGATGCCAATATGTGTACAGAAAAGAAAGCCTGTAGTTTCATGTGTAAGTTAAGAAATTTTGTAAGTTAATTTTGTATTTTCACTGTAAGTCAAGAATTTTTTTAATTCTTTCTTCTACAAATGACTGAGTGAATGAGCAAGATTTACATTGTTGGACTTAATGCTAGAGAACATAAATAATAGGATTCTGGCCTTTGTGTTCAGTTCAATTATTAGGATGTCATTTCACCTCAACAACATTGTTTTTCCTCTAACAAATAAATAAATTCATTTTGTTTTTTAAGAGTCTATTTAGTTTTTTTTACTGATTGGGCTAATACTATAGCTGAAATTAGGCAGCCATTGATGAAGATGGGCAACTGGACTGAGGAGCTAGGAAAACCAGGACTGGAGGTTTTTTTTATTGAATCTTTGGAGTAATGGAAAGAACATTAGACGGAATATAAGGATATCTATTGGAGAGACTGACCCCCTGTGACTGCTGTTTAGTCAGGATTTTCTTTGGCTGGACTGTGTGGGACTCTGATAATAGAATTTTGTTAGGTTTCTGGAGAAAAAGGGATATTTTTGCCACTGTTGTATTTTAAATTGTTGGGCTAAAAGTTGATTTATATATTATAATATCTGTGTAAGAACGGGAGGAAGAACCTAGGGGAGGTTTATGATTGTGGGTTTGGTTTGTTGATAAAATAGTGGAAACTTCGGAAAGATATTTGAGGGTTGGCCACTTTGGTGAAGGATATAGTATTATTTATACAGACCCTACTCATTGGAAAGATTGAAATGGCCTCCGAAAAATTAAAATATCAAATGTTGGGGACTTTGTCTGCCCAATGTCAAAATTTGGGAATAGTGGCACAAAAATCAGACAAAGAATGGCAGACTACCATGCAAAAGATAATAACAGCAGGATTTCAGCAAGTAAATGAACGTCTTAGCCAGATAGAAGATCAGATGAAAGAGAGGTTATCAGATGTTAAACAACAGTTAAATGAAGCTGTACTAACTCCAGAACTGCTTTTATTGAGTATGATACCAGGTAACATAGATGGGATAAAGAGTTACCCAGTGATCTATTTAGCTACTACAGTGGTGCCTCGCTAGACGATGTTAATCCGTTCCACGAGGATCGCTGTCTAGCGAAAACATCGTCTAGCGAAGCACGTTTTCCCATTGGAATGCATTGAAATCGCTTCAATGCGTTCCAAGGGAAAACGCAGTCGTCTTGCGAAATTTCCCATAGGGAAACATCGTCTAGCGAGTGAGGGTCCCCATAGGAATGCACTGACAGCTGCACTGACAGCTTTTGACCACTAGTCGGCGCACTCCTATGGGGAAACCTCATCGTCTAGCGAAAATCGCCATAGGGAAACATCGTTTTGCGAAGCGCAGTAGCGCTCGCAAAAAGGCATCATCTAGCGATTTCCTCGTCCTGCGAGGCAATCGTCTAGCGAGGCACCACTGTAGTCAGAAAATGTTATGTTAAAAATCGGACTGTTGTCCTGGATTCACCCTTCTCTTCCAAAAATTGGAAGAAAGCAGAGTTATGGAAACAAGAGGAGCTTATTGAGAAAATATGGGAAGCGGCAGAAATGGATATCCTTTCAGACATGCTGAATGACTGTCCAATTCAAAAGGAAATTGAACGATGGGATTTATTATACAAATGGCTTCGCTTCCCTGATAGTGTTGGAGTAACTTAGATTTAAACTAAAATATAACTGTAAGTTGATAGCTGGAGGGTAATCAAATAGTAAAAAAGCAGAAAGTTGATTTGTTATTGAAATATGAATAGATTGGATGATTGCATACTTGGTGTTCTCCTATCCCCCTAACCCTTTTCCTTTCCCCCTACTTCCTTTTACCTTTTGTATTCCCTACCCTATTCTTAGTTGTTAAAAAATAAATATTTTTTTTAAAAAAAACAACATAAATAATAGGATTCTGGCCTTTGTGTTCAGTTCAATTATTAGGATGTCATTTCACCTCCTCTCAACAAAATTGTTTTTCCTCTAACAAATAAGTAAATTCATTTTGTTTTTTAAGAGTCTAGTTTTTTTACTGATTGGGCTAATACTATAGCTGAAATTAAGCAGCCATTGATGAAGATCATAGAGGTCATCAGCTTCCATCAGCTTCTTGCAGACCACACTGAGTTTGCTTCATTCATGCTCTGGGAGTGGTTCCAATTTAAAATTCTGAATGACATATTTCCATCTCAAAACAATCTCTTCTCTCTCTACCACTTCTGAAAGCTGAAGTCATGTTACATCAGGTTACTTCCTGTTCTGAGTAAAAAAAATAAAGGTAGACAAAACATGTATTGAAACTTCTACACTGAAGACAATAGCTTAAAACAGTGATGGCGAACCTATGGCACGCATGCCCCAGGTGGCACGCAAAGCCCTTTCTTATGGCACGCGAAGTAGTGGCGCACCCACCCTCCCATGTGGAGGTAAACCTTATGAGCCGGCTGCAGCTGGGATTCCCCCTTCCGCTGCCACTTCCTGGTCCTCTGGGTCCGTCCCTATGATTCCCCCTTAAACTTCCTGTTCCTGGTCCTCTGGGTCCGTCCCTATGATTCCCCCTGAAATCGCCACTTCCGGTTCCGGACTTCCAGGCGGCACGACAGCCACTGGTTTCTCCCCCCCCCCCTCATTTTGGGCACGCGAGCCCAAAAAGGTTTGCCTCCACTGGCTTAAAAGGTTTATTTGACTGTCAGGCCCAGAAACTAAGTGCATAAATCTTTTTGTTCTTCTGACTGGCTCGCCAAAAATATTATGTCAGAGAATCTGATGTGTGAACATCTCCCTAAGAACCCTACAGCTTTATAGACCTCTAGAAAAAAAATCAAAAGCCTGTGTTCATCATAGTAGGCCTTTATCTCAAAAAAGGATTAATTCCAGAATGAAATGAGACAATCATTTCCAATCATATCAGAATTCATCTGGGTATCAAGGTATAAATCTTTTCATTGTTGCAATGATTCCAGACATCAGCTTGTATTATCCTACAAGCTTTGTTTATATCCATTACTTCTATGTTCCATATGCACAAAAATACTTCAAAAAGTAGCACATCAAAATGTATTGAAAACATTCTTATAGCTATGAGAAAATCTGTGCAATGCTTTTTAAGCAATGCTTAAAAATATATGAAAACTAAATTTAAATTGCAGGCAAAAACTTAAGTAAATCCAAATTCAATTCAAAATATAAAAGCATAAGAAGTACAATAAAAATATCAAAAATAATGTTTTATTTACATTTTTAAAATGCAAGGACTGATAGCCTAAAAGGGCATATTCAAGAAGCAGAGAATATAACTCTAAAAGTCAAAGGTTCTTAAGAATGAAATATATTAAAGAAAATTACTTTCTTAGCCTTTAAGCATATTAAGAACACTAGAGGATTCTAGGTGCTCACCCAGACAAATCTGTTTGAATCTATGAAGGAAAATTCAAGTTGTCCTCATCTGATAATTACTGCTGTTGCTGCTGCTACGTGATTGTTGTTCATGTCTAATGTGTGTGTCAGGGCACATTGTGTTGCCTTCTTGTGCTGATGTGTGTGTCTCCTATCTCCTTATATTTATATTTCTTTCAGATGTTTACAATTTCCCTTCAAAGTGTAAACATTCTCTTTTCCACAATCTGCAAATTATAGGGGCCTGATGCACCGAGAATATTTTTATAATAGAAATTTCTATTGTTTTTGCACCTCCTGTAAATACAAGGGCTTGTAACTCAGAATCTGGCAGGTTGTCACTGTGATGATCAACATTATTGTTGTGACCAAAATTTGCAAAGCCTGGAGGAATAAAGACATGTAAAATAAAGGATCTAGTACACCAAGGTACCGTAAAAACAGAGTATAGTAGCTACAGAGAGTGCAGGTTATAGGACTTGCAAACACCATTTCCAGTCATATTAACACGTTGCAACATTTTACCAATTATTTCAATATGCTTTCAATTCTCTCCCACGGCTTGACTGGCAGCCATGAGAGAAATTCCTTTGCGGTGCTATTTTACAATGATCTTGCTCACAGACCTGGCTGGAGCTGGCTGATTGTTTTGCAATGACTTTTAATAAACTGTTATTCAAACCTCATTTTAAAAATACAATGTACATTTTCAGGGCTGCTTTTTCTACACCCCGCTTAGCTTAACACTCTATACATATAAATTTCACATCTTGACATGATGACTAAAGCCTTAATTTCTTTGTAAGGAGACAAAATAATCAGGAATCTGAGAACTTGAACTTGTTTTAAACTGGTTTAGCTTAGAATTTGCTTTAAACTGAAAATCCTTCTCAGGACCAGAACAGGACAGTTCTAAGGTTGTTACATCTAATCCTTGAGCTTCCCCTGTTCCAATACCCTTTTCTGGTTTAAAAAGGCTTAACTGTAAGTCTTAGCGAAGAGGAAAACAAAGCATTTTACTGCTGCATTTGAGCAGAGCAAGACTAAGGTGCAATTAATTGGTGGAGCAGCCAGGCAGAGCTTGAAAGCCGCCAAGCAGTTGTTACTCACCTTTGTTCCAGCAGCTTTACTATTGGTCCCCTCATCTCTTACAAAGAACTGACCTAAAAAAAGTGTGGTGTTATCTGCTTGCGATTCCCCTGTGGACCATTTACCACACTATATGTGGTGTTTTCAATCCTTATGATAACAGGCTGCTGTCCATATGAAAGATTGGTGTCACCTTCACAGGCGTTTGATCTTTAGCCTGGCCCTCTAAAGTTCACCATATGATTGAAAAATTTGCCTCTCTTCTTCGAATGTATCACAAATGCTTCTCAGCTCTGAAGGCAGGAAGGGCACACCATGTATTTAAACTAAAAGGTTTTGCAGGCATAGCAAGTGGACTGTGGGCATAATGTGCCTCAGACATTTTTATGCCTGCGGGTGGGGGGGAGTCTAAACTGTTGGAAAAATGTTGTTGTATTATTTAATAATGTATCATTTCTTTAAATACTAGTCAAAAATAATTGACAATTTGCTGACTTGTAATTGACATCCCTAGGGACGTGGTGGCTCTGCGGGTTAAACCTCAAAGCCTCTGGGCCGCAAGGTTGAAAGATCAGCAGTTCGATTCCACGCAGCAGAGTGAGCGGCCATCGCTTGTTCCAGCTCCTGCCAACCTACCAGTTCAAAAGCATGTAAATGCGAGTAGATAAATAGGTACCACCACGGTGGGAAGGTAACAGCGTTCCGTGTCTAGTTGCGCTGGCCACATGACCACGGAAACTGTCTACGGACAAATGCTGGCTCTATGGCTTGGAAACGGGGATGAGCACCACCCCCTAGAGTCAGACACGACTGGACAATTTGTCAAGGGGAACCTTACCTTAATGACATCCCAGTATCTGTCATCCGAGTTTTGTCACTTCAGTTCCTCTAACTGTAGGATTAACCCTGACAACAAACAACATTAAAGTTTACCTAGAGATTTTACTAAGTCCTGTGTTTCTGATGACCTTGGATACAGAACTATAACAATACTACCTTACATTTCACTAGTACCAAATGACATTTTTCTCACCTGTGGAAGATATCCAAAAGGAAAATATATTTTCCCGTTTCTAAATCTTCAGTTTTAGAAAAAAAAAGTCATACATACAGCATAAATATCTATCAAAATACTGCTACTGGTTTCTAAGGACCTTTTCAGGGGATCATTTTATCAAGGAACAAATACTTAGGTGTTTCTCACATGAAGTGTGAGATATATAGGCCTCCCTCTGAGGAAGTACTTGTGTTTTAAAATTATTACTTTTCCCCAGAGTCAAATATATTTAACAATATATTTCCAGCATTAAAATTCATCTGACACCCCACCTTGCATGCCCTTTGTTCCTTGGAGTGTGGTGAAATATGGTTGCATGAAAGGCATGTGAGTTAACTGGATTTCCTGGTGTGTGTACGCCAGTGTGTACATCGTGAAAGGTCTGGTGAAACATTCCTCAACCGAGTTCAAACTAGCATATCTGGTTTTGTACTGCATCCATTTAGAGAAAAGGTGGACAAACTCACCTTCCCTTTGCTGTAGGACTGAATCTCCATTCAGCCATAGCCAGCAGGTTAATAGAAGTTGCTGTTCAGAAGCATCAGGAGGGCCAGAAGACAACTGCTGGACGCTGGTACCTGAGATGGCACCCTGACCTTCATTCACAGTAGAGAAGTCAACCTCACAGCCTCTTGCTTTTGGTAAGAAACAGAGAAAAAGCCCTCTTTTCTTCTTGCAGGAAATTTATTTTGGAAATCAAATTAGTGGAAAATCATAAAAAACCATAAGGAATACACCATCACTGACACTCAGTGTCAGGATTAGTAGTTGAGCAGGGATGGAAACCAGACTGAAAGAGATGTGCATTACACACTGTAAAATCATTGCCCTTGAAGAAGGCCACATATTGATTGGGCTGAAATGTGTTGGGCACTTTTTCAAAGTACAACAAACCCCCCCCCCTTTTTTTTTCTTTTTTTTTTACATTCAGAAACAATGTCTCTCTTTCACATTGGCTTCCAGTGGATGCTTCTAATTCCTTTTGGCTTTACTTGGTGTTAAGGTATGCAAGCCTGAAATTTTCCCAACCCTTTTTCTGTGCAAGTTTTTTTAAAAACTTCTTGTGAGATTTCTTGCTTGTTTCAAGGTCATTTTTCCCCAGAAGAAGTAATAACCTGCACAGAATTATTACAATTCCTACACAAAATGGTTTCTTTTCTGTGCAAGGTGTGCCAGAGAGGGCTCTGAGCTGCCAAGAATTTTACAGCTTTTTGTACAAATGAACAGGCAATAAGACATTTCCCATCAAACCCAAACCAACCCCCTCCCCAGCAAACTAAATAAACAAAGAAAACCAGGAAAAATGAGCCGGGGATCTCTTTCATGAAGATCTGAGAAATCTCATTAGTTCAGTGGGGAGTCTCAGTGAGACATCTCAGCATGGCAAGACTTGAAAAATGGCTGAGAATAAGAAGTTTAAAAGTATTTTTCACATCAGGAGGGTGGATTTGATGAAAATTAAGCATAGAGCTGGGTGCTATCTGCCTGGTCTAGCACATACGGAAGACAAAGAGTATGTGCAAGCCTCTTTGTTTAGCAGCAGCTCCATTACATTCTCAGAAATGTTCTAGTTATGCTCCAAGATCTTTCTGTCTATCTGGTTGCTCCTAACATTACATTTGATGCAGTTTTTTCTGACCTGCCATTCCCCAGAGGAGCACCAGCTGGTGGAGGACAGGAGCTGAATTTCACAGCTTCTGAAGGGATACAATGTTGGGGAGAACTGCACCTGAGACCGCCAGCCATTGCAGTGTAGCTCCTTTCTAAGATGCTTAGCCAGGATGAAGAGCAATGGGCCACATGGAAAAAGCTCATATTGGGTCTGTTTATCACAGAAGCTTCTTTGAACAACTTCATTTTACTCAGGTTCAGACTGTAAAAGTAAAGAAAAGCTTCCACAATGGAAAACAAAAGTGAGACATGTTCTACTGCACGGTCAGCTTGGCAATAACACTGTTGCTCTCCACAGAAAAAGCATATATAAAGTGTTCATAAGCAAACTTCAAGATTCATGTGGTAAAGCAACCTCCATGAGGCAGAGGAACAGATTCCTGTTGCAAGCCTTGCTGCTGTTCCTTTCCTGTAAAATGTCAGCTCTTGAAGAAGGGAAAATACACATATCATAATGCTTTCCATGTGTATTCCCACATTGCTGTATGTGAAGAACTATTCCAGATCTATCATGAGAACATAAACACTATGGTCCATGTGCTACTTACTGCAAAGTAGTCCTATCAATGGACACATGATTGAAAAACGAACAATATATGGATTGCATCTAAGTGCCTGAAAGTATTATAATATTGTCTACTTAATGAAGGTCGGGCAAAGGGTTCAATATCTGCCCCCGTTTCTCCATCTGTAAACTGGATTGATAATATTTATCAAATGAGTACATAGCCAGAACTAGCTATTTGAAATGTTTTGTACGTGCACTCAGAATATTTTTGTTAACATACATTTTGGAGTGCTCATGTTACTTGCATATTCTAATTTGTTGGTATTTGGCATGGTCTAAAGAGTTCACAATAAATGGACAAAATCCTGTAGCATAGCTAACACGGGCATAGCTCTAAGATATGCAAGCACTTGTGAAATATGCATAACCGTGGAAACCGTTTCCTGCAAGCAGATCCATAGGTGGTGTTACACAAAATCTTTCCACAATTAGACTGTGCCATCAGTGGTACAACACCATGGACTGGTGTCAGTTCTCCACATAACTCCCTAGGAATGTCTGCATGCATAAATGTATGCAACAACAATAAGATTTTGGCCACTGTTTCATGAGATGTATAGCCATCATTCAAGTCTAGGTTCCAACTACAGATGCTGAGGAAGAAATGGAAAGCTTTTATGCAAGTGTCCAGGAGGAAACTGATCAAACACATTTCTTTTGAAATGCAAAAGAAGGAAACTAAGCAGAAATTTTGTTGGAGAATTTGGCCTAGGCATCAGAAATAAAGAACAATTCACATAATTCTATGAAGCCAAAATATATTTATTACAAAGGCATGATTTAGACAACAAATGACTATTAAACACATGGACATCATTAGATGGTCTATACAGCAATCAAATAGACTATGTAATTAGAGGTAGTAGATGGAGAAACTGTATTCACTCTGCCGAAACAAGACCAGGAGAGGACTGTGGCACTGAGCACAGAACTGGCAATACAAAAAATTTGAGTAAAACTGAAAAGAAACACTAAAAGGACCCTAGTACCAAAATATAATTTAAATGACATTTTTGCTGAATTTAAAGAACCAGAAGAATTGTGAATTGAAACCAGACAACTTAGGGAAAAATACAGAAAGACCTTATCACTGACTACACTAACATTGTCCAGACATCCACAAGTAGCCCATCTTTGCTATAACACCCCCCCCCCCCCGAAGAATCATGAAATGGAAGGGGAATAGAATCTGATATAAAATTGGCTAGATAAAATTCTTAGAACAAAGTGATCAGATTTACTCCCTGCTGTAAGAGTCAACCCACACGTGTCTCCAAAGTGTTTTAATCCTTGCACAAGTCATATAAGGATGCAGCTATTACCCTGAATTGTAAAAAAAAAAAAAAAATAAAAAAAAAAAAATCCTGACACACACCCATTTTTCATGCTTATCATTTTCTGTTTTTAAAGTTCTTGTTATTTCTTACGTGCTCTTCCAACAATATACTTGCAAGGCAAGGTCACTGTGCTCCAAAAATTACATGGACCAAGGGTCTCTGAAGTGGTCACAGAAACATCATCTCAGCAGGCATGCACCTAAATAGGTGCATTTCAAGTTATCGTTTCTCTCTGGCTGCATGATTGTTATTTGCTGTTGAATGGTGCTATTGCAAACACAAGTGCTAGCTCCATTCAAGCCACTGGCTTAGCAAATTATTACTGGGTGTTAAAAATAGAATAAAAGAAAAAGAATATAATCAATAATTTGCAGAGTTGGGTGGATAGAATTCTTATATCAAAACCAAAGGGACACAGAGCACGACTGAATAAATTTAGCCTTTTGTGTGAAAGAACAGCCCTCTACTACTGAGATGGAGGAAGCTTCCAGATTGCAGCCGAAGGGAGGTCTCTTGCCATGCATTACTACTTCTTAATTTGTAATTCATGTTTTGCCTTTTAAAAAGTCATTAAAAAGATAGAGGGCAGGATGCCTAGCTGAATTTATTGAACATAAAAAGATTGCTTCAAAACGATAGGGTCTAAGCATTTCACTCATGAGAAAAATCTGTTGTATCCTCATTGAAGCATGTAAACTGATGAATATCAACTACACAAAATTTAACACAAACACACAAACACATCCCTCAGCTTCCAGATGTACCTCACAGATTAGCCATTAACCAGGGTGCTATATTAGCGTATCATTCTTAACGAGCCTAAAAGGTCCCTCAGAAATATCTCAAGTAGTCTTCAGGTTGTGAAATAATATACTGGGATATAGTCTAATGAAGATCTGTGAGCCTATGAAGTTGGCAGACAGGGCCAAAGCCCAGCTTATCATTCAAGTTTTTTTAAAAAAAATAAACAGCATCTGCTGAAATTGTTGTTGTTGTTTAGTCTAAGTCGTGTCCGACTCTTCGTGACCCCATGGACCAGAGCATGCCAGGCCCTCCTGTCTTCCACTGCCCCCCGGAGTTTGGTCAAATTCATGTTGGTAGCTTCGATGACACTGTCCAACCATGTCGTCCTCTGTCATCCCCTTCTCCTCTTGCCTTCACATTTTCCCAACATCAGGGTCTTTTCCAGGGAGTCTTCTCTTCTCATGAGATGGCCAAAGTATTGGAGCCTCAGTTTCAGGATCTGTCCTTCCAGTGAGCACTCAGGGTTGATTTCCTTCAAAATGGATAGGTTTGTTCTCTTTGCAGTCCAGGGGACTCTCAAGAGTCTCCTCCAGCACCACAATTCAAAAACATCAATTCTTCGGCAGTCAGCCTTCTTTATGGTCCAGCTCTCACTTCCATACATCGCTACTGGAAAAACCATAGCTTTGACTATGCGGACCTTTGTCGGCAAGGTGATGTCTCTGCTTTTTAAGATGCTGTCTAGGTTTGTCATCACTTTCCTCCCAAGAAGCAGGCGTCTTTTAATTTCATGGCTGCTGCACCATCTGCAGTGATCATGGAGCCCAAGAAGGTAAAATCTGTCACTGCCTCCATATCTTCCCCTTCTATTTGCCAGGAGGTGATGGGACCAGTGGCCATGATCTTAGTTTTTTTGATGTTGAGCTTCAGACCATTTTTCGTGCTCTCCTCTTTCACCCTCGTTAAGAGGTGCTTTAATTCCTCCTCACTTTCTGCCATCAGAGTGGTATCATCTGCATATCGGAGGTTGTTGATATTTCTTCCGGCAATCTTAATTCCGACTTGGGATTCATCCAGTCCTGCCTTTCACATGATGTATTCTGCATATGTTAAATAAGCAGGGAGACAATATACAGCCTTGTCGTACTCCTTTTCCAATTTTGAACCAATCAGTTGTTCCACATCCAGTTCTAACTGTTGCTTCCTGTCCCACATATAGATTTCTCAGGAGATAGATAAGGTGGCCAGGCACTCCCATTTCTTTAAGAACTTGCCATAGTTTGTTGTGGTCCACACAGTCAAAGGCTTTTGTGTAGTCAATGAAGCAGAAGTAGATGTTTTTCTGGAACTCTCTGGCTTTCTCCATAATCCAGCACATGTTAGCAATTTGGTCTCTAGTTCCTCTGCCCCTTCGAAATCCAGTTTGTACTTTTGGGACTTCTCGGTCCAGATACTGCTGAAGCCTACCTTGTAGGATTTTGAGCATAACCTTGCTAGCGTGTGAAATGAGTGCAATTGTATGGTAGTTGGAGCATTCTTTGGCACTGCCCTTCTTTGGGATTGGGATGTAGACTGATCTTTTCCAATCCTCTGGCCACTGCTGAGTTTTCCAAACTTGCTGGCATATTGAGTGTAGCACCTTAACAGTGTCGTCTTTTAAGATTTTAAATAGTTCGACTGGAATGCCATCACCTCCACTGGCCTTGTTGTTAGCCATGCTTTCTAAGGCCCACTTGACTTCACTCTCCAGGATGTCTGGCTCAAGGTCAGCAACCACACTATCTGGGTTGTCCGGGACATCCAGATCTTTCTGGTATAATTCCTCTGTGTATTCTTGCCACCTCTTCTTGATGTCTTCTGCTTCTGTTAGGTCCCTACCATTTTTGTCCTTTATCATGTCCATCTTTGCACAAAAGGGTCCTTTAATATCTCCAATTTTCTTGAACAGATCTCTGGTTTTCCCCTTTCTATTATTTTCCTCTATTTCTTTGCACTGTTCATTTAAGAAGGCCCTCTTGTCTCTCTTTGCTATTCTTTGGAAGTCTGCATTCCATTTTCTGTAACTTTCCCTATCTCCCTTGCATTTTGTTTCCCTTCTCTTCTCTGCTATTTGTAAAGCCTCATTGGACAGCCACTTTGCTTTCTTGCATTTCCTTTTCTTTGGGATGGTTTTGTTGCTGCCTCCTGTACAATGTTACGAGCCTCCATCTGCTGAAATAACCTCTGCTAAATAAGCATTATTAGAAAAGCCAGAGGATCCCTCTCATCTTTTACCCGAGAAGACACTACGTTCAATAAGTATTAAATTGGCTAAAATCCTGTTGCATAGCTACACCTGCATAACTGAAAAGTTGTGTAAGCGGTGGCAAACACTGTGCCACAGCAGAAGTCATATCCAACAAGCAGTTCATGTTGCATAACTAGTTGGGCAGAAAACAAAACAATCAATTGCACAATTAGTTGTGCAATGCAAACTGCCTGGGCATAACTTCCTGCAAACATCCATAGGCATAACTTCACTAGTGCAATAGAATTTTAGCCATTGTTTTCAAGCTTCTGCAAACACTGACATCTCTTTTGGGAGCTTATCAACCTTCAGTGAAGTCAGTGATGGTGGACCAGCTTCCCTCAAAGAACCAATTTATCCTGAAATGTTTTGCTGCAGGCAAGTGCAGGATTAAAAAAATGGAAAAACAAAATTGCTCTGGGTAGCTTTGTTGGTCTACTACCTCAAAAACAAATGAGTCTTGTGGTACTTAGACTAACTTATATTTGGCATAACCTTTTGTGGTGATTCTGAAGAAGTGGGCTGCAGGCCACCAAAGCTTATGCCAAATGAGCTTTTCTGGGTCACAGTCTTAGCTGCAAACAAGCTGAAGCCAAACGTGCTTGCTTAGCTCCAGATTCTTCTGTAGTTGTATCCATGATAGAGGATTCCTCTGGAAATTATTCTTCTAATGAAGAAAACTCAAAAGCCACTGGCCTAGTCAATAAATGATGCTAACAGTTATGTGGAAGGGACAAATGTAGAGGGCTGTTCCAAGGCATTTTGCTGCCTGAGGAAGAATAGCAAATGGCTCCTCTAGCAGTTAAGGTGCATAGCACCCAATGTTGGCCAAGTTATTCTGGCACTTGTGGAAGAACATACAAAAAAATACAATAGAAATATGGAACAAATTCCTGCCTTTTCATGACTTTCCTTAATCAACTGCCTGAGGTAGCTACCTCACTCTCTCTAATGCAGCAGTTCCCAAATGTGGGCCCCGGATGTTCTTGGGTTTCAGCTTCAAGAGGCCCTAATCAGTGGCAACACTACCTAGAGCTTCCAGAAGCTGTAGTCCATTAACAAATGGGGCCCATTTTAGCTCTGCAAGTTAACCTTCCATCACATAGGCCTCCAACACAGGCCTGCTCTTTAGAGAAATACTGCCAAAACAAAGATAACAACAAGTCAAAGGCCCTACTGAGCACTATTGAAACATTTTTAGTGGAACACCGTTACTTAGTACCTAGTCTTCTAACATATCATTGCAGAACTCCTGAAAAGGAACATTCAGTGGCTTTGCTTGTGCTTCAGGAACTTATTTTCTAACTCCAAAATGTGTTTTATTCTCAGATGTTAGGCTAACATGTGATTGATAAAGAGGGGGGAAATTTATCAGGAGGCATAAACAGAGCAATTCATCTTCTATTTTTTTTTAAAAATAATAATAATCATAGTCTATAAATAATGGTCAGATTCCTTAGTGTTCTTGTTAGACATTCCTGTTTACAACAATGAAGGCATTTGCAGCAGTAATAAGTGAAAATGATGATTAAGATATAGTCCCATCTAAATACAGCTTTGGGCATTCATAAGGGGATTTGTACTGATTCGTTGTGCCTGTGCATAAAAGGAGCAATGAGGCTCTGTGAATAATTCAACACAGCCCACAGAACTACCTATTGAGATTATGGTCAGGTAGCAGGACAGAATGTTTAGGAGTTAAATCAAACCCTTCCCTTGGCAACTCTGGCAGATTACGTTCTCCCATGGACATGGAACGTTAGTGACAGCTGTGACTCTTTCATTCATAACATTTCGGAAATGGATTTATTCAACAAGGGGACCATTGCATTTTGCTGCAGTGCACTTTAATATGATAAGATATCAGTTAATATGGGAACAGCAGGAAATCGGATTAGGTGATCTCGTGGGCCTGCCCGCTAAAATGAAACTAATCATGAAGTCTTACTGCACACATCACATGAAAGAAGTTATCTGCATTACCATCCGTATATTAAACACAAGATGCTCCACTCCCCTACTTGAATTGACTCTTTTCATGACTGTGGCAGAGAATGAAAAAGGCTACGTGATGCATCCCACAAACTGGAAATAGGAGTAGCTTTTAAACAAAAAATAATAATAGCTCACTTAACTTACTGAAAGATTCTCTGCAGGGGAGAGTAAGTAAATCCGTGCAGAGGAAACAGGTAAATGGTTTTAGGGATTCTATGTGTAAAATTTAAATTTCCCTAATGTACTTCTTCCAAGGAAAGAATTTCAGTTTGTATGTACAAGGTCTTAAATCAATGGATGTTGGATTTAAAAAGGAAATAAAAAACCTCTGGTCACTTCTTCATACTATACTCTGTTAGGCACAATATAGTATGAAGAATCTTATTCTAGAATTATTTCACTGTTTTTCCAAAAGCAGCTAATGTATCTCAGTTGCATGCCTGGATGTGTGTTATCACTTTTGATTTTTGGGAGGGGAGGTGTGTCTGATCCTGGCTATCATGGGATCATTCTGTTGAAAGGATGAAGGCACCAAACTATAACTGAGACAGCTGCACTGATTAAATTCCTTTTTTTTTTTTTTTTTTTTTTTTGCAACCTGAGCGAAACAATCCTACATGCGTGTGCGTAGCTCAGGTATTGGAATGACTGAACGTGCAAGGATCTTGCTAGTCTAAGTTAAATCATTTTGTGCCATCAAGTGGCTTCCAATGTTAGGGGTTTTCAAGGTATGTGACAGCCTTAATGAGTGGTTTACCACTGTCAGCAACTTAAAATTCAACTCATCATCATCATCTTAGAATTGCAGAGCTGGATCATTGAGTCCAGCCCATCAAGGAGGCACAGTGGGGAATGGAAATTCCAACCTCTGGCTCCGCAGCCAGAGACCTAAACTACTGACTCATAATCCACTACACTCTGTCCACTACATGCACTGGCTGTTTTGGCTGAGAGGGCCACATGAACAGGAAGATAAGGCTCCTGTGCCTCTAACAGTTGTGCAAGAGGAAATTTTAGTACATGTAGCTTATCATGGATGCCATAATTCCTGAAATGTTGTCTTCTATACAAATATTAAAGGTACAGAAGCTAAATCCTCTTTCACATGTGGTTACCCTATGCTGGGTTTATGCTGACAGGCTAGAAGAGAAGGACGAGGGGCTTTTATTCCCCTTTCTTTTCTTCTTTTGGCATCTTCTGTTTCTTTTACTAGAAAAGAAATAATGTATGCCAGCATCCCAACATTCACATTCCTGTGATGAGCATGATGAAGGGTTTGGATTCTGGTGGACCCAAAATCTCTCTCCCCCCCCCCCCCAACAAGACAACCTCAATCCCATTGTCTGCCTCTATCAACTGTAGTGCTCCAGTGTAGAATATGCAAGGGTCACTGAGCTTTTCATGGAATTGGAATGGGGCACTGAAACGGTCCCTTCCCCATCCATGGGTAAACCCATCTTGGTACTCAGAAGAGAAAAATGTGAGCTATCTTAATGTTTCTTAGAAGTCTTGAAAACAGAAGAACTGATTGATTTATGGGTTAAACTTTTAGTCCTGGTGTCATATTTACAGCACATGGGGGACCAAGATTTTGCCTGATGGCTCTGTCCCAGGTGTAAAACTGCTCCATATACTCAGAACTTCATATATACAGCCTCTCTGTGTGTTCAGGAATGCTTATCATATCTGTCTAGTCCTAAACAATTATATGTAGATAGAGCCTATTCTTAACATAATTTGAGAAATGTTACTTTTTGGACTATAATTCTAGCAATCCCACACCAGCATGGCCTATGACTATGTTGGCAGGTGGATGCTGGGAATTGTAGTCTAAAAGCAACATTTCTAAACCCTGATTTTTACATTTATCTCCTACCTTTCCAGTACTGATGTACTCTACTGTACTCTACTGTACTGCTTTTCTCCCCATTTTAGCAGGCAGGCCTCACATCAATTAAACCTATACAGTAATCACACTTTTTAAAATATGTTAAAAACTACATTAAAAAAATTAAATATCTGTTAATATTAAAAAGAGACTGACATGCAAGGAAGTACTGTGTCTTCTGCCCCTAGTTTGCTATAATAATAACAAAACTTAAACCATGTCTCACAAACATTTACAAATGTATCTTATTCGAAAAGTCTCTTATTTTAGAACGTCACAGCCCTAGCAAGAGACAAGGAACTGCCTGCAGTTCAGAATACTGTAGTTTCACTGAGCAATGCTGAACAGTGAATGCTGCTGTTGGTCCTCTCTGTTGCTTCTCCTTTTCAAAGTATTTTCATCTGGCAACCATACCCCAAGAAATCTGTTATCCTCTTTTGTTCATTTGAAAACATGTTATTTCCGGCAATGCAGACAACACTTTTTTTTTTTTTTTTTTGCATAGAGGCACCACAAAAACATCTGTCAGCTTATGAGTTCAAACAGAGGACTCTTCAGGAATGGCAAAGGCATGAACTAACGCCCAAAAGGGGAAGCATCTTGTAAACCTTTTATGAAGGCACAGTGCCACAGCGCCCGCAGCGCAAGTACAGTGGAGATGATTTCAGCGGAGTGCAAGATAAACATGGCAACGGGGGTGAGGGCGTGAGAGTGACAGTGTGGGTTTCTTTTCTTCTTTTGTTTAACTAGCAAAGGGCCTGTCATTTGACAGAGCGCATTTACAAATGTAGAAGGTAAGAGAACTCATTAACATCTGGGTTTCTGCCATAAGCTATACATCCCAGCTTCAGACTGATTGTGCATCGTTCTTTCTTTTCCCCCCTCACTGGGTCCACAAAATCTCTGGAGCGCTCACGAACTTGTAGAGCCCTTTCCAGCAGTGGTGTTGAGATGTCCATCACAGCCAACCCCTTGCATCAGAAGAATCCAAAAATGCAGGCAGCTGGATCAGTCCATTAAAAAAAAACTAGAGGGGGAGCCATTTCTTTTTTTCTTTTTTTTAAAAATAATGGCTAGTATCCTGTTGGCAATATGGTAAGGGCTGTTGGTAAGGGCTTCACGGGCAGAGCACTCTGGATTTGGCTTGGCAATCTTCAGCTTGCAATTATACAAGTGAGATATTGCTCCATTGACAGCAACAGGCTTGCTGAATTCCCCTTTGTGTGAGAAGAAGGGAAGGAGAAACTATGCACAGAACAGGCTGTTTTGCAGTGTGTTCACCTCTACCAGGATATTAGCCAATGGCTCTTAATTCCCATACAAGACCAAGACACCTTCAAACACAGGGATAGTTTGCAACAATATATTGTTCCTTAGAAAATCTGTTTTTCTCCCAGGTACAGTGAGCATTGCAACTAAGTTCAGGGAGAACAGGGAAGCCTGAGGGCTTGGTGTGTATGATGTCATAGTTCCTGCTACTGAAAATGTCCCACGGCATTGGCCCTGTGAGCCCTGGTTTCACTACATCGCTGCTTACAAGGGAAGCAATGTGTTTCATTGTGAACCTTATCTATCAGGAGTGCAACTTCATCCAGAACAATGGAATACTCAAATCAGGGAAGTGTCTACTTTTACAGTGTCCCTGTTTTTTAGGGCTGAATTTGTTTATCCTCACCCAGCCTATTATGAAGCTCAGACTCTTTGACCACTCTACCTCAATTACATGAAATGAGGAAATACAGCTGAGTATCACAAGTGTACTGTTAACGCTTAAGCTAAATCACTGGATGACATCACTCAGCAGTTTCATAATAAACACTATGGGACACAAACGGGAACATTGTGGCACCACAGAAAATAAGTATGTACATTCAAACAGTTATTCTTAAAAGAGAACATTTTAGTACCAGCCATGCAGATAGGAATGGACCCACTATAATATTGTAACCCCAAGTCACTCCAGTAACCTAGAAGGATATAATGGTCAGTGATGTAAAAAGAGTCACACAATGCTCCATTTCCCTTCCACTGTAGGTCATCCCTTCAGGTGCTTGAGGCACTTTCTGTGCCGAAATAAGGGGTGAATGAAAGGGGTCTAGAACAAGAGTACGCAATCCTTGGCCTGCAACATGCTTTGGACTTTTCCTCCCAAAAGACCTAGCTAGCAAGACCAACCACAAAGACCAACCATCAGTAAGTACAAAATATCTAAAAGATCTGAGGTTCCTTAATCCCGGTTGGGATAAACAATTTCACAGTTCACTCAAGTATTTTGTACCCACAGGACATATTCCATTCACAAAACATATTGCAAATGTGTCACAAGGGGCTCTTAGGATTTCTGTACAAATGGGGAAGTTCTCGAGGGCCTTTGTTGTTGTTGTTTAGTCGTTAAGTCGTGTCCGACTCTTCGTGACCCCATGGATCAGAGCACGCCAGGCCCTCCTGTCTTCCACTGCCTCCCGGAGTTGCCTTCACATTTTCCCAACATCAAGGTCTTTTCCAGGGAGTCTTCTCTTCTCATGAGATGGCCAAAGTACTGGAGCCTCAGCTTCAGGATCTGTCCTTCCAGTGAGCACTCAGGGTTGATTTCCTTCAGAATGGATAGGTTTGTTCTCCTTGCAGTCCAGGGGACTCTCAAGAGTCTCCTCCAGCACCACAATTCAAAAGCATCAATTCTTTGGCGGTCTGCCTTCTTTATGGTCCAGCTCTCACTTCCATACATCGCTACTGGAAAAACCATAGCTTTGACACTGCGGACCTTTGTCGGCAAGGTGATGTCTCTGCTTTTTAAGATGCTGTCTAGGTTTGTCATCATTTTCCTCCCAAGAAGCAGGCGTCTTTTAATTTCGTGGCTGCTGTCCCCATCTGCAGTGATCATGGAGCCCAAGAAGGTAAAATCTGTCACTGCCTCCATATCTTCCCCTTCTATTTGCCAGGAGGTGATGGGGCCAGTGGCCATGATCTTAGTTTTTTGGAGGGCCTTTTTCTGGAGGGCCTACATCACTCAAAACAAAGCTTCACTCTGAGGGGACAATTGAGGTGGTGAAGAAACTTCACCACCATCATCACCAGCACTGAGAAGGTTCATAAATAGGCTCTCCTTTGACTTCAAACATATTCAGTACAATTGTAAGTTTTCTGGAGCCTTAACAGTTCCCAGACTACTAATCACACCACAAATGTCTTGTCTGTATGCATATTTCCAGCAGATGTGCTTTGGCTAATCACTGCATGTAAGCATACTTCAAAACACACAATACACTGTGCTGATTCCAGCTTCCTGCATTCCAGGATGCTATTGGCCTCATTGCAATATTTTCTTAAGAGCAAGTCTTTCATCAGGAACTTATGTTGTGGGCTTTCATGCTGAAGTATACCGAGACATAGAGTTGATACAGCAATTCTGCAAAGCATTTGTGTCTCTAACTGTAAATTTGCAACAGCCATCACCAGAGCCAACCTGGCAACTGTAACAGGAATGTTATGAGCAATCTCTTCCATTCACGTAATGTTGCACTGATTGTGGAAATAAATCGTCTAGCCTGAGAGTAGATTAAAATAATGACTACAACATGATTTCATGACTGTTCTCTTGGATTCAGGTGTGATGACTACAATTGGCCAGATTGGCAATATGACTTTTCTGACACAAGCTGACCATCTCTAAATCAGGCGAAAGAGTTCTCCACACTGCCCAAATGAAGAGGCTTTAATGATCAATTTACAGCCTACATATCTCCTTAAAACAGAAACATGATTCCCTCCATTAAATGAAAACCCTTAGATAAGTCCACAGGAGCCTTACATGCTAATCTGCACATGGGGGAAGTTGTTGCCTCCAGAAACTGTTGGATTTCTATTCCCGGGCAAGGGTCAGAAAGCAGAACTCAGTGGAAATCATTATGTCAAACGATCAAGGATGTTAAACATTTTTAGGGGGTAGGTTAGTCTGTGGCTGCAAAACAACAAAGAGCCTTGTTGTAGCTTACAGGCTGACCAAATCTGATTGGTGCTATTTGTGGACTGAAGCCCACATTAAAGGACATAGCCGCTAGCTTTCCTTCACTCAAAAATAAGTAGGGGGATCTCAGGAAAGGGATGAGAGTGCTTTAACCCACATCACAGCTTGATGATTGCAATGTCTGTTGCTAAACATTGGTTCTCCTTTTGGCAATGCAAATCCCAAGGATGGACCCTTGACTTGAGCTGCAGACGAGGAAGGCATTCAAAGCCCACCCCATGTTCCGTTCCAGATCCTAACTGGCTCATGAATATCTGCAGGGAGAGCATAAGGGCTTGCTCCCCAAATCTTAAATCTATGTATCATTTTAATGTACATAGACACAAAATGTTGCCATGGTATGCACTATGTGTACACAAAATACTTTAAAATACCACTATAAACTAACCCTCTCCCCAGAGCAACAACTCATGGATGCTCTTGAGTGTGTCTCCTAGATTTACTTTTGAGGAAAACATTGCTCCAAAAAAATGCAGCCCTCCCACCTTACGACGACTTACTTTACAACGCCACATTTCTCCAACCATTCCAATATTCACATACCCACCCACCACACCAAACCCACTGTTATGACCCCCCCATGTAAACATCTTTCTAAAGGAGTTTCTCAATCAACAAATGGGATGCATCCAGAAAAATCTCCACAATACACCAGTACATCAGCTGGTGTCCATATTTGAACTGTTGGACCTGGCTGATGTACTGGCATATTGTGGAGAATGTCCCGATACATCTGATTTGTTGACTGAGAAACTTTTCTTTGCCTTGTTCATTGGACAGCTGAAAGATCTTTATCCGGGAGTAATGAGGCACACACTGCAAAATAAAGTACTGTTATGACCATTGTGGTCCACTTACATTGCCAAGTGTGAAAGCAAGCAATTGCAGGTGAGAGGAAGAAAGGAGAGCCCAGCAACTGAGCAGGAGAAAGGAAGTAGGAAGAACAAAGAAGACAGTGAAGTCAGAAGGGAATACACAGCTGGCAAGCAGAAGAGAGAAGGTGTGAGGGAGAAGTGAGAGGATAGCAGAGGCTTCATTTAGAAGGCAGGCAAATTCACCAGGAGCCAAACCCCAACCTTAACATTGATCCTAATGGGAACTTTGTTCTTATGCACCATCAAATTGCTTCCAATTTATGGTGACTTTTGTAGAGGTTTTGAGGTTTGTGAAATCTTCAAGGAGCAATTTACCATTGCTACACTCTCCCCAGTCCTAGCCCAACACGGATTCTTGTTCGGATGTATAATGTATGCATTATCCATAAGGTTTCTCCAGGCCACTACAGTTAGAGGCTTAAACAAATGTGCATTATAAATGGCATCTCCTCAGTTTCAACACACCCTGCAGCCAAGAAAAGGAATCATCCAATTTGCTTATTTTCCTTTATCAATCCCTTTCCACTCTTTGTACCAAAAAGGGAAACACTCTGTCAACTTCAAAGGACTTTAGCTGATTATTGCCAGACCAATTATTAGGCTTCAAGCTCCACGTTCACATATGGAACAACTGCACAAGGCTGGCTTTTTACAAATAGGGCACGAAAATGCGCGCCCATTTCCCCCCCCCCTCCTCCCTCGCCGCAAGAGGAAAAAATTCTTTCATTTCATTCCCCGCACCCGCCCTTAATGAATCCCATATGAGGAAATCCCTCTTCAATCCACGGCGGGGTTGGCAGCTCTTACGATCATCTGGAGAGTTTTCGCCCCTGAAAAGGAAACGGGGGAGCGGGAGGTTAGGAAGGAAGGAAGAAAAGGGGGGAGAGAGAGGAAAGGCATTGCCACTTTAAATGACTCAGGAAGTGGGGGGGGGGGAGCCCCAGACTGCCGGCCTGGACTCTGTGCTGCAAAGTGAAAGTACTGCTTTTTTCTGTAAAGGGGGGGGGGGGCAGTTAAAATTTCGGCATGCCGTGGGGATGATCTCAAACGGCTTGTATTTGTTTATTTACGTGCTTAAAAGCAGGGCACAAATAAGATCAACAAAAGGATAAAAATAAAAGAGAAAGATTGTCAGGGGGAAAGGAACAAAAGGAGAAAAGGGCAGTTTTAATGCGGAGGAAAAGAGATCGGAGGGAAGAACCCACCAATCCGAAGTGAAAACAGATTGTCCTTCAAGGTTACAAAGGTCACCCGAAGTTCTCCTTTTCCCTGAGAGGAGAGGTTTGGGCGTAGTAGAGAAAAGTGCGGGGTGTGTGGGTGTGGGTGTGTGTGTGGAGTGCAGGCGTAAGGCCTTCGCTCTGGATCGATCTGGAAATGGCTTCTGCGGACCGGGAAGAGTTTCTCCAAGATGGCACCTGCGACGCTTGCGAGCCCGACGAAGCCCAGCCGGCCGTGGAGGTCTGTGAGGACTGCGCCTTTGCCTTCTGCCGGCTTCACGCCGACGAGCACCGGCAGAAATACGGCGCTCACCGGACGAGGGGCTGGGTGGCTTCCGAAGGGGGAAGGCAGGCAGGGAGCCAGGAGGGCTCGGAAAAGGCAGCCCCCGAAGACGACGAGCCCGGGGCTCGCAAGTTGGAGCGGAAGAAGTGCGAGGAGCACGGGGAGGACCTCAGCCTGTACTGCAAAGAGCACGAGAAGATCATCTGCGTGCTGTGCGCCGTGTCCGGCCCTCACCAGCAGCATGCGATCATCACGCTGAAGGACGCCTACGAATCCTTCAGGGTAAGTATCCTGACCGGGCACTATGTCGAGCTTTTGGGGACGGGTGGGCATCTCGCTCTCTACGGAGTTGCTTTGGTGTCGGCTGATTTCACGGGTTCTGAATTGCCCCTGAAAAGGAATCACTTGTTCATAATTAAATTATGACAATCTTGCGTGCAAAAAAGCTACCTTAAGCATCCAGAAAGTACGCCTGTGAAATTCTTGAGGGATTTAGAATGCACCGGACAGAACGCGTGGTTGTCTGAACGATCCCAAGTGTCAAGATCGCGTCCGCTGGGGAAAGTTTAGATGTCCGGAGGATTTTTCCCCCCGCTTCTTCCTGCGGAGCCCCGCCCCCTGAAGGAGGAATTAGGATTGTGCCCTTTTCCCAAGCTCCTCCTGCTTCTTAGAGATTTTGTCCCAGAACTGGAGAAGGAAGTAGGGGCAGTAAAAGGGTATGTGAAAAAAGGATAGACTGCCGGAGAAGGCAATTCGGAAGTCTCGAGACCTGTTCCATTTCCTACAGTAACAGGGTTTGGCCAATCTTATGAGCAACTGTTTTCAGAATGGGTATTTCGAAATCAAATATGGGTTTACCAGAGGTCTAGCTAATTGTTGTGTAAGGTGACAGCAGGACAGAAATAACTGAATTTTGAATCAATGTACTCTCCTCCTCCTTCAAAGCATTGTGACTGTGTTTTAAACACTATACCAAGAAAGGCAGGGAATTGTGAGAATTGCACACTTCAGGATACAGACGGTCAAAACTATCAGTCTTAATTAATCCTTAATTACTGTGAAATTGTTCCATCAGAACTGTGGAATATCAGAAGTCTGCAAGTTTGAGGCAAGTGTTGATTTGACATTGGGTTGTTCTGTCCTAGTTATGAGTTTAAGTAGCTTCTTCTCTCCCTTGGCCTATAACAGAGCCAAGCAGTTGTGCTGCACTGCATCTATATAAGAAACAGGTTTTCTTCCTGAAACAGGTTATCTGTGCTTCAGAAAAGCATGGCAGGCAAATATGTGTGTGTGGGGGGGGGGGGGCAAATATGTGTGTGTGTGTGTGTGTGTGTGTGTGTGTGTGTGTGTGTGTGTGTGTGTGTATACTCTGTTTTCCCAAAAATAAGACCTAGTATGATTTTTCAGGATGCTCGTAATATAAGCCCTACCCCAAAAAATAAGCCCTGGTTAAGTGAAACCCCACCCTCCACCATTGTGCAGCAACCAGAAGAAGAAGACATGACTGTATTTGAATAAATGTAGATGGTTGTACATGAAAAAAATAAAACATCCCCTGAAAATAAGCCCTAATGCGTTTTTTGGAGCAAAAATTAATATAAGACCCTGTCTTATTTTCGGAAAAACATGGTATATATTCAGGAGCACTACAGAACTAGATTTCTGTGCCAGGAAAAGCTACACACATTGAATTTCTGCCTGTTAGGCAGCTGAAAAATGTATAGCAAGTTGGCTGTTGGCCTGGTGTCTTTCATTTACCTTTAATTTTTTTTAAAATTACATTTAAATCCTGTCTTTTCCTCAGGGATATCAAGCCAACATATGTAGCTCTCTATCTTTCTGGTTTTATTTTCACAGCAGCCCTATGATGCAGGTCAGGCTGAAAGACAGTAACCTGTTCAGTTAGGCTTGTTATCTGATGATCCTCATGACTTAAGTGGATATTAACATTTTCACTCTGCTGTTGTGTGTGAAAAAAAAGTGTCTGTTATATATGTTGTTAGGCCATGCCAGTGCTGCAGTTCTAAGATTACTATTACTATGCTGTGTTTCGTTTGATATATATGATGATACACAAACCACAAGAGGAGCTTTGCTGGAGCAGCCAAAGGTACATCTAGCTTATGGCCTGTTTTTTATAGTTGCCAACAAGTTGCACTGAAGAAATGCATAGATAGAATATGATGGGTATAATTCGGTTTGGATAGATTGAGAAGAGAAATCAGTTTCATAGGAACCCTGGCTTGTCATGACCAAGTGAGCTTTGAGGACAAAGCTGAACCTACCTCAAATCAATATTTGCTTAAACATGGTGCAACTTTCTGTGTAGAGTGGAAACAACTAATCAAGCCATGGAACTTAGTTCCTGCAGAACCATGGCTTGTCAAATTGAGTGAACACACCCATTCTCTTGTCTTTCAATTGTCTGTCCAGTCTCTTTTTCAAACATCTAAAATAGTGATTTTCACCAAATCCAATTAATTCAATAAGTTTTTGGGCAAAGAAAGGACTTCATTTTGTGTGTTGTGAATCTACCGCTAGTCAGTTTGACCAAGTAACTGCTATATTCTAGTGATGAAGGTAGCAGAAGAGTTTCTCTAGGTACCATCATGCATTATTTTGTAATCATTTGTTATGTCTTCTCCTCTCCTTTTAGTTGTCCTTAATCCAACAAAAGTGACAGAAGCATTAGCTTTTCTTTGTTAGGAAGACGCTCTAACCTCTTGGTTGTTTTGCTCATCCTTTGTGAGCTCTCTATTTCTGAGACGCAGGTTATCTGCCATGCTACTAAGACCACTGTAAGCAAATGTGGGAGAAGTAAGATGGTAGTGGAAGGCTGTGAGAAAAGTGATAGGATGATGGGCTATGGAAAAATGATATTTTCATGCATAAAATTCATCCTGTTAGCACTGTAATCTTTTGCTAGTTATTCTTGTGCAAAACATATTTGCATTAATCTCTTCATAGGTAGCTAGGTTTCACATGACTTGTAGTCTCCCAGTGCTTGAACGAGAGATAACTTTGGTTTATTTAATTACATTTTAAATAGCTTATACAGTCTTGCCACCTTTTTCACATGGGAATAGAATTAATGGCGATTTAAAGACAGAAGGAAATGATAATGACAAAAATAAAGTAAAAGCAGCTAATTAGGATGCCAGGTTTGGGGACAGGGAAAAAGATAAATACAGCCAGGTATACCAGTCATTTGCATTTGAGTATATTCATAGACTGGACCATAAAGAAGCTGGACCATAAAGAAGGCTGACTGCCGAAGAATTGATGCTTTTGAATTGTGGTGCTGGAGGAGACTCTTGAGAATCCCATGGACTGCAAAGAGAACAGACCTATCCATTTTGAAGGAAATCAACCCTGAGTGCTCACTGGAAGGACAGATCCTGAAGCTGAGGCTCCAATACTTTGGCCATCTCATGAGAAGAGAAGACTCCCTGGAAAAGACCCTGATGTTGGGAAAGTGTGAGGGCAAGAGGAGAAGGGGACGACAGAGGACGAGATGGTTGGACAGTGTCATTGAAGCTACCAACATGAATTTGACCCAACTCCGGGAGGCAGTGGAAGACAGGAGGGCCTGGCGTGCTCTGGTCCATGGGGTCACGAAGAGTTGGACACGACTTAACGACTAAACAACAACAACAAATATTCATAGGCTTTCCATTCTACCAGTTTACCACACATAACTCAAATGAGAGCACATGGATTCTTTTAAAAATAAATTTCATTGCATATATTACTACAAGGTTATAAAATATGGCTGATTTGGACATTCCAGACCAGATAAGATGCTGCTTTAAAAGTGTTGAAGTAGCTAGATTTACTTGAATATTTGTTCTGTTGATTTCAGTGAAACTTTCAAATGTGCAAGGCTGTGGTGTAAATCAGCTGTATATTAAATAGAGTTCAGTAAACATGCAGCAAGAGGCTCTCCTGAGGTGAGTAGAAATTGCTTCAAAGGTGATAGGAAAGGACAACTTATGTAGTTTGGAAAACATGTTTTTTCTATCCTCCAAAACCATAGTATGGGAAAATGACTAGTCCAGATACCTTTGGACAAATGAGCAAATAAAAACATTTGTGGTATAATAATTCTTGCACATTTGTTTTCAACATTGTACAATCACATAGTCTTATTTAGTGAATACAGGCATGGTATTTATAGATAGTAATTGAAAAATATTCTCTGTTGTCAAGAGCTGCAGGTGTTATAGAGGAGGGACAGAATAATGTAGATTATTGGTAAGGTGATTTACATTCTGATGCCTTCACGAACATCTAATGTGGGGGGGCAGGTATGGCACTCCAGATGTTTATGCACTATAATGCACTCAGACCTAGTCAGCATACCTGTTGATGAGGGATTGTAAAAGATGGTCCAGAAACATCTTGGAAGGCCACACTTGTGAGCCTCAGATCCAGTAGAACTTCAGAAGTTAAAAAATTACATGTGTTGAGGGACTTTGAAGCAAATGTGTGCATGTATGTTAGAAACCAAATATCTGTCATTGCAGAGCTCCTTAAGGTACAGTTTTGATTTATTATGCTAAAATAAATAAATAAATAAAATAAATAAATATATATTCTTTCCCCCAGAATTTAAATGGAGCACCACTACTTTTGTAAGAAAGATAAGTGATTAGTGTTTTTCATGCAATTCAAATTATGAGGTGGGATATGTGTGGTAAATGTGTGTTTTAAATCATAGCAGAATTGAAACTGAAAGCATTGTTAGGTGGTGAGATTGGCACAGATAAGGTTGCCTTAGCCATAGGATTTGGTCTCCAGATCACAGGTTGCCAATATCTGACCTTTGATTTCTGACTATGTTCTCAGCAGAATGGCACAACATTAACTGGTTCTCAGCCTATGTTATGTTGCACCAGTCACTCTGGCAGAGAAACTGGATCCCACCAGAAAAGAAACAGAAAAGCCTGCTTTTCCCCAGAAGGACACATGTTTACCCACATTCTGTTATCATAGTCATTATTTCCTAAAAGTTTTTAAGGGATTGAAAAATTGCAGTACAGTTGTTGGAAATAAAAACAATTGTAAGTCACAATTCCATTAGTAGATGACTGTAATAATACTGTCGAATATAAAGTATCCTGGGCAGGTTGTAGCACATCAGTGACGCTTGCTGGTGGATGGGGCAGTGGGAGAGTCAGAGAAACCTAGTGTCTAAAGTTTCTCTAGCATGCCAAAAAGCCACAGACAGATAATCAGTGGCAGGTATCTTAGGTAGCAGATGGCTTGTCACTAGCAAGAGATGATTGGAGGAGAGCAGAATTTTAGTTTATTGTTATAAAAACATTGTGTCCTGCCAATAATACATCTGCATCACACTAGTTGTATATGTACAGCTGTTTGAAGACCATTGCTGTATAAGGGAGCCTTTCCAAGCCCAGTATGTCCAGATGTTTGGGACTTTAGCTCCTATCAGTCCCAGCTAGCCTGGGGTCAGGAACCCTGCAAATTCTAGTCCAAAATGTCAGGAGAACCCCAGGTTAGGAAAGGGTTATCTAAGGTTTTATCTGAATGGAAGTAGTTAAATAGGTACAGATGCAAGTTTTCTTAGTCGGCCTTATCTTCTATTTCCTTGTGGGCAGGCAGGAAGCAGACAGGCAGGGAGAGGCCCAGCATTGCCGTAGCTATTTTTACAGTTTTGCATCCCCTGCCAACCAAGGCACAGCTGGTAAATCTAATTTTAGTTTTTTCCTCCTTAGATATGAATGGTTTGGGGGTGATACTTCCTAGAAAACATAGCTATGTGCAAAACTGTAGGAGGAGTTACAGATGATGCTTCTAATTTTTCTAGTTGCCAAAATATACTAGGTAGGAAGCATGCCACAGGTGTGCAGTTTCCAGAGATGAAAAGAGTCTGTCTATTTGTGTGTTATTTACTTGACTTAATCTGTATGGGTGGGGTATTCTATCATTTTTCAGCTTCATTAGCCAAAGGAATAAAGTTTTTCTCTTTATATTTACTGTTGTCAATTTTTATTGATCTTTGGGAAAGGGTTCAGGTGTGTTGTTTTACTCAACATATACTAGATCTACATATATATGGAAAGAGTCAGCATTTAAAGATGTGAATTTTGCTCAAATCGATACATGCATGCCTTAGAGACTAGCAGACTAGCTTTAATAAGCTTTGCCAATATGTTGCATCAAGCACACATCTGCCCTTTTCTTCAAAGCTTTTGCCACTTCTTCTCCTTTCCCCTGTGCTTGTATTGATTCATTGTCCATGGTCTATACATTGATACAACAATGGTCAATTTTCTTGTGTAAACAAGGTTGGGGAATACTGTCTTCAGAACGGTTGACCATGATATCCTCTTTCAGTATTCAGTAGGTTGATACTAAGAGGCAACTGAACTACAGAGGTTTCTGATCTTACATATTAGGCAGTAATATATAAAGATTTCTGCTTGGTTCTGTCGTTATGTTGTGAGATCCCACAAGGCTTCAACCCATTTTCCGTGCTATTCACTGTCTATATGAAAGTACTAGGATTCATCACCTGAGGTTTTGGAGCATAGTGTCACCTCCACTATATGGTTGATATTCTCCCTTATTGTCTAAATCAAGAGAAGGATCTTAAGATGTCCTTTCCATGGAGCATTTAGAAGTTACAGCCAGATTTTTACAAGTCTGCAGATATATTCAGAGCAACTTGTCTGAATAATCTGTGCATCTAGTTGAGATTCTCATCCTTCCATGATGCGGACGTAGAACACAATTTCACAAAACTACTCAGGAGCCAATTATGTGTAATATTTAGACAAGGCATCCTTGTATTTGTAGGCACAAGGAAAAGTGGCTGACATACAGTATAAATCTGTCTCATTTACATGTCTGCTGTATACTTACGTGGTTAGTTACTCCAGCCCTATTCAGGCATTGTTAACAATGTTTGCTCAGCATGTGAGGAGAGAATCGTAGTAGCTCTTTGTCCCTTGTGGGTTTGCTCAAAAGAAAAGCGAACTGTTTGAAGAGCAGAAATTTATGAGGCCCTTCTCAAGAGACAGAAACCTAATAATCACATATATTTGCTATATTTGTGGGGCGGAGTCTCTTCTCTTCAGGCTAGCTGCTTTTTATGAAAGTAACCAAATGAGATATGGGGGCATGCTAGCACTTTTCCCTCAGGAGTTAAGTAAGCACATTTGAGAGTGCCTGAATAAGGCCTTTCAGGTGACATCGGCAAGAGCAAAGTGGGTCTCACCCCAGAATGCTTGGTGAAATCTTGAATTTATCCTTTTATTATGAAAAAAGAGTCATACAAGTTAAGTGTTGTGTGCATATGCATATATATACTAAGGCAAACAGAGTCCAGGTGCAAACATGTCTCGATGCAGCTTTTCCTTCCTGTGAAATATCAAATTCTTTTATTACTTATTTCAGTGCATTAAATTTCATATCCCTCTTTAATGTTACCCTGTCACATAGAAGGGGGCAGTGTTCAAATAGATTTTTTCTTCACAGACATTCTGTCTTATAACGGCTCTGTAAGGCAGATTGGTATTCTTATATGATACGCAAAGAGACTAAGAGTGATCAAACAGTGACGAAACAAGTAAGTTAGACTAAGATTTGAAGCAAGTTCTTTCCAGCTTAATCTCCTTGGCATCTGTATTAGACCAGCTCTTTGTAATCCATTTGTTTAGTTTCAGTTTGTGAAGCAACATAAACAAGTTGTTCTCTTCAGATTGCTGTCTTTCGGGCCAGAAATGATATAACATGCCTAATTTTAATTTTATTTTTCTTAAGGTTTTACATTAGCAGGACCAAATGTTCAGGCTTGTGTCTTTCCAAATTTTGAACATTTGGGACCTCTTAATTTTCATTGGCTATAACACAAATATTAGCCATATGTAAAAGATTAATATTTAATATTGCCTCACAATCACAAGGCAGTAGAAACAGCTATATTTTGTTTTCACAGCCTGAAGGTATCATCCTTTGGGATGTGGGAGCAGGAGTGGCTACATGAATTTTTGTTGGAGAATACTGTGGAGAGGTATAAACAAATTGCATTTAACTATGGAAAGTGGCGAGATTAGAGCTACACACCCTATAGGCTTGAAAATGCTAAGTGTTTCATTGAAAGCAGCTCTGTGAATATGTAAGTAGTTGATGTCTAGTGTTGGTGAGTATTCAGCCTTTGTGGTGGTTAATTAGCAGGATTTAGATGGGAACAGAGTCCAATAATGAAAACTATTTCACAGCAACAGTGACAGAGCAATTCGGAAGAATGTCTAACATAATGACTGAAATCCTTTTGTGCAGTTACGCAAACACCATAACTTTTAGAGGCAAATTGCTGTAAGTTAAGAAATCTCTGTAGACTCTATGTATTGCATGTTGAATCGTGCTACTGAAAAGAAGAGATTCATGAGATTATCCATGTGTCTGTGGACATCCTTGGAGGTTTCTTAATTTAGGACAATTTGCTTCCAAATAATTACACCATTTGTGCAACTACACAAGAGGATTACAGCCTATATGTTGTTAGAAGATATCACTTGGACCTTTAAATATTATTTCCTTTGATGGATGCTGTGGAGAAAGAGCCAGATCTCTTATCAGCCAGATAAAAAGATGTATTGTCAAAACCACAGATCGTTCATAGGAAAACAGGGGGGAAAGCAACTTTCTTTAAGTGTACCTCCCTCTAACCCTTGTTTCACTATTGAGAGCTCCTCCTCCCCTTAAGTATGAGCTTCAATTTAGTTCTGGAGAAGACTAGTTCAAGCACAAGAAACAAATATTTGAGAGACCCCCACAAGTGCCTAACACTTTGTATCTTTCGTGGAGTGTGAACTCCTGATTACTTCCTTAATTAGTTCTTTCCGTCTGCTTCATCTTACAAATGGAACTGTGAAAGTGCAGGATTAAATTATCGAGGAGCCAATACCAATTACAGAAAATAAATGAAACATGGAGCTGGGTCACCATTGCTATCGTATTCTCTGCAAGGCCCTTATGCTGAAGGGTGCTGAGCCTCCTCTTGAGAACCGATGAAGCTTTGACTTCAATGGGAGGTGAGGACTGCTGAGCCTCTAGCAGGATTTGAGCCTTCTTGAAGCTGAGCCATGTGACACAGGCAGTGAATGACTCGGCCGGTGCAATTGGATTTAATTTCCATTCCAATAGTTCTCCCACTGCTCTTGGCAGATACATCTTTTCTTCTTCGTTGAGCTCGCTGCTTGCTTAACTTCCGTCCCAAAAGAGCCAATGAATGTATTCAGGGGCTCGTAACAGCTTGGCTAATAGAAAGTGCTGAAAGACGGCTGCTCCTCTTTTACTGCCCTCCAGTTATGCTGTGGAAGTCCTGGTTGTATTTGCAAAAGTGACCTCTGCCCTTTGTGTCTTCCAGAACAGAGAACAAGTGGACCTGAAGGTGGCCATGCTAGAGATGGTAGAAAGGCTAAAGTTCAAGTGTGCGGACCCCAAAGTAAGTTAATAAAATAAACATATCTCCTGTCTTTTTTGCATTTTCATTCTCCTTGAGAAAAATATACAGCCTTGCTAATGACTGTCTGCACATTGCATTAAAGATCTAATTAAGTCTGTCAGTCAGAAAAAAGCGGCAGCTTTATATGTGCCTAGAGATAAGTAGTTTTGCTGCCCTTTCTGTGCCTTTTTCAGTTTGTTGCTTGAAATAAGATAATCTATATTTGTTTTGCCAAAGCAGTACACCAGTGTAGCTTTAATCTTTTTACAATTATTTAGTTAATCCATTTGTATCTCCTTCCTTTACTCCAAGATGTTTAGGACTGCATAAATGTAGCATAACATACATCTCAGAAGCACCTCTATGTAGTAAGGTAGCATCATTTTCAACCTCTTCAGACCCACAGAATCACTTTAATCCAAGGATACATTTTTGAGGGTGTCTGCTTCTTAGTATTACTGTACATTTATATGCTTATTGAATAATGTCGCTGTGGCTCCTGCCTGGCCTAGTGAGACCGTGCCCCAGCAGTGTGGGCTGACCCACCAATTAGGAAGAACAAGGTTGGACTTAAATATAATGATTGGCCCAGGCGCATTTGGTAAGTTTTATGGCTCAAGTGCAGCTTTGAGCCCATGCAGTATTCTAAATGCTGTACTATATTGGTTCCCCTTACCTGGGGAACTTGCCTGCTTTATGACAGCAAATTCACCAATGTAACTGTAAAGGCAGTAAGTGCTACCCCAAAGGAATAACCTTCATACTGGTGCATTAAAGATGTACACCACATCTTTGTTACACAGTGGTCCGTATGTGCGTAGTTGGTTGCTTCCTGGACAGCATGTTTGGATGTTTGTGTTATGTGTATATATGTTTCCAGTTTATTCACTGCAAGCACCCATGAGTGCAAGATGTTTAGGGCACTGGTTTTGAGACTTTCCTTTTGATCACTGATGGCAAATAACATCAACCCCTGACTTTAACTTCAAATTCCATCTGAGTTTTAATTCGAAATTGATTAGGCTTGCCATTGATGGGTAGCATGATGCTGAAATGTTAGCATGTTACTTTCTTCTGTCAGCAGTTACTAACATACCTAGGGATGCTTGGGTTTGTTTGCTACTTTGTCACCCTGTCTCAATGGAAGAATATTCCTCGTTTTGTTTTAAAATGCAGCAAGCAATTTTACTCTTCTTTTATGTATCTTGCCGTTTAACAAAATATAAGAGAAAAGTAGATGTAAGTGCAGAGACATAAAGGGCCAAGGTGATAAAGTGAGTATAGTGAGTTGGACTAGAACTCAGGAGACCTGGATTCAGTTCCCTGCTTGCTGTGGAAGATCACTGGGACAGCGATGGAACTGTTAAAACTGTTTCCTAAATATCCCCCTTATCTTGAAAGCCCTGTTAGGGTCACTGTTAGTCAATTCCAACTTGAGAGCTGTGAGCCTGAAGGTGAAGATGCTGGAGCTGTCGGTGGTGTGCTCTCCTCCACCCTAGAAAGCACCAAGGAACCTCTATTAATAACTCTAGGGTAAGAGATGAGAACGTTGAGCCTGAGATAGCAAGAACCGGGAACTGAGAGAAAAGACTCATCAATAGCGGAAGCTATTTGGGTGGGAAAGGAGAAGGGTATGAAAGAAAAGGACGATCACAGTGGCACATAACATACAGATGTATGAAATCAGGTGAGAGCTGATATAAAGACCATAGTACTTTGTTAATAAATCTAATTAGGGCTGTTATGTGCATAAGCTGAAGAGATACGTATAGTATATGTGGTTGGAATGAGTGTTTTTAACATAAGGTACCTTATGTAAAAGCAGCTGACGATTATCAATGTAACTGTGCTCTCATTTGCTAAATGACTCCACTTGAAAGTGGTCATAAGTAATCTCCTTCTCATAATAGCGCAACAATAGCACAAGCAGTAACAGATCATCTTGGCCTGCAAATAAAATTGCCACCATAGTACAGATGCAGTTGCATTTCTGCAGAGCACAATTATAAGAGTTAGTTGCTGTGCATGTGCTAGATTAGTAGAGGGGTGAAAATCATTGTAAACAACAGTTCTTTGACATCCAGCATTGGCAGGAAGAAAGAGGGAGCAGTGCATGAAGAGCAGGGCTGCCACATGCTGTTGTCTGCTGACCCCCAACAGAACTGTTGGTTGTCTTCAGGCAGCTTGTCTGGAGATCACCTCTTTACCGTCCACTCCTTGGAATATATTTGTGCCCCCATTTCCATGTCTTTTCATCCACTTTGTCACCCCCAGTGGGAATGTCCCTGTGCTCTCTGTGGGTGGCATACCACCTCTCTACCACTGTACCTTCACCCAGTTTGGAAAACGGCATAGTAAGGTCTTTTAGAAATAGTTCAGTGTGAAAGCAAGTAGGTTGTTGTAATCATCACCAGAGCCAATGTATGATAAACTAAATATAAAGTGAGTAAAATGATAAAAATGCTATGGACAATTTCTATACATATCTGCAGAGCTGTGCTGTAGAAATAAAATGAATGTTACGGATTCAATTAGTAAAAGTTCTTCATTGAAGAACATACAAAAATGCAAAAAATACAGCTGGGGAAGGGTTTGGGGCAGTTTTTGAGTGATATGGAGGGTTGAAGGGAGGAGGGTTTGTGTAATCACTAGTAGCCTAATTGAATTTAGTTCAATATTGTTTATCATGAAATTATGCCCGTTGTTAGGTTAATGAAAAAGAATAAATGCTTCGGTTCCATTAGCTAAAATAAAATAAAATAAAAACAACTCTCTCCCCCCCAAAAAAAACAAAGGCAAAAAAGAGAGAGAGAGAGAGAGAGAGAACTACCTTAGTCAAATTAAATCATCATGAATTGTGGAACTGGTTGTGTAGGGATGGAAAAGAGAGTTTCTACAAGCAATAGAAACCTTTGCATTCATAGAATGAGACCACTAAATACAAATCAAGATTTTTACTAACATACCTCAAATTTAATTAACTTGGCACAAATATTTTGAATGCCAGATCACATTTGTCCAGAGACACACTATGGAATGGAATAGTAGTACCAAACTGTCTTCTCATAAGTTGGAAAGAGAGGGTAATTCAGAACCTTCTTTTTTTCCTTGTGGAAAGACTTATAAGTTCTAATATATTTACTTCTTTCCCTTATTAATGCTGCATTTGATCTGATACTTGCAGGATTATCTAGTCACCTGAATTTTCATGTTTTTTTTAATTTGTCTTGGAAAATGTGCTTCCATTCCTATCCTGAGCACCTTTTGGGTGTAAGTCTTGCCACTTTGCTCTTATCTGATATAAGTGAATATTGTAAATAATATACTCTTAGGTTCCTCTTCATTATCCAGTGGACTAGAGACGAATGGTGACTACCCGTTGGTTTCTTTATGGCTCTTGCAGAAAACTTGGCAATAAGCAATTAAAAAAAAAGTGTGCTTATTACAACTATTTTGGCCAAAAGGATACTAAGCCTCATTCTGATTGTTAATAGAAAATGTGATGTTGGCTAAATAGAGATGCTTACAGTTATTCCACCCCTAGAACACAGAAGATTCATTTTCTAACTACCAAATCAGCAATGCTTTCTGTTTCCACACTGGAATTTATGATGTTGCCTAGAAGCACTTTTGCATCAATGACTTGAGTTTAATACAAGGAGAGAAAATCTTTAAATAAGATGTAGATTTCACAGTGTGGCTAGACAAGAGGTAGAAAATCTGTATTCAGGATGTCCTGCAGGTAAAAGACGTTTCAGGGCTCGCCTCAGTTGGGTTGGGGTTATGATGCTATGGACAGGGAATGCTGAAAGGGCCTCAGGGGAACCCTGGATAGCATAAGGTAGTCATGGGCCTTCTGCCCATGTTGATTTTGCAGCCTAAAACTACCCCATGCTATATCAGGAAAATGTAAAGAGATACCTGTTATACCAGAGCCGCAGAGGAAGAGAGACAGAAGAAAGAAGACAAAAACATGGTGGCACCTTAAAGACTAACTGCTATATTTTAATGTGAGCTTTTGTAAATAAGTGAGCTTTTGTGGTCTGAAGAAGTCCACAAAAACTCACATTAAAATATAGCATGGAATCAGAAACCTTAATACAGGTTACCGTAAAAGAGATAAAAAGATTTGAAATGTTGATGCATTGCAGGATGTGAAGTATTTGTTTGGATCAAAAGGGTGACCAACAATCAGGTACTGAGGTGGATCAGTAAAAACCAAGGAATCACAAAATGTGTGAAATGCAGAAAGCTAGAATACTCATGTAGTTGGAAATGAGAAGCAAACATGGTTACAACTGAGTGTTCACAGAAAGTTGGGAATAGACTTGTAGGAAGATGAAGAATGTCTTGGCTGAAAAACCTTGGAGATTGGTTTAGGTGTGGCACAATGTCATTGTTCAGAGCTGGCACATCCAAGGTTGGTACAGCCACCAAATCAACCATACAAACATGTTTGGCTGTTGCCGGTTTATGGAAGCAGAGGGACTGTTGTGACATGTGGCTCCTGAAAGACACTCATACAGTAGTACAGTGTTTATAAGGGCTGTAATATTCTTGGCTGCTTATATATACAAATAGCAATATTAAGGTTTGCAGAATTACAGAAAGACCCAGTTAGCACTGAGCCTGATCAGTAGGAATGAAGTACTTACTGATAGCTAGAAGAATAAAATGGAGGTTGGGGGTGGAGATGCAGTGTCTGGAATCCTGAATAGAAGTACTTTACACTGCAGCGTTTTGTTGCAGGTCATAGTTGTCTTTCTTGTTACAAATCTATGTCTCAGTATTGCATTCTGCAACTTAGTGACTAGTTTTGTAGAGTTACCTGTTTACTTTTAGCAATCATATGCAAGTCTACTTGGTTACAAGTCCCACTGAGTTCTGTGGGACTTTCTCCTAAATTAACGTATATTGGTTTGCAGCTGTATGTATCTGTTTCTTAGTCTGTTGGGCCTAGACTCTATGCCTTCAAATGCTCTACCAGTTTTGAGTTTTTAAGCATCTGCTATGTGCTTACTGTTCCTGGAGTATTTTTCTCCCTGTGTGCCAGAATGGGAGTTGAGCCTGCCTGTGGGCAGTAATATGATGTGGGCTCTTTGCTGAGTGAAGTCAACTTTAAAATGCTGTCATCGGGGCCAGGAGAATGGTAATTTTTGTAATATAATATTGTGGGCTGTAGTGAAAGATTTATGGACCACACTCTTGAACTGTGTTGAGCATCTGTAAAGAATTAATAAATCCAAGTCCTGTGTTAGGCTGGCTAACTGATTAAAGTTATGTGATTCATTGGTAGAAAGTAGGGAAGTTAATCTACAACTATAATAGTTGTAGTTAATGAGTTCCTTATATTAAGGCAGATGTTTCTGGAGAAATATTAGCTGATAATGTGTGGCAACTGTTAGAGAAGGAGGAAACTCCCATTAAGCCTATTGGCATTTAAAAATGTGTTTCATTAACCTTTTTAATTGTTAAAAAAAAGAAGAGAAGTTACAGGAAGAACAAAAATTGATCAATAAAATCCACACATTATTTGTTTTTATACACAGCACAAGGTGCCACTTCTTATTGAAGGAGACTATCATTTGATGACATTCTGACTAGGCGTCTGCTCCAGAAAGCTCAAATTTTCTATGTCAGATTGCAGACGGTGACTCTAATATTGGAGATGGTGTGCCGTTTTCCCCTCCAGAAGAAGCTGAGATGTTGCCTCTGAAAAACGTGAGGGAGGAGCTGAAGAGGTTAACCTTAGACGAAGGATAACCAAAAGACCTGGAAAGAAAGATACCAAGAGAGGGAGCTACTTGGGCAGGAAAAAGGGAGGAAATAAAAGGAAGGGAGAGAGAGCAAGCATATAGAAAGCACTTAGAATACAGAGATCCAGAGGAAGGCTGTTGGGGTGTGGAGGAGATGAAGAAAATGGAAAGTGTGGAAGGTGGGGGAAAATTGTAAATGAGGACCCATGGACTGGGGAAATGGGTTGAGTTTAAAGTATTAAAGGAGGTTGCCAAGCACAAATGGAGAGAGCAAGTATATAGAAAGCACCCATACTGGAGCCAGACTGAGGAAAGAGAGAGACGCGAAAGAGAGAAGGCCCGATTTGCCAGAGAAGCACATAATAGGGAGAACGACAGATGTTGAGAGTATCATGGGAGGTTTCGTGCGATGAGTCCCTTCAGACCCCCAATCTGGAGAGAGAGCAGGAAGAAGGTATGGGAACCCTATGGTGGATGGGTTTTCTACCCGCCAGAATCCTAGATGTTAAAGATGCTCTCGATAATTCGGACCCAACATCTGGATGGTTGTTTCAAGAGACAAGTTCTATGCCTCTGCCTGTTGCCAGGAATTTGTTGTTGACTGATAAGAAGGAAAGCAGAAGACTACTTCTGAAGCAAGAGACCATAGAGAAAAGAGAACCTGTTGTGACAAAGTTGTTTGAAATAAAAACTTACCTTTGGTTTTTGAAGAAATGTCAGTGTCATCCTTGGTGGAAAACTGAAAGAGGAGGAGGGGAGCCCCAAGAGTGGTCACATTCTCTTAGATAAATGTCATTGAGCATTATCTTCAGTATATTCCATGTTTTCATCAAGGTGAATGAAAAACCCATTCATTGATGATTCCTTTAAGAGTTGCAGCCCCTACTTGTTGTCCCTCTGCAACTTTGTGTACACAGAGTCAAGCCCTAAAAGTACAACTTTCAGACCCTGGAAACCCCAATGAAGAGAGAGTTATTAGTAAATGAGGCAGTCTAGGCAAGGAAATTGTGGAAAATGTGTATTAATAACAAGTAACACTACACGTTTCCATGTTTAAAAAAAAGGTGCATATTTTAATGTAAAAAAACCTAAGATTAAATCAAGCTAACTTAAAAAATATGATTATATGAAGTTAATTTAGTCTGATTTAAATGAAATCCACCCTGGTTCTCATTGCTGCTCTTCAATTAACAGAGTTTCAGTTTTGAAACTACTACTTGTGAGAGCTAATACTGTGACTTGAAATTCTCAGATTATGTTGTTTTTAATCTACACAATCAAACTAAATGGATGAGATACTCAGTTACCTTCTTCAGTTCCATTTTGAAAATAAAATACACGAGTCCTGCCATATGTGTGGATTTGGATTCCGCAGTTTCAGTTATCCTTTGTTTATGGTGGCCCGAAAATATTAAGTGGAAAAATTCAGAAATAAACAATTCATGTGTTTCAAACTGTGCATCATTGTGTTAAACCTTCCCACCCCGCTGCACTCTGTGACTCATCTCTCTGTCCTTTATATACATTTGCTGGCCCGCTTTACTCACATCCAATTAGCCTCTAGCATTCTCACTCTATGCATTTGTTGCCACGTTATCACAATGTTGTGGGGGGAAAAACCCCTCAATTTTGCTTAATAATGCCCCCAAAGTGCAAAAATAGTGATGCTGGCAGTTCTTCAAAACCTAAGAGAAGCTGTGAAGTGATTTCTATCAGTGAAAAAGTGTTAATTCTCAACTTGATAGAACAAGGGGGAAAAAAATCATATGCTGAGATCACTAAGGCGTACATGAGAACAAATCTTCCATTCGTGAGGTGGCGAGGAATGAAAAAAAATTGGTCTAGTTTTGTGTGGCACCACAAACTGTAAAAATTACTTCTACAGCGTGTAATAAGGTGTTAGTTAAGATTGAAAAGGTATTTAAATTTGTGAGTTGAAGGTATGAACAGGAAACGTATACCTGTTGATGGTAATATATTACAGCAAAAGGCCTTAAGCTTATATGAAGATTTTAGGAAAGAATCCACTGAAGAGAAGGACCCCAAACCATTTACAGCAGGTACGAGATGCTTGCATAGATTCAGGAATAGACATAATTTGAGAGATATAAAAAGTACTGGAGAGGCTGCATCTGTCGATGAAGAAGCTGTTGCCACGTTTCCAGCAGAATTGAAGAAGTTGATTGAAGAAGAAAACTACCATCCAAAACAAGTCTTCAATTGCAATGAAACTGGCTTGTTCTGGGAAAAGATATCCAATAGAATGTGCATTCACAAAAGTGCAAAGCAAGCACCAGGGTTTTGAGCCTTGTGGCGCAGTGGTTAACTGCTGTACTGCAGCCAAAACTGTACTCATGACCTGGGGTTCAATCCAAGGTTGCCGGCTCAAGGTTGACTCAGCCTTCTATCCTTCCAAAGTCAGTAAAATGAATATCCAGGATTAAGAGGTACTATGCAGCAAAGCTGCAGGGCATATGATCAAGCCAGGTGTGGTGTACCAATTGAAGAATCTTCATGCCCTCAAAAATAAAAATAAAAACTATCTACCCATGTTCTGGCGACATAAACAGAAAGTTTGGGTGACAGCTGTGCTTTATAACAAATGGTTTCACCAATGCTTCAGTTTAAAAATAGTTGGAACAGGGTGGGTTGCCATTTAAAATCTTATTGATAATCAACAGTGCACCTAGCCATCAAACATCTGTTGCTATAGAAAATGAAAACATTAAGATTGTGTTTTTGCCACTGAACGCAACCTCACTGCTTCAGCCGTGACAAGTGACACACATCCAGTATGTCAAGGCCACATACGCCTTGCCTTGTGTCTGAGCAGATTAGAGCAGCAATGGATGTAGAGCCTAACCTAGAAATTATGGAATGCTGGAAATCATTCACTATTGCCGATGCAATATCATTTATCAAAACAACCGTGGATGAATTGAAATCATATACCATAAATGCCTATTGGAGTGAAGTAATGATGGAGTGAAGTAATGATTTTAGAGGCTTCCTGGCTATCAGTGGAGAGGTGATGAAAATTATTTGCGTAGGAAGACTAGTTGGTGGAGAGGGTTTTGTTGATATGATTAAGGAAGAAGTAGAATATCATATCGAAGAACATGGAGAGGCAAATGAGGAATTAGAAAACTTGTCAAGTCATTGACAGATGAAGAGGAAGATGAGGAAGAAGAAAGTGGAACAGAACTAGCAATGTGGACATTGGGAAAAATTGGCAAAGTGTTTTGAATTGCACAGGCTGTAAATGAAAAAAAATAATGGATTATGATGGAACGCAGTATTATAATCACCAAAGTATCAGAACCATTCCAGCAAATGTTTGATGAGCTAAAAAGAAACAACTTTCTATCACAATGTTTTTCCAAAATGTTGAAAAACAAGCCATGCCCTACTTTTGACAATGCCGAGCCATCAACTTTGTTTGCTCCTGGCATCATCCAACCATCAACATCATCTGCTGCTTCTCCAGCTTTTCCATTCAAAGTGCCAAGATCACCAAAAGCAGACTTCTGATGACCTTTTGCCAGAAGGTCAGTAGCCCAATGTTACAATGCCTACACCATCACATCACTTCATTTCATCATCGTAGACATTGTATCATCATCATGTCATCACAGCAACAATGAAGAAAGGAGAAGGCAGTGAATACCTACAGTAGGCTAAGAAATAAATGGAAACATGTAATGTAAAAATTATATGAACTGAACTGTGTAGGTACCAGATATTTTTCACTGCTCCATTGTCCCTTGAGAGTAATAATAATTGTAATCTTAAGAGTGCAGAACTAGAAGGGATCCTATGAATCATCAAGTCTGGCCCCTGTCAAGGAGGCCCAGTGGGGAATTGAACTCCCAGTCTCTGTCTCTACAACAAGATCCTAAACCACAGAACTATACTTGGCATAACCTTTAATGGGCTGCAGTCCACTTTTTCACATCTATGTGTGTGTGAGAGAGAGAGAGGGAAGAGAGAGAGACTGACTATCTGTGGTTCTGGGTATCCATCATAGATCTTGGAATGTATCACCTGCAGATAATTGGGGACTCCTGGAAGGCAGTGCGGAGCTGGCTTGTGGGCCAGATATGGGTCATAAACTCTTTTAGCGCTTATCATTTGATATTAAGTTCATCCATTTCATCTCATGGCTTGGATTATCTTTAGAATGTTTACCCTTTTAGGTCAGAGCCTGAGGTGTGCAAGTTTAGCAATGGGAGGAGGTCCACTTCTGTTTTCAAAAGGCGTCTTGTTTTAAAGGCAAATCACTCTTTCTGAAGGCTTCCAGAGTATAATTCCCCTTGTTTTAAGGCAAAGATCTGGGTCAGTCTGCAGGAGTCACAGAAATGGACAGGGAAACTGCTTGTGGCCCATATTTTAAATTAACTAAAGCAGAAAATATTATTTATCTTCTTGCATAAAAATATACTCCCTCTTACTTTCATAATAGTTTATGTCCTTTTCACAGTCAGTTAATTTCTGTTGAACTGGAACATCTGTCATCAAGAGAATGTCATAACATGGATATTAATTTTTACCACATTATTAATTTCAACTCTTCTTTTTTTTACTTGACTCTTTCTGACCACTTCTGTCATAAAATATGTCAGATGGTGACTAGAATAATGAGGGATTTACTTCCTTCTGTTTTCAATTGTACTTTTCATATTTAAATAATCTTTAAAATGTTATTTGGATCTGTTAAATCAGCTATTAGACTTTACAGCAAGAACAATCACGTTTTATTTTCCTTTAGGGAGGTTTATTTATATTATTAACTTTTATTTATTTCATTTATAATATATTCATTCATTCATTTGTGTTCTAAATGGATTGAGTGCCTCTTCCTGTATACTCTTGTGGGATCATTAAGATTTGCTTGTGGGGAGGGCAGGCTATTCCTGCATGTCCCCTCATTGAGAACTTGTACATAGGAAATATAGAAGACTTTTTTGGCTGTAACATCTCCACTGTGAAATGCTGTGCCACTGGGGGCTTGGTTGGTGTTATAATTGATATCTTTTCTTCATCAAGTTAAATAATATAGTATAGTAACAATTGCTACGGAATTAGTAGAGTTAGGAGGGAAGAACCCAGCAAATACAGGAAGAAATGCTAGCTTTTACAAAGTTAGACTTCACAAAGTAATGAACAAGGCTTCATTTACGTTGCCTATCAATATATTCTTTATATTTTAAAACCATTTTACATTATTTAATTTTTATTTATTTAATGCTGTTTCTTTCAATGCATACAAATCTGAATAGAAAAGTATGTATTAGATGGCAGTGTCTGTAGACAGGAATCACATCCTTAACCTGGAATGAATTTCATCAGGACTAAAATTCATATATAACATCCTGGGTTTTGTTCTACCTCTTCTAGGATATATTGCTGAATCTCTTCCAGTTCTTCCCCACCTCCTTATAACTGTGTTCATGTTTAAGGAGGAGGGAGATAAAGGTGACACCTTGTCACTTTTAGTTTGGACCAGTGATGCGACAGGGAAGGTGAATGTTTCTTTTTTATATCTTACAGTGGTTCTGGTACATCACCATTGCCAGGCTGGAAAAATGTTGTCTGTGAGATCTCAGTGGTCCACAGAGGCTTAAGTTTCCTTTCTCATTTTGCCAGGACAGATATCTGAGCACCAACCTTTGATTTCTTTTACCTGGGCTAGAAATCAATGGTATTTTGCCACCCGCGCAACACATCTATCTATTCTGAGTCTTTTAAAGTATAACTCTGCTGTCTCAGTTTCTCTTTTGATCTGAGTCAAGGGAAATCTGAACAGTACAAGATGACAAATGTGAATATTACAAGCTGTTTCAGACGTTTGGCAGACTTGCACCAAAATGCCCTTTTTTTTTTGCTCTGAGGGAGTGCATCTCAACAGGAAGAAGCCTTGCTCCTCATAAAAAGTTTTAGTCTTGTCATGCTTTTGTTGTTCAGCACAATTTATATAGATGAGATTGGAATGCCAAGATTAAGGAAGTAAAGAACATGAGGTAAACTATTTGTTCTCATTGATTTAGGCTGTCTCAATTTGATGAGACATCTCAAACAAGATTTTCCAAGTCCTGCAAGGCAATAGCAAGATAAGGAGGGGCATTAAGGTTTTCATATCTTGTGGAGACTGTGTAAAATTAGTGTCCCTTCCCTCTGAGAAGTGCAGTGTGTATATGTGCAAACACAGAGACATAACAAGCACGGCACAATGGTTGGTTGTTAATAAAACACCCACTCCAATGCTTCTGAGTAAGCATGAGATTTTCAGAATTTTCTTCTTACTGCCCTCTCAGAATTTTCCAGGAATTCCCCCAGCCAGAATTCTGGAAGTTGCATCAAGAAAGCCAAGTTCTCAGAGCTGCGTCAGTACTCAGTGCTTCCAATTTTCTTCTCCTTCAGGCAGATAAAGTGGTTCCAGACTTAGACTTGTGGAGGCGCATGTGAATTCCTGGTGAATTCTGGGAGCTGCAGGAAAAAAAAATCCAGAATTCTCATACCTACTTCTGAGTCCTCAAGTCCCTTCAGTGAAGCAGCATTTGATATCATTTTGGGCAAACAGCATTGTGCAAAAAAATTATTTTGTGCAACTATTAGTTGTGTTAGAGCATTGTTTTGCACAATTTTGCTTGTTTTGTAAAAAAAAAAAAAAGCCATCTCATTCTTCTTTTCTTTTGTCAAGAGTACCACAAAATTCTGTTCCCTCTTGTGGGGAAAGGTGAAAAGCTTAACAGTTCTTCATCTTCACCTAGTGAGGATTTACACCCCATAACTGTGTTCATAAGTTAACAGTCTGCCACTTTTGATTCTACTCTGATGCACGTCTGCCGTTGTTTCTGTAATTATTTTGAGCTTGGAAGAAATTGTTTTATTTTCTCTCTCTCTCTCTCTTTTTTGCTAATTTTAATTGTCCTGGAAGATCTGCATAGACAGAAACAAACTGTTTCAATCTCTGAATGTAGCTATATCCTTGACTTGTATGGTTTGGCCCTGAAAAATCCCTTAGTGTTTTTGCTCCTGTAGCAATTTTCCCAGCAGCAGTACAAGACTTGATTAATCCACAGGCACTGCCGTTATTTTTAGCATTATACTTTTGCAAAGGGTGGGTGATGATTTATGGCTTTGTCTAGCAAAAATCTGGCTGCCTTTCTCTATATGGGACTTGGATGCATTCCAGCAACTGCATCCAAAAGGCCTCATCTTTGATAGTTGCCATCTTTTAAATAGCTTTTTTATTTCCTTGATTAAGTAGTAAGAACCTGAGAATCCTGAAATGAAAACTACCTGTCCTCCCCCTTGCCCACAACTCTCCCTCTGTGTTTCTTGGGTATGTGTCTGGTTCCTTTCCCCCAGTCATTGGACACGTGTCTATTTTGCCTCTGAGATTAAGAACTTGTAATATGTTTTAGTTTCCAGATGAGTAACAGTAGTACTTTTTCGTAAAGCCCACAAAGAGTCTTATGGTACTTTAATTTTTTTTAATTCTTTTTTTTTAAACTGGGGATAGAGTAAGGGATAAGACCTTGATATTGGGAAAGTGTGAAGGCAAGAGGAGAAGGGGACAACAGAGGACGAGATGGTTGGACAGTGTCATCAAAGCTACCAACATGAATTTGACCAAACTCCGGGAGGCGGTGGAAGACAGGAGGGCCTGGCGTGCTCTGGTCCATAGGGTCACAAAGAGTCGGACGCGACTTAATGACTAAACAACAACAAGAGTAAGGGATAGAAAAGGTAAGGGGAATGGACAAAAAAAGGGGGGCGAAGGAGAACATAAAATATACTGTCATCAAATCCTGTTGTTCGCGTTACCATATCAAGTCAATTTTTCGCCTTTCTACAGTTTAATTGCGCTTCCAGATTTCTACTTGCAGTTACCTCTTAGTTTAATTCTATGTGTATCAAGCTGTATCTACTGACTCAAGCCATTTGTTACAAAAAAATATTGCTCTGTAATATTCCACTAAACCCAGAATTGTTTTTACTGAATATTACACCAGATAATATAGATAAGACAAAGAGTTATCTAGTTATACATATAGTTACAGCAGCCAGAATTCTTTATGCTGAGAATTGAAAGAAATCGGAGATGCTGAAGCAAGAGGAGCTCTTGGAGAAGATTTGGGAAGCGACAGAGATGGATATACTATCGGAAGTGTTGAAAGACTGTCCAATACAAGAGTCTTATGGTACTTTAAAGTCTTTTTATCTTGTTGTTTGCATCTTCACCTGGCAAAGACTCTCACCTCCATGGGAATGTGTATAAATATGGAGGACAAGTGTTTGTGCTGTTTGGATCTGAAGAAGATATTTTGTTTTTCTCTTTCTCTCTCCATCTCTTTTTCTTTTCTTTCCCTCCTTTAACTTTGCCAACAGCTATTTCTCTGGAAGATGTATTATGGGTACCATGTATACCTCAAGTGTGAGAATTAACTAGTGTACATTTGGAATAAAATAAACATTGATTACACTCCTTTCCGTCTGCATTTCAAGGTTAAGATATTTCCTTAACCTTGACTGAAGCCTGTTCTTTAAAACATCTGTCCAGGGCTGATGACATATATTAGTGAATATTACTGGAAACAGGGGAAAAAAGGAAGATGTACGTCTTCTGTTTTTGTTGGTGGTCAGACATGGGCCATGACTTTGAGCCTGAGCTGAGAAGCGTAGCAACCGCTTCTGTCCCTTTAAGGACTCAGATGTCAAGACTGGAATAATTACATTTAACTAATTGTTTGATTCCTTTATGCCAGCACACTTTCATGAACACATCAATTTGCCAAGAACCAGCATGTTTTGTGGGAGTTCCTGTTTCCTTCTTACCCCATTTGCCTTGTTTGTCTAGCGATTATTTTTAAAATAGAGATGCCATCAGACCATTATCTTCACATTTATTTGCAAATAAAAGTTTTGAAAGCCACCAAAAATTGTTCTTATTGTTAGTCATTTCTTCTCTATAATTCCTTTTTTCTTACTTACTTTGTGCTATTTCAAGTCTCCTACAATATTCTCTGCCAAACGGTGACTCATTTGTGCAAACAGATAATTATGAAGCAAATGCCACTTTTGACAAGCAGAGCAAGCCTGTCAGGCTCTTTTCCCCCTTGGGGAACACCACTTTGTGTTTCCAGTACTAGATTGTATTTGACATTTAATTTAAAAGCCCTTGGTACCTACTCCTAGTACTTTACAATGATAATAAAGATAAGTAACTGAGAGCCGCTTATGATAGAACCTTTATTCTTCCAATTGCCTTCACACTTCAGATTTTGCTGAAGTGCCCTATTTCCATTGAAGAAAATACAGATGGAAAAGAATAGATCCAAAATTATTTAATGATGAAACTCATTATTTTTGATTCCTTTTGTGGTACACATGCATGCAGGGAAAGCAAAAACAAGAGGAGTGAGATATCTTGACAAAAGAGTCAGTGCTTTGAAGATTCAAATAATTTAGTTTCCAACTTGTCAACACTTACGTTCCTTGTGCATACATAGAAAATATTTATTAATCTGTGGTAAACCTGGCGCAGGGACAGCGCAACTGGTAATATTGGCATGGGCACTTCAGTCATGAATGGGAAAGCTAATATTCCTTTATATGCTCTTTTCCCCTCCTTTACCTCATAGATGCCATGGTGTTGGCAGTATCATGGCTTTGTCGGACACTGAGGCATGAAGTAGGTCACATGAACGATTGTGTTCAAATTATATTGGCTACCAGTCACTGCCCGGGCCCAATTCAAAGTGCTTATTTTGACATATAAAGCCCTAAACGGCTTGGGCCCTGGATACCTGAAGGACCGCCTCCTTCCATATGAACCTACCTGGCAATTAAGATCTAGCCAGGGGGCCCTTTTGAAAGAGCCATCCCCCAAGGAGGTAAGAGGGATGGCTTGTAGACAAAGGGCCTTTTTGGCAGCTGCCCCCAGACTATGGAACGCCATCCCGAGGGAGATTCGTCAGGCGCCGACGTTGATGATATTTCGGCGCCAGGTCAAAAACCTTCCTGTTCCAGAAGATTTTTAATTGAAATAATATCAACTGTGGGTCCTGATGGCAATTTTTAGAGCATTGTATTTTTAATTGCATTTTAATTGTTTTATCTTTTTATTGTATTTAAATTGTTGTAAGCCGCCCAGAGACCTTTGGGTAGTGCGGGCAGCATATAAGTTAAATAAATAAATAAATAAATAAATAAATAAATAAATAAATAAATAAATAAATAAATAAATAAATAAATAAATAAATAAATGGGAGACTTCACTAATATGGAAATAAATACGGCTGCAACTGTGTCTCCACCTCTTCCCTTCAGAGTTAACATCTCAGTTAGTATACTGTAGTCAAGGGAAGGCCCTGCCTACCTTTCAGAATAAATCTTCTAGAAACCTCAGAGTTAGAGTCTGCACCTTAGATCACATAGGCAAGCCTGTTTCTTTATGTCTGGAAGTGTTGAAGAAGGCACATCTGTTATCAGCACCTATTCTCTAGAAGTCCTACATTTCTTGAGACTGCTGTGTATGCCTCTGGATGTCAGAATATGGCGTGCTAAAACCTATGTGGAAATAGTAGAATCACCATGTTTGCTATATAAACAAGTGGTGCTGTTTTGCATGCTACAATAAATGTACAGTATATACATATATCTGTGTGCGTAGAAATCACTGGATGTAAAAGTCAACATGATGACTGGGTTCTTAAAAAAACCCTGGGCTTCAGATCAGAAGCATTGCTGCCAGTTGGCTGTATGTACCTACATATAATCATGTAAAGCATTTAGTGATAGCAGTACATCAGGATGGCCAGTATTGGGCTAGGTAGGTGCAGGCTGTTTCCCTTGCTGGCTGTGGCATTCCCCATACCTGCCATGCACAGAACTTGGAAAAGATAGTTTTTCTGGGCAACAGTTCCCCAAACCCCTTAGCCACTTTGGTCATTAGCCATGTAGTTTTAGTCCAGAAAATTAACTTTTTCGAGCTCTGCCCATGTATCTTGCTTCTGAAAGGGTTCATTTTCATTTTCAATCCAACATGCTATTAAGGATGCCCCAGAGACATCTGAAGTTAATGTGGAGGTATATCTCATTACAATAATTAGCAAAGTCTGTCAACTTCTCCTAGTTTTTGGTTACTGAGTGCAGTGTACCATGGGCATTTTTTGATGAAACAGTCTCCTAATATTTGAGATACTACATTTTAAAGTCTAGGAGGTTTCTAGAACAGGAGGAGAGAGAGAAAGTTAGAAACAGATTGACAATGAAGCCAAGTAATTGTGGTAATACAAAGGAAACATCTGTGATTAATGGGAGACCTACAAGACACCAGTTCCGTTACCATAGTGTATATCAGATAAGTGCTGAACTGCTGTAAAGAGACCATCACCACTGAGCTGTATGAAATCTTCTGTCTGCTGGAGGGAAGGTGGAGTACCACAGGACATGAAGGATGCAAATATCGTCACATTGTATAAGAACAAAGGCGACAGGGGCGACTGCAATAACTACCGTGGCATCTCTCTTCTCAGCGTTGTAGGAAAGCTGCTTGCCCGTGTTGTGCTGAAGAGGCTCCAGGTGATTGCAGACAGAGTCTATCCAGAATCCCAGTGTGGATTTCAAGCTAATGAATACACCACTGACATGGTATTTTCCCGCAGACAGTTGCAGGAGAAATGTAGGGAACAACGACAGCCACTCTTTGTGGCCTTCATAGATCTTACAAAGGCCTTTGACTTGGTTAGCAGGGACGGCCTTTTTAAAATACTTCCCAAGATTCGATGTCCACCTCGACTCCTTAACATCATCAGGTCTTTTCATGAGGAAATGAAGGGCACTGTAGTTTTTGATGGCTCAACATCAGATCCCTTTGACATCCGAAGCGGAGTGAAACAGGGCTGTGTCCTCGCGCCGACTCTGTTTGGCATCTTTTTTGCTGTCATGCTGAAGCACACTTTTGGAACTGCAACAGAAGGTGTCTATCTCCGAACTAGATCAGATGGAAAGCTCTTTAATCTCTCTAAATTGAGAGCAAAGACCAAAGTCCGGCTGAAATGCATGCGGGACTTCCTCTTCGCCGATGATATAGCTGTTGTTGCCCATTCTGCTGAAGACCTCCAACAACTCATGAATCGTTTTATCAAGGCCTGCCAAGACTTTGGATTAAAAATCAGCCTGAAGAAAACACAAGTCATGGACCAGGGCATAGACTCACATCCCTCTATTACCATCTCCACACAAGAATTGGAGGTTGTTCATGACTTTGTGTACCTTGGCTCAACAATTTCTGATACTCTCTCTCTAGATGTTGAGCTGGATAAACGCATTGGCAAAGCAGCTACCATGTTCTCTAAACTCACAAACAGAGTATGGCTTAATAAGAAGCTGATGGCATATACCAAGATCCAGGTCTATAGAGCCTGTGTCCTGAGTACATTCCTGTACTGCAGTGAGTCCTTCACCCTTTGTGTACGGCAGGAGAGGAAGTTGAACACATTCCATATGCGTTGTCTCTGACGCATTTTTTGTATCACCTGGCAGCACAAAGTTCCAAATAGAGTAGTCCTAGAATGAGCTGGAATTTTTAGCATGTATACATTACTGAAACAGCGACATCTATGTTGGCTCGGGCGTGTCATGTGAATGGCTGATGGTCGGATTCCAAAATATCTCCTGTATGGAGAATTAGTGCAGGGAAATCGCCCCAGAGGGAGACCACAGCTGCGATACAAAGATATCTGCAGGCGGGATCTGAAGGCCTTAGGAAATGGACCTCAACAGATGGGAAACCCTGACATCTGAGCATTCAGCCTGGAGGCAGGTGGTGCAGCATGGCCTCTCCCAATTTGAAGAGACACTTGTTCAGCAGGCCGAGGCAAAGAGGCAGTCCCGAAACCAGCAAAATCAGGGAGCTGGACAGGGGACAGATTGTATTTGTCTTCAGTGTGGAAGGGATTGTCACTCTCGAATTGGCCTTCTCAGCCACACTAGATGCTGTTCCAAGTCCTCTATTCAGAGCACGTTACCATAGTCTCTCGAGACTGAAGGATGCCTACCTGTCATCAGATAAATCTATTCTCCAAAGTCTTGTTTCTTCTCTATAGGAGGGAATGTGTAGTGACAGAATAAGTTGCTTAGTATTTTTCACCTATTTTGTATTTTGTTTTGCTTTAATGTCAGTTAAAAAGCTTCTAGAAGCTTCTTTATAGTAAGAATCCTATACTTATGCCAGCACCAGTATAATGATATAAATTACAACAGTGAATTGCCACTGATTATGGAGTTACTGCTTTGTATCCCTCATTGCAGTTCTCCTCACATGACTACTCCATGATGAGGGGTACAAATATTAACATATTAACTAGCAACAGTTTGTGTCACAGTTTATAGTACTGCACTTATGCCAGCATAACTGGCCAATAGGATTCTGGCCTGTACTGAAATTTGTAAACTGATAATATATTTAAATAAGAGATTTAAGTATGCATTCATGACAATGCGTTAATCTTCCATTAATAACATAAATATGAATGTGGGCGCTCCTTTGAACACAAAAGAAACATTACCATAGCACTGCATAGCTCCTATTCATTTCAGTGGAGCAAATTTATTTAGATTTTTTAAAAATATGTATATCCTACCTTTCTTCTGAAGAGGACCCAAGACAGCTTATAGGAGACTCTCATCAGGGGCTTGACCTGTATAAGTACTTTGAAGAGACTGAATAGTTTGGAGATGAAAATGGGATTGGTTGTCTTTGAGGGTCACTGGTGCTTCTGCTTAACAGTGCAAGTTGCACCCATTGGAAAATACAAACGAATATTGGTGTAGATCACGGGTTCCCATTCTGGGGTCATGATCCTCAAGGGGATTGCAAAGTGTTTTCTTGGGGACTGTGGGGCTTAAACCAGGGGTTTTCATCCAGATGCCTATGATGAAGCTAATGGGTTACTTGTTGCTTCATTTTCTCCGCAGGGGTTTAAGGTACTGAGTTGGGTTCCTAGAGGGGAAGGGAGTGGGACGGGGGAATGGGGAATGCAGTTTTAAAAAGTCACTTCTTCTGTCTCCTTTTTCTTCCTCCAGAGAAAAGTGGGGTTTCTTTTCCCCTAAGGGTTGCCTCTCCTTTCCGGGGTCAGCGGCTTCCTCTCCCAGTTGTGCCTGGGCGTAGTGTTGGTGAGTCCATCTCAGCTGGACTGGCGGGGAGGCTAGGAAAAAGTTGGGGTGCAGAGTGGGAGCAGGCAGAACCCAAATTGCAAGCCCAGCCAAGCAGAGGGGAGAGGATTCCCCTCATCAGGCAATAGATATTGGGTGGCAATGTTATGTGCTGTAAAATTGCTGCTGCCTATGAATTAATGCTCCCCCATCCCTCAAAAACCTCACTCCTATAATAAAAAATCCTGCTGCAGTCTTGTAAAATAAAGGCTGTGGTTTCTCCACTGAGTGACTCCTTCTCAAGTTATGTATTCCTCTTTCCCTAGCATTATTTTATTTTCTAGGAGAGTTTGTCTTGTCATGATAGTTTATCCCATTAAAATGCCTCTTTGTGCAAATGTGGTTGGGGGGGGTCGCAGGTTACTTGGCTATTATAAAAGGCAGTCACAACTCGAAAAAGGTTGGGAACTACTATCTCAAGTAACTACTTTGGCTGGTTCCATTGTGTTGTGTTGTGTTTGTGTGTGGATCTTTCCTGTCAAGCTGTTTTCTAATTTTGTTTCTTTTGAAAGAACCTTTCAAAGGAAGAAAGGATCTTGGGTGGGAGGGCCAAGATATCTGACTTTCCAATTAAAATGTGTGGGCATACAGTACATTTGAAGAAGTAAGAAGAGACTGTTCTGTGTAAACCCGGCAATCTGTCTTACAAAAATAATGTCGGCTACAAAAGGCCCTTTCAACTATTTATGTCACTCTTAAACACCCACCCTATCTCTTTGGTTCTTCTAAGCAAAATTGCCTTTCTCTAGCTGACTTGTTGAGCTGTGAGTATAGTGTATGGGGGGAAAAAATACTGCTATTGATGGAGGGGGACAGCATCTTTGGACACAGCATCTAACTGAGCAGTTGTCAGAAGCATCGTTTCTTATGGAATGAAATTGTTTTATAAACAGCTGTGGTAGGAGATCATGAAGTCAATGTGGCTAAATCTGCAGTGCAGTATGCTGCCACTTTCTAATGCAGCTCAATTGTTACCTGGAGACTCTTTGTTCCCCCATATAGAGTAATCATATTCATTGAATTGAATTATTTCTTTGAGACTTTATGCACAGAGGAAGCACAACTGAAAAACTGCAGTGACTGAGTCTTCAGACCAAGCGGGCACATGGTAGAGGTTGGGTAACTCTCTAGCTATGGCACCTTCTTAAAAGTAAAACAACAAAAAATAACAACAGGTCTGATTTAAAAAATGTTGTTGTACAGTAACCACATTTATTTTTCTGCAAGTTGGCCTGATATTCCTGATGAGTGCCATCAAACAGCAAATGCACAGCGCACTAATGAGCTGCTGCTGAGCAGTTGTCAGAAGCATCACTTGTAATGGAACAAAATTGCTCTATAAACAGACAGGCGTGGAGGCCGGTGAATGACTAATCTGAAATTCTTTGAATTGGCTTGCTTCATGAGTGGGGAATCCGGCTAGAACAGGGGCCTGCCTGTATTTCAAGGGATTGTGTGGTTACCCTTCCTCTGTAGTGGCTGCCTCTGTGTTTTGTACAGAAAGTTGAATGAATGTGTGACAAACAGGGAAATTTATTGGTGACTGCACCATTCTGCAGCATGGAGATCCTATACTGAAAACCAATAATACAAAGCAGCCTTGTCAGTAATTATTCAGTGGACAGTTGTCTTCCCTCTGCACTTGCTGCCTGAGCACACAGCCCCCCCCCCCCGCCCCAGTTTTCCCATATGCTTCTTGCTGTGTTATTCAACAGTGGTTTCCAGGCTGCCCATACGTATATGTATGACTGGCAGGAAGAATTGATACCTGGTGCAGTTATAAGACCAAGGTGAATTATATAGCATTATGTGCGATGTCTCGTCCATGTACTTTTTTGTTTTGAAAGGTTTTATAGACATTTTAAAACCAAAGGGAGAACTACAGTAGTTTCTATGGGATGGAAAATGCAGAGTAAGTAGGATTCACTTCCTTGGCTAGTTCAGTGGTACATGGGTTATGTAGAGAATAGGATATAGTGGTAGAGTTCTCTATAGGCATTTCCAGATAGCATGTCTGAAGTAGATGACATACAACATATACGTATTAAAAAGAGAGTGTGATTCCAGATGGATAGTCTGTAGTGCTACCATTCAGAAAGATGTGCAGCGATTCTGTCTTACTGACTTGCACAGACTTTTTGTTGAAAGGAAAAAGATAAATGTATAGGTGAGAAACCACGAAAGAGTCAAAAGTGAAAGACTGCTTCTGAACTTCCTCCTCAATTGTAAAATTCAATAAATGAGACAGGGCAATTTAACAATAAAAGCTTTGTCTGGAAGGCTTCGAAGGTATCATGCTTTATTTATTTTTCAGAGGATTAGATATTTTATTAGTCTGTTCTAATTAAAGCAGAGTTAAAACATGTTTATTTCAGTGTGAGCTTTTGTGAATTGTAATCCATGTGCTTGGACTCTGCTTGGGGGAAGGGTAGCTATGAAGGCGGTCAAAATAAGCACTGCACTTCCAAATCTCATACCCACCTTCCCCACTACCATGGACTCTGTATACATACTGTATCTTTGGTCCAGATATTGGGCTCTGTATTTTGAAATTGATTCTTCAGATCCATCAGAAAACAACAGTGATCTTAAAATGTTCATTTTGAAAAGAGGGAAAAGGATTATGGGTAAGCAGTTGATTGATTAACAGTATACATAGGTTACCCTATAGCAGAGTTCTCAAGGTGACCCACAACAATAGGTTAATTTGAGTTGGCAAACCCATACTGCCTGAAATGCCTGAAGCCTTCCCCCCCCCCCCAACCATTTATTCTGGCTTCCATCCTAGTTTAAGAACAAAAATAGGATTTAAATGTGCTGTAAGAAGCAGATTGGAATTGTGTTTAGGAATGCCATTTCCCAATCTGGATCGAGTGCTGAAGTCTTGTGCATTCCCTGACCATTGCTATGTTGACACATGCTGCTGACTTCCTTGTTTCCTACAATATACTGTACAGCTGCAAGTTACTGCGCCTGATCATTGCAAGCTACTCTGGTTACTCATCTCCTTCCAAAGATAATTAAACATGAGGTTTTTAATGCATTTCATGGTTTGCAATCCATATACTGTATATTAAGAATCACCTTTCTTTTTCAAGCATCATCTTTTCTTGAGTGAATCCATCCAGCAGGTCAAGGCCACCTATCAGTCACAGCTCTCCATCCAAGAGAGAGAGAGCTTGGATGGGCATTTATAGTGGTGGCCCCAAAGATCTGAAACCTTCACCTTATTAATAGGTTTGGGAACTCTATCTATTAGAAAGGCTGGGAGGCTTTCTTTTTTTAAGCAAATATTTAGCTGACATCCTTTTTCCCCACAAAAGTGGGTTTTAAAAATTATATCATTAATTGTTTTTCCTCTCATAAGTGCTTTTGTACTGTTTTTTGAGGGAAACAGTTTTGCATCAATAAAGGCCCGTTCATATTTAAGACATGTTTTCCCCTTCATTTATATCTTCTGACCTGTCCTTGAAATTGCAAAACTTCTGAAGGTGAAAAGCTGGCTGGCTAACTAGCTTTATAGCTGGCAGGATATCTGGCTAATAGGATGAATGCCTCTGAAGTAAGTGAGCTGTTTCAGCATTCCGGTTTTACTGCTTCCTACCCTTGACCTGTGTAGGTTTTTTCCCTCTTGAGAATGCCTCATGGGCAATTTCTACAAATGGTTCAGCACAAGATCTTTTAAAAAAATATCTCATTTTTTGCCACTATCCAGTAGTGCTAATTGAAGAAGCAATGTGCGGCTTATGCTGTATGCCGACTGCAGCCCTGCCAGAAGAATGCAGTGGTTGTCTATCAAGATATTTCAGAAGAATGCTTCTTCTTTTTTGGTACTTAAAGTTTTTAATGTTTTTTTTTCCTCAGCTACCATTAAATGGATGTGTAAAAAGAATCTGCTTGCAAGCTTTGTCTTCCACACCATTTTTTCCCCTTTACAGCAGCCTCATTTTTACCAGCGTTCAAAATAGTGCCCATCTGTGATTTGCAACTTCAGTTTTTATAGGTTACTCGCTGCCAGTTAGTATTCACATGCTGAGCTGCTAAAATCATACAGCCGTAGGGACAGAATTGGAGAGGCTGTTTTGACCGATCTTTTTGGAAGATGTTCCATTTCTAACACTTTCCTGAAGTGACCATGATGGTTCCTGGTGTTGGGAAGTGGATGTTCAGCTTCCCTGTCACAGGCCTGGAAAGGAAGGCTCCTTGGGAATATTGTTCCAGCCTCTTCCTCCTAGCAAAAGGTACACAAAGATTGCAGTCCCTTTATGCCAGGTGTGGGGAGCTATGATCTTCCAGATGTTTTCACTTGTACCTTCCATCAGTCCCAGTGGCATGGCCAGTGGTAAGGAACTGTGACTGTTGCAGCCCAGAAACGCTGATTGGGTCAAAGGCTTCCCACCTCTACTATACACTCTCACCTCGGAATCTCTCCCACTATGCAGTGGAACTCATATCTTAATAAATACGCATAAGATTGCACTCCGTGTTTTCTGTGCTTATAGATTTGCCGTACAGAACTATGGCCTGTACCTTTGCATAATCCGCTGGAAGAGAAACATGCATGAAGCTGGGTGTGTGAGAGGAATAAATAGAAAAAATCTGAAGCAAAACTAAAACTGTTTCAAAGAGCTGAACCTTTCTCTGAAATATCTAAATAAGCCAACCTATTTAGGAAGCGTAAATTTATGCATCGTGTTTTTGGCTGTTGCTTGGAGGAAACTGGATGTTCTTTACGATTAACAGACTTTCTGTATATGAGGTGTTCGTGTTGGCTGCTGAGATAACATTTTGCTGCTGTTCTCTGGTTTGACTTATTTTGTCATCTTGAAATCTCTGTCTGTAATGATGATGATGATGACAATAATTATTATTTAATTTTATTTTATTCCAATAATGGACCAGAACTTTTACAAAGCAATAATGAGCTAGTTCCCAGTTTTATTCAAAATATGATTGGTGATTGCATTTCTTTTCTTAGTCCATTGGACTACTGGTGGCCGTCCAAATGTTGCTAGATTGTAACTCCTATCATCCTTCATTACTGGCTACAGTGATTAATTAGGGCTAATGGGAGGGAGCAGTAGTCCAACAACAGCTGGAAGACCACTGTTTGTTCAAACCTGATTTAGCAGATATCCTTTGATGTGAAGGTTCCTTATCCGATGGCTTTCATTCTTTGTATCTAGACAATCTGTCAGCTGGCCTTAGGTTTGTGCAGGTTGCAAAACTAGGGTAGATTGACAATTGTTCTAGGCACCAGAGGTCTGGCCATTCTTTCATGGCCCCTTATGGTGAACACATTTTGGGCTTCTATTAGCTATGTTGAAGTTCTGGGTGAGAGATGTTACTTGCTACCAACCATAAACTGTGTTGGCATGTATCTTCAGGAATCAGTGTGCTGTCCTCCTTCAGTCCTCCCCTCCAGGAATATTTTTTGGTAAATTTATCATCACTCCACTCCCTCATCCTTTTTTCACTGTTCTTGTTCTACATGCAAACTCATTCCTGGTGGTTCAGAGCTATGACTTGTGAATCTCATATGATCCATAAGTTCCATTGATGTCCTTAGCAAACCTCAGAAAGTCAATTTTTAAAAGTAATTAGTGTATTATTCCAAGTGCCCTTGTAGTTACCTACTATGATAAAACTACATTTCTAAAAAAGCTGAATGTTACCTGGAGGGCTATGTTACATTCTGCTGTTCTTGTTCCATATTCACAGTAGTAACATGAATTAGATGGTTAAGATCATGAGTAAAAAATTGGGAATTAAGGGGAATGAAAATTAAAACATTTATATAGAAACACTATATTTAAATAACATTTGTGGCAGTAGTGGTCATTGTGCTCCTAAGGGAAGTAAATCAAATAGCTAAGATCATGAGTGCATCCAAAAATCTGTCAAAGTAATTAAAATGCTATATTTATATCATAATTATGTGTGTGAGGTTATCACTCATTAAGTTGTCATCATAATCATACTGGGAAAGGGAATTAATTACAATTAACTAGTTATTTCCAGCTCTGGGTGGTTCTTTTTTAGCTTCATCTCCCAGTTCTTTTGGTCCTGGAAAGTAGAAAGGCCAAGATCCCACAAGATACTTCATTTTCCAGGACCAGCAGACCTGGGACTTAGGTCCTCTTCCATTTTTTCTACAGCTATCTGTGGTGCTTGCCAAAATCCTTTCGAGGGGGTGTCCCAGTCTCCTAGGACAGGTGTTCAGGGTGCACAGAGGGGTTGCTGCAGTGGGGAAGATGGATTGCTGAAGCACCAGAATTCAGTGAAAGTTCACTGTTGTGTGCTGACCATGGAAAAATCCATGTCTGAGTCTGTCATACAGGGTGGTTTGAAAAAATGGGAGAGATGCGACTCATTCCAAATACTTGGAAGTACTCTAGCAAATATTGCTTCTTTACTACTATTTCGCATCAAAACTCTCTGTAGGATTCAAAATTTTCCCTGCTCCAGATAATACCTTTTTATTAAACTTGTTGCAGTTCTTTTAAATCCCCTTATTCTTTTATATTTTAGGTGACTCAGGGTGACATGAAGCAATGCATTCAGCAAGAATTTGACAAAGTACGGCGTCTCGTTTGTGAAGAGGAGCGTCGAGCTCTTCACCTGGTGGATCTCCAAGAAGCTTTGGCCACAGCTCACACCACAGAGGTTCTGGCTGACATTGATGTCCGCATGGAGAAATTGATGACTGAGATGGCAGAGCTCACGAGACAGCTGAACACCTTTAATGAGCTAGCCCAGCTCAAGCCCAAGGTAAATAAAGAATGTACAAAGCAGCTAACAGCAGCGGGCTGTAAAGCTTTATGATGGGTGCCAAAGTTTAGCCTCCTTTATTGGCTGTCAGTGGTTCAAAGGTGGCCACAAATCCAAGGGGTTATGCAGAATTCTAAGCAATAACCCATTATGAGTTGTGTGTGGTTATATTGATACCCAATTCACTTAATGTGGTTTGCAAGAGCACAAGGCCATCTGCTTTTATCTGTTTGAAAGCTGGGCTGTGGTGCTTTACAACAGTGAGATGATATATCTCTGAACCTATAGAGAGAGTGCTAACACTTTTATAATCTTCTGAATTCTACCTTCTTTTATAAGGTATCATTCTTTGCTACTTTGCTTCCCTTCCAGCTGGAATTCCTGGCATACACATCATCTTTGATCTTGTTAGAACACCTTACAAATTCTTTAGAGTAATAATAATTCTGATATTATTAGTCATCTATGTGGTCTATGTGTTCCAGAGCAGGAATGAGTAGGCATGGGGGAAAAGCAAGGCACAGAACCACATCATATTGCATAGCTATGCCTGCAGAAAGCAAATGGTATAACTCACAGCAGCTTCTCATTCTAGCAACCTGTTGGATCCCCAAATTAAACAGTAGGCAATGGATATTAAGCAGCAGTGAGAGGGGCCAGTGCCAGCTTACTTTCCATCATGTGGAGCAGCAGCTAGTGAAGAAGGTCTGGCTAGCATTGCATGGTCACGCAGAGCAGGAAGAAAGTATTAATGCTCATAACACTCCAAACAGCAGTACCAGCAGTTGTATTCTAGAGCCCAAGCCACTCACCCCTCCAACAACACAACAAGCTTTCTGAAGACACTGTCTTGACAAGCATGGCTGGGGTCTGTCCTCCAGAGACACCATCCCAGAAGAACAACATGGCATGTAACTCGCACATGCAGGAGCCCTATGACGCAGAAGACTGATCCCTTGTCCTACTGAGCTGAAAAGGAATCTGTTTGAGGAGGTCTGGTCCAGATGGCAGTGGGACTGCTGTCTTGCCCCCCAACTAGCGTGCCCAGTGAGCTCTCAAGCAGGGGACATTATCAGTTCACACTGCTCACACCTGAAACCTGGATCTATAGAAAAACATACTTTCCTTAAGGTCAACCTACCATTGCTGGGCTTCCCTGAAGTCCCCTGTAAGTAAGAGAATGGCACACTCTGCTCACAGCACCAGGTATGCCATATTTCAATCTGCTGCCCCCTCCTTCTGCTTCGTTCATTCTTCCAACTGCTACTCCAAGATTGTGCTCGCTCACTTCATTGTATTGTGCTCCTTGCAATTAGCACAGTTCCTACCCACCACATGCTGCCAGTGCTGCCCAGAATATTTTCTCACTTCCCAGCGCAACTTGTCCTCTGCTTCTCAAATACTGCTGGCATTCCCACTGTTCAGGGTTCAGTCCATATGCCCATTACAGTCATTTCCTGGGCACTGCTGGCTGTTGGTATGCACTCTTTTTTCTTTTCTTTTCTTTTTCCTTCCCAGTTCCTTGGGAAGGTCGTCAGAGGGACACAGGGAAATCCTTCAAAATGTTTTGCCTTCCACATCTTACACTGAATTTGCTCATTTTGTTGTCTATTAATAGAGTTTGGAGAGATCCATTTGGAGATCTTCACAGTGTGCTTTCTGCATCCTTGTATGACCGCGCACTCTGAATTCAGATTATTTTGCAATGAGCTAAACAGCAGGTCATTGACAGACTTTGCCCAAGGAGAGATTGTAGCTCATTAGCAGATCACATGCTTGGAATACAGAAAGTCTTAGGTTCAATCCATGGCATCTCCAAAGAGGACAGGAATAGCTTTCACTTGAAACTTTGGAAAGCATCTGCCCTTCAGTGTTAACAACAATTGGACAGAGAACCAACATTCTGATTCTGTGTAAAGCAGCTTCATTATCATCCTAAATTGCCATCTATCATAAGACCTATCAATTTCTTCTCACTTTTTCCTTCCTATTACTAGATCTGGAAGAGGTGGCCATGTTAGTCTGTGCTACCATATTGGGAAAAAAATAAAGGAGACAAAAACATCATGGCACTTTAAAGACTAACTGCTATATTTTAATGTGAGCTTTCGTGGATGAGTCCAGTGGACTGAGGAAGTGGACTTGTCCATGAAAGCTCACATTAAAATATAGCAGTCTTTAAGGTCCCACAACATTTTTGTCATTCCCCCCCCACATGCCTCCTGTTATTATACTCTTCTTCTACATTAAAACTATCATTTTATTATATCTTTTTTGGGGGGGGGGGAAATCTTTTGTAAGAAAAAATCACCCAAGCCAGCAGTGTATTTGTGGAATGTGTAGAGCAGGATGAGGCACTTGTGAAATATCTATTGTAGTCATTTTCTAATCCTGGAAGGACCTGTGTTCTTATCCCAAAACTGCCAACTATTCAGGAGCCTTTGCTGGACTACTTCATAAATTTTTTTTTTTCTGAAAATCCAGATGCTTGATGGTTTTCCAGAAGGTTGGCGAGACAGAGCCTTTTGCAAAGCCATCAAGTCTAGGGCATGGCTGACAGAGAGCTAAATCCAATTTTAGTCCCAAATAGATTAGACTCATTAAATCAGTATTGTTTAATAAGAGTTAAATTAACAAGTCCCATGCATTAGTGAGTCTACTCTGATAGGAATAATAGCTGAATTCTGCTCTAAGTAGGCAAGGTACATTTGCCACATTAATTAAGTATGTGACAAGTGTATTTCAAGGAATCACAGGATTCTACAAACTTGGGGGAGGGGTTTCACTTGCCATGGATACTGCCTTGTGAAATTTTCTGTTAACATACAAAAGTAGAATTTGGAACCATTTTCATTCAAATAGTCAAAAGAGAGAGTAGTAATCATAGACTTCAACTACCCTGATATCTATTGGAAGTCCATCTTGGCCAAAACGTAATATCCAACAAATTCCTCACTTGCCTTGCAGACCACTTCATCTTCTAGAATGTGTGAAAGAAGAAACAAGTGGATCAGCTGTCCTCAGTCTAGCCCTTTACCATCATGGAATAACTGCTGTGTGAAGTAGAAGTAGCGGGAACTTTGCATTGAAGTAACCATGTCCTCTTGAGATTTATTGTATCTGGGAAGGAAAAGCTGAAAGTAGTGTAACATGCGTGCTGGACTTTAAAGAAGCTAACTTCAATATATGGAAGGAAATATTGGATGTGATTCCATGGTCACACCTACTGAGAGAGAAGAGTCTACATGAAGGGTAGGAGTTTTATAGCAGTGAGATCCCTGAAGACTAGAGGCAAGCAAATATCATCCCCATTTTCTAAAAGGTGAAAAATAGGATCTGTGCAACTGCTAGCTGGTCAACTGGACATCGGTATCAGGAAAGGTTCTAGAAATGAATGCAGTGCTTTCAGAAACATGTAGCTGGGTTTCTCAAAGAAATGTCAGACTAATATAATCACTTTTTCTGGTAAAGTCACAAGCCTAGTAGATGAGTGGGATGCTATGGATCTTGATTTCAGCAAGGGTTTTGATGAGGTCCCTCATATTCTTGTGGCCAGGCTGGTAAAGGGCTAGATGATGCTACTGTTAAGTGAATGTATAGCTGGTTGATGGGCTGTATCCAAAGAGTGCTTGTAAGTGGTTCCTCGTCATCCCAGAGGTAAGTGACAAGTGGGGTGTTTACCACCTTTATAATTGACTTTGATGAGAGTGTGAAGGGATGCTAATCAAATATGTAAATGAAACCAAACTTGGAGGCATTCCTAGTACCTCAAAAAACAGAATTAGGATTCAAAATGACCTTAACAGATTGGCGCATGCATGAAAAGACCTAGGAACTTTAGTAGGCCACAGACTAAATTGTGGGATCTGACCACCAAAAAAGCAAATGCAGTACTTGGTTGCATCAACTTTATAGTGTACAGGGAAACAATACTACCGCTCTAGTCTACTGTGGTCAGTCCTCAGCTGGAATAGTATGTCAGTTTCTGGGCACTATAGTTTAAGAAGGACTGCAACAAGTGAAATTTGTCCAGAGGAAGGTGGCCATGATTGTACAAGGTCTGGAAACCATGTTCTGTGAGGAACAATGAAGGGAGCTTAAAGATGAGAAAACTGACTATGCATTTACTCAGACTGCCAGTGCAAGCAGAGCTCAAGTTCCACAATATAGTTTGGCTGCCTACTGTTTTAAGATTATCCTGGGAGTTCAGGAAAATTGTAGAATGTTTCCAGTGCACTCCCATTATTTCATTTCTGGCTCAATATTTCCATCCACACCAATTTTGCAGATAAGTTTGTTGATGTTATATTTTCTAGTTCATTGGACCTTCTTGCCCAGTAGCATATAGAGCACCCCTCAAAATTACCTTCCCTCTTTTTCTGTAGACTTTATATCTGGCAATAACTATATCCACTGATCCTCACTATAGAACCAGGCTTTTAATATGCCTGCTACAGTTATATTTCCATTTAGTGCCAAGCAGTCTATTTCCCTCATTTTGGCTTGGCAGCTTCTGGCATTAGCATATAAACATTTCCACATTTCATTCCTCGCCAAACGTCTCTGTATGTGCATGCACAGTTTCTCTACTAATTCCCATTAAATTATAGTCATTTGTTTTCTTTATGTTCATTGCTGAGTTGCTTATTATTTATAAAATGTCCCTGTGCCTGGTATTTTGCAGAGTGATAACAGAGGACAGGTTCCTGCCTTAAAGAGCTTACAATCTAAAAGGGTCTTCCTGAACCTCAGCCTGTCTGAATGTTTTTGGATTTCACTATCTCTGACTGTGTTGGCTCAAAACATCTAGAGGGGATCATGTTGTGGGAGGCTGATTTATAAGGTTTTCTCTCTCCCCCACTTTAGGGCCTGAAATATTTACACTAGTATGCATAGAGCATTAGTAGTCCCATCTTCAGTTCTGAAACTGAACTTTTTATTGATCATTTACAAGCTAGTTTCTTTTTCTCCCTTACCTATAAGTTGTTCATTAGTGTGAAAGGTTGATGAAGACTTATTCGATCCTAGGGCAGAATGTTTTGCAATCTCATAGTACTGTGGTATGGCAGAACATGGTCCTGGACATCCTCAGTGCTTAGTTTATGGTCTACATTTTATCTCTCTTCAATGGCATCCCTATTTGCAGCCTGTTTATCTTTCTCTATAAAAGCTAGTGACACTCACAGATTTGTACATTTGTAAGGCTTCAGCTGAGGATGAAACTGGCACAAGCACAGCAGTGGTTTCCATCCCAGGTAAACAGGACAGATTGCTAATGCTTGTAGATCAATATGTTGAAAGGTTGGAGAGAAGGGGGGTGGAAAGTGTGGCTGAATAGATCCTGATCAAAAGGAGATTTATTGTAACACAAAATGGGAATGAATGTAAGAACATTAAGAACTCTTGCTGCATCAGGCCTGAGGTTCAGCTTGTCCATATTTCTGTTTCCCAAAGCAGGAAGATAGAAGTTGGTTGTCTAGAAGCTGACAAACAGGATTGGAAAGTTATATTTATTCCTTGCTATAGTCTTCTATTGCGTAGCATCCAGGGTATATTGTTTCTGTAGACAGACATTTCATTTAGCTGCATGACTAATAGGTGTTACTAGAATGAAATTCAATGGGTATTTTTAATCATTGCAAGCCTTTTAGACTAATGAATGGTAAGGAATGAACATGGAAGCCCATCAGCTATATGGATGCACAACAGAGCATCAGTATGGGACTTCAAGAAGATGGACATATTCTTCAGGATTGGGTCCACTGGTGCCTTTCAAAGGCAGCAGCCCAGGTTTCTGCTCAGTAAAATGCACAGGAAAGCCCCCCAAATGTCCATGTTTAAAATTAAATGAAGTAAGTTCTTGCTCTGAGATTCTTTTACTTTATTCTTTTGATTTGTAGCCTGCATATTCCCAAGTTAAAGTTAAAGGCATGGAAGTTAAAGTTTTGTTTTTGCTTCTGCTCCTGTCTAAGACTTTATTCGTTGAGATATAAATGGACCCTAATCAAAACTTGAGCCACTTCATAGACGTTGCACCAATGATGACATCAGGAAACTAGGTTAAGAAAGAATTTGTACTGAAACCGTAACTCTCTTTTTGTTCTGAGCACAGATTGAGTCCATTCAGTGCCTTTTGATTGAGTTGCCTTGGAAAAGAAACTAGTGGTGCTTTGATAGATAGATGATAACATTGTTGATCTCCTCTGTAGATCACAGAAATCTTTTCACACTGCCAGAACCATGACATTCTTTATTCTCTCCCTATTTTATATCTTCTTTGAGGAGAAGGAAAATTCTCTGCAGTGGTCTTTGGGTTTGAGAATTTTCTCTTCTTCAACCTAGACCTCTGAGGATGTGGAATTTGACCTAAATAACTTATAAAAAACCATGCTGACTTATCCACCACCCTGTTGGTCAACAATGTGCAGTGACAATTCCATATTGACTTTCAGGTTATTACTTGATTAGCCTGAAAGCAACTGAAGTTTTGTGGGGTCTTACTAAGGTCAGTATACAAATGAAATACTGACCCTGGCAGCTTTTGCCTTCAAAAAATAGTGAGTGTTATAAAATGTGGCCCACTAAGGGCCTGTCAGAATCCAGAAGGGAAAAAAAGAGTGCAATTTACCTGACAGGTGTGGATGATCTGTGGCCCTCCAGGTGTTGTTGGACTGCAACTCCCATCAGGCTTAGCCAGCAGGTACAGTGGTAAGAGTTGCAGTCCAAGAATACCTCAAGGCACCCAGATTGCCTGGCCTGATCTAAGATGTACAGTTACTGCATGTGCCAGTAAGTACATTATCTCTAAGGCAAAAAAGACTAGTGCACAATGAGAGAATCCCATAAATATATGTTATTTCAAGCTACAGCAGCATGTTCGCATATCAACATTGCACTAACCATAACAGCATCTCCACAGATCTACACTATCCAAGCTACAACAGTCACTTGGATAGACGTTAATTACCTTCAGCTTCAAGAAAATCATTCGGCAAGTATATATTCCAAGATGCAAAGAACCTTGTTGGTTCTTTTTCCAGAAAACATGTACTCATTTTTAGGTACAAATGCAATGTCTTATAGGACAGATAAGGCAAAACTATTGCTCTCCTGCCTGGCCATGAGCCAGATTCCCCAAAATCAACTGTTTAGTATTGGAAGAGGTGTGCTACACTGGGTGGAGCAAGGTGAACTGGCTGCAGAAACAAGATGAATCGAGATGCAACGGGAACCTCAAAAACCAAAACCGTTCTTCTGAACTCACATTTATCATGGTAACACTTGTCTGTTTTATAGAAGGCAAACCAGTTGAGTTCCCATAGAGATCCAAGATTGATTCCCACACCCTTGCCCTTTTCCTATCTAGGTGTCAGACAAGAGTGTATTTGATATCCCTATCTGCTTAGTCTGTGTGCAGAACATATCCAATAAAAGTTGGAAGGACAGTTTCTTCTTTAGAGCCTTGTAAACCCATAATACTTCACTTGAATTCACCATCCAAATTCTTCCACATTAATTTTCCTTGTTCTGTTCACCTTCCCAAAAAATGGGTGGAGTATTCCATTTATTTTATCTAAATTAAGTCAGCTTGTACCGTATGCTATCTCACTCATATTAAGAGAGCTATTGGAGTTGGGGAGTATGTTAAAGCGACATGCCAAGAGGCGATTTCTAGAACATTGCCACAGATGATTAATGGGTCAGAGGTCATAACTGCCTATCTTCTGTAAAATAATATGAAAGTTATTAGCTTTGAAAAGGCTTTCGATAGAGGCAAAAGGGAACAAATACATCAAGCATACTTGCGTGCCATTTCCAGAGTGGTAAATCTTGTGATTGCTCTCTTGAAGGGAAAATGTATATACAGTGAAGTACCTGAATAGCTGCCAGTGACTTGTTTAGTTGGGAATTTCCGTCTTGGAAAACAGCAGATATCGTGGCCATAACAACACCCAACATTTCTGGACTTTCCTGATTCTTTTCTTCTCTGAGTCCAGGACTAGAGAGAGTCCATACCTTCCAGACAACATGTAGACTTGCACACTTTATGGAATATTGGTTGGTCTAATAAAAAAGATTGCCTGTCTTGTAGATTTTGGTTTGGTTTTGTTCTTGTGGACTACCATGATTATGTTCCAGGCAGCCACAAGTGGAGTATGGAACTAATAGCTTTTCTTGCTTTTCCCCAGCATCTGTTTTTTAGGTATCTATTCTATGCTTTTGTCCTTTCAGACTGCCTAAATTGGAAGTGACCAAATCACATCAAGTGAGTTCTTGATGTGATTTCCCTAAGTTAATTATACATTCCTTAGGGTAGTATTTCCTTTTCTGCTAAAAAAAAATGCATATTTTTTTAGTATAGTAGTTGGTCTTTTTGTAGAGGTAATGTTGGGATCAATAAACCAAAGAATTATTCTAAATAGAATCATAATTCAAGCAAGATCTATATAGAAACGGAAACAACGTGATAAATGAGGTGATTGATAGGTTCATTAATGCAGTTTTCAATGTATTTCTGGATGGATGAAATTCTTCAGTAACCTGGCTCTGTCATGTTAATATACTTCCAATAGTAAAATATCATGTTTGCAAAGGTTATATACAATATATGTGCCCCATTTCTCTTCTGGATGATGCATTTTCTTGAAAGCGAGCAGAGAGAAAAACAGGACAATCCTTAACATTATTTCCAAACAGTACTGTTTTTTAAAAAGGGATGAGAAGACAGAGCAGTTGTTTTGCACTCGATCTGATCAATATGTAAAGTTGCATTTTGCTGCATTGTTGCATTGGCTTATCTAAGCCACTATTTTCTGCTGTAGCTCAAGTTCTCTATGGCAGAAACATTCTTTCTCCAGATGGACCTACTATTACAGATTGTGGTTAACTGCCCATCCCAGGGCTTGAGCCTGAGACATTCTGCCTTCAGAGCACCTTATATAGGGAGGCTTTACACTCAAAAGTTTAGATGGTGTGCTTCCTGTACAGTACAAGATTTCTGGGCTAATGCTTGTCCTAGCTTCCATTTGAAGCACCAAGTTGTGTACCTATCGTACATAATTTATGAAAGCACAGATGACAATGTATCTGTTTGTTTAATAACATCATAGATAATGCTTTTGTGCCTAGTTAAATAAATCCGATTAAATTTCAGTATTAGCTGAAGTTTATATTGTGCATCTATTCTCCTTATCAGACTCTCAAAGCAAGCAGATATCAAGGCTTGCTTAACATTCCCCTTTTCTTTACAAAGAGAAAATGCTACATGCATTAACTCCACTGTGATATTTACATAGAATTGATTATTTCAATGCCCTTTACTTGCTCTCAGAATGTGATATAAAATGTCCTTAATGCTCTGCTGAGAATTACAAAAATTTGCTCAGCATTAGACACTCTGGTGAGCACTGGGGGCCCCAAACAGCATTTTAACACTTTTGTGTTGTCTTCCGCTCCCATGCCCGAGCTAAAACAGCAACCACCTGACCCTCTGTGTTTGGGATTGTAGGCATTTACGATTTGAGCGCCATGGCACGTATACAAACACATAATAGGAAATGCTAGGTATCATTAGGGCTTTCTGCAATTAAACACCATCTGTCAGACCAAGCACCCGATAAGTGTTATCATCCTGTTGGTGTGTTAGTAGGATGGGAAAACGTTATCTTCAACAAACAGCAATCCTGAGCCATTCCCATCTGGCCAGAATGACCTGAGAATCTAATGAGAAGGGCTAAAGCACCATGCTTAGCTGATGAGAGGTGAGATGTTTAGTTGTAGAAGTGCCAGTTATTACTGCCCCAAGCAGTCCATTGTGCCCTTCTGATCAAGTGCAGCCTGAAGCTTGAAATGTAACTGTGATTCTTTCTGTTAGCAGAGAAACCCTCCCTATCATCATTAGCCAACAAGCCCTTTATGTGTCTGTCATATGTTACTTATTCTCAATAATGTAAAAATGAAAATAAATGTTTGCAGTGCTGTTTCCAACATCTTTGTTTTGCATGTGTTCTCTCCTACAGAGCACAGATGAAGAAACCAGGTGAGAGACCACTTCTCTTTGCACCCCCTCCCACATTCTAGCCCTTAACTTAATAATAAGAATAATAACAACCTTTGAACTGCAGAGCTGGAAAGGACTCTATGGGTCATCAAGTCCAGCCCTTGTCAGTGAGGCACCGTGGGGAACTGAACTCCCAACCTCTGGCTCTGGCAGACAGATACATAAACCACTGCGCTATCCAGCAGTTCTAACTTCAAGTGTGTCAGATACCATTAGGAATTATGGCATGAGCTTACCATCCTTGTAGAAAATATTCTGGGTTCCTGTTTTATGAGAGAGATTGCTAGAACTTTGGTAGAATTTTGGATGATTTATATTTTGTTGCTTCTAAATCTGTTTTTCATAATGCTTTTACTAATCATTTTTAATATAATGTTATTAATTCTTCTTTAATATTTGAATAACATACTGTTTTTAGGTTTTATTATTGTGTTTTTAATGATGTAAGCCTCCTTGAGTCCTTTTTTAGGAGAAAGGCGATAAATTATTTTAGTCAGGCTGAGAGTTTCTTTTCCAGGCCCAGCTCGAAGTAGTAGTCTTGACCTACAAAGCCCGATATAACTTGGGTCTACGCTATCTGAAGAGCAGTATCAAGGGAGGCCTTTCTTGCAGTCCCACCACCCTCACAGAGCAGATCTGGTGATGATATGAAAGGGGTGTTTTGGTGGCTGTTGCCCAGCTCTGTAACTCTCTTCTGAGGGAGACTGGGCTGGCCTTTTCCCTGTTGTCCTTCCATCTCTCTGTTGTCTTACAGGCAAAGCTCTTTATTTTAAGGCAGAGTTTTGGCAACTGAACAGGTCACTGAGGCAGAGGGTTTTAATGAGGGCTATTCTGCTTTACATTTTTACTTATGTGTTTTTAAATTGTTTTAATCTACCGGTAGTTTTAATGCACTCAAGTATTTAACTGAGTTTTAATATTATGACTTCTTGTATTTTTACAATTAGAGATGTGCTCTTTCATACTTATGGGCTGCAATTCCTGGAATCTCCAGAAATTCCAGGAATTGCAGTTCAAAAACTCAGATTGGCACACCTGCAGGTTTTGGCCCTGTAGGAAAGGGCTTTGGATTTTTTTTTATTTCCACCATCAGCTTCCCTGCACTTGAATTTCTGTTCTTGATTTGTGGAAGGAAGGAAGGAAGGAAGGAAGGAAGGAAGGAAGGAAGGAAGGAAGGAAGGAAGGAAGGAAGGAAGGAAGGAAGGAAGGAAGGAAGGAAGGAAGGAAGGAAGGAAGGAAGGAAGGGTAGGTAGGTCGGTCGGTCGGTCGGTCGGTCGGTCGGTAGGTAGGTAGGTAGGTAGGTAGGTTCCTGACAGTCATAGCTCTTTGGAAAGTTTTTCTTCCCTTTCTTGTTTTACAAAACAAAGAGCACATCCTTATTAGTGATATCTTTATTTTAAGTATTTTGTAAGCTGCCTTATCTTCCTGTGTTGGGAAAAAGAGGGATATATAAAGAAAAGAATAATAACAGAGGCCATGTTAACAACGTATTGAATTGCTTATGTAAACAAAATTAGAGATTGTTGGTTCATTATTTCAGGGCTGGTTGGTTAATGTAATATATCATTAATTGTCTTGATTCCCATGATGGCCAAACCAACACATAAACTGCCCTGATACAGCTGTTGTTTGCTGTCTTTAAAGTTGTGCATCAGTAGTTCCCAAAAACTAGGACACAAAATGCTGGGGACGAAGATTGTCGGCCAGCTGTGTTGTTTGTTGACTCATACTTTGAAGTCAGAGAGAGAGGAATCAAGCTTCCATCCCTGATGAGATTTTCTAGAAAATCTGTGAGTGCTCTGGGAATGAATTTCACTCCCCATGACCAAAATGTGAATGGGTCACAAGATCGAAGTGGTCAGGCAATTCTGCGTAATCTTCCAGGGAGGGGACATATCTGAACATTCTTCCCCCATACCCTGTGTAGGTAAACAGCACTGGAAGCTGCTAAGATATGATGGGCATAAAGCAACTTTCCTCATCCTGACTTCCTCCAAATGTCTGAGACAGCAATTCCAGTCAGCCCCAGTTAATGGCTGAGGTTGAAAGATCATGGAAATCCAGGACATCTGGAAGGCACCAGTTGGTGGAAGGCTGGCATGCAACATTTCCTTTCAACCACTCATACTAGATGGATTCTTCTTAAGGAATAGAACACTTCCAAAGGAGGCTGTCCAGATGAATTTGTAGGCTTGCCATAAACTGCCTCTGACCTCACAAGATGTTTGACAAACTGCTGCTGTAGAACATTTGAGTTGTAATAATGGATCCAGTCACTAACCCAAATGATCTGAAAATCATTTTGTGGTAGAAGCAGTCACCTGATACAAGAACTAAATTCAAGCTATATTTCAGGTATAAATCGATTCATTTGAAATGTGGTGTTCGAAGATAACTTTATGGATACAAGACAAATGAATGGGTTCTAGATCAAATCAAATCTGAACTTTTGCCAGAAGCTAAACTGGTGAGGCTGTTGTAATTTGGTTATATCACAAGAGGACAAGACTCATTGGAAAATATAATAATCTGGAAAAGGTTGAAGGCCATAGGAAAAGAAGACAAATGGCCATAACATAGATTCACTCACTAAAGTACGTAATCCACAGCCTTTAGTTTGCAAGAGCTGAGTAGACTGTTAGTAACCAGACTTTTTGGATGTGATTAATTCATAGGTTCACATTAAGTTGGAAATAACATAGTGGCACACAACAATGCCACAAAGAGAGAGACCTTGGATTTTTCTCCTACAGATTTGGGTGACACATTTCATACCTTCTACTACAGCCTGTTTTTTACCCTTTAACCTGTTTATATACTCACAGTGTGCTTTTTAAATATAGGAACATATATTTAAATTTATATATTTAAATGTTTTTCATTTAGCTGTGAGCTCCTGTGCTTCTTTTTGGGGGGAGTTTAATCCAAGATATGTTGAATTTCATCATATTTGTTTTCGACTAGGATTCTTTTACGCATCTGCCTGCAGTACTGCAGCAGGGAAATGGGAATTCGTTTGGACAATGCCTGATGCAATCCTTATGGGGCCCATCAGAGTGACTTCCATTATTTTGACACTGAGTTTGGTGCAGGCTGACAGGCTGAATGGATTGTTCTGCTTCTTCCTCTCTTCCCTGTGGGTCTTACTTTTTTACAGCCTTGTGCTTTCCTTTGTAGGAGGAAAGACATGTTCTAAAAATATGAGGTGCATTTGGTATACCTAATGCTTATAATTTTCAGATTGTTGGCCAAATGAAAGCTCGGGTGGTCATTTCACATGTTTATCATTTTCAGGAAGTTTAAGCTTTTCTGAATCAGTCTGAATCAGTTTTGACTTTGTGGGAAAGCTGTGTTGGAGTGTATCCATGAAGAGAGAAATGAAGAGAGCAAATAAAAGTGACAAGATGATGACATATGCACATATGGAACACAATTTGTGGCTCTTCAGTGCCAGCTAGACATTTGACAGTGTTTTGACACTGAGATAAAGCGTGCTCAAAGCCACTGGTACAGAACTTTCAAGGCAGATGCTCAGCTGCAGGTATTGATGCCTGCTGGTTTGTTTTATGGTTGCCCTTCTCTCTTATTGGAACTCTTGTGTTTTATTTATGTTGGGCAGTTCACGGGGTCTTGAAGTGGCATGTCCAAGTGAGTTTTCCAGCAACAGTGTTGAAAAGCAGCTTTTCTTAAAGTAGGTAAAAGGAAAGACTCCTTGGAGTCTTCTGCTTCTACCAGTCAAAATGTGTGAGAATTGTCTGCAGGCTTTTGGCAGCAGTTTGGGGTATAGGATTTCCACTGGGCCTTTTCAACCGGAATGGCTGTGGCTGAAGTGACTGCTGGGTTTGGGTCGGTAGTTAAAAACAACCAAGGAGGTAGAACGTATTTTTTTAATGAATTGATCTTCACCATATTGTTTGGGCTTGTGTTGTTTGGATTTGTATGTGGGTGGTGTCTGGGGATTGGTGGAGGTTCACCAGTCTATTTTATAAACTGCCCAGAATAGTGGGTGTCACTGAGTGGGGCAGTATACAAGTTAAGTAAGTAAATAATATAATATAAAGTAAAATAAAATGCAAACAAAACACAGGAGGCTGCTATGTGCCAAGTTTATGGAATCCCTCAGTGCGGTTTGTGGAATCCCTCAGTGTGGTTTGAGATGCATGGCTTGATCTGAGGACCTTTTGCATACAAAGCATATGGTCTGTCACAGAGTTAGAGACCTTTCCTTCCAACCAATGAAGAATGGTTAATATTGAGTGGCAGGCATCAGAGCCAAATGAAAAAGAAACCATCAAAACCTAGCGTATAACCTAAATTGAAGCAGCTTTGCTACTATTGCCACCTTTTTCAATGTTTTTCCTCCTCAGCAGCTTAGATGCTGTATGCTTCAGTGAAAGGCAGTGGACAGTTTGGTGGCTGGTCGCAAGCTCTTTATCCATAGAGATGGAAGTGGGTGACTGATTCTACATTCTTCAAGGTGACACCTGATAATACAGACCTCAGCCAGACTCTTTCAGCCTGCCGGATACATTATCGAACTTGAGCAGCTATAGATCCCATGGCTAGAACATTCAGCCAGGGTGAGTTTTGAAGGCTGGGGGTGTATTATTACTTCCTGCAAATGGGGTTATAAACATTAAGATAATGAATGTCTGAACTAATTTAAAATGAGGAAGAATAATTGATGTGTGAAAAGTGTACTATCAAGAATTGAAGTAACTGCGTTTTCAGCTGGATTGCAAGAAACAAGTACATTAGCACAGCAGATTGCCGACCACAAGGATATAAAAATTGAATAGAAAATTCAGTTGTTCAGGGGAGCATACAGCTTAGTCAGACCATAACAGGGAATTCACTTCTTGACTTTTCTGAGTATTTCGGAATTGACTTTTACAACACATTTGTGAATTTTGACCATTGTGGAGTAAACCTATCTGTGAGATGAATTTTGCAATTCAGCTATTCTTGTTCCCAGAAATTCTTCATCCTGTTCCTCATTACTTACTTGGTTGGCCCTCCCCCCCCCCCCCTCCACTTTTTGGGACACAACATAACTTGTTTTTCCACAGTATGGAAGTTTGGGATAGCACATTCTAAAAAATGAGGTTTAGACCAGGAGTAGTCTATTTTTCCTCTTATGACAGAGGGCTATTCATCAGAACATTTCTTACAGGTAGGTTTCATGGCTTCAACAAACTGGTTTGTCTTTACCTTTAAGTGTTTTGCTTTTGGCTCACACTTTGATCAGAAATCAATACAAATACTACAAGATAAATGTTCTATTAAATGTCCCTTGGCTTAAACAAATATTTATTTGATGTAACGCTCACATTACACACTTTTTCATGTCTTAGTTTGGTAAACCAGTGGTCCCTAACCTTTTCTGAGTCGCAGACCGGTTGGGGTGGGTGGGGTCCGTTTGTGGGGGGTGGGGCACCCCCTGTGCTCGTGGAGGGGCGGGGTGCACTTGTGCGCATGTGCGAAGGTGCGGTGCTCACTTGCAGAGGGGCGTGGCGTGCTCGCGTGCATGCAAGAAGGGGTGGAGTTTGCTCGCAGAGCGGTGGAGCGTGCATGCGTGAAGGGGTGGGGCGCGCTCACGAAGGGGCGGGGTGCGTTCATGGAGGGGTGGGGCACCTGTGTGTGCGGGTGGCAGGCCATGCGTGTGGGTGGGGTGGGTGGGTGGAGTGCGTGCGGGGGGGCGGGAGATCTGTTTCCACAGCCCGGTCCGGGCCATGGACTGGGAGTTGGGGACCCCTTTGGTAAACAACTTATGGCATGTAATGCACATTCCTTAGGGAGTAGTTGCACATATGTGACTGCCATGTTCCTTGTTTGCAGAATTTATTCCAACTCTTTCCAACCCTTTTAGTGCTGATGGAGACCTCTTTTTGGTGGTTTAATATTTCTTTACAGGTTATTCAGATTTCTCAGAACCCAGTTTTTTTTTTAAAAAAAATATCTCACAGTGACAGTGAGGCTTGCAGATTTTCTTCCTTGGTTGGCTGTAGGTGAACAGCCTTCTCTTGGTGACCTACAGAGTTGTTGTCTCATGCTGTACGTTCTGTCATGGGCCATTGCAGTCCCCTTTGTTCTCATTTCTCCTCACTAGATCTGTTCTCCTCAGTGGATCACCTCTCCCCTCTCTCCTACAGAGTGTTTTAGACCCCTGTGGCATCTTCACAGGTACAAATAGCTTTCCCTGCAGGAATCTACTGAGATGTTCTGATAATGCTACATATACAGAGTGACTCAAAATTCGAGTACTTATATGAGAAGTTCAACAGTTTTCAGGTATATCACCATGAGTTAAACTGCCTTTATAGGACTCAATAGCAGCTTGGTGAGAATACAAGCAACTGTGTCCCTCCTCATGCTTTGGCATGCCTTCCTAGGTAATGCTTAGGCACAGACTCTCCAAGCTTTCCATAAACAGTAAGCTCCATGAGGTATCAGCTGTGCTTTGCTCATTACAGTTAATTGTAAGTTACCATACAGAAACCATTCTGAAATGCAAATTTGAAGGAGTTCCCATGCTTTTATTTTGGCAGATTTTGCATATACTAATTTCAGAATAGAAAAGTTTCCAATATTTCTGTAACTATTTTGCCCAGTTTCAGTATTTTTTTCTCTACCTTTCCCAGATGATTCCCAATCTTTCCACTCAAGTTTAAATTCTCCTTAGATGCAAATTTGCTTGTGCATTCCTCTTTCTCACCCTAATGTTTTTTACTCCCCAGATCCAGCTATTTCCACTTTTTTATGCCTTTGCCCTTTTCTTTCCGCATCTGTCTTCTATGTATGCTGCCCTGTTCGTTAGGCCTTTCTTACTGACATTCATTGCTTGCTCTCTGTCTGTTCTAGTTATCTCTGCCATATTTATTTCCTATTTAAAATCATGCAACTCTGTGTCTTCATTCTGAAGCATCCCAGATCTGACAGTATTCTCGACCCTGTTACTACTTTTCTTGCCCTATGTACACTTAAGTAGTACTGGCAGGATCTTCTGAGACTCTTGAATATTTGCTCTGGAACTCTCATAGATAGTTGAAACTTTTTGCACATCTGAAAGCATTTTTACCAGGTTTCTATAAATATCATTTGAAATGCCCTTTATTTTAGACCACTCAGGGCACTGACCACTCCTCTTTGGTTTCATTGTTTATCTGTGTGGAGGAAGAGTTATACCCATGAACAGGAGTGGAATTTGTATGGCCTGCCAAGGCTTTTTATGCATAATGGATCTGACAGTCTCCCACTTGGGAAAAAAAATGATCACCAAATAGAAGAGGGCATGATGCTCATAAAATGTACCTTTTCTTGTCCAGATAGTATTTTTGGAAAACTGGAAAAGATCTTGTTGTGCCGGTTTTGCCCCTTTCTTTTCTTGTAATGACACTGCAATGAAATTCCTTGATGCAGAACATCTACATGAACTGAATGAAGAATGTTGGTTAAGTGGCCTCCACACTATTGTACTTGGACTTCTTGAAAAAATTTATACTGTCCCATGGATCTGTCTTATTGCTTCATTGCTTCATTGTTTCATTGTTTCTTTACACTCCCAGTTTACTTTTTGAAACTAAATATCTATAACTAATCTTTTAAGGCAGAGCACTTACAACACAGTTTGCATGATCATAAACAAACTTTGTTAAAAATGTAAAAAATCCATACAGTATAAGATAGCAGTATGGAAATGAACAATATAGGCTACTAAAGCAGAAGGATAGATACAAGTGAATAGATTAATTAATAATATTAAGTGTATTTTAAGAACTGCTTTAAACCTGCAACATTAGGAGACATACCTCATATGTTGCCACATCCAGTGGTGCCAACCTCAACCACCTAAGTCTTTATGCTGGCAGCAAAAAATTCTTCCTAGATGCAGATTTCCTTGTGCTTTTCTCTTTCACACCCTCAAGTTTTTTCTTCTCATGTCCAGGTATTTCCACTTTTTATGCTTTTTCTCCTTTGCCCTTTTCTTCCTGTATCTGTCTTTTGCGTGTGCTGCCCTGTTCTTTCCTCTCCCTTGTGCCGTTTTCTGTATTCTGTACACGTCTCCAAAATGAATTGACTGTTCTAAATGGCCACAAATGAAGGCAGCAAAAAGGCTGAAGGAAGGCATGAGGCTAAATAGGGACAAACTATGCAAGTATTGCCATTGCTATAAAAATGCTGTGTCCTGGATACTCTTAAGTCCAGTGTTGAGAGGTTCCTTTCTATTCATGCCAGTAGTCTTGTTGTCACTCAGCACTTATGTTCCTACTCTTCAGTATAATGATGAAAGGTATTATGGAAAGTATTTCAGCAAGAGAAACTTCAGGCACCCATTAAACGTTGCAGCCTTAGGGGGAGTCCTAGGTTCACTAAATTTCTCTCTGTGACAATAATACATTGTTAACAGGATCCCAGCAGAAACTGAAATTACAAATGGGACCAATCTACTCACCTTACATAGATTGGCTCCGAGTTAATAGCCTGGTTCTCCCACAAGGGAGTAATTGTCCATTGTCTCTCCATCTGTCCTCCTCCTATCTATTTGATTAGAGTGACTTGGATGGGAGCCAGTTCATGTGCATGAAAATTGAGATTTAACCGGTCTTTAGTTGCTACTTTTTAAAGGCAACTTTTTCCACAGGGAAGATTTTTTAAACAAGAAAGTCAATTACTGTAGGTAGCACCTTTCTGCCCTTTTCCTATTCCCAGGAAGTTTCTCAGTTCTCATTTAGTTGTAATACCGTTTTATACTTCTGTGGTGGAGAAAGTGAAATGTCCAGTGAAATTTACCACTTTACTAAACAAGTTCTGTTTCTCATGAACCAGTAGTTATCTATACTTCATTATGTAAATTCTGTGTCAGTTCCAAAAGGATGTAGAAAGACCCACAATGCCCAGTGACAGCGACCTGTCTACATAAAAAAGCAAATGCATTTCTGTAATAAATTAATTTCTCTCAATACTTACAAGCAGACAGAAATTTAAATCCACTCAGTATGGTCCTGGATTCTCAACAAATACATATCTAGGACTAGGTTATTAGTATACTGCTGGAGAATAGCTGGGAAATGGGCTACAGTGATGGCTTGAAAAATTTGGAAGGGGTGGGTTGTACTATAGGTCCCAGAATCTCCTGGACAACATAGGCAGTGACTATGTTGGCTGAAACTTTCTGGCAGTTGCTATGAAAAATAACTAACATTTCCAACCTCTGAGCCAAGTACATTTTCTATCAAGTGCAGATTCAGTAGTTTAGGTAGCATATTATTGGTGAATTTAGATTTTTAGTTAAGAGTCCAAATACTGGTTGAAACAAACATTTTATTCCTTTGATATTCCTCTCCTGCAGATACATTGCCCCTTAACTAGTATGCGGAAGATACTAGATTAAGTCTGTTTCAATACCATGTTAGTTCTATGTGTGTTCATTTTTAAGTCTATTTTCTATTTCTGGACTAATGTATGCTTTTTAAGCATATGCACAAAATTAATTTGTGAATTTGTTTTTAAATATTGAATTATGAATGTTCACATTTAGACCTAAATGTACACATTTTATTTGTGTATTTTGTCTCAAAATGTGCGTTCTGATGTTTTTCTTTAAATAATTATGTTATGCTCATGTTACGTCTGGGAGATGTTGATTAAATTGGCTTGTTTTGGTTTGCACAAAGTTTCTATTTGTCAAGTAAGTGTAAAGTACAGTAAGTGTAAAGATTACAACAGAGTAATGCAGTTTACAGGTATAGGGCATAATTTCAACTAATTTTTTTTCCATAGAATTCATCTGAAGTATGTTTAATGGTAGGACCTATATGTCCACTCACCGATCCGATGCGGACGGTGCGATTCTACCAATGGCTCCGCAGTGCGCAATCCGCTGGCCACTCTTTGACCTTGCAGCGAGGCTTGTCCTCCCGCCTCCTGCCAGGAGTGGCGAGCGGATCGCGCGCTGCGGAGCCATTGGTAGAATCGCACAGTCCACGTCCACAGCGGATCGGTGAGTGGACCGTCCGGCCCCATGGGGCTGGACCCTCGTTAACGCCACCTGTGCGGGGATATTCGTACGTATACGAATACCCCCATCTCTAGTCTTTATGGTTGAACAGTATGGCAGATGTTGGGTAGGCTGCTAACAGCACCATACAGCTATTGCTCTTGTTTTGTTCTAATGCAAGCAATACAAAAAGTACATTCTGATCATAGAAAGACATACCTATAGACCGTTCTGCCAATAGCCAGGAAGAAATTCAACTTGGCCTTAGTCTTTCTCCAAGTTTTCCCTCGGTGTTCATTAAGCTTTAACCTTCCCCTAGATTTTTTAGATTGTTTGTTCCAGCGAGCCTTCCTGGGATCTGGATGTCAGCCATGATCAGACAACTTCCTCTGAGCCAGTATTAGAGCTCTCTTTTTTTAGGTTTCCTTTTAAAAAAAAAACCACACACAGACACACACAGAAAGCATGAGAAAAATGAACTTTATCACAACATTTAATTTAGGTCAGTCCTATAGCTGGAGTGGCATGACAGACATCAAGATCTGGAGCAGCAGACAGTTCAAGTAACTGGCTCAGGGAGGTACTGGCAAGGAAGGAATGCAGAGAAGATCAGAGCCAGAAGTAGCTACTTATCTTTGCAAGAGTGGGAGACTCAGGTATCACAATGAAAGCCATTGCCTCAAGTACCTGTTTAGATTTCAGCATGCTGACAACCATGTCACTGTGAGCCACAAACTGCTTGGAGTCAGCATGAGCTTCTCTGGATGTTACAGTGTTATTACTGTATGAAAAAGTTTCATTAGGCCTACTCATGACAGCCTCTGTCAGGCTTGCTTTAGGTTAAGAGCAAGCATTAATGAATAATTCTCATCATATTGTAAAATGTTGGTGTAAGGTTTTCAACTAAATCTGACACAGCTTGCTGTGACATAACAAAGAGTCCATATACTTGATCTTGACTCCATCTTGTCTTGTTGAGGTATACTTGTTTTCTTTGTATTTCTCCTGTAATTGCTGTTGTTGTTGCTGTTGTACTTACACATCTCTTGATACACTAAATCCTGTAAGTGGATTGCGTTCAGATGCATATGTGGTACAATCTAAAGCAATTTAAAACAACTAACATACTGGCTGAAATCCTGTTGCTTAGCATAGTCACCTGCACTAGAGTAGGCCTATTGATTCAATGCAAATTTCATTGATTCAAATAGGCCTACTCTAATTGCAGCATTCTTTAGTATAGTAAGTTGCAGTAAGAGTCAGCCCATTTGACTCACTGGAACTAATGGAGGAGTTGACTCACCAAATCCTCACTGATTCAATAGACTTACTGTAGTGTGACTCACTACACTAAAATTTCAGCCACTAAATGATTGTAAAACATTGCAGCAACTATGACTTGGCAGAGGAACTGTAATCATTGCTTGCCATGATGAGCAGAGTGATCCTATTCTATGTCCAGACTGCTTTCTGTTCAGTAATCCTCATTTAACACTACCAAGTGACTAGTTTCTGAGCAGATTTGCATAGGATCAGATTGTAAGTGCTTTTGTGTGGCATGTCTTTAGTTGTCACTGTATTTCAGTGTAGATTTGAAGGTTAGGCTGCCACCTGCATAAGAGATTTAGGAAAGCCTTCCCTAAAATGCATGTTAGCTGGTTGTCGGGTGAGTCTACTGTGCCATTTGTTGCATATCTAAACATAGCATACATGCAGAGGTTACAGAAACACCAAACTACATTGCCATTGTTACTTCTAGCAGGCGTGGTCTCTGATACTGCTGATACTTTTTTTTCTTCCTTAAGCAAGTGGTTTGGAGAGAGGGTGTTTGATCAAACTGAGTCATGCCATTTGTCATCTTGAAGTCATTCCAAAATATCTTCATATATGAAAACAAACAGTCGTCTGGTGTTAGAAGTTTGTTCTCTGTTTACATGGTGAAAGGTGGGACTACATTTTGGAATACAGTGCTCTTCCCAAGCAAAGGCAGAACAGTGTGTGATTATTCGACACATAGCAACCTAGCTATTTAAAAAAAAAGGTATGTTTTTACAGTGCTGCTAAGAAAACCCTGGCTGACCAGTAAACACCCTCTCTGTGACTGTGAACATCATCTGTTAACTCTGCAAACTCAGTTCTTGATTATTTAGGGTTTAGGAACACTGCTGCTGAGGAATCTTCTTAGCTTTGATTTTCCAGTTAAGGATATTATAAAAGTTTTGGCGCAATGGAAGGTTGGAAATGAAAATGGGGAAAAATAAGCACATTAATAAGGCTCTCTCTTCCCCCCCCCCCCCCCCCACTTACAGGAGAAAGTATTGCTCTGTTTTCTTGTTTGGGGGAAGGGAAGCAGGAAACCTTACTAAGTTCCCGTTTGAAAGAAAAGGGGCATTTTTAGTTCCAAGTTACGTCCTCTGACAATAAATGAAAGTGTGCGTGTTCTTGTTAATCTCATTATGCAAAACTGAACTTTGGCCATTGTTCCATATGTATGCCAGATGGAATGAGTAAATAAATTGACCAACTGAAATGAATTCATTTTCTTTCTTTTTGCTCTTTGTCCAATTATTTTTAAAGGGAGAAAGGGTATAATTAAGGTTTACTTGAATGTTTGCAATATATGTGCTGCTTTAGTGTAGCTAGGCCTTAAAAAACTGCATTCTTGTTGCAGTTGCAACCATTTTAGACCATGTAACCTTAGAAAATTTGTAGTTTCCATTATCTGAAAGAAAAATTTAAAACAGCGCTTGCAACTATTTTAATATTTTTAGACTACCTTTCTGTAAAATCCCAAGCTAATGTACGAAAACAGCTTTTTTCCCCCCAAAAAGTGAACACTAAAATCAATAGTACTGTTAAAACCAAAAATGTAAAAGTCCTAATTGAAAATACATTTCTTGATGTGGTTTCAAAAAAGCAAAGAGCTTTTTAGAAACCACAAATCATTGTTCCAAGGGATACCTTCCAGTATTTGGGAGCAACACAGGAGAAAGTGCTATTGAACATGTCCCACTTTGCAGCCTAGCTGCCATGTTTTAGCGCTAATTGAACTGAACATTTATGGAGGGTAGGTCCAAGTACCATGCAGTACAGTTGTCTGAGCATGATATGGGTAATTGTAGCCATATTAGGTTCCAAATTAGTAATGACTAGTATCTGACCCTTCTCAAAGGTATTATATTATCATTTACACACACACAAAGGTCATGGCTAAGTTGGCTATTAACAAGATAAGGTGTAGATACTTAAAAAAATCTTCTGAAGACAGAGAATCAGCTCTTAACAAATCTGAAGGTTGGAAACTGCCATTAATGCTACGTAATGCTGTACTATCAACAGTCTGAAAGTCATCCAAGACTGAAATTTAAAGTTGTGAATAATGTTCTTCAGTATAATGTTTGAGAAAGGAGTGATGCACTTCAGTGTATGTATTATCCCATAGGTTGCATGCTTACCATCATTTTGTCCTCAGATTTTACAGCACCTCTCCCAGTGTTAAATACTATGATGAGTTCTCACCCTTCATAAAACTGGTGATCTAAGTATATCTGTAGTGCCTGCCACCTCTTTTGAGTAGCTATATTGCAGTAAGAATTTTGGACATTATGGTACAGGGGAGCTTTAGAATGTTATGATATTGCAAAACAATGTGTGCTGCTGTTGTACCTCTCTCTAAAAAGGGCTCCATTTATTCCTTGCTAAGGAATAGAATAATGATACTTAATTTCTGTACAGTATGTTCCAAATACTTAAACCACCTCATGCGCATTATTTCAGTAATCTGTGCCACAGCTACCTGAGGTAGGAATTATTATATTCAAATTACAGATAGAGAATATATATACATACACACACATTAGAGATACATGTTCATATAAATGACCACTTGATTGTAATTTATGGCAATCTTTCCCATACTTTTCTAGTTATAAAGTAATCTATGGTTTAACCTTCATTCGTTCTGGTGGCACCCTGGGACAGTGCAGCTTGCCTAAGACTGCACAGGCTGGCTGTTCTCCTGAAGGCACAGTGGAGGATGAAACCCGTGACACTTGGCTTCACAGCAAGGTGCTCCTACCCACAGAGCTACAAAGCTAGCTGGAGAAAGTATAAGCTTAAATCCTACTGTGTAAATTATGCCTACAGAAGGATGATGACATTGTCTGTGGGGGGGCAGATTTTAAGCAATTAAAAGCTTCCTCCTCCTTTCCTGCAACTTGTCTGATTCATGAATAGTTCATTTATTGCACAGAAGCCATGGGAGCCACATATGAAGTCTTTAGTTATGCTGCTGGTCCTGTCATCACCCTCTCTCAGGTATAACTTACACAACATGATTTTGGCCAAAGATTTGTTGGACTAAGGATGAATTTTTTTTAATGTCAACATGCAACTTTCTCCAAATGAAGAGATAAAATAGAGAATTTTCACTTGGCTTTGAGCTGGTTATTAAATAGATGTTTCTACCTAGCCGTATTTTTTTTCCCTAGAATGTCTAATTTTGGTCAGTGATTTGACAGAGCTTTTCACTGTCTCAAGAGACTGAGTTGACATCAGCAAGTAACTTTAGAATATAGTATCAGAGAAAGAAAAGATGTTGTTTTATCAAAAGTATCAGTCATTTCAGAGGATGCCATTGCTGAATATGCTCAGAATACACTCACTAAATGACACAGTCTTGCTGTAAAGTCTAAGAAGGCACTAGTTCTTAGCCCTTTACTCAAATTTGAGGACATAGTGGCGTTGTGAAAAGCCTCTTCAGTGAGTCATGAGAGCTGTGTCATTCTCACAGAGCGAAAAAGGCAGATGATGTGTGACAAATTATTTATTACATTTCCAGTAAATGGATTTATCCAGGTATCAGGCAGTAAGACAGGACAAAATGTATCCTTGTTAGATCATTCAAATGTTGAATATCCAAGTTGTTTGAGCAATGTAAAAAAATTTCTCAGCGTTTGGATATGAACAACTGTTAATTTATCAATAATGGGTCCTTTCAAGGAGAAAGGTGGAGCAAAATATTTTAAATAAATATATAATAAATATGTGTAATTCTTTATTTCTTGTTCTTTTCCATGGTTAGTACAATAAATATGTGTATCCTTTATAGCATGGGAAATCTCAGTATATGAACATCCTATTTAGGCAGTAAGTCCTTCCTGTGTTGCCATATTATTATTCACGGGGATTCACCCAAACCTGTGATAAACTTCATAATGTGATAAAAGTGACAAAAGTTTGTACCACTGGGGAAGACTTCATAGAACAAATCAACACAACCATTCCTTTGAAAATTCATCATGTGGAAAGTGTTTTTTTCTAGGCACAGTTTTATGAGAGCCAGAATGATATAATGGGTTGTGTCTGATTAGAATTCAGGTGACCTGGGTTGAAGTCTCCACTTGGCCATGGAAACTCACTAGAGATGGCAAAGATAAACCCCTCCTTGAAAACCTTATTGGGTTGCCATTAGTCAGAAATGACTTGATGGCACATACCAAGTACAGCTTTATATAGCACTGCAGTCTTTTGACTAAATGAGCATGTGTGTAATTTCTGATAAACACATGGGGAGTAAATTGCAGAAGTACTTCTGTAAAGAAAATAATAGTATTTATGATTCAGACTTTCTGCCAGCATAGTTTTTGAGAAGAGTCAAATAAATGGATTGTAATTTCTGGAGCCTGAAAGGTCAAGGAGAAATGAAAGGTCAGCTCTTGCACCAAGTTGTACATATTATTGTTTCTTGCATTACCACGAGCTGAGCTGAAACTGACCAGGAAACACTGGCATTGGTTTGTAGCAGCATCTACGACTGTGACCACATCCTGGATAAGCATTGGGACTATGCTGTGGCAGGAAGCAGTGGAAAATAAGGGATTGCAAGCAGATAATTTGTGTTTTTGTCTAGGAATGGGGGAGGGAGGCAATGTGTTCAGATGTTTAACTGCAGGTTCCATTAGCCTGAGCAATGTAGCCAATAGTGAAGGAAGATGGGAGTTGCAGTCTGACAACATCTGTAGGATCACTCTTTACCCATCCTCAATCTAGGAGCCCCAGCTAACAGTCAGTGTGTGCACAGAATCTCTCCCATATATGCATATTGTTGGGCTGTAATACTAGACCATATGGCAGAAGCAGACCGGAGCTCCTCTCTCTTATCCTGTCCAGGAACTTTAAATTATTATGTCTTCTGTGTTGAGTCCATTCGAAACACATCCATACTCTCACACTGTTCCAGTGACTTTTATGGGGCTAGTGAAGTGTGAATATTATGTGTTGTCAAGTCACCTCCATCCTATGGTTACCCTAGTAAAGTTTTCAAGGTATTTGAGATGTTCAGGGAATGGTTTACCATTGTCATTCCCCAATGAGTTTCCTTGCTCGACCAGGAACTTGAACCCAGGCCTCCTAAATCCTAGTCTGACTCTACCCATTACATGACACTGGCTTTCATGACTAGTGACATAGCATTTGCAATTGCTTAGGAAAATAGTGTTCAAACACCTTGTCCCTTTGCTATGCTATATCAGACCTGATGTCATGGTAGTAAGGAGGAGGAAAATGCTTGCTTTGAACTGGTGCTCCTTTCTCTTTGAAATGATGTTCCTTGCACAGCCTGAACAATAGCAGCTTCTCCAGTGGTGCAAAGTGGTTATTTGATCCTGGCTGTCCCATGTTCAGATCCAAAACTCTCCCCAGGGTGATCATATTGGTTTCTTTTTTTCCTTGTTTTTTACATGTGTTGTTTTTGCATAGCTATGCAAATTCCATAGATACAGTTTTGGGCCTAATCCGTGGCTCAGCAGGGAAAGAAAAATTATTTCCCTCAAAGCTCTGCATATCTTAGTGCACATTTTCCTTCAACATTTTATCTGTTCTCTTTGCAAGTCTCCCTTCCTCTCTCTTCTGCAATTTTACTGCTTTACTTATAGGGGAAAAATACAAACAGTTCCCATTGTGGTTATATTTCCACCACCACCACCCTCCAAAAGTGCCACTGTTCATCCAGTGGCAGGTGCAGGCCAGTTGTTGTCATGGCAACAAGGGAAGAGTGAGAAAATCGGCTTAATTCTGCAGCTGATCATTAAGGGGAGGGAGAGGAGATAATTGCAGCAGGAAGGGGGGAAGCCGGTAATTATATGAGAGTGGCACAGAGGAAAAGGCAGGGCACAGATGCTCTTGGTGTGTCATACTCTGCTACAGCCATTTAAGTCCCTGCAGCCGGCAAAGTGGTGTGAAATGAGGAACAGCACTGTTTCAAGCTGAGTAGATGAGCTCCTTGGAAGCATTAACCTTTGGAAGGACAAAATGCAGAGACCTGTTTGATTAAGTGGTGGAGACTAGACAAAGGCACTCATTTACCTGACACTTGTGAAAGGCATGTGTTCAAGATCATGTAATGGTTCTTGGGTACATTTCATAGCTGTCTTTGTCTCTGAGACACACAGTTACATACACCCCAGTGAGGATGGTACTCCAGTGTGTGATTGCATGTGTATAGCTGTAATCTTCATCTGCCTTAACAGTTATATATCAAGGCTAGGGAAGTGGTATTCTGAATTTGTGGACTGGGAATAAAAGAATGAGCCCTTTTGCTTATTCTAATAGAGATTTTGATATTCACATCCTTTCTCTTATCTGCTTGATAAGCTAAAGAGCCTGTATATCTTAATGTCTTGGAAGTAAGCTGTGGTGCCCCCAAAGTTCACTTGCCTAATGGCTGAAAAGGTGATTCAAAGATCCTGGGGTAAAGGAGGTGACACAGCTACCTGGGACAACTGCCAGTGCAAAGCTGCACTAGACTGCTCACCAATGGGTGCCAGCTTTGGCTAGATGTGCCAGGGCCAAAACCAACCTTCCAAGTAGATAGGTTGCCATCATTTCTGTACTAGTCCTGTGACTCAAGCCAGAGGAAACTTAGGGCATGTCTGCACTGGCAGAATAGCTCACTATAAAGTATTTCTGCCATACATCAAAGGGATCACGGACCGCATGGGGAAACTTTTGAAAAAACACAACCTACAAAAAGTATTCAGGCCCACCACAAAAATACAACAAATGTTACAGTCAGCAAAGGACAAAAGGGACCCCCTCACCACTGCAGGAGTATACCAGATACCTTGCAGTTGTGGCCAGGTATATATTGGAACCACAAAACGCAGCATCCACACCAGAATCAAAGAACATGAGAGACACTGCAGACTAAAACAACCGGAAAAATCGGCAGTAGCTGAACATGCCCTAAAACAAGCGGGACATGAAATTCTATTTCAAAATACTGAAGTACTGGACAACACCAGCAATCATTATGTTAGACTGCACAGGGAAGCCATTGAAATCCACAAACACCAGCAGAGCTTCAACAAAAAAAGAAGAAAGTCTAAAACTCTACAAAGCCTGGCTCCCAGCACTGAAAAATACAGCCTGCAAAAGGTCAACGAACTCTACCCAGCCACAGGGACCAGTGATCACTGCACACAAAAGACCAGCTAACGACACCCATCAATCACAGTGACAGATCATCTCTCCCCCTTATCACAACAATACACCCACAACAAAAAAACACGATGATCACCATAATCACCCAATCTCCTGAAAAGGACAAAAAGCTGATCGCACAGCTATAAATACTCAACTATCCAACAAACTGCAACAGAGCACAGACAGAGTTCTGACTCCTGTCCTCTGAAGATGCCGGCCACAGAGACTGGTGAAACGTTAGAAAGAAAAACCTTAAGAACACGGCCAAACAGCCCGGAAAACCCACAACAACCATCGGATCCCGGCCGTGAAAGCCTTCAACAATACACAGAATAGCTCACTACTTGGATCACTTTTGGTGCTGTTTGGTTTATGGCATCCACACATGTTTTGACTTAGAGTGATCCATCCTGTCCCTTTTAAGAGCTGTCCCACTTCTTTTTGGTACAGCGACAGGATTGCAGGTTTTTCGGCACAATTTGGAGCTCTCCTACTTAGCTCGTTCTGTAGCCTGTTCAGGTGGGTAGTCCACACCAAAATAGATCTGTGGGTGGTGTTATTTGAGGTGATATTTTTGGTTGGTTGTGGCCTTGCAAGAGATGTCAACGAAACTCTTCTCCTCTATTTTCATCTATTTTACTGTTTTAAATTATTAAATTTATTTTTCTATTCAAGCAGCACTATTCTAGATAAATGGCATACATTGGTGTTATTATGTCTGCCACACTAGGCAGATGTCTTGCTGTCTTGCTATATTGCATACTTTATTTAACACAATAAGTAAAGTCACCATGGCCTGCTGAATTATGGCCATAGGAAAAGGGGAAGGGGCTGTGTCAGTCCTTCACCCCTCAAATTTACTGACAGATTACAGCATCTCTCCTTCTACCCACCCCCCATTATTTTTGTAGTTGCTTGGAGGGGGAGGAGATGTGTGAAAAGTACATAAAAGCAACAGTTGGTAAAAACAGTTGTATTGGAGACTGGCTTTCCTTGCCCCCCTCCCCAACACTCCCGAAAAATCAAGTGCCTATCTTTGGGTCACTTGCTCAGTTGTTTAGCGCCCACCAGTGGAGCCACTGCTGCCTCACAGACGAAGAGAGAGGGGGACTGACCAAGCAACTCCATGGGCTCTGCCCCCACAAGGCAACAGAGCCCCAGTAGAGCCATAGCTGAGAGGAAAGGGGGGGAAAGGGGGGGTTACCTCCCTTCTGTCTTCCCAACCTTCACCCCAATGTTTGCTGTACCATTGCTGTCCTTTGCTGCTGCTATTGCTGCCTCCTTACTCACAAGTAAACCAGCAATCCATAGACCTGTTTGGACCTTTCTCACAGGACAAAAAACATCAATGTGAGCAGAAGGATTTCTCAAGTGAGCATTAAAATAGATCACACTAAAGATAAGGACCTTTTAAGTGGTAACTAGACTTCTCCAATGTCCCCTGTCTGGACATGCCCTTAGGCTTTACCAGACATCTGTGTAGCTGTGGGGAAGGCAAGACCCCAAACCCTGATCTTCCTCCTTCCCTAGAGTGGATATCCATTATTTAGATGCTGTATCCAGAGCAGACGTACATATACATATCCAGAAATATAGACGCACACAAAACACATGGAGAAGGATATTTATTTTAAAGAGGCATAGAGGAGATCTAATTAAACAGATATAATATGCCAGTTCACAGAACTTCTTTTTAGAATGCGGACAGAACAAAATAAGAACTTCCTCAGCTATACTTAAGCACTGGACCCAACAAAGGAATGTAGTATTCAGGATACAGACCATGCACAGAGTGCCTCTTAAGGAACTTCTCAACAGAGTGACAAATTAAAATGAGCTAAGTGTGCCCAACATTGCTCAACAGACTTTGCCAGCTTTTGTACACTGAGAACCATTGATGTATTGCAGTAATGAAACTGAACCCACAAAGACTGGAACTTTCTAGAATTTTACATATGTGCACATTTTCACAGGAATAGAAGCTACAATTTCCAGGAGAAAGGCAGCCTAGAAAGAAAACAAACAAATAATAACTTTCTTAATTAGCAGGCCACCTCAGTTGAACTCAGGAAGCCATAAGAAAAGACCAACATGTATGCTCACAGGGAGACTTGTTGCCTCAACTGTTGAGTGGAGATTCTGCTAAAATAACCACTGTTAGGCATATGCAAGAGGGGAGTTTGTGTGCCCCTAAAAGTGTTACCAAATGCTAAATTATTGAATGTTGTATAAATATATTCTGTAACACATGTAAGCTTCCTTGTTAATTATTTTGCAGTATAAATTGTAGTAACGCTGTCCTATGAGGGCAATGCTGATATCAACGAACATCTGCTCCTAAGGCAGTGGTGGTGATGGACTTGAACCAAAAAAAAAAAAAGCTGAATCCAGATTTGGGGGGCAGCCATGAAGCTCATTAGGAAACTAGAGATCAGTAGGTGTTTCAGCAGGGATCCAAGCAAAGAAGCACAGCTACACCTGAGTAGCTCAGTAGCTCAGCTACATGTGAGTTGAGGAACTGGTCCAAAATTGGCAGCTTCATGGCAGCTTTGTTGGGCCACTGCTGAAGTACCACCATTTGGATATCTGTAGGCATTGTTTTGAGATGTGTTAACTACAAAACCCCAAATTTTGTGTCTGCTCCATACTTTGCATTGTAATGCAGCAGAAATAAAGACAACAGTTCTCTTTACCTGAAAATTGTCATTGTAGTGCCAGGTGAACCTTGGCTGCCAAATTTGCTAATTTATTTCCAGGTAAGGTAAAGATAAAGGTTCTCCTTGACATTTAGTCCAGTCGTGTCTGACTCTAGGGCGCGGTGCTCATCCCCGTTTCCAAGCCATAGAGCCAGCGTTTGTCCGAAGACAGTTTCTGTAGTCACATGGCCAGCGTGACTAGACACGGAACGCTGTTACCTTCCCACCGAGGTGGTACCTATTTATCTACTCGCATTTTTACATGCTTTCGAACTGCTAGGTTGGCAGGTGAACCTCGGCTGCCAAATTTGCTAATTTATTTCCAGGTACCTTACACCAAATTGAACTAGTCATTTAATCCATCTTGTCTCATGAGGTGATTGGAGGGAAGAAAGTTGAGTAACCTGCATGTAAGTGATCTGCAGTTCATTGGAAGGGAGGTAGATATAAATATGATATATACACAGAGCCTTGATTACTTCTATTTTTCTATAGCTGTCAGCAGCCTAGCATGTCCTGTCATCAGAAGGAAATACTTATCACTCTGACCAATACAGTGTCTGCTTTTTTAGACGAATAAGTCCTTTCCTGCTAGGCTTAAATGTGTATCTTGATGGAATCATAGAGAAGAATTGAATGGCATAGTGGGACATTTACTGAAATAAGTCTTGTGGTAAACGTCTTCCTACAAGATGCGTGCATCAAGGGAGTCCAAAAAAAAGGCCTTGATGTTGTTGAATGTCCTTTTGTGATGATAGTGACCTACTTCTGCCCAATCTGTTGGTAAATTTCCTAGTCCCGTACTTCAGACAAAAGGACCTGTGTGAGAGGAGGGATAAAACCTCTCCCTGGATTTTGTTTTAAAATGGTGTTAACTTTGCCCTAGTCCTTCTACTGTATCTTTTGTTTTTCTTCCACTTTATCTTTTACTCTTTGCCTCTCTCTTTCTGTGAACCTTTCCTTTTCTGTACATACCTTTGCTGCCTAACAAGCTGCTATTAGAATTTGGAAAGCAGCAATTAATACTGGAGTTGAAGTGTTTGACTGACATAATAATTATGTTGGAAAATGTAATTTTCTCTGGATATTAGAGATGGGATTATTTCAAGGAGATCTCATTAATGTGCTGTCTGCCAACAAAGAACCTAGTAACCTGTGTCTTAATAAGATTAGCTCAAGGGTCAAAATGTAGGAGCCTGTTAGGGTGATATTTGTCCTTTTGTTCTAAAGAAATACATTTTCTTCTTATAGTCTGTTTCACTGTTTTATGAGTCAAGAAGCTGTTATATATAGTTTATCTTTAAGTGCCAAGGGGGTTGAGTGGTGGCTATGCCAGTTTATTAAAATTAGTCTCTTTGTTGTTGTTTTAAATCCTGTCCCTTTATGTGCTAAGTGATATTAAAAAGAATGTCCCTTCTGTTAGTGGATGTCATATAAAATGTAAATATTACTACCTGGATCAGAATTATTATTTTTTCATTATAAAATCTCATTTACACAAAACACGTCTCAATAGATTTTGAAGATCATCATCTCTAAACGCACCCTGCTGAATTCTGAGTGCAAAAAGAACACAGTAAATGAACACAAAGAAGTTTCATAACAATGTTTTCAGCTAAAGAATGAGAACTCTGAATGAGTGCTCTACAAGACAGCTGGGAACCTTCAGATTAATCTTCCGACTTATCTGATCATACAGAGTATGAACACTCTCACTTGTGTGCCACATTCTTCTGTTGATTTCTGGAGTAGAAGATATCCCGCAAACCTCTTCTGGCGTACCTGACTCTGAAATAAACCTCAGCACAAATAACTCTGGTCAAAACCCAGTGTAGGCAGCCTGTGTAAGTCAAATGTGTAAAAAAAAGTTTTGGAAATGGAGTAGGATGTGTTTTTTTTTAACTGTCTCTTGGGTCATAGATATTATGTATAAGAATAATAGCTAAAACATAGACATGTTAAATGTGGATATGTACTATCAGTCTAGTATTAACAGTGATCTCTTCTAAGGTGTAGAGCAGTGGTTTCCATTCTTGGGTACCCAGATGTTCTTGGACTAAAACTCCCAGAAGGCTTCACCTTTAGCTGCGTTGGCCAGGATTTCTGGGAGTAGTAGTTCAAGAACATCTGGGGACCCAAGGTTGGGAACCACTGATGTAGAGCATTAGCTGTGCTGGCATAAATAGGCCCAGTTGTCTCAGTTTCAGCTCTCCAGATTCAACTGCAAACTGCTCACAACTTGAGATGGTCACAAACTGCTGGTTTGGTGGTTCATGCCAGTTCATATTTCATCCGAACAGGTGTTCAGCACTTCCCAGCCCCTTGTCCTCCGATGGGCACCCACTCGGAGTCAGTGCCCCGGCTTCCCTACCCTGTCTCCTCTGGGCACTGCTTCTGAGTGGCAGGGTCTGGGAAGTGCCAAACACCAGTTTGGTGGTTTGTATCCGTTTCTACTCACAACTATTTACATGAAATTGCAGTTCACTCAATTGATACAAGATGGATGCTCCTTCACATCTTAAGCCATGGGGAGATACTGAGAATTTTCCCCACAATATTTACTGCTATGATTAGAGGCAAGATCTTATCAACGGTTGCATATCGAACCATAGAAGAGACAGTAATCAAATGAACAGTTTCACTTCAGCCATGCTTCTTCTTTACTTATAGGTATCATTTCCATAAAATTATTATAAAACGTAGATGCCCAACCGAAAGGATACCATTTTCTTCTTAGCTGGTACCAGTGCTGTCATATTTTGAGTGGATATTCAGATTTGCACTGTATCCAATCAGGCATGCTGATTTTGTGAATACTGCAAGTCAGACATAGCACACATATGACACCATAGCAAACAATAGAAGACCCGATGTTCCTAACATTGCTGTCTTCCTTGAATTGCAAAATTGTCAAACACTGGAGAATCTGTGATTGGGCTCTGATCTATTTAATAGATCACAAATTATGCCAGATTATTGAAATCAAATTTCTCTAATCTGGTGTTCCCCAGACATTGACCAGGACATCTAGAAAATTGGGAAAGACTATTCTAAATGTTGGCCTTTGTGCTTGCATAACTATGAAACGGGATAATCTAATAATGGGTAATTTGGCATCACACTTACACGGTTTGCAGTAGGAAATCAAAGACACATTAAAACCACGCTGCTTGGTTTTCTTGCATCATCTGGTGCAATACCTCCTTTGCACGCTCCTCCTTCTGCCCACATCTTATTGGCCTACTTCTGCTCCTTCATTATTAGAACATCTGTCTTTTTCTTTCATTTCATGATGAACGTACTTGATTGTACTCATTTATCAGAGATGCCTCTGTTAATTTAATTAAATTGCTTCAGTGACTAGAGGCCATCAACAGCTAGCCACGCTGCAGCCAGATGAAGAGGTGAAGACTGCTAGTCCTCTTGGGTACATCTCCTGGGAACAAATGCCACTTGATCCCTCCTTTCCAGGGAGATCTATTGGTAGACATTCATCATTTGTATCCATAAATTCCTGAAATTTCCTCTTTTTGACATAATCTGCAAACTTCTCTAAGCACACACTAGTGTTGCAGTTAAGACCATTGTGTATTACTTATCCTACGTAACTATGTATGTGTATTTATCCCAATAGATTCTTATAATATACTTTAAAAAAATCAGTCGGGCTCTTAGATCCAGGCTCAGTTTTCGATGGGCAGAAGACTTCTAATTCAACAAAACACTTCTGCTGGGGACAACAGGGAATGAAGTGATGTTTATTAGGCCCTCTTTCCTTTACAGTGTCCTCTTTCCCCTCCTCCTGAAAATCTGTTCTCACTGTAGGATGCTCCAGAACAGCTTGTAGTGCTAGGAGCTACAGGAAGAAGATGTAGAAGTGATCACACCCCATCTTTCCCATGAGTACTGAGCAAATTCTACGCACAAGGCAGGAAGAAATGCTGGATCCTAGCCATTGTCTTTCACAGCCCATATTAGTTTAATAATTATCAGGACCTGGACAAAATTAAGACAGCCCCCCCCAAAAAAAAACCCTGTATCTTGATTATTTCTCCTCTTTCTCTTTATACTGATGGAAAACAAAATGCTTCCTCTTGATATTTCTGCATTTTTCAATAAAATGCAAAATTGGAGGAAATGGCTAAAATTGGATGTCCAGTGGCTTAAACCTTCAACGAGAGAGATCTCAGTTTAAAACTTTGGTCAACCATTAATTTGCTGGCCTTGACTCTTAAGTCTTATAAAAGAATATATTAAAATGTTTTTGTGTTTGTAAAGCTTTCCCCCCCCACACACACACACACCACTTTATACTGCTAGGTAAATATTTATGCAACTTCCCTGAGCTCTTTTGATAAGACATGGTTATCTACTGAAATAAATTATGAGCTCTTTTTCAGCACAGCTCTTTTAATGCTGCTGTTTCAAATGGTAGAAAATGATATTTAATCAGGATTCCCAGATGCCATTACTATCAGAAATAAAACACCTGGATTCTGATTGGCTTTTAAATGTCATTGGCTAAATGTTGGCATTCGGGCCTGTGAGTTAGTATATTTTCGTTGACATTTATTGCTCCTATTTTAAAGCACATAGAAAATGCTATAGTTTTCTATCTGGCTGATGATGGTCAAGTGAAAAAACTGTACTTGCCTTATCAAACCATAGCTTAATCAAGATGCAATTTTAACTCCTTCCCCACTCTCCACATACTCTTTAGGCCAACATTTGGAAAAGAGAATGCCTTCTCAGAACACCAGACCCTATACAATTTCTTTCTGAAGTACAGTAACCAAAATCTCAACCAGTGGACCTAGGAAATAGACAAGCAGTCCAGAAAATTTGCTTTTCTCCTGCTGTGTCTTTCGTACTGTTAATCTAGTTAATCTCTGATTTTGCCTTAATTGTTCCAGAGATGTTTGATCCCTCGAAGAAATTAATGGCTTGGTATTACATGCAGCCCTCTAGTTAATCTGTGGCAGAGCCTGGATCATCTGTTCTATTTCTCTCTTTTGAATAAATCTCTCCTAGTTTGCTGTTAGTACACTTTCTTTGCCCTGAATAGTGAGGCTGGTGGGAGTGGAACAAATCCTCCATCCTTCAGAAGATAGAGCTGCTTTTGACACAGTATACTCTTACAGTTTTGCCTCCCTCTATAAAACAGATTGAGGGTTTTTTAGCTTGAACCTTGCTCTGTTGGGTAAGCCAGAAACATTGGCATACTGTTTCTTATTGAAGTAGAGGAGCTGAGGCTGAGCTGGGAGTTATTTTGTTCTAGATTCTGCTGAAGAAAGAAAAAAATCAAACAATTTGGCTCTTGTGATAAAAGCCATCCCATGAGTATTACGATTTTTGGATGGACGTTGCTTGCATTTCATGCTAGCAGGGAAGAAAGGGTGTTCTTTCTTCCTCTAGTTGTCCTAGTTTAACTCCACATCATTTTTGAAACTTGCAACCACACTTTGGACCTGTTGCACAAAGTTTCATCTTGTACTTTTTGAAACCTTATGACTTTTGCTGTGTTTTACTGACAACAAGAATATGGAATAATTTTGGGGTACAATAGCATCCCTTCTACACAGAGTACATGTAATATCACATATTGTTGTTGTTGTTTAGTCGTTTAGTCGTGTCCGACTCTTCGTGACCCCATGGACCAGAGCACGCCAGGCCCTCCTGTCTTCCACTGCCTCCCGGAGTTGGGTCAAATTCATGCTGGTAGCTTCGATGACACTGTCCAACCATCTCATCCTCTGTCGTCCCCTTCTCCTCTTGCCTTCACTCTTTCCTAGCATCAGGGTCTTTTCCAGGGAGATTTCTCTTCTCATGAGATGGCCAAAGTATTGAAGCCTCAGCTTCAGGATCTGTCCTTCCAGTGAGCACTCAGGGTTGATTTCCTTCAAAATGGATAGGTTTGTTCTCCTTGCAGTCCAGGGGACTCTCAAGAGCCTCCTCCAGCACCACAATTCAAAAGCATCAATTCTTCGGTGGTCAGCCTTCTTTATGGTCCAGCTCTCACTTCCATACATCACTACAGGAAAAACCATAGCTTTGACTATGTGGACTTTTGTCGGCAAGGTGATGTCTCTGCTTTTTAAGATGCTGTCGAGGTTTGTCATCGCTTTCCTCACAAGAAGCAGGCGTCTTTTAATTTCGTGGTTGCTGTCACCATCTGAAGTGATCATGGAGCCCAAGAAAGTAAAATCTGTCACTGCCTCCATATCTTCCCCTTCTATTTGCCAGGAGGTGATGGGGCCCGTGGCCATGATCTTAGTTTTTTTGATGTTGAGCTTCAGACCATTTTTTGCGCTCTCCTCTTTCACCCTCATTAAGAGGTGCTTTAATTCCTCCTCACTTTCTGCCATCAGAGTGGTATCTTCTGCATATCGGAGGTTGTTGATATTTCTTCCCGGCAATCTTAATTCCGTCTTGGGATTCCTCCAGTCCAGCCTTTCGCATGATGTATTCTGCATATAAGTTAAATAAGCCGGGGGACAATATACAGCCTTCTCGTACTCCTTTCCCAATTTTGTACCAATCAGTTGTTCCATATCCAGTTCTAACTGTTGCTTCCTGTCCCACGTATAGGTTTCTCAGGAGATAGATAAGGTGGTCAGGCACTCCCATTTCTTTAAGGACTTGCCATAGTTTGCTGTGGTCCACATAGTCAAAGGCTTTTGCATAGTCAATGAAGCAGAAGTAGATGTTTTTCTGGATCTCTCTGGCTTTCTCCATAATCCAGCGCATGTTAGCAATTTGGTCTCTAGTTCCTCTGCCCCTTCGAAATCCAGCTTGTACTTCTGGGAGTTCTCGGTCCACATACTGCTGAAGCCTACCTTGGAGGATTTTGAGCATAACCTTGCTAGCGTGTGAAATGAGTGCAATTGTACGGTAGTTGGAGCATTCTTTGGCACTGCCCTTCTTTGAGATTGGGATGTAGACTGATCTTTTCCAGTCCTCTGGCCACTGTTGAGTTTTCCAAACTTGCTGGCATATTGAATGTAGCACCTTAACAGCGTCATCTTTTAAGATTTTAAATAGTTCAACTGGAATGCCATCACCTCCACTGGCCTTGTTGTTGTTAGCCATGCTTTCTAAGGCCCACTTGACTTCACTCTCCAGGATGTCTGGCTCAAGGTCAGCAACCACACTATCTGGGTTGTCCGGGATATCCAAAACTTTCTGGTATAATTCCTCTGTGTATTCTTGCCACCTCTTCTTGATATCTTCTGCTTCTGTTAGGTCCCTACCATTTTTGTCCTTTATCATGTCCATTTTGGGGTACAATAGCATCCCTTCTACACAGAGTACATGTAATATCACATATTACTAAAACAAAATTCAGTAGACCTGAGCTAACAGAACTATAGTAGAAGCAAGAAATAAGTCCTTCTCTGATTTGTACCTCTGCTCTGCAGTTCTTGGTTCTGTGCCAGGCCTGACATCAAGGGTTTCCTGTATGTGTGGGTGATTCTTGCATGCTGAAACAGTGCCAACCCTAACTTACACTTACATGTGTGCAAACCATGTTAAGATACTGATACTTAAACCATCTAACCTACTGATAGATATATAAGGAAAATGAGGCAATTCTGCTGAAGTGCTAGTATAGATCAGGCTTTTATGTGTGGCCTTCTGGAAAATGTATAGATTCAACTTTGTATATAATCTGAACATGGATCAGTTGCAAAAGGTACATTTTCCCAACTGCACTTCTTGTGTGCAAAATTGGAAGATTTTGTCTTATTGTGGTGTCATGAGGATGGAAAAGGGAAAGGATATGCTGGGTTACATTTACTTTTAGACTAAAGTTGTAATCAATATATAAGAAATTGTATGAAACCTGAGCACAGCTGAGTGCTGTATTCCCCTGCCAATTAAAAGGTTTTTAATCAATATTTGTACAACCAGAATGGCTTATGTAGCCAGACTTGTCAGCAATATCTATATGAGTAGGTGTGCTCAGACTACCCTAATTCTCTCTTAAATGCATTAGAATTACTCCCCTGAAGGAAGATATGAAAGAACAGACTAATATTCTCAGTGCATCACAAGACTACCTGAAGTTTGGTGAATATTCAGTATGAGATATTTTACAAAATTTACCAAATATTTTTCAGTACATTATTATCATCATAAAGAAAGATTCAACTGGGAGGCATTTACAGATGAGAGAGTTGTTACCTTATTTTTCTGTGTATAACATGATACTTTTGTCTAAAATCTTTAGATTAAAAATTGGGTGTCGTCTTATACACGGAAGTAAGGAGGGAGGATCAAAGCACTTTGATCCCTGCCTTCCCCCTCCACCTTCTTGCGAAGAAAGAAATTTTGGGTTAGAAAAGTGGGGTGTGTCTTATACATGGGGGTATATAATTATACACAGAAAAATATGGGGTTTTTTGGCATTCTCTTTAAATTCATGGTGAGAATTGCATTTTAAAATTTCTAAAGGCCTCTCTGATTTTTAATCATTATATTAAACATTCATTTTTAAATAATTCAGACATCCATAGTTGCTATTGTTTTTATTTCAAAAATTCAGTGTTCTAAGGTCCCTCTTGCTGTTGTTTTTCTTCTGTGAAAAGTCAGGTTCCATACCTCAGTCTCAATTAAAATACACTGTGATTGGGCAGGGAGGTTTTATGATGTTTTATATCATTGTTATTTTAATATTGTTTTATTTTATATGCTGTTCGCCGCCCAGAGTAGTCTAATGACTAGATGGGCGGGATATAAATTCAATAAATAAATAAATAAATAAATAAATAAATCACAGATGAAGTCGTATTGTCTCTGGTAATTATCTACCTCATCAGAGGGTTTTTGATGTGAGCAGCTATGAAGAAACTTGAAATTTTCTAAAGTAAAAGGAAGTATCAGTAGAGACCAAGGCCAAGATAGTTCACACCTGCTATGCATGGATGTGAAATCCTGGCCATGAAGAAGAAAATCAATTCATTTGGAATATGCTGTTGGATGAATTTTACAGATGCTGAGGACCACCAGAAAGACACTAAGTGCTAGACCAAATCAAACTTGAACTCTCTTCAGAAGCAAAAAAAAAAAAAAAAAAAAAAAGACTAAATTGGGGTTACCTTACCTTGGACATATCATAAGAAGGCAAGATTTACTGAAAAAGGCAATAATGCTGAGAAAAATTGAAGGCAGCAGGAAAAGAGGAAGAACAAGTATGAGCTGGATTAATGCAGTAAAGGAAGCCGCAGCCTTAAGTCCGGAATACCTGAGGAGGGTTGTTAACGATAGTACCTTTTGGAGCTCAATAGTGTTTCCATAAATCAGAAGCAGCTTGACAGTACATAACAAGAACTCAACTCTCTCTGCCTTTTTGAGGAGTCCTGTCTCATGTTTTGAGAACTTTGATCTTAATGCAATACTTCCCACTTAGTTGGTCAGCTTGTATTTCAAGAAGAGGTGCTTCATTCAAGCTGAATTTTGATTTCTCTTCAGCTTTTTGCTTCCCAAACGTTGAAACACAGATTCCAACCCACACAGCGCTCTCTTTGTTCAGATCCCTAGTCTAGAAACTGCTCATCTGCCTATGCCTTGAAGTGGCAGTTTGCCAATTTCTGAGCCTCTCTCTAATTTATGTGGTATACCAATTTCCTCATTATTGCTTTTATGAACAAGGAAATCTGAAAATCCATTACTTTTAAATGTCTTGCTGTTATGGATACATTTGCTGTTCGTTATAATGGTGCCAGTCATAATGAATTCATTTTGCATTCATGCAGATGTCACCAGCACTTTTGGATTGTTCTGCTGTCATATACATCAAGAAATGGATGGTTAAAAGCATTTCCCATGAGCCTGTTGATCCAGCAAGAGAGCAAGGGTCAATCCTTGGCACCTCAGTGCTCTGCTAGAAAGTGTTGCTTTGTCTTGTGAAAAATCTGCAACCAATCATTATGGCTTGATGGACTCTTTCTTTCTGACCGTTTAATTGGATCACAGGAGTAGCTGTCTAAATGGCCCATGCTCACTGCAGGTGTTCTGTGGTGACTTCAGCCATTGGTTTGACGACATGGACTTCTTGTTCCCTCAAAGGCTGTATTGGATTGTTCAAGGCAGGTAACAGGGGGAGCTTTTAAAACTGGCCATCTTTAGAATAGCCCGTGGTGTTTTGTAGCCCACCACATGTCTTTTCCTCCCAGACACGCATAGCATTTAGCTAGGAGAGGCTGACGTTTCAATGACAAGCCTGTTGTTTGTAGATAAACTCTCTCTAGTTCAACGATGCGGAATCTCAGCTCAGTGAACCGAGAGAGAGAAATAATTTGTTGACAGATGTCTGGAGTTCAAAAAACACAGAATGTCTTAAGATTTGATATGAATTGTAAAGTGTGCAGAGGTGAGCAAGAAAAAAATGGTTGGCCCAGGAAAGATGGGGATCAATAGGGATCCATAACAAGTGTGGTCTGTGTGTCTCCACAATCTGGCCACCAACCTTCTCCAGCTATTCACAGTCATTTCCTTCCTCTCACAAAGGAAACAGTATAGGGCGAGGTTTTTTGTTCTTTTAAGCCAGTCAGTGGTTATCAAAATTTCCAGGATTCACACCCATTTCTGATTTTTGTAGAATCCTTCGTACCTCCCTACCTCTACTTTGACATCATCTGGCCCCTTTTAACTAAAATAAGAAAATAATTTTAAATTAAACACAGGCATTTAGCAAAAACTGTTTGAAATAAGAAAGAAACACAAATAGATTTTTCACCTTAGAAAGTTTATAAAAATGGAATTTATCTTAAGAACAGCAGAAGCAAAATCCATCTGAAATGGATTTTGCCTCTGCTGTTCTTAAGATAAATTACATTTTCATCAGTGTTCTAAAATGAAAAAAAAAAAAAACAGTGTTTCGTTCAAAAAACATTTTTTTGTAAAAAAACAGTAAAAAACAATTTTTACTGAGCGTCTGTGTTTCATAAAAGCCCTGGGTCATCTTATGAAGGTAAATGGAATGATATCAGAAAAGACAAATGGAAATATTGCTTTAATACAATGTCTTGTTTGAACTGTGGGATTTTCTATGACAGACTGTGTTGAGGACCAATAACTTAACATGATTTTAAAGGAAGAATTACACCTACACATCAAGAATGAAGCTATTCAAGGAGAATAAGTATATTAGTCAAGGTAGCTCTATATCTCCAGGATCAAAAGCACTATGTCTCTGAGTACCAGTCACTGGGGAGAAACAGCAGAAGAGGGCTTTTGCCTTGTGTCCTGCTCGTGGGCTTTCCAGAAACAGAAATGGCAAATCAGGGAGTCATGATCAGAACAGCATCACACCATGGCTAGCTCAGTAGTTTCGGTATCTGGTAGTGGAGCCAGAGGTTGGGTGTTCCATTCCCCACTGTGCCTCCTTGACAGGGGCTGGATTCAATAATCCATAGGGCTGCTTCCAGCTCTGCAGTTCTAAGATGATGATGATGATTAAAAATACATTACGAATATACATCAGCTGCAATAAAATGATCCGTAAAATGTCTTATGGAATACAAAAATTCTCAGAACTCTTTAACAATGGGAAGAATTAGAAGGCTTGGTGGAGCTCTTTGGGAAGGGAGTTCACAGGTTTTTTTCTTCTTCATAACCACAAGCATCTTCATTTTCAAACTGGCTACAGCAGAAAATCTTCTATTTGATGCAAATGCTCTTGTTAGTGGACCAAAGCCAAAATTATTAACTCCCTTCTTTCCATTCCCTCAGGAAGATGCTCCAAGTCTAGGACTCTGTGTCAGCTTCTTCTGCACTTCTTCAGGAAAAGAATCAAAGCCTCACTAGTTATTGTCTCTTGTGGAATCCTATGTTATAATTAGCGTGTATATACTCCAGACATCTGGCTGTCCTGGACGTATCCTGGACAAGAATACAGAGAAATTTAGAGAGATTTCCCCCAATAAATGCATACAAGCAGAGTGGTAGCAACCTGACTGCTCCCTCAAATTATCAGTTGTGGTGAGAACCATCACAGCGTGATGTGTGAAACAAAAGATTTCATGTTATTTCTGGACTGGTAGAGAAAAAGAAAACAATTGGCAAAAGTATAAATATGTGGCGATAGGACACACACAGTCACTAATGCATTCATCAAATCATCACAATTCCACACTGTTTTGGGCATCAAAGAACAACAATTAACATGGATTTTCCTCCATAGACTTTAATTGGTATGGCTGGGTGAGCAGTGTAGAAAATGTATTGGTTTGTGTGTGTGTGTTCTTAACATGTTTAGAGGCTAAGGATGTTTTTTTCTATTTTTGTTTTTATTTTTAAGAATATTGGTGTTTTGAAGAAATGCAATATCTTATTTCAACAATTTTGATATTTTTCTACGCTTTTAAAATAAGGTTTTTAAAGCTTTTAAAAGCTTTTAAAATTATAACACTTTTACTTTTCACTGATGTGTACTAGAGATGCATTCTCTCTCTTTTGGTTTTTAAATAAGCTTAATTGAAACATTCTTATTTTTTCCTTTTTTACTCTTAAACAATATGCTCCTGTATTGTATATTCAATAATGCATTCCTGAATATTACAAGTTACAAAGAAGGATTTTTCAATTTTTGTGCCTAAAGTTTTCTTCATAGCTTAAGATTTAGATTTTACAACTCTGAAGTAATTTTGTGCATATGGAACATAGAAACAATGTAGATAAAATAAAGCTTGTAAAGCTGATGTTGCCTGAAATTATTGTAACAATGAAAATACTCATATTTTTATTTTCAGATGAACATTAATTTGATTGTCAGAGTTTGCTTGGTTTCATTCTGGAATTAACCCTTTATTGGGATTAATGCCAACTGTGATGAACATAAGCTTCTGATTTTTTTCCCCCAGGGGGGAGGTCTATGAAGTTTTGTAGGACTCCTGGGGGTGGCAGTCAGGCTTTAGCTAAGCTAACCTGACAAGATCACAGGCCCATCTACCTCAGTATTGTTTATTCTAAAGCAGCAGCTCTACCACTGAGCCAGTGGCCTGGGGCTCTGACTGGAAGAGGGGGTTTCATACTAGAATTCAAAATGACAGGTCTTACCTTCCTCTTTGCTGATAGGTCTGTTAACAGTATGGTGAATCTTTGGCCTTCCAGATGTTGTGGAGGACAACTTGCATGTTCCCTTTCATTTGGTCACACAAGATAGGGGCAGGACCAAAACACCTAGAAAAGTTCAAAGGTTCTTCACACATGGATGACAGACTTCCCATGGAACATTGCTGAGGAAGTGAGTGTTTTATTAAAAAGTACAGTAGGACCCCCATATCTGCTGGGGATTGATTCCATTCTACCTGTGGATACTGAAAACCATGGTTAATAGTGAACACTATACAGAGAGAGAGAGAGAGAGAGATGGGAAAAGAAAGAAAAACCAGATTTTTTTTTCACATTCTGTGACGTTTGCCCTTGTGGCCCCTGCTTGTCTTTCCCTCACAAAGGCTCACGTCGCGTTTTCTTCTCACTGCCACCAGTGGATTACTTCAATCCACAATATAAATGACGTATGTCAGAACACTTGTCTTGTGAACAGAAACAGAACTTATTTATTGAAGTGAAGCAGATTGAATAACAGAGGTTTCTCAGATACACATTATGCATAAGCAATCCATCAACAGTTCTCTCAGTACATACTTCTTTTCTCTTGCAGTATCATTACCACCTTTTCTACCTATTTTTCTAACCAGCTCTCTCTCTCAGTATCGCATCCCAATCTCTATCTCTCTGACTAACCAGCCCTATCTCTCTATCTGCCTGCTCCTCCTTCAGCCAAGCCTCCTATATATTCATTGACTCCGCCCCTCCAGCTCTCTCATAGGTTCATGCAAATCAGCTCATGAATATGAATGGCATGAGCGAAAGGGCCAATTGTCACACATGCATTACCAGAACTGGCCACTAGAGGGTGTCAGAGACCATGTTATGTATTCTTCACTAAAATCATAGCTCAGTCTCTGGCTCCCTCTAGTGTCTGGTTCTGGTAATATATGTGAAAATAGTTTTTTCTGGATTTTTTTCTTTTAATATTTTTAATATTTTCAGACCATGTATAAGTGAATCTGTGGATACTGATCTCATTGATAAGAGGGTCCTATTGTACAGTGGTGCCTCGACTTACGAACGTCCCTACTTACGACCATTTCGAGTTACGACCAGCTCCGGCTGCAAAATTTTGCTTCTACTTGCGACCGGAGCTTCCACTTACGAACAGAAAAAGGCAGGGAAAAAAGGCAGGAAATTCAAATTTCTAACTGTAGGTGGCGACGAGGCTGCTTCTTTGTAGCTCTTTCGCCACAGCAGTTAGAGAGTGTGCGTAGGAGGAGGCTTGGGACTGCCTCCTTCTGCTTCTGAGAGCATGTGTGTGTGTGTTTGCAGGGAGGCTTCGGGCTGCCTTGTAAGGTAAGGTGCTGTTTTCTGCTTTTTAAAAACTGTTCTGGGTGTTTTTGCAGTGTGGTTTTGAGCTGGGGGGGTTATGCTTCTGTGCTGTGATGGGTCTTGGGGGGTTGGTTTGTTTTTTGGGTTTACCCCCCCATTTCCGATGGGTCTTGGGGGGGATTGTTGCTTTTTGGAGTGTTTTTCCCCATTTCCGATGGGTCTTGGGGGGTTGTTTTTTTGGTTCCCCCCCCATTTCCGATGGGTCTTGGGGGGTTTGGTTGCTTTTGGGGGTTTTTTTTCCCCCATTTCCGATGGGTCTTGGCGGGTTTGTTTGTTTTTTGGCTTTTTTCCCCCTGTTTCCGATGGTACTTGGGGGGTTTGTTTGTTTTTTGTGGGGTTTCCCGATTTCCGATGGGTCTTGGGGTGTCTGGTTGCTTTGGGGGTTTTTTCCCGATTTCCAATGGGTCCTGCATGCTTCCCTTGCTTTTTCCTTTGTTTTCTTTGCATTTCCGACCTGCCCCCTTTGTTCTCTGTGCATTTCCGATCTGCTCCATTTGTTTTCTGTGCATTTCCAATGGGTCTTGCACGGTTGATTGCTTTTCTTTCCCCCCCCCCCTTCGGCCGGAAGGGATTAATCGCGTTTCCAATGAGTCTTGCAGTGATTTTTTGGGGTGTGTGTGATTTTTTTCTTGGGCCGGAACGGTTTAATTACATTTCAATGCATTCCTATGGGAAATGGTGCTTCGACTTACGACCATTTCGAGTTACGTCCATCTTCTGGAACGGATTATGGTCGTAAGTCGAGGCACCACTGTATATGTTTCAGAAATGTTCTTCACAGAGAAGAAAGATTCATGTCTTCCTCAGAGTGAGTGGTGAATCTGATTGGATCCTTGCTTTAGTGGCATGGACTAAGAAAACAACCCATTTTGAATAACAATGATGATGATGTGTTGGCAAATTGATTCCGATTTACGGTGACCCTTTCCATGAAGCATATAGAGAAGTGGTTTACCATTGTCGTTTTCTGTTTGTGTCCTGGGATTACAGCTTGTCAATGACTACCCAGGCTGGCTCTTCTGCTTAGAGGCACAGTGGAGAATCTAACTCCCAACGTCAGCCAGATATCTAAACCACTGTGCAATCCTGCCAGCTGTTTTGCAAAATAGAATGCTAAATTCCTTGTTACCCTGCATTTATGATGTGCAAACTTTTGCTACAATCTGATTTCCACTGTCTATAAAATGAGTATTTGGATCAGGCTTGCAGTAGTTAGTGGAGATCTTCTTGCCATTAATGTGTCTGTGTTTAACCAATCAATGTTGCTCTTCCGTGGGAATTAATAGGAAAACACCCTTTTTCTTTGGCTGCAAGCACAGCACTGTCTTTACCACGTCTGTAATTTTCTCTGTTCACCTTAGCACTCGTGAATTGCTAAAAACAGCTGAAGCAGCATAAAGTGATCTGTTTGCAAGTGAGTGGTGAGTGGGGGGTGCAGCATTTTATTCCCTAGGCAGCAGTAGGCCTCGGATGTTGCCCAACCAACTGATTGAGGATTTAGGACTGCTGCAGAAATTGTACCATTAAGGATCGCTGTAGAGGCCAAGACAAAATGAGAAAGATGTGAATTACCTCAGTGACAGGGAAAATTCAGTTTTAAGTGATATCCTCTTTATCAAAAATAGAAATCAACCAAGGTTGAAAAAAATCTGTCTTTCCATATACTATATGCTTGGTCCAGGAAAAATGTTTCCAATGCTCACATTTGTATCAGGATGGAGTGGTGGAGGAATGTATTTCCAATTCCTAGGATCAGGTATCCAATTTTGAGGCAACCAACTTGGCTGGCTAATAGAGAAGGTAGAAGAGGGAAGAGACACTGTAAAAGTTGAGTGGTAGTCTCACTGAGAAGGCAGGGAGGGAAGCACATGTCAATTGAGGAATGCGCGAAGGCAGGGAAGGCAGGGGAGGGAGGGCACCGTACCCACAAAACACCTCTGCAAGCGCAGGGACGAATTGGGTCAGACCTCCGAATCGAGTTTCGTGCTCATCTCTAGTCACAGTAAGTAAGAATTGCCTTGACGGTACATGATTATGAGAGGTAGTCATTCAGTTCCTATTTACAAATGTCATAGAAGTAAGATGTTCAGATCCTGATTTTGAAAAAGGGTGTTTTTCACTCCGTAGTAGAGGGCCTAGTATTTAATTACACAGGCCTTTGGACAAATAAAAAATACAGCTCTTTAACTGCAACACAAATCCTAAAATCCTTATTCAGTGTCTGTTCTGGCAGAGTTTCAAGAGAAAGACTTTATTTCTGGGCTTTGTTCTTTTGTCTGATTAAACCCATTAGATGTATGTATCAGGACTGTGTGTGACATACTTTTTAAGCTAAAGGATAGGCATTTACCTGCCCACTTGCTGAGTGGAGAATGTATGTATGGCTACTCTTCAGTGGCATAATTGGATTTTCTAACTAGCGAATGATGGTTCAGTGAAGTATACCTTGTTGGTAGTATATGTTCTCACAAAGTAGACACATTCCATGAGTACTTTGTTCCTACATCGCTCCTGGAGAATGTTGGGTCTAACCTGAATATCTGAATATGGCTGCTTGGCCCCAGTGATAACCAAGCATTTTAAAAATGAGACAGAACCTAAATATTGAATTTTGTTTTGCTTCAGGATAACTTTTAAGGGAATCATGAATATTCCATGTAAATGATAGCTTGACAGAGCAGAGTCGATCTCTGATAGAATATTTTTCAGAGTAAATACTATATTTCCAGAAGAGTCCCCACTTAAATACTTTAGCTGGCATGCCTTTGTCCTTTTGGTTGCGTTGCTACTAATGCTGTTTATCTCTGGCAACCACTATACAAAACTTTATGATATTGCTCGGTGGATTTTGAGCCTATTTGGAGTCCCTGATTGGCAGTATGAGAAATGCTTACTCCATGCTAACTCAGGATACTCTGAATACATTCTGGGACTGTATCTGTAAGATAGGGACATTGGACAAAGACTCTGTGTGTGCACCCTGGAAGAGAAAAATAGGGTAACCCCACTGTGAGCCAGAAAATGGGTTTGAAAATCTTGGCAAGTAAAAACATTGGCTGAACTCCTGTTGCTTAGCATAAGACAATTCATAACTTTCCATCTATTCCTAGCCAGCAAATAGTCCCAGCATAGTAGCTCAGTGGTTTAGGTATCTAGCTGCAGAACCAGAGATTGGGAGTTCAATTCCCCACTGTGCCTCCTTGGCAGGGCCTGGACTCAATGATCCGTAGGGTTCCTTCTAGCTCTGCAGTTCTAAGATGATGATGATTCGGCAGAATGGAAAAGCTTGTACGCTGCCTTGGTGCATGCACATTTACCCTGAAGAATCAGGGCAGGGCCTCTTTCTTTGCCAGTTAAGAACAGACTGAACATTCTGAATTTTCTTAAGGCTAAGCAACAGGATTTCAGCCAATTGTGTTTGCCATTCACTGTTCTGGAAACAGAACTGTAAGATCGTTTGCCTCTCTAACTCATTCTTGATCAACGGTTTAGAATGTAGAAGCCAAACAGTCGTTTTGTAGAGTTTCTTCTTTGTATCATTTTTATTTCATTTCATCCTAGATTTGAGTTGAACAAGCAACACACATCTAGGACATCTTTATTTAAATTAATTAGGTAAAATAGAAATGAGGGGGCTTTGTACTATATACTTGTAATTTATGGCAAGAGATGTAAAATACATCATCAGTTCACTATAGAAGCCTCAGTAGATTACTCTTTTGCTCTGTGAAGGGACTTCATCTATTAAATCTAGAGAAGGGTTCTTGTAAGCTGTTTAGTTTATCATTTGTATTAAGAACAGGCCGTCCTATCCCAGTTCCTTGGAAATACTGGCCTGTTTCCTGTTGTCCTACTGCAGAATGGAAGGGCAGTCACCTAAGTGTCGCCCATCCCACCTCAAGCAGGCTCCCCATTGTGGGCCCATTCTTGCATTGGTTGAAAGATTGGTTGTGCAAATAGTCATTAGTCACACAGAAGTAAGCATACATAGTTGCCCTTCAACTCTGTGTTTAGACAATAAGATACTGAAATGTGCAACTCATAGTGCTCGTAATGGCTGTTTGTGATACCAAGAAAAGATTTTCCATTGTAAACTTCATTAGCAATGATTGCTATTTACTTTCTAGGAAATACCTTCTCATAAAAAGAAAGAAAGAACCACACAAAAACTTTTATCAGTCCACCAGTCACAATTTACAGCACTTCAAACTGAAGACAGATGTAATAGTGGAGGGGGGGGGGAAGCTCAACAATGTTGATGGACAGATAAGAATACTAGTGTATAAATCTCAATTTATTCCTATCACTTTTGGCCTTTTGCTTGCTTTTATCTCTTATGTCTGGAGAATGCTAAAATGTGCTCTGTGGGATGCTTCATTAGATTTTTACTCCCAGATGGGCAGGGAAACATATGTGAGCAGAAAGAGGCAGGAGCCGAAGTGAGTAATAGTATACTTGTTTGGTGCTTATGTTGCAGGGGTTGGTATAGCCAAAAAACACAAAGCAAGCCTCTGTTGTACCTACCTCCAGCATTTGAGAAAGCAGCAGACTTCTATATATTTTTTCAGGGGTGGACAGGATGTTGCTTTCCAGATATTGCTACAACTATCTTCCTTCACCATTGCATGTGCTGCCTAAGGCTGATGTGAGTTGAAGTCCCAATAGAAGCCCACATTTTGCTTCCTACATTAGGTCCATTAAATAGGCCAATGCTATTCTGGGGACAGAAAGGGGCCACCATAATTAAAATATCTGTCCTGAACTCTTCTCTAATTGAGAAGAGTTCAGGACAGGATGCAGAACTGAATGCCAGGCAAAGCAGAAAGGTGTGGGTTAAACTTAGAAAGAAGTGAGGTGAGACATTGCCAGGGTGCAAACGTTGACTTCAGTTGCAGTTTGACCTGATTTGAAATATATATATATAAGGCTCTCAGATCAAGATATGATTGGCCAATTACAGTCAACCCAGGGTGTTTTGGCTCACACAGAATACATTATCATAGCATTGTGTCTCTGCCTGCTTCTAAAATAGGTCAGCAGCCAGCATCTCATGCTTGGAAGCCAAGGGCTGTAAATCACCTAATTGTCCTTTGCTAGGATGTTCATGATTTTCTTCAATCTCCTGGGCCTCTTTAGAGGTCATGTTCTCTGTTTGGTGAAGTAGGGGGTGCAACAGAGCATATATCTTTCCAAAATCACTGGTAATTGGCAGTTGTTCCCTTTCCTATCCTATCCCTCTGCGTTCTCTAGCACTGTCAGGTCTGGTTAACATTAACAGCCTGTGTCTGATAGGTTCTTGTGTCTGTGATGAGGCATATTATGACTATATTCTGTGAGATCTAGGATTAATGGTATTTGATGGATTTTTGGTAGCAGTACTTTAACTTCTTGCATCTTAACCTTAACACATTTGCATCCCTGTATCTAGTAGCAGTTTTTCTGGACTAAATGGTCAGCAACACTTGGCTGAGATTCTATTTGTTAAGCTGTATTGGCTTGCTGGTCTGTATCTTCCCAAGCCATATATCAAAATAGTGGGAAACCAGAAGCCTTGGGATCAGTTAATTTAACCACCTTCTACCATGACCATGGAGCAGCATCAGAAACAAAAGATAAATAGTTACTTCATTTCTCGGCTGCCTCTGATAAATGATGGAGTGATAGGGCTGTGTTCTGAAAGAAAGAAACAGAGCCTGGTGTTTTGCATAGACTTGTATGAATAGCTGCCCTTGAAAAATCAAATTGGATTTTTGATTGTAGAGATCCTGGTGTCTGTCTAAATAGTGCCCCTTTTCCCTGGGTTCATTAAAATGCCGATGGTAGTGCATCCTGTTGTCATTTTGAAATTTGTCTCATGCCAAGACGCTTTGCCAAGAGTTCACATTGCCTTGAGAAAAAAAATAACCTACCATTAGACTTCAGGCATAAGAAGTGGTTTTCATGTGTTGTTCTTCTAGTTTGAATCCCTTCCCCTTATTTTACCCTACTTTCAGAACTAGATATTGGGGCACGGGAAATTATATCCTTGCCCCTGTGCTCACCTTGAGCTCACTTAGCACCCTTAGTGTCCTTTCTAGATAGAATGAATAGTTGCAAGTGAAAGTAATTTGGTGGAAAAAATAAATGAGGAGGCACCAGTCCTGGGAATAAAAAGGAAGGAGACCTTCAAGGAACAAAGGAGACGAGTATTTAGTCCAACGTATTTCAGAATAAATCTTTTCTTCAGGAACACTCTTGAATAACAGTAGTTGGCAGCTGCAAGTCATAGTGGCTTTATCCTGCTTCCCTGACTGGGGCAACATCCCTCTGAATGCCCGCTGCTAGCAAATGGTTGTGTCATGCTTTTAGAATGGGCATATGATTTGCCACTATGAGAACCAGGATGCCTTTGATCAGACCCATCAATGCTTCTTAATCTGATCTGTTGAAAAAGGAATGACTTAAAAAGGAGTTAGACTTGGAGGTCACCTTTTGCTCTTCCTGAGATTCAGGCCTCAGCAACTCCCAACTCGGAAGCTTTTTCAGGACCTGTTTCATGCCAGTCATCAATTGGGAAACAAACATCTTGAGTGACTTAATGTCCATGTTTACATTTTGTATACACTCAATTTATGCTACATTGGTTTGAGATAGCACAACGTTTATTTTTTTTTTATTATGAGAAAAAACTTTATTGGTAAAGAAATTCAAGGTGCTGCTTGTCCAGTCTATCAGAAAGTGATGGCATTCCTTGACACATAATACCTTTCTGAGAACAGTGATACTTGCGACTAGGAATACTTGAGGAATTTGATCTTTCTGAATTTTAATGCAAACTGACCTTA